>OY037008.1:3600000-4200000 GCA_955831195.1 Pilophorus perplexus | reverse complement strand
GAACTGCGCTTGAAAAGCGGGACTGGTATTTTTTTCTAGTGGAGCTCGAAGAGAAATATTGCGGCACACTCGTATACTAGTTAAGGATGAGCCAAGTCTGCGTTTTATGAGGTCCTTCGGAGGACTTTTTGAACTTGCTTGAAGAGCATGAAGCTGAGAGAGGTTCTTCCAGGGTTTGGGTTATGTTAATTTTGACTTGATCGGAATGGAAAACGGTAGAGAAGGAATGTTATCTATATGGTGATTGAATGAGCCGACCAAATGCTGGGGCTCGGTGAGCGAGTTTTGAAGGATTTCGTGTAGGGTGTCGTTTTCGAAGTGATTGCCTACGTAAAATCGAATATTGGGGGTATTAGACCTGTCCGAGTTCATCCTGGGACTATGTGGGGCTATAAAGGGGCTACAGGAGGAGGTTTTGGACGAGTTTGACGAGGACTTCGGGTGGGGTATCGTTTTCGAAGTGCTTTCGAATCCATTTATGGGTTCATAGCTCTTTCTTATCAAATTCTGGTGCTTTTTAAAGGATTAAAAGGGCTACAGGAGAGTTTGGGCGAAGAGTACGTGTAGGGAGTCGTTTTCGAAGTACTTTTGGACGAGAAATCGATTTATGGGAGTCCCAGACCTGCCACATTATATGGTGGGGCACTGTGAGGCTATATAGCGGTTACAGGAGGAGGTTTAGGAGGGTTTTTACGAGGATGTCGTGTCTGGTGTGGTTTTCGAAGAACTTTTGGACGAGGGATCAATTGATGGGGGACCTGGAACAGTGACACCAAAAACTGGAGCTCTGTGGGGCTATAAAGGGGGCTGGAGGCGAGGAGGTCGAGTGGGGTGTCGTTTTCGTTGTGATTTTGAACTAGAATTCGATTTTCGGGACATCTAGACCGGGCCGACTAAATCCTGAGGCTCTGTGGGGCTGAAGATGGGCTACAACGGGAAGTTTTGGAGGGTTTTGACGAGGAGGTCGTGTAGGGAGTCGTTTTTGAAGTAATTTTGGACGAGGAATCGTTTTATGGGAGTCCTAGACCTGTCACATTATATGGTGGGGCACTGTGAGGCTATATAGGGGTTACAGGAGGAGGTTTTGGGGGGTTTTTACGAGGATGTCGTGTCTGGTGTGGTTTTCGAAGAACTTTTGGACGAGGGATCAATTGATGGGGGTCCTGGAACAGTCACACCAAAAGCTGGAGCTCTTTAGGGCTATAAAGGGGCTACGAGGAGGTCGAAGGTGTCGTTTTCTAAGTAATTTTGGCCCACCGGACACGTCACCCGTACTCTTCATTCCAACACGGTAAGTGATTACAACACCGAACCCGGCCAATTCTTTATTATTTTCATTTCATCATCTTTTTATCCCTATCAAACTCCCCCTTCTCATTTCGAGGGAAGGTTACAATCAAGTAGGTTGATCCCTTCGGCTTAGGCTTGGTCAGAGGATTTTCCCCCGAGTGGGTCCAGTATTACTCCGTAAGAGGCTTACGTACAACCAACCTTGAACCCCCCCCCCCCCAACCACACACACACCTTTCGTCCGTTGAATGTAGTTGTAATTGGATGTTTGATTACTGCTGGGCCCGCTGTACAGTTTAAACAACGGGGCCACTCCCAGCAGGCTACGCCATCCCTGACAGTATCCCACCTGGCCTGAAGTGGAACGATGGCGGGAGGTTTGGAGGGGAAGAGGAGGCAGCCGCGTCGCTTTTGGACACCCCTCGGCCAACATCCTGTCAACTGCTCCAACCCTTTTTTTGGAGCAACTGATACGCCGTAGGGAGCAGTTTTTTGGTGGTTTCAGACTTTTCTTGTACTATGCTGACTATTTTTAGACCAATTTCAGATTTTACCGACATATAGAAGAACCCTAGTAGCTATAACGATGACCAAAATCGAGTACTTTCCTCCTCCTCGGTCATCGGGCTGAGGCTTTAATACGTTCGTTAAAATTCATAATTTGAAATTAATTAGAATAGTATACTAATTGGTGGTGACGCCCGGGTCAAATAGCGTCGTTGCCAGGGGTGCATCACGTTGCCCGGTGATGGACAGAGTGCAGCGAATATTATAGGAAAGTGCATTTCCTATTGCATAAATGGCTTCGAAAACGACACCTCACTCGATCCCACAGCCCCATCAAAAAACCCCTCCCCCAGCCCAATTTTAGCCCCATAGCGCCCCAAGGGTTTTTTTCCTGTGAGTTTTCAAATTTGATTTGATTTCACTAGCACTTTGACAGGGGGGCCTTACTTCGCTCAGCTAATCATTTTATCGGCCAGGGGGGCTCGCTTGGCTTGGCCGCCCACGTTGGTAGTTCTGTTATTATTGAGGGTAGACTTTTGAAATTTGATTTGACTAGCACTTTGAAAGGGGGGGGGGGGGGGGTTGCTTCGCTCGGCCGGTCATTTTCTTGGCCAGGGGGCTCGCTTTGCACGGCCACCCGCATAGGTAGTTCTATTATTATCGAAGGAAGGCTATTCAAATTTGATTTCACTAGCACTGTGACAGGGGGGCCTTACTTCGCTCGGCCAGAGGGGGCTCGCTTTGCTCAGCCACCCGCATAGGTAGTTCTATTATTATTGAAGGTGGAGTTTTCAAATTTGATTTCACTAGCGCTTTGAAAGGGGTGGGGGGGGGGGGGCGTGCTTTGCTCGGCCGATCATTCTATCAGCCAGGGGGGTTGATGTTGAAGGAGCAGTTGACCTTGATGCAGGGTTATGAACGTGTCCATCCATGCTACGCACCCCACTAGGGGAGCGAGCGAAGCGAGCCGGAGAGACTAGTATGTTCGTTAAAATTCAAATTAGAATAGTACTTATACTAATTTATTTTTCATGCCATATTACGGCACGAAAAAAAATTAACCATTCAGTAAGAGACCCCCAAGAATCCATTCCTCGTCCACAATTACTTGGAAAACGACACCGACACGAAATATACCATTTTGGTTTATTATTCTTGGAATGATACACAGGTGTATCATAGGTCTATGTTTCCCTGACGGAGGTCGACGACTCTGATCGGCCTCAAAATTCGACATTAACCATTTCATGAGGTCTAGATTCCAAAACCAAAATGTCCGTCCGCCGTCCGGGCCGTTTTGGGTTGTAGGCATTCTTTTTATAAACTGGAATTTGGAAAAAATACTCGGTCAACCATCTAGTTGTGCCTGCAAGGTTTTCAGCCCAATCGCCCTAACCCGTGGGGCGCTATGGGGCTAAAATGGGGCTACGGAAGGGGTTTTTTGAAGGCTTTTGGAATCGAATTAGGTGTCATTTTCGAAGTATTTTTAGACGTAGAATCCATTATTTGGGGTCCCGGAACAGTCCGATTTCACTGTGGCGACCTGTAGGGCTTTCATGGGGCTACAAATGGGATTTTTGAAGGATCCCAAGACGTCAAATACTGTTTTATTATTCTTTGATATAGGTTACTTGCGCGGAAATTTAATTCTTCGTCAATTTAAAAAAAATGGTAGAAAAAATTTTTTTGATTTTTTTTTTCAAACTTTTTCGTTTTACTTGAAAAATATTTTACCTCCTGGGATCCTTCAAAAATCCCATTTGTAGCCTCATGAAAGCCCTATAGATCGCCACAGTGAAATCAGATCGTTCCGGGATCCTCTAAAATGGATTCTACGTCCAAAAATACTTCGAAAACGACACCTTACTCGATCCCATAGCCAAAGGCCATAAAAACCCCTCCAGTAGCCCCATTATAGCCCCATAGCACGGGTTTGGGCGATCGGGCTGAAAACCTTGCGGGCACAACTAGATTGTAAACCGAGAACTTTGTCAAAATTTCAAATTTAAAAAAAAAATCCTACTGCCCAAAATGGCCCGAACGGCGTACGGCGGAACGGATAATGTCAAATTTTGAGGCCGATCGGAGTCGACGACCTCCGTCGCGACCACTAACGTGTATTATTCCAACAATAATAAATGAAAATCAATAATTTACAGTCGCTATTAGCCGCACAATGGTAACCGACAGTGTAGCCAACATCAATAACCCTCCCCTCGACGAGTGGCCTGTCAACACTCACCTTGACAAGATCGTGCATCAAGCTGTAGCGGAACATCCAGTCGAGCTTGATTTGATCGTTCTCGAGTATGTCTTGGAGCGACCCTTTGGGACAATACTCGGTCAAGAGGCAGCAGTTGGGCGGGTCTATGCACGCTCCGTAGAATCTGACAACGTGATCGTGGTGAAGGTCCTTCATCTGCAAGTCCAAACAAGCGACAATTATTGCCTCCCAGCCGAGGATAATGGGATTCACTCGAAAATGTACGCTCGGGCGGGAATTCGAGGAATATTTGATTTGATGGACCATGGAAATCCTTATTTCTAGAAATAGCTTTAATGAAGGAATCACTATCGGAACTGAATCGTTTTGACTTGGTTATCAACCTTGTATTAAACAGGCGAACGCATTTACCCCAAAAGTGAGAACCCTTGATTGGTGGTGGGTGGGTGGGGGGTATTTGTTTGGCAGGTCTCATTTGAGTCATTTCAAAATTTCGGTCACATTTACGTCACAGGGTAAAAGTGGGGTCAAATCACACCTGAATGCGGTCTCCTAAATTTTTATCGTGATCTATGCATGAATATGTATACTCACCATGTGTAAAAGGGTAACAAATACATTCAGGGGACCCAGGGTAAAATTCTCAAATGGTGATTTGTCACTACTGCTGTCACTGGGCAGAGGTTAGCAACTTTCATTACCTAACTCATTATGAAATGTAACATCAAGGCTCAAATTCGAGTTATATTAAGATATAAATGTCAAGACATAATGTCCATTGTTGAAAAAAATTGGATCAACACAATCCACCATACATTCCATTTCAAGAGTGTCACACGGTTTACCGTCACTCCCTACATCCAGTTTAAAAAAGGAGTAGGGAGTGACAGTTGCTTGTGTGAGATGTTTCACCATTTTGGCATGGGAAATTAGGTTAATTAGGGGTTCAGGTGGTGGGTGTGATGGAGGGTCCTTCCAGAAAACAAGATTAATCTGAATTCGAAACTCGGATATCACAGTTTTTGCCACTTGCCTTTTTGTCACTTCCTACTCATTCACATCACTCCCTTCAAAAGTGATTTTTTTTTTCGAAATGATTAGGTTGACGTTTATGTGTGCTTACTTTAGTAACATGCTTGGAGAACCATGGAGAGATGTAATACCAACGAAAAAACTGCCCATTTTTTGATTTTTTTAAAGTGAAACTTTTATTACATCGTCCCAAATGTCATATAACTAAAGGGAGTGAGTGTTCCTATATAATTTATTGGTAGAGAGCTTCCCTGTGATTCAATCACCGATAAATATATAAATAAATTATTCAAGTAAAGTTATTTTAGTTTCGCGTAGGAACCTACATCTGTTTCCATTTAGGTATTTTTTCCGGTATGCGGAAAAAAACTTTCCCGGAAAAAAACTTTCCCATTTGAGACTCTATAGGAAAATTCTCTCCCACTCGAAATGGCAGTACGGAAAAAACTTTCCCGAGCGAGAATCGGCCACAAAGACGCTGTTGAGAATTTTCTGAAGTAAGGTGACAATCTCCTGGTTAGAGGCTTTGTTGTTAACTTTTATCTGGCGGCGAAAGGTCCTTTGCCCTAACAATAGCAGATAAAAAGATGAAAATAAAAATTAAAAAATAGTGTGGTGTTCGCCGACGGTGCAGAGGTCTAATCACATCATTTCTCACCCTAACCACCTCATTAAAAATTAGTATGAATGAATGTTTGATAGGTAATTGGCAGACAAAAAAAAATTAAAAAACGCTGCAAATTTTACACTAGGGTGTATTATTCTTTGATATAGGTTACTTGTGCAGAAATTTATTTCTGTCATCAAACAATAATTGTTTTTATTTTAGAAAATTATTTTTAAAATTATTTTTATTTTTGATTTTTATATTTCAAAAAAATATTTTTTTTGTTGTATTTTTTTTTCGAAATTTTTGTTTTTTGTTTTTTTACTTGAAAAATATTTGACCTCCTGGGATCCATCAAAAATCTCATTTGTAGCCCCATGAAATCCTATAGATCGCAACAGTGAAATCGGGTCGTTGTGTCCCAAAAAATGGACTGTACGTTCGAAAACGACACCTGACTCGATCCCATAGCCAAAAGCCTTCAAAAACCCCTCCCGTTTGCACGAATTTCCCTAAAGAGTTGATTATTTCCAGAGGTGAGCTATTCATGAATATGAATATGAATTTATTCACAGGCCGCAGATTTGTGAATATGAATATGAATAACGCTATGAATAGGAATATGAATAATGCTATGAATATGAATAACGTTATTCACAGTTTTATTCATGAATAACTGATTAGCTATTCACATTTTTATTTATGAATAACGCGAATAAAAGCTTGTAGAATGTGTTCAAAACTAGTGGTTGCTTGTGAATAAAAACGTGAATAATGAGTTATTCATGAATGAAACCGTGAATAACGCGTTATTCATGAATGAAACCGTGAATAACGCGTTATTCGTAAATAAAAATATGAATAATCGGTTATTCATGAATAAAACTGTGAATAACGTTATTCATATTCATATTCACAAATATGCGGCCAGTGAATATATTCATATTCATGAATATGAATACGCCCACCTCTGATTATTTCGAACACTTTTACTTGGGAAAGTTTTTTCCGTGGTGACGTTTTGTCTGGGAAAGTATTTTCCTAGCAAGTCTGAAATGGGAAAGTTTTTTCCTTCATTCATTTTTTCCGATACTGGAAAAATAATCGATACCAGTGGTAGCAGCAACAAGGCCACGTCTCAGGTTTTCCTACTGCACAGTGTACGACTGTGGTGTCAGCATCACCCCTCAGCCTGTACGACCTCGATGCCTGCCTCTTTGACTGCTGGAGGGACGAAAGGGGCTCCTTAGTGGGGTTCAGCCAACGGTTCCCTCAGGCTCTTTCCTCTTTGTTTCTCCCGTCGAATGCCGCCCCTTCACCATCATTCCAAACCTTTCCATAACAGTTATGGAAAGGTCTGGAATGATGGTGAAGGGGCGGCATTCGAAGAGTTACTCTTCTGCCTTCATTAAATCGTGTCAAAAAAGTGTATTTTTGCATTTATGAGCGAATGGAACAGGATTGTGAACACCTCTTCAGGCAAATTTGTCAATATTGAATCTTTAAAAGATCATAGCTCGTTAACGGTTAGTCCTACAGAAAAAATGTTCAGCATCGATATTGTAGGAAATGTAGTAGCTTCTGTAGTAGGCGATAATGCCGATGAGGATACGACCCTCATCAACGCAGCCTCTACAGCAAGAACCACGACTCTTGGATGCCGTACACATGGCGACGTTATCACACATGTCATGAGTCCCACAAAGCTGCACATCCCATCTCGATGAATCTGACAAAATGCTCCCCGTAGCTCCTTCCTGGACGTTCCTCAGGTTTGATATCTTCGAACTGGGAAACCCCTTCAGGTGGGTCTTCCTTTTTTTTCCCTCGACGAACAAACCCGTCGAGATTATTTCTGAATGGCCGGCAGCCGACCAGGTCGGAGTCGATAAGAGAAAATGATCACAAAAGGAGCTCCCCCGCCTGTAAATCATTTTTTTCTACAAAAAAAAGCCCTTTTCCCGCAGAAGAGTTTTATCGGGGAAGGACCCCCCAAAACCCGCTCGTCGTTTGTCTTTTATGACAGGCTTGTAGGACGAAGTGACGATTAAGTCACGTTTACGCGAGTGGGTCCTCAGAGGGAACATCGTTATTTTGAACCCACTAACAACAAACGATCAATTGTTAGTCACCTTCAACACAACTGGTTTCCACAGTTTAAAATACTTGCCCTTTTTAATTCGAGGAGAAGCGGTCGACTCAAATCTATTCGGCTCTTGTCGATTTGCCGGACAGCGACTTGAACACCCTGAAAAAAAAAAGAAGAAAATTCGTACAGTGAAACGTTTTGTTTAAATACACTTAAAATAGTCCTAATTTAGTATGTGATATGCTTTCCAGATTTGCCGTTAGATTCTCTACAACGTTTATTCCGTTGGAGTTTTACATAGGATTGGCGGTTTGGAAGTTACAGTCAGTGAAAAGGTACACTCGAGCGAAAATGGGAAAAATTGTTTTCAGGCGACGATTACTTCCATACAAAATGGTCATATTTTGAAGTTGAGGGATGTCAATCGACGCAGAATTTAACGCTCTTTCATCGACGAAATAGACGCATTTGAGAAAAAGTGCTTAGTTTAGGAGTTATAAGCGAAAAACTGAAAAAAGTGAGAACATTTCGAGGTTTTTAGCACATAACTCCTAAACGAAGCACTTTTTTACAAGTGTCTCTATTTTGTCGATGAAAAAGCATTAAATTCTGCGTCGATTGACCTCCCTCTACTTAAAAATTGGCCGAATTATAGGGTAGTAAACGACGGATAAAACTAACAATTTTGCCCATTCTCCATTTTCAGACGACGATTACTACCGTATGAATTGGTCATATTCCAAAGTAGAGGGAGGTCAATCGACGCAGAATTTAACGCTCTTTCATCGACCAAATAGACGCATTTGAGAAAAAGTGCTTAGTTCAGGAGTTACAATCGAAAAACTGAAAAAAGTGCGAACATTTCGAGGTTTTTAGCACACCTAAACGAAGCACTTTTTCACAAGTGTCTCTATTTTGACGATGAAAAAGCATCAAATTCTGCGTCGATTGACCTCCCTCTGCTTCAAAATTGACCGATTTTTAGGATTAGTAAACGACGGATAAAACCGACAATTTTATCTATTTTCAGCCGACGATTACTACCCTATGAATTGGTCACTCGACGCAGAATTTAATGGTCTTTCCTCGACTAACAAGCATCATTTGCGTAAAAGTGCTTAGTTTAGGAGTTTTAAGCGAAAAACTGAAGTGGTAGTGATGCGGTCAATCCTGCGAAAACACAGGGCTGCCAACATGTTAAACTGGACGGAGACACATCAATACAAAGAAAGCACCAATTTTGATTTGAACTGAACAAGCACCAGGAATGTGATTTGAGGGAGGAATGTACCTACAGGAAAAAAAACGTTAATTCATGTATAGCGAAATGGTCACTTCTGAGAAAAACAGGGCTGCCAACAGGAGGAACATACCAATAGCCTATTGGTAGATTGCATCCACTTCAAGATGGCGACTGTTTTTCTCCCAGATTCGAATGAATCATTTCCAGGAGCGTGGCTGGTGAGTGGCGGGTACCACACTAAAATAACCCCCCCCCCCCCCCCCCCCCCACACGACCAAACAATATCATTAAGTCTCACACTGAGTTTACCTACACTTCAAAAAGACAGGAATGTAGAGCAGTTTTAACTGTCAAGTACTTCCAGTCCGCCTCCACCACCCAACCATAGCGAACTTGAGGGCTCATTCCACGTACCTATGTACCTATGTGTTGTGTGTCATTTGATGTAATCCTTTACAATTGCCGTCGGAACGTTGAAACAAGATGACGCACCTCTTTTCGAATTAACCAACTAGAAAACAATCCACACAACAACTATCTATTCTCGATGCGAAAAACAGGCAAAAAAGCCGCGATCAAAACAATCTGAGATACAACGAGAAGAAAAACCTAATTATAGGAGGAATAACCTTCCAACTAGGGATGGCAACGATAGGTACATACTATTTTCTACTCCGAAAAAAGTCGATATTATCATACGGGGTATCAGCTTCTGTAACAGCTCCAGCATGATCTCGAGGGAAGCGGGCTCCCCTGACTTTTGACTGACACCTGACGCTAACGTACACACACCAAACGATCCCATGGATACAAGGAGTATCGTACGACTAGTGATGGGGAGCAAAAGAGTGAGCGACTCCTAAGCAGCGATTCTTTTCAGGGAGTTCGTTCACCAAATCGCTCCCTTAGAGGAGCGGTAGTTCAGAGAATGACTCCTGGTTCAACGAACCCGGGGTTCGTCATACTGCAAGAGGGTAAAAAGGGCCAAGCGCTATCCCCAGCATCACAGTGGAGGGTATATCGCTTGACCCTTTCTTGGTGCCGCTTCATGTTGTGAGCCAAGGGAGTCGTTAACAATGATCCCTATTGGCCCAAAACGAGCGAAACGAGGCAATTAGTGATTGAGGGGAGTTGGATGGGCAGGTAGGTGCGTTAGGAGTTGACAAGAATAAACCCTATTGGCCCAAACTGAGCGAAAGAGCGAAACGAGGCAATTAGTGATTGAGGGAGGAGTTGGACTGGCAGGTATGTTGTGAGCCAAGGGAGTTGTTAACAATGATCCCTATTGGCCCAAAACGGGGGGGGGGGGGGGGGGGGAGTGAGTGAGTTAAAAGGAGTCGCTCTTTCTCGGGAGTGAGCGAATACAGTCCCAGTCCTTTTAGGGAGCGACTTCTCCCATCACTACGTACGACAATGGTGCCACTGGGTCCACTGGCGCTCCGGTGCGGTAGCCCAAACAGTAACCTGTTGTCTTTGTGGGTTCCTGTTACTTTCCGTGCATCTGCATCTGTTTTGAGTGCCTGTTACTTTCTCAGCCTCTGCTTCAATCCTGAAGAATCGATAATACAGTCTTGATCGAATCCATACAAATGCGCCCAAATTCAAGTTGTCGGATTTTCATTCTTAGTTTACAGTGTTTATCAACCTTCCCTTTCTTCTTCTTTTCGTCTGGGGTACCGGCGCTACCCGCGGTACCCCTGAATCTACGCCACTGATCATTTGATTGTCGCTCAAATACTCGACATTCGATTTCATGTGAAGGGTAAAGGGGAAAAAGGGCAAGACTCGCCTCTACAAAAATAATAGAAAAAGCTGGAAAAGATGTTAACCCACTTTGGGCAATACAAATAAGAGTTGTAAGAATTTGCGACGGTTTCTGAGCGGAGCTTAACTTGAGGGAGCGAAAACCCGCGATATTTTGGCACTTTCTTCAGTTTTCGTCTTATAACTCAAAATCGGCTCATTCTATGGAAAACGTCACTATATAACAAATTAAAGAGCACTAAATTTCCTTTCGAATGACTTCAAAAACGTCAAAGTCGGCAGAAAAATTCAGTCACAGTAGATCGTCAAAAATCGTCAAGTGTTACTAAATTTGACAAAATGCTCATGTTGAAACGACTGTGATCAAAAAACGGCTACCCTAAAAAAAATTTAAAAAAACGAAAGTTATAGAGCATGAAATTCCCCCTAAGAGCTTCTCTTCATGCTTTGAATTTTCAAATTCGCTCATTCCTACGCAAAGATACACAGAAAAGTCAAAAAGTAGTAACACTGAAGCTTCGTCGAGAGGCTTTTTTTGAAATAACATGACTGCTGAATCCCAAACTCGAGTCATATTTTGCGTTTGAGTTAGCCCAAAACCCATTATTTGCATTTGATGGGATTGGAATGAACAAGACACGAAAATCACTGTTAATTAACATAGCTGGGTTGGAGTATTTTTACAATCTTTCTATGGGTATGGGTGCGGGTATGAAAAAGTCTACGGGTTGAAAAAGTACACGACGACAGTATCCCCAAACCTCTGGTTTTCTACCTGGGTGACCAAAATATTGCGGGTTTTCGGCTCGCACAAGTTGAGCTGCACTCAGAAACCGTCGCCAACTCATATTATTCTTATTTGGGACGCCCGAAGAGGATTAAAATCATTTCCAGCTTTACTCTATAAGAAGCAAAAGTCTAATTTGCTGGGCAACATTCCTTCCTCTTGATTTTAGCGGATTCTGGCGGATTTTGACTTTCGCAAGACCTCGTGAGGGGCGCTGAGAATTTCCCCATAAGGTACAGACTTGTGGAAAATTCTGGAAAATCCTCACAAACTCGATTTACCGTGTGGGGTTTTTTTTTTTTTTTTTTTTCGTAAAAATTTTTCATCAAGAAGAAATTCTCCGAACGTGGAAACCCTTCGGGAGTGTTTGGTTTGCTCCAGAACAGAAATGCCGGATGAAAAAAAAGAAGAGCTTTCCCGTCGGCTTAATTATGAAATGCATCCTCATTTAGTGATTACCTTCCCAGCTTGAATTCCCGGAGAAGAAAAAAAAAAGGCGAAACTTTCTGAATGAAGGCCAACTTGAACACAATGAAAACAACCTCCTCGAACTGTAACATCCTCTTTTCCGCAAGTGCTTACAACATTATGACGACTCACTTTGTAAATAGCAGTAGAGACGAACATTTGGCCTCTTCCGTTGTCGAAAAGGCTGACTCCGTCGTCGGAGAAAACGGTCTGCAAAAAAAAAGAAGAAAAACTGATTGTTTCACACGACGGGTGAACTTCTTCGGTGAAAAAAGGCGGCAGAAGGAAAAAGCACTAACGCACACGGATTAGTTAACGTACAATGAAAACTACGCGTTAGGAGTCGTTGCAGTTGGCTGATTAGTCACAAAGTACCGGCTACGAAATCAATACTTTAAACCCAAAATGAAGAACCAGAGCACCGCATAAAAAGTGGTATTTTAGTAAAATTATTCTATTCGAAAACGGGAGGAGTTTCAATCGACTTGGGAGAAAACAGTGCCAAAAAAAGGCCAGTGAAGCTTTTTCACTCCAGCTATCGATGTATTTCCAGAAAAAAGTCTACTAAGTCAAAATTTACAAAGCCTCGAGATAAATAAATAATTATTATAAAAGTAAAACCTCCATTATACCTGTGATTTGTTTAAATCGATTAAAGTTATCCTTGAAACTGACTCCCCCATCCCCAACTCCGATCGCATGCGCCCAACTCCCTTCGAAAATCACCAACTATATACAAAGCAAAGCTACATCAAGTTTATACAAGCGATTTGGACGCAAACGAAGCAAAAGCGATTTGGGAGATTATTTTGAAAATTTCGAAAAATAAAAGATCATTTTAAGAATTATGAGTTAACGAAATTGTTTGCGGCGAGTTACATCCCACACCTAGAGTCATTTTGTCGTTCAGAAAAGCGTAAATGTACACCGAACAGCCAGTAAAAGCCAAAACGCTCGTCACACCATCCAATCTGGCCAATCAAAAAAAGGTTGGGAACCGCACTATTTTCCATTTTCAATACAATAAATAAGTTTTGTTACCCATCAGAACCCCCCCCCCCCCCCCCCAATTGAAATTCGGCGGGAAAAAATTGATTTTGATCTCTTTCATAAAGAAGAAATGAAATTCGTAGTGAAAATGGAGGGAATTAATAAAGAGTGAATATCACGGAGAAAAATATTAAAATATTATAATATACGATTTAAACTGAAACATGAAATGCGATTTGGAGTGATTCGTCAAGAAAAAGAAAGTGATTGCCGGTGGCTATCATTGAGAAGAGATTCAATATTTACCTAATGAAAATCACAGAGGAGTAATGTGGTTTAGACTAAAAAACCATTAAGAAGAAATGCGACAGAAATTGGATTTTCACTGAGGATCATAAAGAAGAAATGCTTAAAGAATGCATCAAGAAGAAATAAGGGAAGAAAAAGAAAGAAAATTTTCAATTTTTTAAATATCTTTTTATGTTTCATTTTATTTTGGTTTATTATTCCCTGAATAATCAACCTCGGATTACGTGACGGGAGTCAAAAATTTAGATCGGAAGTGAAAAATTTAGATTTGTTCTCATACGTTAGTTAGTTCTCATACGAAGAGTTAGATTCCAAAAATGAAATATCCGTACGGGCGTTTTGGGCCGAGGAATTTTTTTTTTTTTTTAATCTAAAATTTTGAAATGTTTTCAGACCGATCGAATCAACTGTGGGGCTAAAAAGAGGCTGCGGGAGGGGTTTTTGCAGGTCACGGGAATTATATCGAGTGAGGTGTCGTTTTCGATGCATTTTTGGAATTAGAATCCATTTTTTTTAGGGTCCCAGAACCATCCAATTTCACCGTATGGAGGCTACAAATAGGGCCCTTTGAAAGATGCCATGAGGTCAAGTGAGGTGTCGTTTTACGAGTTATTGTCGACGCATAATTCAAGGTCCTACATCCATCAGAACTTTACAAGAAAATTAAGCAAATTAAAAATTAATTAATTTTGCAACAAAAAAAAACTTTTTTGTAAAATGAATTTAAACTTTTTCATTAAACATTGGAGAATAATAAACCCTTGTGTGAAATCATGAGCGTTTTTTAATTTTATTTTTATTCAACGGATTTGATAAAGTTCTAAACTATAAAGAAGAATTGATATTTGTCAAGGATTATGCACATGGAAAATATACCTATTTTCACTGAAAATTATGAAGATTTTCACAATAATTGTGAATTATTCATGCCATTCATTGTCAAAATCCTCAAAAAGGAATTGAAGAAAATAATTAGGAATTCTACTTCAGTAAAAAAATAAAAAAATACCTAAATGATAAATGAATAATTAATATTATTTTCATAAATTTTATTTAAAACATATTTTTTTCATTTTCCGTTTTTGGTTTATTATTCTTGGAATAATACACCTATGTTTTCGCGACGGGGTCGATGACTCCGATCGGCCTCAAAATTTGACATTATCCGATTCAAGAGGTCTACATTCAAAATCCGAAATGTCCGTCCGCCGTCCGCCGTCCGGGCCGTTTTGGGCAGTAGGAATTTTTTTAAAAATCTGAAATTTCGAGAAAATACTTGGTTTACCATCTAGTTGTGCCCGCAAGGTTTTCAGTCCGATCGCCCAAACCCGTGGGGCTATAATGGGGCTACGGGAGGGGTTTTTTGAAGGCTTTTAGCTATGGGATCGAGTTAGGTGTCGTTTTCGAAGAATTTTTGGACGTAGAATCCATTTTTTGGGGTCCCGGAACGATCTGATTTCACTGGGGCGATGTTTAGGGCATTCGTGGGGCTAAAAATGGGATTTTTGAAGGATCCCACGATGTTAAATATTTTTCTAGTAAAAATTACAGAGTTTTTGAAAAAAACACATTTTTGAACAAAAAATCAAAAAAAAAAATTTTTTTTTGAATAAAAATCCAAAAAAAAATTTTTTTTTTTAAATATTTTTTTCATTGACGGAATTAAATTTCTGCACAAGTACCGTATATCAAAGAATAATAAACCCTTGTGTAAAATTTGCCGCGTTTTGGTTTATTATTCTTGGAATAATACACCTATGTTTTCGCGACACGGGTCGACGACTCCGATCGGCCTCAAAATTTGACATTATCCGTTTCAAGAGGTCTACATTCTAAATCCGAAATGTCCGTCCGCCGTCCGGGCCGTTTTGGGCAGTAGGAATTTTTTTAAAAATCTGAAATTTCGAGAAAATACTTGGTTTACCATCTAGTTGTGCCCGCAAGGTTTTCAGTCCGATCGCCCAAACCCGTGAGGCGCTATGGGGCTATAATGGGGCTACGGGAGGGGTTTTTTGAAGGCTTTTAGCTATGGGATCGAGTTAGGTGTCGTTTTCGAAGTATTTTTGGACGTAGAATCCATTTTTTGGGGTCCCGGAACGATCCGATTTCACTGGGGCGATGTTTAGGGCATTCGTGGGGCTAAAAATGGGATTTTTGAAGGATCCCAGGATGTTAAATATTTTTCTAGTAAAAAATACAGAGTTTTTGAAAAAAACACATTTTTGAACAAAAAATCAAAAAAAAAAATTTTTTTGAGATAAAAATCCAAAAAAATTTTTTTTTTAAATATTTTTTTCATTGACGGAATTAAATTTCTGCACAAGTAACGTATATCAAGGAATAATAAACCCTTGTGTAAAATTTGCAGCGTTTTTAATCTTACTTTCATTTTGAAGAATTTTCAAATTTATTTTTATTTTTTTAACAATTAAGAAGAACTGATTTTCGTCGAAGATTATGAAATTAAATTTTAACCTTTAATCATGAATAGGAATATTTTCCCAAGAAGACTAAGAAAAAAATATTATGACTGATTTTTTGTGTTTTTTTTTTTTTTTTTTTTTTTGGAAATCGTGATGTAGAAATGCCGAAAATAATCAAGAAGAAAATTTGAATTGATTATACGACTTACAATTTAGTGAATATCGATAGTAATGTGCAGCTTACAGAAATCGAAAATGGTTTCATTTCTTCTCGGTGATACCTCTTCCACAGTAAAATTTATAAAGAAGAACTGCGATTGTTATACGAAACTGGTCGTTTTTAATGAAAATTATGAGTTACGTAAGGAACGGGAGCTTTTATTGAAAATCGAAAAAAAGGAAAGTTACGAAGGAATTGTAATAAAATAACATAATGAAGGAATTGTAACAAATAAACATCAGAAAGAAATTTAATTTTTTATCTAATGAAGCTCATACAGAAGAGATGTGATACTCAAAATAACTAACTACCATAATAGTATAATGTCATGTTAAAGTTTATAACATTTTTATTTTTATCTGGCATTAAATTAAATTTAACGCAAATTAATGGAAAATTCATTAGTTGGGCTTCAGCGTTGGATTTTTAGAAATTGGGGCCTTTTTTTGTCGGCATTCGTCGTCAGATGGCGTGATTTGCGAGCTGTACACGGTGCCTTACCTGCATCCCTCGTCCAACGACCGAATCAGCCAAAGGCAACGACTCACAGGGAGAAAGGTCATTGTTGGTCTTTGGGGCGGTCGAGAACCAGGGGAAATTCATAAGACCGAGGATTCGTAAAATAAACCGTTTCTTCTTGCGGGCCTGTACACAGAGAACCAAAAAAAAAAGTTGAATCGACGAGTCGGAGGACAAACCCCAGGGAGGAAAAAGGGTAGACGGCGAAGGGGAGGAAAAAAAGAGGGAAAAACGGTCGCCCGAGGCGGTTTTTTTCTTTCGAGTAAACACCCATCGAGCAAATAGGCCACCAGACGCTTTTTTTCCTTTTTTTTTCAATCACCAATCCCGTCGTCGTTTCGAGTGAAACCATTGAAAATCGAACAAAAGACCTTTAAAAAGAGGTAATGTCGTATTAGCACCGCCCGAATTGAGCGATTCATTTCAAATAGACCTAAAGAGAAGTTTATTTCCGCGATTCGCTCCCTGCTCTGTTGTCGCCTCGAATTTATTGCGCATTGATCATTTAAAGAGTTTATGACTCCAAAAGATCGCAGGCCCAAGTTCAGAATTATAGCACTAAACCCCGCCAAACTGGAAAATTAATTTTTTTTTTAAATTTTTAGGTAAGTAAAACCCCAATGAGCTTTGGATCAATTTCACATCGCCCATTACAACACTGAAATAGTCCCGTTGCGAAGCCAAAGTTATTACACATCAAGTAGGTACTAATGAAATTGAATAATACTCATCACTCACCAACTGGGAACCCCGTCTGACTAGAGAGTGCATGGAACCACGGAATTTGCTTTGAGCAACGTGTCCAATTTCATTTGGCATTATCCTCCAGGTCATGGATGCAATTTCCGCCTCCAATTTGTAATGCCTGAAATCAGAATGAGCCAACGGACGATGAAAAAAACAAAAACAAAACTGGAAGCGTCAAGTCGGAATTTTCATTTACAATAAAGAGCCTTTTGGTAGGTAACTATTTCGTATTGTAACGTCATAATGGCGAACTGTAGCGCCTAAGTTGACGTGAGCATTGTGGTTAGAGCTCAACCGATAATGCGATTTTTCGAAAAATTTGTTGGATCTTGTTCCAGTTTTTCCACTTTAACTCGATAAATATTCATTTTAGCGACTAGAACAAGATAATCAAAGTTAAAGTGGACAAAATTCCCTACAAGTTGCTCTTCGAACGTTTTCTTGTACGACCAACCATTTCGCCGCTAGAGCTGACTGAACGGTAAAATTAGTTGCGAATCTTTTGGACCGTTGTCCAGTTTTTGGCCAGTAACTCGATAAATAAACATTTTAGCGACTAGACCACGATAATCAAAGTTAAAGTGGACAAAATTTTCTACAAGTTGCTCTCCGAACATTTTCTTGTACGATCAACCATTTCGCCGCTAGAGCTCGCTGAACGGGTAGCGTTGGTTGTCAACGTTTTGGATCGTGTTCCTGTTTTTGGCCTTTAACTCGATAAATAAACAATTTAGCGTCTAGACCAAGATAATCAAAGTTGAAGACTTTTTTTTGTGGGGCAAAATTTTCCACAAGTTCTGAACATTTTCTTGTATGTCCAACCATTTGCTGTTAGAGCTCACTGAAAAACTGTTGTATCTTTGTGGGAGCTAAACTGGCTTGAAGAGTCAGGCGCCTATCGTGAAACGTAACGACCCCACTCCATAGACATAGATGCATCGAGGTCGGCAGAGACATTCCCACTTTAAGCTGTACGGGTTTAGCCTAGACGGGAGCGGTTGAAGGCGAAATTTGAAAAATGACGCCGCCTTATTACTCAAATTTAAACTTCAAAAAAGAAAGAAAGCCACCAAACGAAGACAAAACAGGAGAAAAAAGTCTTCACATAACGTCTAGCCTGCTGGCCTCAATCCGTCCCTATCTATCCATCTCACCCGAAGGCCTGTCCCACGAAATGAATTACTTCGGAAACAAGTGAGAAAAAAGAGGCGCTCCACCACGGAAAACTGAGAGGGGGAGACATTTATTTCCCTCATTTCCCCAAGAACATTTTCCGGGCGATAAATTTAACTGGTCGGGGAGCCCTCGAGTTTAGCACCTCGTGCCGGGGTGGTTTTGGACGGAAACAATCACTATCGACCATCTTGAGTTAGGTGGCGAAATAAGGGACGCCCTTAAACGGTTCACATTACGGTTTATCGGAAAGAGAGAGAAAAAAAAACGCTAAAAAAGAAGGACAAACGATGAGTATGCACGTGAAGCACATTTAAATAACTTCCACTAACTCAACAATAATTAAATTCTCGACTTTTTTTTTCTTCTTTTCACCGGCCTTATGAATAGCTGGGGAAAACTCCGTGGAAAAGAAGTTACGTGAGGGAACTTCATAATGAATTGAAATTCCCGAACTCTGAATAATACAAGAGACTCCGCGGGTGCTTCTTCGTCTACACGGCTTTAGTCAGTTGAGAGGTTAACTTTCAAACGAAAAAAAAAGAAGCCCCTTCAGATAAAATGGTCGTTTCAATCTCGCCCGAAGAAAAGGAACCGGTTGTTAGGGATGAAGCCTTTTTAAGGGTTATGAAAGATAGAAGAGGGTAATGGAAAAAAATCGCTTCTTAGGGAATTCACCGTCGGAATTTGCACAATGGAGTTGGTGTTGACCTAGAAATGTCTTTGCTGTTGTGAGGGAATTGTGAAGTGGACGATGGGACAAGGCCGGATTTAGGTGGCAGGTTGGATGGTGGAAGTAATATGTAGGATCACGACTCAATACAGGTGTATAGTCTTGTTCCTGAATCATAATTTAATTTGTGGTGTGTTGAGCAGAGAGCCACACTGAGAGAAAAAAAAGGGCCTATTCTAGGTTATTTTTCGATTTTTTTCTAGGTTAAATGCTGCCAACCTAGATTTTTTTTTGGTTTTCATTCTAGGGTGGAACAATTTAGTCTAGGTTGAATCTAATTTAACCTAGATTGAAAATACTGGAGAAGTTACCTTCCTAAAAATGCAAACAACCAAGATTTAAAATACGCCACCCCCACACTTTAGTTCTAGGTTAAGTTCACGGTGTGTGCCGCCGCCTCCATCAATTTACAGTCTAGGTTAAAAACATTAATGTCTTGGTTGTCTCACCCTGGTATTCAATGTTTTTCACTTTCATAGACGGTTGATTTACCCTAAAACAAAAACGTTCTCACCCCACCTCAAACAATTTACAGCCATAGCGCGTTAACCTATACTCTATTCACGTTACCGTGAGAGTAAAAGTAAACAAGCTACATCCAAAATTAGCCAGCGTAACTCTCATGCGAGGCGGGTCAACCTACCGCTCACCTTGCTGCCGTAACGCCCCATCTTGCCTTGCAGCATTGGATTTCATTGTAATAAAAGTACAAATGGGAATCCATTTCAGCTTCTCATCAGAGAATAGATTGATAAGGTTTATAAATGTACACGGATAAAAATATCAAAAGGTATTATTTACAAATTATCATTATAATCATAATACTAATACAAATTACTTTACATTTTGAATAGTTGAGGGATCAGTGCTGATCAGTATTTACAATCAATTAAATTTAAAAAATCAATCAGTGCTGCTGTCTTCGCTCGTGTCGTTCCTCGTGTTTACGGTCACTTAATGGGATGCTCAAAATAGGAAGCACCTTTCACTGTGTGGAAAAGGTAGGTAGGCCCTTGACTTTACAATACTTGATTTACTGCTTGTGATCAATTGTATTTCCTGATGAATGATTGTGTCATTCTGAGCTGTTCGAGTATTTGATGAGCCCAAAAACAAGATCACGTTTCAATATTCCGGTCATACAAACCCGCCATGCAATGGAGCGTTGAAGGCTCTGCGTTCTGTTTACGTACTCTCACGGTAACGTGAATAGAGTATAGAACCCTTTTTTCTCTAGGTTGTGTCCCTTTATTTACGGGGTTGTTTCAATTACTATCCCTGTTGTTCCAGTTAAATTTCTAGGTAGCTTCCTATTCTTTTCAGGTTGGTTCTAATAAATTGCTAGGTGGTCCACTTTTCTTTGGTTTGCTCCACTTCCATTGCAGGTTGTTTCTATCAACGTCAACTATCTTTCTGGGTTGTCTCTGTTTCCAACTCAGTACAAAAATTTGAATGTGACGTCATAATATGACTGCACATAGTGACAGAAATTAGATGATTAGAACTTGACAAAGATTTGGCCTCAACCCCACAGGTTAAATAGCAGGGGTGCCAAGACAACGAGAATGAACGCCCACCGCCTACAGTGGCGCTCTCCGCGGCCGCTTAGCGTACTGTAGAAACAACCTGGAATTTATTGAATGAATTACAATCACTGTTGTTTAAACCTAAAACTATTGTGGTACTTTTTCTGCTGGGTTGTTAACTTAACTGGGTTGTTAAGTCTAACTTTTTCTGCTGGGTTGTTACCTAAAGTAGCAATCTCGCCTTTTAAATCTCTCGGTTGTTTTCAGTTGTACAACCGAGACTTTAATGGAGGGGAATTATATGGAAGGTCAAATCATTCAATTCTAGGTTACCCCACTTACAAGACAAAGGTAGGTAATATATTTTCTAGGTCTTCACAATGTCAACCTAGACCAAATGTGAAGTTCACATTTGGTCTAGGTTGACACTTTTTTATTCCAGGTTGTGGTCAGAGGGCGGGTAATAACGGGTTAGGTTGTTTCTATATGGGTCTAGGTTGTATTAATATTTTTCCATGTTAATTTAACCTGGACCTATTTTTTTCTAGGTTGAATCAATTGATTCTAGGTGGTTTCAATTTCTTTTCGAGGTTATTTCGGATTTAACCTAGCCACTAAAAAAATCTTTTCTCTCAGTGCAGGAGCGTCATATCTCTGATTACGCTGCTTGGTGTTGTGGTGGAAAAGGGAGGGAGCGCCGGTGCTCTTTGGCGTCGGGGTCTGGTCCAGAGTTTCGTGCAGCTGCAGAGATGGAAGATCCACTTTGGACGGACTTGCCTGATGCTGGTTCTGCACGATGCTTCGTAGTCGATGTTGGGCCGCCCACATCCTGCAGTGTGGCGTGGGTCAGAGTTGGGCAGTAGTCACTACTTTTCGTGGGTAACAACTACTACGAGTAGCTGTAGCTGTCTGAAACAGCTAGTTTAACTGAACCAGAAGATGGCGCCCAGCGAATGCCGCTCAGACGTGTCGTTTGCATTCATTGTGTACACAACTACACAACCAATTTCTTTATTCACAGATGGTTCCTTCAATTTTCCTTTAATTTATTGAAGTACCAATGTAGTAGCACTTTCCTCCATGGAGACCTTAGTGAGGCATTTGGGGCTTTCCCTTGGAAGAAGGGCTAGTGGCTGACTCTAGTCGGATTTGAAGGCACTATGTGTAGTTCACTACATTCCGTAGGGATAGCGCCACCGTCGCGACGGGCGACGCGTCGACTACAGCACATGAAGTCCTATCTAGTGAATTCTCATTTCTCTTCCTCCTTGCTGCACCCTATTACCCAGCAGGTGGGCAAGTTTTGGCCAGTCTCTCGTATCTCCAAAGGTCTGCGTCCCTCATCGGAGACTCGAGCTCTCCTCTGCTGGCAGGCACTGAAACTCGTGCAGCCACAACGGCACTGGCCTCCGAGCATTCAGCTTCACATCACGACTGAGGTTTTCCGTCCTTCACTGGGACAGATCAATACCACTCCTGATAACAATTGCAAGCATCCTGTGATAACTACTCGGCAAGGCAAGAACTGCTAGGGTTCCTAGGAAAAGACTTAACTTCTTCCATCGCCCCGGAGGAGGTCAAGTGATTCGGAAGGTTTCAAGGGGATGAACGACCGCCATTAGCTGGGTTGCTCAGGAACAAACTGACAATCACCTTCAAGTCAATCAGCCCGGAAATGTTTTCCCGAATGTTCCAACCCGGACCCCTCGCAAACGTCGGAAGGCACAATCAAGAGTGCAAACACATTTTCTCTTTAGAGGGGGAGAAAGAGAGAAATCCTTTCGAGCCAACGTCCGAACAAATGGGAGCAAAGCCCGAACAGGGGAAACCACCTTCTTTTTGTTTGAACAATAGGCCTAGAAAGCTCGTTAGGGAGAATTGAATTCTTCAGAAGGGCAGTCTAGGTAAAGCCGGTAATGCTAACTGTTTGGAGCACGATTGGAGTCGTATTTCAAAGACTCAGCTTCTTCGTACATACCTAGCTGCTAATAATTATATCATCAAATACGCCATAATCTTAGAACAACTTTCAAAGTTGTAATGACAGTTGTGATTTTCAATAATTGAACGTTCAGACCTGAATGTACGTTCAACCCACCTCAAGTCACTCTGGGCTGTAGATGAGCTTAGTTGCTCGAAACCGGTCCTATTTACCTAAATAAACAATTTAGTATTCAAACCAGCAGAGGAGTCGTTCTCTCTCCCTAACCAACTCATTGGATTAAACCTCCGCACCATCGGCAAACAACCACTTTGTTTACGTAGAAAATCAACGTTGCTGTCGTTACGGCTTTGAACGTTGTTCTCTAATTATTAGATTATGGCTAGTTTTTGTTTTCTTTGTGAGCGATATTTTCAGCCATAGCCTGTTTGTAAGTCCTGATTTCACTTGCTTGAGCTGCGCAGCAAAACTAATTAGGCTTCTCAACGATTTCTGCCTCTCAGAGTCATTCTTCGTTATCGATTCTGACCTTCTTCGTCTTGATCGTCGTGACCTCCCTCATTTCTAGTTAAATCCTCACCTTCACCTTTTTCTGATTCTTGCGGCAAGATTGCTTCAGCTTGCTCTTCCTGTTTCTTCGTCCTTTTCTTCTCCCATCTTCTTCTTTTACCTCAGAGATTCACTGAATATTCCTCGGCCTCTCCCTTTGGTTCCTCTTCCCTCAGGTGGAACTCATTCTTCAGGAACACTTCCCTGCTAACAATGATGTGCTGTTCGAGAAGAGAGCCTGTTGAGCTAAGCAACATTTCTGAAACATACATATTACTGTTCCTCTGAGCTTCCGTGACAACTTCGTTTCGCTGCAGCACTCTGGGACGTGGTAAACCTTCTGAAAACTAATTCAGAACTCGTCATGCCTTGTTCTTGAAGTGACGGCGACTGTGCCATACTCCTACAGTTTTGGGAGTCGCCGGATTCCCCTCCAATTATAATGAATGGGGGGAGGGGGGGGGGGGGTTAATCTTCTTACCACGATTCCTCTCCGTCTAATGGCAGGATTCCTCTCAGTTAATGCGGGAGAGGGTCGAGAATACGAAAGAGTGCTATTTTTATGATGGTTCCAAGCTTCGCAGATTTGTCCAAGGCTTGCAAAGTTGGTGCCAAGCTGGATAAGGGTTTCCAAGGTTTCCCAAGATGGTCCCAAGCTTTCCAGCCCTGTCCAAGGCTTGCAATGATGGTGCCGAGCTGACTAAGGGTCTCCAAGGCTTGTCAGGATGGCTCCAAGCTCTCCAGAAGGCTTGAAAAGTTGGTGCCAAGCTGGCAATGGCTTCTAATGCTTTCGAAGATGGCTCCAAGCTCTCCATAAGGCTTGCAAAGTTGGTGCCAAGCTGGCAATGGCTTCTAATGCTTCCCAAGATGGTCCCAATTTTTCTAGACCCAGGTTCTTTTCGACGGCGGGGATGGATCGCCAGTTCCTGCGCATCCCATCGCTTATATACAATCAAGTTAGGGAGTGCAAAAGTTCACATTACGAGCCTCGGCAGCGCAGGGAGAGCAGTGGCAATCAACCAGTGAAAGCGAAGTCAACAAGTGAAAGTCCAGCCAGCCAGGAGTGCTATGGATATTCCCCGACCTGCCATGGACTTGACGCAATTAGATAAGAGGATACCTTCCATGGGCTTACCGCAATTAAATCTGCTCGGAGAGGAATCGTGCAGAACAGAGGAGTTTGGAGAGGAATCGTGTACCTCCCACAGTTTTGCAACTTAGGTTAGGAAGGTAAAGTGACTACCAGAGGAAAGCTGACCTGTACGGAATGGAGATAGTGCTTGCTCCACTGTCTATCAAACAAGCATCCTTGACATCCAAACTTGCATTAGCGTTCAAGCGTAAATTGGCGTCCCGTTTCTGCCGTATTTGTTTTTTTCCTTCTTCATACTTTGTCCTTATCAGGCAGAATCTTGCTATGTGGTCTTCTTCATTGAAGCTGTTGCAGGTTCTTTGATTAAATCTGCCTTCAACCGTTACAGCATTCAATTTGGAGTCTGCATTTTGTTCTTCTTTCTTCGTTTGTTAACTCTTAAATTAGTAGCCATTGCTCATTTAAATTAGTAGTATATCTATCAATCTGTGTATTCTTCATTTTTGAATGTACAGACCATGCATGCTCACCAATGTACAGACGAAGCATGCTCACCAAGGTTTCATAGTCTATGCAGTCTATTGATGAGGCTGCGCACTTGATCTTGTTGCTTTAAAACCCTCGGATACCAAAATACTCTTTTCTCATAACTTTCCACGTCCTCTTTAGGATTCATCTTGGACGTATATAAACATTTCAACCTTTGCAACTTTTTTTCCTCTGTTGGCCAGTTTCGTCCACTGTTCCCTTGACAAGTTATATCCACAATGTCGTGTCGTGTTGTTCGCTCTCTAATTATGATAATCCTTTGCTTTGTCTTCACTTGCTCCTACGTTCTCCGCTTTTAACGCATCCGCAGACATGACAAGCTGTTAAACATATTCGTGTAGGGTTGTCCACGAGTTAAACCAACCACGCGGATTCATTCTCCCAATTACATTTTTCATTAGCCCTCTTCGCTCTTCCACTAAATCGCCTAAAATGGCTTCTAAAATTACAACGAAGGGCCGAAAATCCCGTTTCAGAACAGCCAGCAATGCGAAAATCCACCTTTAATTCCGGAAGGTTTGCTCCATTAACGGAACAAAGAGTTGATTAAGCTCAGACTATTAGAGTAATTTTTCTTTTCCCAAGGTGGAAAAGCTAAGCAGAACCCATTTCAACTTCGGGACAACAGTTACTATTAACGCCTTCATGGATTACTTGATTCTGGCATGTCGTTTGTTCACGATGAAGCTAATAATCTCGCAACACAATAGATGTTGAGTCAAATGAGGGTCTCTCACTAACTCTCGCTGTTGTCTCACTAACTAATGGCTCCGTAAATTTGACCGAGCTTCGCACGGATCGTTGCGTTTCACGACAGGCGTCCCACGCTTCAAGCCGGGTCAGAAGTTTTCAGCTAGCTCTGGCGACAGAATGGTTGGTCGTACAAGCACATGTTCGGAGAGCAACTTGTAGGAAATTTTGTTCCCTTTAACTTTGATTATCTTGTTCTAGTCGCTGAATTGTTTAGTTATCGAGTTAAAGACCAAATACATGAACAAGATCCAAAACGTAGACAACCAACGCTACCCTTCAGCGAGCTCTAGCGGCCAAATGGTTGGTCGTTCAAGAAAATGTTCAGAGAGACACTTGTAGGAAATTTGGTCCAATTTAACTTTGATTATCTTGGTCTAGTCGCTGAAATGTATATTTATCGAGTTAAAGACCAAATACATGAACAAGATCCAAAACGTAGACAACCAACGCTGCCCTTCAGCGAGCTCTACCGGCCAAATGGTTGGTCGTTCAAGAAAATGTTCAGAGAGCGACTTGTAGAAAATTTTGTCCACTTTAACTTTGGTTGTGGTATAATTGCTAAAATGTTTATTTATTGAGACAAAAAACAGGAACAAGATCCAAAACGTTGACTACCAACACTACCGTTCAGCGAGCTCTAGTGGCAAAATGGTTGGTTGTACAAGAAAATGTCTGGAGAGCAACTTTTAGGAAATTTTGTCTACTTTAATTTTGGTTCAGTTGATTTAGTCGCTAAAATGTGTATTTATCAAGTTACAGGCCATAAAAGCATTTATCTTCATTGTTCACAGTCCGATTGAGTCGGCGTTTCCTCCGGTTGTAAATGTTACAATCAATCTTTCCGTTTAGCGAGCTCTAGCGACAAAGTGGCTGGTCGTACAAGAGAGTGTTCAGAAACAAAGGTGTAAGAAATTTTTCCTCTTTCAGTTTCGGTCATCTTGGCCTAGTTGCGAAAATGTGTATCTATCAAGTAACAGGCCAAAAAAGTGGACAAATATTCAGAACATTAAATGTTTTGAAATATTTAAAAACGGAAAAAAGGGGGGTTTAGAACCCTCTGAGATGCGCGCAAATAGGCGCATTTGCGCCCAACTTTCTTATTTTAAATGGGAACCCCTGTTTTTTTCTCGAATTAGGATTCCCCGGTCAATTTTACGTCCGATAAGCACGTTGAGCGAAATTTTGGATGAGCGCAAATCTGCGCAACTATCTCTATCTTCGTTGTTCACGGTCCGATTGAGTCGGCGTTTCCTCCCGTTGTAAATTTAACAACCAATCGTTCTGTTTAGCGAGCTGCAGCGACAAAATGGCTGGTCGTAAGAGACAGTGTTAAGAAACAAAGGTGTAAGAAATTTTCTATTTTTCAATTTTGGTCATCTTGGCGATAAAATGCTTATTTATCGAGTTATAGGCCAAAAGATCGAGCAATATCCGAAACATTTACAATCGAGCGAGCTTTAGCGGTAAAATGGTTGGTCGTGCTACAAAATGTATGGAGAGGAACTTCTAGTCTAGTCTCTTTTAGTCCAGTAGCCTATTGCGAAAACAGTTCCCAGTAAAAACCGCGTTCGAATAAAATAATATAAAACTCCGAGAGAGTTTGAGGGGTTCTGCTACATCCAATACCGCGGTTGTCGAAACTGTACCCCACTTGGAAATCTCCCTCGCAAAAGGCACAGTGGGCCCTTAATTCTATCTCGCCCCTATTTCCTTGCCATCTCATCCAGTTACCGCCGCAGACTCCCCTTAATGGCGTCTTGTCTCTGGAGAAAAACATTTCAACAAGGCCCCCCCACACGGAGAGGCTCGCACCCGATCCAATAAAAAATCTCATCACATAAAAAGGGGGACCGGGAGAGAGACGGCTGGGCTCCGAAAGTTGGCACTTGCGTGAGATACGTGAGGGAGAAGTATGAAAAGATGTTGAAACTCAGGAGGAAAGAAACAGTGAAAAATCTTCTACGGGAGAATGAATTGTTGTCGTGAACTTCAGCAACATGCGGCAACCTCAGAACAATACAAACGTGGAGCGGAACGTTCATTCAGGATGCAAACTCTTCTGAATGGAGAATTCAAAATTCAGCCTTGAAATTGGACTTTTAACCTTGGATTGGATGACTGGATTGTCTGGATGGCTTGGATTGTAATGGATTGGATTAGGTTGGCTAGATTGGATATGTAGTCATTGCCTTGGGTGCCTATGGATTGGGTGCTTCAAAATGGATTTTGAACCCTCTGAATGGAGTTCTCGAAATCTATACCACCAATTCTCAACGTGTCTGTCTGTATGTATGTCACAAGCCTCCTCCTCCAAAACCGTAAATGATTAAAATACGGCAATTTTTCTACCGACTCGGCCTCCCAGTCATCACGGGGGGGGGGGTCCCTCAAAATGCGCGCAAATCGGCGCATTTGCGCCCATTGGGCGCGGCCCAACTTTGTTATTTCAGATGGGAACCCCTAATTTTGTCTCAAATTTTGATTCCCCGGTCAATTTTACATAAGAAGTAAGCCACTCCAAGAAAGATGAGGGCCAGCTTTTCTCGAGAATAAGAAAATCGTTTTTGAAAATTTCAAGACTCGGCACTTATTTTTTAGAAAATTATTTTTAAAGTAGTAGGGGGCGCTAAATTTTCGCTAGCCCCCAAAAAGATGATGAACAGCTTTGTTATTTTGGCAAAAATTAAATTTTCGGGCGATTTCTGACGATAGATGAATAAAAAAAACCTCAGAAGTATGCAAAAACAGATGAATGTCAATCAAAAAAATCTGCGAAAAAAGGAAATATCAATCAAATCACAACCAAAAATTGGTAAAATAGGGGTTTGAGTTAGGCGTCTTGGACGACGCACAGTGGTCAAAAATGCGATTTAAGCGGAGCAAAAAGGGAAAAAATGAAAATGCTTGAAACTGATTATTAACTACATAGAAGGCAACCTTAATACCTATAAAAGGCCGGAAGAAAGTTATTTTCGTCTCAACGATAGATTGAAGTGTTGTATGACACGTGTAAACACGATATCGAGGTTCACAGTTCACTTCTGAAGACGATTTTCGGCAAGAGATCGCACAGGTTGAATTCGTATTGATGGTCTGTTGCGATTCGTCCGTAAAGTTTCAACGATGAACACACTCAAGATAGGTATGTAAATATCCATTACATATTATAATTAATTATAACATTTTACTGGTTTTAATATCATTAAGAACAATTAAAAATTAACGGACCGAATGTACGTTATAATATATATAACAATATTATAATTTTAATATTCTTTGGACTGCCAAAAACGTGATTGACCTGTATTGGGTCTGAAAATGACGCACATTTGTTCGTAAACATGTCAAGTAAAAGTTGTTTCTTGAATGAAGTGCTCGTTTTTGCTCCAAACTTAGTTCTATCTACTATATCACTATTCTGTTTTAATGTTGCAACATGGCATTCAACGAGCCCTGATTTCGTGAGTTCAACTCGAGGTAAGTTTCTCGAACGCAGACCATGGAAGATATATTCCATAATATGTTATACCTAATATTATTATGTTGCTGATAACATCGGATCCCGTCATCAGCAGCCTACGACAAAAATTTCCTACCGTGTCCAAGAAACTGCCTAAAGAAGTGATCGACATGCTTGTCAGTGTCCCAGAGCCGCAGGTTTATTCGCAATCTGAAGAGACTGAGGAGGATATGGAGCTGGATGAAAGCGGCAGTGATTAGATTTATAGATGAAATCATTTGTTTCTATTAAACTATAATAACCATTGGAGGATTTATATTTAATTTTTATAAAGGTACCTTTTTTATTTGTTATATATATTTGGATTTATATCAGAGGATATTTTTGCTGATCGTTTAAAAGAAAGTGTTATTTTTGCTTCTTTTTTCATTCAAAATTTGGTTTTTATTGAAAATGAAGGAAAGCTGTTATATGGGTTTTATTTATTTACCTTCACGTCAATTTTGATCATGAAAACTCCTAAAGTAACGGCAGTAGCGATATGGGTAAATTTAGAATTTAGTGTTATTAAAAGTGGGCTTTGACCAATACAGACCAATAATTTCATCAAACCGACTGCACACGACAAAAATCCCTATATACCCAATTTCATACTATTACGACCCTTTTTGAATTTTGCTCCGCTAAAATCGCATTTTCGACCACTGTGCGACGTGTCTGGACGCTCAGTGTAGTCATCCAAATAAACAAGCACTTTAAGACAAAGTGGTTGTTTGCCGATGGTGCAGAGGGCGACTCCTCTGCTGAATACTAAATTCATTTCTAAAGCACTTTAAGCGTCGTGCGTACCAAGTTGATTGAACTGCTGTATTATTCTTTTTCGATTGGCCTCATTTACGACCGTGAAGCATTTCAAGCACTGAGTAACAGAGAGCAAAGTGTTTCACAAACAATGATGATTTCAAGTGTTTACACAAACAATCAGGCCCTGTCTCATGCGAACTTTTTTCACGTATTCAACCCGACCGTACTGTTTTCTTTTCTTTTCTTCGTGGGCCTACCTCTTTCAACCTTCTCCTCCACTTCACTATCACTGCATCCACTCATTTCTAAAGCAGTCGATCCACCAACCAAACGAATTTTTGCACTAGAAATATTCCCGACTCGGCAGACTCGAAACTCGAACAACATAAACAATGAACATGGCGGAAGCCGTTCAGTGATGCCAGATACTTTTGGGCTGTTTCCCCTAGATCGACTTTGAATATCCCTAGATTGAGACAAAAATCCGTAGATCAAGTTGGAAAATTCCCTGAAAAAATCAGTAGATTTTTTTTTAAGCAAAAATTAATTTAAAAAATTAGTATTGATATTATCGCCCCAAAAACTAAGGAGTGTTTGATATTATTACCTATTTATTGACTAAATTGAGATTATTTTGCGGGGTTTTTGTTTTCTGTCTGAAGATGTAGGTAGGTACCTACTCGTTTCAGTGAAAATTATCTCCATCTGCTGCCTACACTTTATTTTTTATTTTTTTATTTTTTATTTCAAAAAAATTTTTTTTGGTTTTTTTTTTTTTTCAGAAATGTTTTTTTTTTTCAAAAATTCTTTATTTTTTACTCAAAAAATATTTAACCTCCTGGGATCCTTCAAAAATCCCATTTTTAGCCCCATGAAAGCCCTAAAGATCGCAACAGTGAAATCGGATCGTTTTGGGACCCCCCAAAAATGGATTCTACGTCCAAAAATACTTCGAATACGACACCTAACTCGATCCCATAGCTAAAAGCCTTCAAAAAACCCCGCCCGTAGCGCCATTATAGCCCCACAGCGCCCCACGGGTTTGGGCGATCGGACTGAAAACCTTGCGGGCACAACTAGATGGTAAACCAAGTATTTTGTCAAAATTTCAGATTTAAAAAAAATTCCTACTGCCCAAAACGGCCCGGGCATTTCGGATTTAGAATGTAGACCTCTTGAAATGGATAATGTCAAATTTTGAGGCCGATCTGAGTCGTCGACCTCCGTCGCCAAAACATAGGTGTAGGTATTATTCCAAGAATAGGTAAGTAATAAACCAAAACAAAAAATGTTGAAAAAACATTTTTTGAGAAAAAATCAAAAAAAGTTCGAGACGATGTTAAAAAAATTGTTTAATTTTTTTCATTGACAGAAATAAATTTTTGCACAAGTAACCTACCTACCTGTATCAAAGAATAATAAACCCTTGTGTAAAATTTGCAGCGTTTTTTTTTTATTGTAAGGGTCCGAAATATATTTCTCGAATATATGCGAAATATATTCTCGCATATATGCGAAAATGGGCTGGACACGTTGGAATTCCCTAGAAATCTGGAGAAGTGTGGAAAAATCCCTAGATTTGGGTCATTATCAGAAGATCCCTAGACGCTTCTGAAAATCCCTAGAAATCGGAGAAATCCGTAGATCTGGCATCCCGGCCCAGGGACGAGGCTAAAAACAGGAGTGGCAACATTACGAAACCGACATTTCCGTAGGGATGGGAAATCAGCAAGAAGTATCGATTTTTTTAATCGATTCAGAATCGGATGCGTCAAATCGATTTTCCAAGAAAATCGCCATAAAAGTATCGGCCTTACAAAAAACAAGTTTTTTTAATGAGTGATAACCGTTACCACTCATTATAAAAATTTAAAAAAAAAATCTTGAATCGATTTTCGTCATTTATAAAAATTAGTTTAGTATTTCAAGTGATTCAAGTGATTCGAGTCTTAGGTCGATTAAAAATGATGATTAATAGCTAATAACAACAAAACTCACTAGTTACAAGCGACGTCCACCATGGCTTTTTCAGACAGCGAAACAGATAACTCGTCTGATTAAATGTTTATTACATATCAAAATTTTTGAAAACTAATACAATTTTTATTTTAAATAAATTTTTTAACGATTTTTTTTTTTGAATCTACCTACTTTGGATATATCTACCGTTACGATAGATATATTCAAAGTAGGTAGATTCAAGGAAAAATCGTTAAAAAAATTTATTTAAAATAATTTAAATTATTACAATAATTGTAATAATTTAAATTATTTTAAATAAATTTTTGTATTAGTTTTCAAAAATTTTGATAATAAACATTTAATCAGACGAGTTATCAGTTTCACTGTCTGAAAAAGCCATGGTGGACGTCGCTTGTAACTAGTGTTTTGTTGTTATTAGCTATTAATCACCGTAAAGGTAGGTTACTTTGTTCCAGGCGGCATACTTTGGTCCAAAAACGTAAAAACTTCAAACGTGACGTAATCGGTTTATAGGGGCAGGAGTCCATATAAAAAAAAGCCAAAATCATGGCAACATCCTTGGCAACTGAAACGTTTACAGCAGCAACATCTACTTATTACCTCTTAGCGATAACAATTCGTGATAGCGATCAGCTGATTTTTGTGATAATCTTTGCCGGGATTAGGGATGGGAAAGTCAACTCTTTTCGAGGAGTCGATTCTCGCGATTCAATTCGTTAAAAAGAGTCGACTTATGAGTCGACTCTTTGCGAGTCGTTAACCCGCCATTTCCCGAAGAATCGTCGGTTCTTTTTTGAATCGCGATTCTTCCTGAGTCGTCAGCTCTTCCGAGTCGTCAACTCGTGATTTCCCGAAGAATCACCGGTTCTTTTATGAATCGTGACTCTTCCTGAGTCGACTCTTGAGATTTTGATGCGTGAGACGGCTGATGAGACGACTCACGGTCAGAGGGCATGGAAGAAATAGCTGGAAGAAATTCTTCCTTATTCCATGGTCAGAGGGTTTATTATTATGTACCTACCCATTTAGACGAGCTTATAAATTTTATGAGAAAAACCAATAAATAACTGGGGTATTGAAAGCCAAATTACCTAGCAAAAAATGAACTTCTTTTTGCATTTTGGCTCTGGCATTAGACGCTAAGAAAAAACGCTGCACATTATGTAAAATATTTTCACAAGGGTTTATTATTTTTTGATATAGGTTGTGCGAAAATAAGTTCTGTCAATTAAAAAAAAAATTGTTTTTTGAAAACTTTTTTTTTTCAAAATTGTGGAAGATGATCAGCACACCTAATCCCAAATAATGCTATTTTTTGTCTGCTCATGACAAAAACAAACAGGGACTCCCCGTATTCTCTTTTACTCTGTCCTTTCGACTCCCGAAAGGACAGAGTAAAAGAGAAAACCTAGAGAAATCAACAACGAAAACAAAAATACGCACGAGTTTGAACCTTGGTACCTTGTACAGAAACCACGGAACCAATCAGAATTGAGGATACCCAACTCTCTTCCACCCCTCATTCACGATTCTCGATGAGTCGACTCGTATCTTACCAATCAGAATTGAGGATAGACGACTCTCTTCCCCCTCCTTTAAGACACTTCATGATTCGCAATGAGTCGACTCTTTGGAACGCCGCGAGTCGACTCACCCGGTTCATTTGAAAGAGTCGATTCATTGAGTCGACTCATTCAAAACTTACCCAACCCTAGCCGGGATACTTTTGGTGCTACAGGTGGTTGAGAAGGGCAGTGAAGTTGGCTACAGTACCTCTCGTGTTGATAATTTAATGGAGATGAACATTCATTACTGGATTTTCACATTCAAATGATTTTTGTCGTCATTTTTCACAAAATATTGGTGGAAGGTAATTTTGTACCAGGAAGGCAGGGTACTTTGGTCCAACTGTAAGGTTGGATAAGAACACGTTTTTCGCATAATTATGATTATTAGTGGAATAAATTGGTGGTAATTTGGATCTTTTTATTATTCCAAATGCCTAACAAACACAAGAGAAAGTTGGGAAGCAGGCTGTATCACAATTACGAAAATATTTTTTTTCTAGGTTGAATTTCCATTTTTTGGGAGTTTCTAACATTCATTTCTACATCAATTTAGTCAATTTCTAGCCAAATTTTCATTTTAAAAGTTGTGGGATTTTCCTAAATTAGGATTTTTTACGACCTATTTGATCAAATTAAATTTTTGATTTTAAAATTTTTGGGATTTTTGCAATGGAAGACAGAAATTTTGTTCTAAGTCACGGGTAGGTGTAATATACCACTTGGGCATATTATGTGTACAACGTACCCTGCAAAAATAAGACTGTTTTATGAGCTGTTTTATATTAGTTTAAAGAATTAAAGTTTTACTCGTTCAAATTTTAACCATCTCATTTTTTTCAATTTCTCCACTTGCTCCTGGATCAAACAAAGTGAGGGGAATCTCATACATTGGTCCAAATGCGAAAGTGAGTGTTTTTTCAAGGCAATTCGTGACTGGACCAAAGTATCCTAGCCCGTATGGAAACTTTGTTCCAAACTTGAACAACAACAAAATTATACACAGAGTGCAGATATAATTTTTTTGAGGTCAGAAATCGATTCAGCAGGTCCTAATTAGTCGGAAATAGTCATTAGAGTGAGAATTTTCGCCTTGTAAAGGTGTGGAAATGAGCAATTTCTAAAAAAAATTGCAAAAAGTGGACCAAAGTAACCTACCTTTACGGCATCATTTTTAATCGACCTAAGACTCGAATCACTTGAATCACTTGAAATACTAAACTATTTTTTATAAATGACGAAAATCGATTCAAGATTTTTTTAAAAATCAGTAGAAAAAAAATCGATTCACGATTTTTACAAAAATCGGAAGTAAAAAATCGATTCACCTAAAAAATCGGAACCTGAAGATCGATTCAAAAAAATCGAAAAATCGGAACGAAAATCGATTTTTTGAAAAAATCGGAAATCGATTCCCATCCCTACATTTCCGACATTCATCTTTCTTGCCATGGAGGAATATATCTATTCCTCCATGCTTTCTTGCATTGTCGAGAACTTTTTTGCATTGTAGTCCGAAACTTACACGTTTGATTTCTTTTTTTGTGAATTTGAGGATACCAACAGAAACTACTTGGTCTGAAAAAAGTATTGCCAACCTACTCATATTCGAAAAAAAAAGAAGTTTTTTTTTACTTTCTTTCATTGACACAGAATTAAATTTCTGCACAAGTACTTACTTAACGGCTATAAAAGAATAATAAACCCTTGTGTAAAATGTGCAGCGTTTTCTCACAAGGCTATGAACACTCGCCTTATATAATATATTTATAAATGCTTATAAGCATATTATGATGATGAGCTGTTCAGAAAACGCGAGGATCCCCTTACACCTCTCTTCGAGGTTGCATTGATAAGGTTCGCTTGAAATTTCGTTCCACAATTTACTACAGGGGCGGTAACGGGTTTCCATTTACCCCTTGTTTACATTTACCCCACCTGGCCCTACACTAGGTAAAGGTTCCAATTCATTTATTCATTAATTTATCGGTATTTTTCCTCCCCACAACAACAACCTTCAGATGTTTACCTTCCTCTCTTCCAATCAATCCTGGAAACTATTTTGACCTCGGATCGATTTCGATAGTCTTCTCTACCTCAGTGGCATGGGTGGTGAACTCATTAATCGAAATTTACACTTCATAGTATGGAACGTGGTCGATACATAGTCAATATATCGGATCAAGAAAGTCGATATATCGGATTTAAAAAAAAATCAACCAAAACTATCGGTCACAAAATGTCGATACCCTACATTATCAACCTATGCATCATCGATAGAAAAATATCGATATATGGGAGGAAAACCTCGATATTAAGATACTGGCCAAGGCCAGGCGGCAAAAACAAATTAAATCGCGTCGGAAACTGTGGACGTGATGAATCAGGTTTCTCGATTTCAACGAGCAGCTCCACTTGATCCACCAGGCCACATTCTGCCTGCTGCGAGCTCTTTGTTGTCATGGATGCCAGTAAAATAAGTTGCTCATTTTGAAACTGTTCTTTCCCTGGCTGTTTTTCAAAGCTTCATAGCCAACGGCGTCAACCAGTGCTTCGCAAGCTCTGACAATTGTGAGCTCCGCTGAGCCTTGCAAAGCCTCTGCAAAGACCCTGCCTGCTGCTTGTGGGAGTGGAATAGCTTGGATGTGAGCAAGCTACGCAACCCTAGGAAGATACCACAGCTGAAGATTGAAGGGTTCAAATCTGCAAAATATCCCTTGATAGTCGAGCAATTCTGGAGGTTCAAATCGACCAGTTGATATTCTGAGAACCAGGTGCTCTTTGTGTACAAACCCAGGCCATCAATGTGACATAATATTATGCCTTCTAATTTGTATGATCCCAGCGCAAAGAGGACGCCGGGCAACGCTGAGATTCTAATTACGTGTTCTTCGTGTACACACACAGGTCATCTCTGACAAACGCCTCCCGTTTTGCAAGAGCCCTCCTATACAATTTCAAACAGAACTAATTTCCCATCACAATATTACACCGGCGAAAAAGAACTATTCGTTTCGAGATCGAGTTACTCAAAGGGGAAGTCATTGAGAAGGACTGTCAACACTGGGCCCCTCACCGACTCACGTTCCAAGTCGGATCGCTCTAATTAAAAGCAAACATCCGCACCACTTTGGACAATACCGTATCCCATAACACTCCTTTTCATACCACTAACGCACACATCCCCAGGAAAGATCAAATTAGCTGCTACTAACCCAAATAGCGGTGGGCGCCTATTTGAAGTTTGGGATTCAAATTGGATTTTACCCAAACTGAGCGTTGACATTGTATTCCTCTCAACTGTATCTAGGGTGGGTATCAATAATTAAAAACAATTATAAAAGAGATAACTATTCTCATATAATTGGAGCGGCAATACGAGGAGGAGGAGAATATGAACCGGCCGCAACTACCTCTGTCAGGGTAGAATGATCGAGGATTGGCTGGCAAAGCCAGCACTGTGTAGCCCCCTAATCTACAATATTGGAGCTGCAACACGAGGAGGAGGACCTAGGAGAACATTAGTATTCAAACGTCCTTCTAAAAGTCGGAAAAAAATTGAAATTGGTCAAAAAATAATTCATCTCGGCGAGTAGATAACGAAAAACGTCTGAAAACCCCAAAACGTTTAGCTCGAAGTGTTAAAAAATAAATATTAACAAGGCGAGTTTTGAGTGAGGGGGCAGCAGAATCGGAGGCAAAGGGGGGTGGTAAGCAGCTGAAAGAAACCACTCCCCCTTGATAGTCCAGTTCCTTTGTACTTGAAAAAGGGGTCGTGCGGGAAGGTGGTGGGGTAGTTTTGATTTTTTGGTATGTTGTTAGGACCCATGAGAGTAGTCTTTGACCAAGTTATCATATATATATTTTATTTCATAATATATATCATATAAGGACGTTAGATTTTTTTTTTTTTTTTTTTTTTTACAGTTGCTGTAGTTAACAGCCTACTTGCTGTTAATGTGAGTTTTAAATGGCAAAAAAAGTAGCTAAATCAAACACAAAGCTGAGCTACTCAAACTTAGGCGCTGGGAAGAAGGCGAGAAGCACTACTAACCGGCTTCGCTCCCCTGCAACTTCACTTGAACCGTCTATGTGTAACTATCACCAACCCTGTGCAGGCTGTTCGAGGAGCGTGAAGAAACCGCCACCCCCAATGCCCAGCGCTGGCACACCGCAGATCCTCATTCGGTTCCCCACTGGTTCTAGACTAGTTGTTAACTAGTTGTTCCCGTGTAAACAACTAGTCATAAAACTGAAGACCCTCATCAGGGAATAGGCATTTTGGTCTAGAACTAGGGCGCTCTTGCAGAGCACAATAAGCCATCAGGGTTCCGTGCTGAGGGGACTCTGAACCCCCTTCCAGAGTGATCCCCTATCTACGAATACCTCAGACATAACGTCAGTTGATACCCCAAAGTGGAATATCACAACAGCAACGCGAAGAGGTTAACAGAAACAAGTCATCTGGCGGCTGCCAACGTTTAAATTTCAACGTCATTGTTTTCAAACACGGCCGAAATTCGCCCGGATCAAGAGGGAACCCGTGAATTATTGGCTCTTGTCCTCGCATTTGCTGGACCGGTCCAAGTAAAACAAAGGTGGCGCGGAGAGGTTTCAGGCGGGTTGCCCAGAAGGTTCAGGAGCTTCCATTGTTGGCAGTCGCAGCCAATCCATCATTCAGTGGAAACCCCTCGACGGTCAAGACCCCCGCGCCCGGTGAACAATCCCGTCATCTCCATTCGCCACCGATGGGAAAACTCTAAAGTGAGTCTCTCAGTGGACTCGGCGGACCAATCCTCCTGCCACCGATCGACGAGCATGGAAAATTATTAAATAGCTCCAATCTACGGTACTTTTCTTCGATATTTATATTGTACTACCTACCATTATCAAGTACGAGATCTATACCACTAATTCTCACCATTCTGTGGCTGGCTGAATATGTATGTCATGAGCCAACTCCTCCGAAACGGTAAGCAATAAAAATATGGCGATTGTTTCTATGGGTTGGGTGAACCGTTTGTTTAACTTCGAATAGGGGGTTTGAGAACCCAAATTTTTGACGTGCGCAAATTCGTTCAAATATTTGTATCTTCGTTGTTAATGGTCCGATTGAGTCGGCGTTTCCTCCGTATCCTACCTAGAGATAAGAATTTTAATACGAAATCCCGAAACAACGAGTTCCGACAATGAGCTAATGTAGACAGCGAGTTTAATTTGAACGATTTCAAGAGATCCAGAGCACGTTTGCCCTTTGTGACGGGACGCTGTAAGGGACCTTGGAAAGGCGGAGGACAGAACGGGAGAACGGAGGGTGCCAGGGACCTTAGAAAGGTGGAGGAGGCGGGGAAGTGGTCAGCCGAGCGAAGCGAGGCCTTCTGTCCGAGAAAGTGGTTATGCCCGAGAAAGTGATCAGCCGAGCGAAGCGAGGCCTTATGTCTGAGTGCTAGTGAGTAATAACGTTAAAATATGTTTGAAACACAGAATTTTTTCGCTTTCCAACACTTTTTAAAGCATGGACGTTTCTTGAAACAAAAAATCGATGTGTTGCTTATTGATATTCATCCCTATATAACAACTATACTCCGTCTCCTCCATCATGTTTGACAACATTGGCAACGTTACATAATTCAGCCCTCGAAGGATTTTCCCTGCTCTGAGCCGACGAGAGATTTTCCTCCTTTTCATTCGCGTGTAAACATCTACATTTGCCGACTGCTCCACCGCGGATTTTCCCTAAGCCTCATAAAATATTTTTCCCCTCGCTCGGAAATTGAAGAAAGTGATCTCGGAAGGCGGTGGGGGTAATGGGCTTTAAAACGTTCCCCCCTTTTTTCCTTTCGGATTTGTCGTATTGACGTCTACAGATGGATTGCCGGTGTTTGCAAATGTTGATAGTACGCTGAACAAGGTGGAAAATTTCATAAGAGCACAACCATTGCAGGAGGTCGGCGTATTTTTTTAAGGCAGCCGGAAAACCTCGAAATTTTCGATTTTCACCATTGCCAATTTCGAAGTAGTGGGAGGTCAATCGATGCAGAATTTAATGCTCTTTCATCGCCTAAATAGAAGAATTTGTAGAAAAGTGCCTAGTTTAGGAGTTATTAGGCGAAAAACTCGTCAGCATTTTTCATGGCAGCCAAAAAACCTCGACATTTTCTCACTTTTTTCGGGTTTTCACTTATACCACCAAAACAAAGCACTTTTTCACAAAAGCTTATAGCGAGTCGATGAAAGGGCATTAAATTCTGCGTCGATTGACCTCCCTCTACTTTAAAATTGGTCAAATTATAGTGTAGTAAACGGCGGATAAAACCGACAATTTTGCCCATTTTCCATTTTCAGCCGACGATTACTACCCTATGAATTGGTCATATTTTCAAGTTGAGGGAGGTCAATCGACGCAGAATTTAAAGCTCTTTCATCGGCGAAATAGAAGGACTTGGGGAAAAGTGCTTAATTTAGGAGTTATAAGCGAAAAATCTCGAAATGTTCGCACTTTTTTCAGTTTTTCGCTTATAACTCCTAAATTAAGCACTTTTTCTCAAATTCGTCTATTTCGTCGATGAAAGACCGTTAAATTCTGCGTCGATTGACATCCCTATACTTTGAAATATGACCTATTCATAGGGTAGTAATCGTCGGCTGAAAATGGAAAAAGGGCAAAATTGTCGGTTTTATCCGTCGTTTACTACCCTACAATTTGGCCAATTTTAAAGTAGAGGGAGGTCAATCGACGCAGAATTTAAAGCTCTTTCATCGACAAAATAGAGACACTTGTGAAAAAGTGCTTCGTTTAGGAGTTATAGGCGATACTACCCTAAAAATTAGTCATATTTTAAAGAAGAGGGCGGAATTTGATGCTCATTCCATCGTCGAAATAGAAGCATTTGTGGAAAAGAGCCTATTTTTTTATGGTAGCCAAAAAAACTTGGAAATTGTCGCACTTTTTCGACGTTTTGCTTATAACTCCTGAACTATTATAGGGATTTTCAGCTGCTAGTCCCCAAAAGCTCGAAGATCATGAAATGAGAAAGAAATGTCAAACTCTCTGGCAACCCCACACACTCGCTTGTAGACGTGTTTCCGAGTCTTCTTGCGCTAGTATCACTCAACGGTATTTTGCCAAAAAATCTTTCCAAACACAAGTTTTCCTCACGTCAGGCTAATGCTCTTTTCTTGTAGCCTCGCGAACTAATAAATTTTACGACGTGGAAAAGTGAAAAAAATATATCACCGCCTTGGCACTCAAACGCAGTGGAAAAAGACTCGGTGGGGAATGGAGGTCGTTAGAGGTTTCAATTATTTTCCATTTGAGGGGGAGACAAATTGAAAAAAAGAGGGGGTTTCAACTCGGTTGAAAGCATTTTTGTCGCGGTTCAAACTCAACCGCAGTGAGAGTTTTGGGATCATGTGAAAATGAGGAGCTTTGTTCACCGCGTTGCTTTGAACAAACTACAATAGTCAACTTTTCGACGACAGTACAATACTTGAACTTCAACTTGTTAAGCCTACTTGAGTCAAATCCTGGTGGCGCAGGTGGCAGAAGCGCATGACACTTGCCGGCGTATTTGCAGGCGTTTGTTAATTAACTAAAAATTTCATATTAATATGAAACAATATAATAAAAAGCACCGGGTGGAATCCTTATTCCGTGAAACTGGATCATCGAAGGCAACAGCGAATGCCTTCCAATCAACGAAATTGAGAGGCCATTTTCATTTCACTGAGTTTGGGGCGAAAAGTGTTAAGTCCGGGACGATAATACAAGCGAAATAAAATAAATAGAGAGACATGGCACATAGCTTCATCGCGTTCAAAGACTACCCCGATATATGTACAGCCAAATTTGGAAGATGGAGGTCATGACAAAATGTATGAGTTACAAGAAAATTAAATTCCCACATGCGCAGATCGTACCGCTCATTCAACCATCATGCAATTTATATGGGACATCAAGTGGTCATACCCGCATAAATAATCCCTGAAAAATTGAAGTCCAGCAGATATGTACATTTTAGGCAAAAATTCCGAACTTAATGAAACTTCTACAGGTTGTTCGGGGGTGCTGTGGGATGACTCTGTCAAGTTTTTCGAAACGAGGACCTTGTGCTAACATGGGGGAGGGCCGAAAAACCCCAACGTGTTTGGAGTGATCTCGGTTTTTCGCCCATAACTTCCAAACTAAAGGTAGGATTTCCCTGACGCGTCTGCGGCCCGCGGCGGCGGCTCGCCTCGGCGGACGCTCCCCACTCCTTCAGTGTTGTTCAGATGGAACCGATTTCCCCAGCGTGGCTGCGGCGCGCGGCGCGTCTCAGCGGCTTCATGGGGTTGAAACTCGCTACGTGGGAGACGCGCGGCCGGCGACCAGACTGGTAGGGGGAGCAGTCAAGCCGCGCGCCTTCGCGGCTGGGTTATGCAAACCCTCACAATATCCCCCGTGGTTTTCTTAGACTGTGAATCACAGAATTGAGCCTGCTCATGACTCAGCAAGTAAAGTAAAGAGAGGCGGGGGAAACGAGTGAATTTTATCTTTCCGTTTGCGTTTGTGTGCTTGTGTGCTTGTCTGAAATGAAGTTCACCAACGAAGAGGACGAAATTCTCATCCACATCGTGGCATTCCTGTATGATAGTGAGTCGGATGACTACAAGGAAATGTCCCCAATGGGGAAGAATGAAAAAACATGGGTAGCTGTACCATCTTTCGTCAGGTCTTCTCTCACCAGTGAAACAAGGTAGTTTCTCTCTCGTCTCTCTAAATTGTTGGAAATTCAACCGAAAGAACGATCTGAACCGTTTTTCATCCTTTTCAAGTGGCAGTCAATGAGAATGTTAAAAAATCCCTATTCTGTTCGTCTTAAAAACATAGGTTCGTGAGGTTCCCTATCCATCATCAATAATCCCTCTTCTTCATCCTCCTCTGACAATAAAAGGGTCACAACAATATCCTCGCTCGGCTGAAGCTGAAGTCCGAGACTTGACGTTCACCCCACACCTGTACCCCGTCCGCCAATCAACCACACAAACTCAGGGTTGCCAGCGCTGTATGTGCCTTCGTGGTGGAACTTCCAACTTTTTTTACCGGCGTTTTAGTTATTTACCAATCTATACTATAGATCTTCATATTATGAAGACCACAAGGAAAGAAGGGGGAATGTCACTTTTTTTTCGACAATGAGTTAAGGATGCCAACAAATTCTCCGGAGGGTCTAGTTTCATTGTATGCCTTGAAAACCGGAAAAAAAGGGGAGGATCTGTGAGATATAGCCTGTGCTAGATTTGAAAATACTGGGAAAGAAGGTGGAAGATCCGAATTACGGGGTAAGAAAGGGGAAGGTTTGAAGAAAAAAAACGCTGCAAATTTTACACAAGGGTTTATTATTCTTTGATATACGTTACTTTTGCAGAAATTTAATTCTGTCAATGAAAAAATTAAAATTTTTTTTTTTGATTTTTATCTCAAAAAAAAATTTTTTTGGGGATTTTTTGTTCAAAAATGTGTTTTTTCAAAAATTCTGTATTTTTTACTCGAAAAATATTTAACATCCTGGGATCCTTCAAAAATCCCATTTTTAGCCCCACGAATGCCCTAAAGATCGCCCCAGTGAAATCGGATCGTTCCGGGACCCCAAAAAATGGATTCTACGTCCAAAAATACTTCGAAAACGACACCTAACTCGATCCCATAGCTAAAAGCCTTCAAAAAACCCCTCCCGTAGCCCCATTATAGCCCCACGGGTTTGGGTGATCAGACTGAAAACCTTGCGGGCACAACTAGATGGTAAACCAAGTATTTTGTCGAAATAGATGGTAAACCAAGTAAGTATTTTGTCGAAATTTCAGATTTTTTAAAAATTTCCTACTGCCCAAAACGGCCTGGACGGCGGACGGCGTACGGCGGACGGACATTTCGGATTTAGAATGTAGACCTCTTGAAACGGATAATGTCAAATTTTGAGCCCGATCGGAGTCGTCGACCCCCGTCGCGAAAACGTAGGTGTATTATTATTATTCCAAGAATAATAAACCAAAAGGAAAGAAAGGGGAAAACTTCGGAAAAATTGTTCATTATTCTTTCTATTAAAATTTACTCAAGGCATTAATTATTAATTTACCGTGAGCCTTGAAATTAAGTTCACGTTTGCGATCGTCATTTCCAACTCGTGTCCGAGCCTTACCTGCTCTATTGTAGCGATAATTATATGCAACGATAATTATATTATAATTACATTATTATATTAATTATACAATAAGTTATTGTATTAATTAATAATTATTGTATGCAACGTTTTTCAGACGAACGTTGCGTGTTTCGTACAACAAACTTCAAGGGGACTGGATTCCTCTATCGACCGTTTCCAAGCATTGAAATTCCGCTTCTGTCTTGAAGGTCTTGCGTTCTACTCTTAACAGTTAAGAGTAGAACGCAAGACCTTCAAGACTCGAAGTCATAAAAAAGACGATTTAAGACGAAATAGTCTATTACCACGATAAAAATATATATAAACTTGTACTGATGATGGTCTAATCAACCGAAACGCGTCTACAAGTTTATATATATTTTTATCGTGGTAATAGACTATTTCGTCTTAAATCGTCTTTTTTAAGATGGATTCCCACTATCTCGCCGCATCCACCTTACATTATACTCGAAGTCATGTTTCTATTGGAGATGTTCAAACACGTCGATGCTTAAAAAAAAAAAAAGTCGCACCTCAGGTTGCTAGCAAAGTTCCCTTTGAACCTGGATCAAAGAATAATTAAAGCTTGGGTAAAATTTGCAGCGTTTGTTAGTGATTTTTGATCGCTAGTCTAGCTACCGACTTTTTGCGTAATATACTGAATTTGTGTGAACAATCTACGGAAAAGTGGTTTCTTGAGTTGGCATCCCTGAGTTTGCGGGTTTGATTGGCTGACGGGGTGGGGGGCTACAGGTGTGGGGTGAACGTCAAGTGAAGCCGAGGTAGGCGGTCTCTGGCCGCCGCCGCGGGCCGCAGACGCGTCAGGGAAATCCCACCTGCTGTTTTCGAACAAGTTGTTCGATTTCAAAGTTGTAGAGCATTAAATTTGCAACAATTTTATGATGTAAACGTTTATCCCAAACCAAAATCACTCGAGATACAGCCGATCGAAGTTAGAGGAATTTTCTCAAAGTGGCAAAAATTTGCAAAAAGCGAAGGTTTTGACCCTCTAAAGAAACATTTACCACCAGTTGTAGGTGGTAGGGTGGGGTAAGGTCCCGCACGGGGGAAGTTCCCGCACACTGCTTTGCAAAGCAAAAACTCTCTCCCACAAAAACTTTCTTCGTTGTCCGCCATGGGGCAGGTAAGGGCAATCATGTGACTACTCAGAATGATCAGTTTGGAGAGGCTGCTCAAAGTGAAGCCTTCACAATGAGGTGATTTTCATTTTTTTGTATTTTGACGTAAGGTAGGGTGGGGTAAGTTCCCGCAGGTTCGAATCATTATTGTTTCTGTGACTCCTAAGCCACTATTCCTCCCATTTCTGAGCAAGGATGATTCATTGGAGCCTTGTTGAAGACATCTAACGCCCACAGCGCAGTTTGACCATTATTAGGATAGTTATAGACCCATTTTTCAATTGCTGCGGGGACTTACCCCATCGCGTGGGGCAAAGCCCCGCAGATGCAATTTTTTGAAAAATGGGTATAACTATCCTAATAATGGTCAAACTGCGCTGTGGGCGTTAGATGACTTCAGCAAGGCTCCAATGAATCATCCTTGCTCAGAAATGGGAGGAATAGTGGCTTAGGAGTCAATAGAAACAAAAATGAATCGAACCTGCGGGACCTTACCCCACCCCACCCTCTAAAGAAACATTTACCACCAGTTGTAAATGTTCCATATGGTAGTTATGGAAATCACTCATCTGTATCGACATAATATGTCGATACAGATGAGTGATATTATTGGAAGCAGAAGCGGTCCGCTGTCCAAGTGCCTACTTCTGTGCACCATCACGCAGGCAACATTTCTCTCCAATGGTACAAACAAGATGCACTTCATTGCTGAAAGGTGAACTGGAAGCCACGGGGATCCAAGGGACATTTTTGTTGAGACAATCAAAGTGCCATTATTCGCAAAAACGCGATTTTGCCAAAATTTGTAATTCGTATGCCATACTTGCCCCTCCGTTATCGAAGCCCAAATCAAAATCTCACATAAAGTAGCTACGATGGGAAATTTAATCAGCTTATACTTTTGATGCCTTGCCGTTGGCGACCTCTCGCTACTAACATCTGTTGAGCGTGTTGAACAGTTATTACAGCATAAGTAGTAGGGACCTATTATAGGTCCCTACTACCGACTGGACCAAATCCTATACCTACTATAATAGTCCAGTCGGTATAGGATTTGGACCTGGAAATAATTCGGGACAAAACGAACCTTTTAGAGGAGGTGTATGGGTGCCTAGTAGTAGTAAATTCAAGGTTTTCTATTAAAAATACCCTGTGGAAAATCTGAGGTGGCCGAAACAACGATTTTTTTGCAGTTGTTTCAGTTTTTCGCTTATAACTCGGAAACGACGCATCCTACAGAAAATGTTACTCTCTCCAAAATGAAACAGCATAACATTTGGCGTCGAATGACCCCCTAACGCGTCAAAATCGGTCCGGCCGTTCAGCCGCAATCGATCGTTAAAGTTCATCAATTGTTACCAACTTGGCTTAAAAATGGGTTATCTTCGAGTTTGAAGGCCTATATCTCAAAAACGGCTAACCCAAACGAAACATGACACATAATGAAAGTTGTAGAGCATCAAATTTTAAGTTGGAAAACCTCCTAATGAATGAAAGTTGTAGAGCATCAAATTTCAAGTTGGAAAACCTCCTACCTAACATGAAATTTTACTCACCCTAGCGCTGAGATACAAGGTGTAAACCAAATGAAGTCGTGCCAGTAAATTTCTGGTAAAACTGTATACCTATTTCCTTATGGAAATACTTTCGAACCCAAATCATTCATTTTTGTCAATTAAAAATAAATGTAATAAATCGTTAACAATAATTATTAATTAAGATGAACTAACTACTGTAAAGGAGTAATAAAGGTTATGAGAAAAAAAAAATTACAACTTCATGCGCTTTGCCGCTGTTGGAGATTCCTCCTCTTCGTCGTCAAAGAGAGAATCAACATTCCAGCCCTCCTCATCTTCGACGTCAGAGTCACCAGCAAGCATGTTGGATTCGGGGGCGTTGTCGCAGGCATGGCCTGCACAGCTTTTACAAAGGGCGGAGTACCGCAGTCCTGCTTTCTTGCAGCAGCAGTGCAGCCACGTTTGTACCCCCCGTATTTCACCCTATACGGACTAGACTACTACTGTTTGACGCCAGTTCCGAACGGCAAATTTGAGAGGGTTTTCACGGCGGAATACTTTCGGTGGGTTGCCATTTTCTTCCGAAAGGTCTCGCGGATGTTGGGATCGAACCAGCAACCTTTGACTCGGTTCAACGCTCAAACCAGTGATAACCACCAGCTTTTACAATAGAAACAAAATTTGAAATCGGCCAATCGTTTCCGAGCTTCAGCCGAACGTTTTAACTTCTGAAAAACGTGGTTTTCCGCTTACGATTGGTTTTGGTTAAAATTCGTTTTATCGGTTCCTATTTGACCTACAAAGCCGTACTTGTGCTCAAATTGTAGCAAATTTAATGTAGTTTTGATAATGTACTAGTGCTCATACCACTAGGATGCATCGTTTGAGCGCTATGAGCAAAAAGAAGGAAAAAAAAAAAAAAAAAAAACGCTGCAAATTTTACACAAGGGGTTATTATATTCTTTGATATAGGTTACTTGTGCAGAAATTTAATTCTGTCAATATAAATCAAAAAAATTATTTTATTTACTTATTTATTTATTTTTTGTTTTTCAAAAAATTTCCAAACTATTTTTTACTTGAAAATATTTTATGTTTTGGGATCCGTCAAAAATCCCATCTGTAGCCCCATGAAAGCCCTACAGATCGCAACAATGAAATCGGATCGTTCCGGGACCCCAAAAACTGCATTCTACTACCAAAAATACTTCGAAAACGACACCTAACTCGATCCCATAGCCAATAGCCTTTAAAAAACCTCCCTTAGCCCCATTTTAGCCCCATAGCGCTCCACGGGTTTGGGCGATCGGGCTGAAAACCTTGCGGCCACAACTAGATGGTAAACCGAGTACCTATTTTGTCGAAATTTCAGATTTACAAAAAAAAATTCGTACTGCACAAAACGGCCCGGACGGCGGACGGACATTTCGGATTTTGAATGTAGACCTCTTGAAACGGATAATGTCAAATTTTGAGGCCGATTCGTGTCGTCAACCTCCGTCGCGACTGCATAGGTGTATTATTCCAAAAATAATAAGTCAAAAAATGCGAAAAAGCGGGTTTTTGAAATTTTACTCACTTTGAAGCTTTAATATCTCCTAAACTATTATAGGTACGCGAAAAATGATTGGGGACACTTTTGTAGCAGGTAAGGTGAGCTTCATTTTTCATTCAGATGAATTTTCTGTAGGACCTACCGTTTTCGAGTTAGGAGCGAAAATACAAAAAAAACTGACCCCCCTCGTAGGGTTGGACTTTGTTAACCTCCCATGGGTCTAAAAAATCGGTGAAAAAGTCGCTTCTCCTAAAATCATTTGCATAGATCATGCCGAATTTCAAGTCTCTACCACTGTGGAAGTTGCAGCAGAAAACCTCAAAAAAAAAAAAAAAAAAATGGTTTGATGCAAATTTCGGAATGATCCCCAGCCATAACATAACCATGTCAAAACAAAGCCTGAGACTGGTGCGTAACTAAGTAATTTAAGTTTGTACACAACACAATGCATGTCATACGCCCCCCTTGTCCTCAAGTCTGTTGAAATGAAAACGCGGGCTTCGACGAGAAACAAAAATAAAAATGAGTCGGCAGTTTGAGTAGAAACCGTTGATCCGAAGAGTGCACAGAGAAAACCCGCGTCTGCAGTAGATGGAAGATGAAGATTGCTTCGTGAAGAGAATCCCAAGGAATGGCTCGTCATTCCAACGACGACCCGAGCACGAGCGGAGTGGAGATGAGTTTGGCGTCGTGCAAAGAGCTCGACAAATACCGCACGGCCGACGGGTCCGTCGACTACGATTTCTTCTACGAGAACCCTCAACAGGGCGAGCTGAGGTTGGAATGTTCGATCATCCGTCACATCATGGGTCAAATCAAAGTGGGAATGGACTTGTCCAAAGTGACGCTCCCGACGTTCGTTTTGGAGCGGCGCTCGCTGTTGGAGATGTACGCGGATCATTTCTCCCACGCGCAGTTGTTTTCGGGGATTACGGACGGCGTGACGTCGCGGGATAGGATGATGAACACGTTGAAGTGGTATTTCAGCTCGTTTCACGCCGGACGGGACTACACTGTGGCGAAGAAGCCGTACAATCCGCTTTTGGGGGAGATCTTCAAATGTTATTACGATTACAATTCGAGCAGCACAGGGACCGTGGAAGGTGGGCCGGTGCCTTGGGCGACGCCAGACTCTGTCGCTTTCTACGCGGAGCAAGTCTCTCATCATCCGCCGGTGTCGGCTTTCTACGCGGAGAACTTACACAAAAGGGTGATGTGCAACGCGCATATTTGGACGAAATCGCGCTTCACCGGGTTGTCCATCGGGGTTGTCAACGCGGGCAGGGCGGTCATCTCGTTGTTGGATCACAGCGAACAGTACATTTTCACTTTTCCCGCGGCCTACGCCAAAGGCATCCTCAGCGTGCCGTACGTCGAGCTCAGCGGAATGGTGACCGTCGAGTGCCCGCAGACGGGGTACAAAGCCGAAGTGGAGTTTCAAATGAGAAATTTGTTCAACAGCAAACCCAACCGGCTCCACTGCAAGGTGTTCTCTCCCGGGCAAGCGACTCCGAGCGAGATCATCGAAGGGGAATGGACCGGCGTCCTCAAGTACAAAAAGATCCAAAACGCCAACGCGACCGAAGTATTTTTGAACGTCAACGAGCCCGCCATGAGTAAAAAAATCGTCCAACCCCTCAAAGACCAAACCGCCCGAGAGTCGCGATTCCTCTGGCGGCGCGTCACAGCGGCTCTCTTCGTCGACAACATGGACTTGGCCTCGAAATACAAAACCGAACTTGAAACCATGCAGCGGGAAGAAGAGCGATTGCGGAAACAAAACAACGCTCCGTTCTCACCAGCGCGATTCAAACGCGTCGCCGAAGACGACGACTCCCCCTGGTGGTACTTCCCCAATCTTGTCGACCGGCTGCAGAACAAGCCACGCAAGTAATTGCATCTTGTACAAAATATATTTTCCAAACGTTTCATCCATGTGGTGAGTTGTCAATGGAATCAGTTCCTAACATTCCTCCCTCTCCGCCAGTATGCAAGTTATTTTGGACGCAGAAGCCGTTTTTGGGGGTCCCAGAACCACGTTGAAAACGTCCGGAATTCATCATTTTCGTTTATTATTCTTGGAATGATACGCCTGTGTAATCGCGACGGAGGTCGACGACTCAGATCGGCCTCAAAATTTGACATTATTCGTTTCAAGAGGTTTAGATTCCAAAACCGAAATTCGAACAGTAGGAATTTTTTTTTTTTAATCTGAAATTTTGACAAAATTGGTAGGTACTCGGTTTACCATCTAGTTGTGGCCGCAAGGTTTTCAGCCCTATCGCCCAAACCCGTGAGGCGCTATGGGGCTACGGGAGGGTTTTTTTGAAGGCTTTTGGCTATGGGATCGAGTTAGGTGTCGTTTTCGAAGTATTTTTGGTCGTAGAATCCATTTTTGGGGGTCCCGCAAGGATCCGAATTCACTGTGGCGATCTATAGGGCTTTCATGGGGCTAAAAATGGGATTTTGAATGATTCCACGAGGTCAAAATATGACCTCCTGAAAAACATTTAATGTTTTTCAAGTAAAAAAAAACAAAAAAAAAAAAAAAAACAAAAATAAAAAAATAAAAAAGTTTTTGAAAATAATACTACAAAAAAAATTTTGAAAAAATTGACAGAATCAAATTTTGGCACAAGTAACCTATGGTTATAAAAGAATAATAAACCCTTGCGTAAAATTTGCAGCGTTTAGCTTAGCAGCAATTTCGTTCTAAAGAGGATCTAAAACTAAAATTGTCACTTTTTGAAGAAAATGGCTCATTTTCAAAGTCCCGAAATGATCGGTGACTAATAATTGACTTACTCGACTTATTTCCTGTGACTCCTAAGAGGAGCATAGGGCCGCTGACAATAATTAGTCATCAATTATTGATCAACAGAGATGCGGATTGGCTTCATTTATCACAAATTTATTGTTCTTCAAAAACGTATAATGTGGCTTTTGGAAAAAACGCTGCAAATTTTACACAAGGGTTTACTATTCTTTAATATAGGTTACTTGTGCAGAAATTTAATTCTGTAGACAGAATTTTCATAGACCTATGAAAAAAATAAAAAAATGTTTTTTTGGATTTTCACATTTCAAGATTTTTTTTTTTAGATTTTTTTATTTTTTTTCTTCAAAAATTGTTTTCCAGCATTTTTTCTGTTTTCTTACTTGAAAAATATTTGACCTCCTGGGATCCTTCAAATATCCCATTTTTAGCCCCATGAAAGCCCTATAGATCGCCACAGTGGAATCGAATCGTTCCGGGACCCCGAAAAATGGATTCTACGTCCAAAAATACTTCAAAAACGACACCTAACTCGATCCCATAGCCAAAACCCTTCAAAAAAACGCAGCAAATTATTCTTTGATGTAGGTTACTAAGTAACACAAGTACACAAGTCTGGTGCAAAAATCATTTCTGTGCTAATGGAGAAAATTTTGAAAAAAAAAAAAAAAATTATTGGATTTTTTTTCAAAAAGATTTTTTTGGATTTTTTTTTTTTTCAAAATTTTTTTTTTCTAAAAAATTCTTCATTTTTTGCTCGAAAATAATTAACCTCCTGGGATCCAACAAAAATCCCATTTTTAGCCCCATGAAAGCCCTATAGATCGCCACAGTGAAATCGGATCGTTCCGGGACCCCCAAAAATGGATTTTACGTCCAAAAATACTTCGAAAATGACAACTAACTCGATCCCATAGCCAAAACCCTTCAAAAACCCCTCCCGTAGCCCCATCTTAGCCCCATAGCGCCCCACGGATTTTGAGCGATCGGACTGAAAATCTTGCGGGCACAACTAGATGGTAAACCAAGTGTTTTGTCAAAATTTCAGATTTAAAAAAAAAATCCTACTGCCCAAAACGGCCCGGACGGCGGACGGACATTTCGTTGTTGGAATCTAAACCTCTTGAAACGAATAATGTCAAATTTTGAGGCCGATCGGAGTCGTCGACCTCCGTCGCGAAAACATAGATTTATTATTCCAAGAACAATAAACCAAAAGTCCGTAAATTCCACAGTTTTTCGCTACACTTTTTCTAAAACTGTTAAATTAGAGCAGCAGCAGAGGAGTCATCATTCTCCGTAAGTAATTCTTTCTTTTGTCATTACTTTGAGAAAATATAATCAAAAACTAGTTTACTGCTTCGAAGAGATTAGGAGCCATCGGAGCTCAATTGGATAGATTATTTTGGAGCTGTGCCGAGCATTTCGGGCCTTATCGGCTCAATTTGTAATCCCCCCCGAAGATAGCAATCTGTTTTGTAAATTAGGAAGGCTCGACAAGATAAACAAGGGAGAGACCCCTCCAAGATACCCGCGATGGGAAATTATGGTTTGTTTTTGCTAGAATTTCGCCCGGATTTGGGTCAACATTTGCACGGGAGGCCTGAAAAAAAAGGAGTAGAAAGACGAAAAAAAAAAAAAAAACTCCGCATCATGAAGCTCCACCAAACATAGTCGATTGTCCCTTTCCCAACAAAAAAAAAAAAAAAAAACCATTGATACCCTGCGGGATGGAAAACGTCCCCCCGTCATTGTATGTCATTACGTCTTCCCCGCAGAATCGGAAATCTCCCTCCAAATTCGAACAATCCCGCTGGGAAAGTTCCGGTGAGGGAAACGACGATAATTATCGGCCCGAAACACTCGAAATGGGCGGTTTGGGGGAGGCGGGAAAACATCATTTTATCTCCGATGGCGGAAACAAGTCGGGCGGAAGGGAAATATGCGAGTCCGCCCAGAACAAATACCGGGAGCCGTCAGGGCTGGATGAACACAAACCCAAATGAGAGGAATCATCGACAAATCAGCGCGATTCGTATCGGGTGTTTACTCAATTATTGCAATTCGCATAAACTGGTCGTAAAATTGCAAAAATTACTGCTGTAGATGCAACCCGATCGTGTTCAAAACCCGTAAAAAGCGGTAGATTAATAACTCTAATACCATAGATATTCCCGAAGGAATCTATACACCCCTGATCCGTATAATATGTTATATAATCCTTATAATATTATAAGCGTTATATTATAACGCACCCGTCGTGGAATAAGGGAACAACTCAAAAAACGCTGCAAATTTTACACAAGGGTTTATTATTCTTTGATATACGTTACTTGTGCAGAAATTTAATTCTGTCAATGAAAAAATTAAAAAATTTTTTTTTTTTGCTTTTTTTGTTCAAAAATGTGTTTTTTCAAAAATTCTGTATTTTTTACTCGAAAAATATTTAACATCCTGGGATCCTTCAAAAATCCCATTTTTAGCCCCATGAAAGCCCTAAAGATCGCCCCAGTGAAATCGGATCGTTCCGGGACCCCAAAAAATGGATTCTACGTTCAAAAATACTTCGAAAACGACACCTAACTCGATCCCATAGCTAAAAGCCTTCAAAAAAACCCTCCTGTAGCCCCATTATAGCCCCATAGCGCCCCACGGGTTTGGGCGATCGGACGGAAAACCTTGCGGGCACAACTAGATGGTAAACCAAGTATTTAGTCAAAATTTCAGGTTTTTAAAAAGATTCCTACTGCCCAAAACGGGCTGGACGGCGGACGGACATTTCGGATTTTGAATGTAGACCTCTTGAAACGGATAATGTCAAATTTTGATGCCGATCGGAGTCGTCGACCCCCGTCGCGAAAACATAGATGTATTATTCCAAGAATAATAAACCAAAACGCCATTTTTGAGTTAGCACTGGAATTGTATCACAGGAGGGGTATATTTTGTCCGTCGAAGGTGGAAACGAGGCTGCTCCACAAGAGAGCAGGCGTGTCTTTGTTCCACGGATGGGAGGGAGCTGGTGGCGTCCGCAGTAAACAGTCACTTCTCAGAAGTCTCCTTAAGATTTTGAGTTGTACCTTTTTTCAATGGATGGTTTTGATCAAATTCTCAATTGTTTCTTTCTTCTCTGGATGACTTCAATAGGATTTAGGATTTGGGATTACAACTCACTATTTTCTTTTACAGAAAACTTGACTCATTTTATGGAAGTGATTCATTATTAATGAATACATAGACGAGTAAATGACATACTAAAGTGACATAAAATGGAAATTTTTCGAATAAATGACATGAATTGCCACAATTCTAAATAAATTACATAAATCGGACGTTTTTGTGCTTTTCCCCGAAATACAGAAGTAGAAAAAGGCTCCGGCCCAAAAGGACGTGTATACTATCACTATGCCTGCAACCCCACATACGGAATAGCAGTCTTGTGGGTACTGCTTCACTCGTTTACTCCGGCAGTATAATTTATAAGAAAATAATTTTCTTATACCTACCACCAAAAAATCACAATATTTGGTAATCACAGTTTGAACACGTTTGATCATAGTCTTCGATAATATTCCAGTCACAATTTAACTCTACTCTCAATTCTAATTTCAAAAGTACGTATCATACTCATGCCTACCAGTATAATTTATTATAATTTTATTAAAGGAGTCAATAACAACGGTGTTTGATCACATTTTAAACACTGTCAATCGTGGATAACTTAATGAACAGAGACGAGTAACATCTGTCATATATTATTGCGATTTATGCCATTTCGTTTTCACTTATTCGACCTAAATGTCCATTTCGTGTCATTTATAAATTATTTCATGTCAGTAATTTTTCAAGTTTTGGCTATCCTAGAAAGTTCTAAATCATTGTAAAACCTGGAGAGAAGGGAAGAAATTTTCCAAACACTTTCTGTAGGTGGGTGCTAATGCCGATTTATATCAATGATAATGTTACAAGGAATTCACGAAATTTACGAGGAAAATCATTCTAGAATCATGAGAACTAAGCGTTCACCTTCACGGATATATCATTTATTCGGAATTTCGGCAATTTATGTCATTTATTCGAAAAATTACCATTTTATGTCATTTTTCGCTGCCAGAGTAAACAAGACTTGTTTACACTTAGTGAAGCAGTACCCACAAGACTGCTATTCCGCTTATGGGGTTGCAGGCATAGTGATAGTATACATAGGGCGACCATAATTTCTAGACAAAAAAACGCTGCAAATTTTACACAAGGGTTTGTTATTCTTTTATATACGTTACTTGTGCAGAAATTTAATTCTGTCAATGAAAAAAGAAAGAAATAAAAATTTTTTTTGGATTTTTATCTCAAAAAAATTTTTTTTTTTGGATTTTTTGTTCAAAAATGTTTCTTTTTCAAAAATGCTGTATTTTTTACTCGAAAAATATTTAACATCCTGGGATCCTTCAAAAATCCCATTTTTAGCCCCACGGATGCCCTAAACATCGCCCCAGTGAAATCGGATCGTTCCGGGACCCCAAAAAATGGATTCTACGTCCAACAATACTTCGAAAACGACACCTAACTCGATCCCATAGCTAAAAGCCTTCAAAAAACCCCTCCCGTAGCCCCATTATAGCCCCATAGCGCCCCACGGGTTTGGGCGATCGGACTGAAAACCTTGCGGGCACAACTAGATGGTAAACCAAGTATTTTGCCGAAATTTCAGATTTTTAAAAAAACTCCTACTGCCCAAAACGGCCTGGACGGCGGACGGCGGACGGACATTTCGGATTTAGAATGTAGACCTCTTGAAACGGATAATGTCAAATTTTGAGCCCGATCGGAGTCGTCGACCCCCGTCGCGAAAACATAGGTGTATTATTCCAAGAATAATAAACCAAAAGAGTACCATTTGGAAAACAACTATATTACCTACTTTATATATCATAATATATTTAACATTGTGATAGGTACCATTATAAGTAGGTATATATTATGCTTCATGTTAAGTACCTAATTTTCAAAATAAACTTTTTTTCTTATATAGGTATAAGAAAAAAAGTTTATTTTGAAAATTAGGTACTTCCTATAGGAAGTTCCACAGCATGATTGGTAACAACAATAAATTGACATAGGATAAGGAACTAAAATAAGCAAGTGATATTAATCAAACGGACGTAGCAAACTAAAAAAAATCGTTTTTCAACTCAATTTTTCAGGAATTCATTTTTTTTTTTTTTCCATTTTTTAAATCCATCATATTTTGCAGAGCCGTAATGGCTTTGATTTTTGAGAAACTCAAACATCTCTAAACAATTTTTCTCAAAATTTTGGTAAATCTGCATTACCTACCTCTTTCAAGGTCTCAATGCCTAATCTGTATTTATCCAGACCTGTAACTTCCAATAGTAGGACTTCGAGAGTACCACTTCAAAAAAGAAGTACCATTACTCTATTTTCATGTATCCAAAAATATGAGAGGACCCTAACTCAAAAAGTAGTACCTGTCCTCCCAAAAGGAGTACCTCTGGTCACCCTAAGTATACACGTCCTTTTGGGCCGGAGCCTTTTTCTACTTCTGTATTTCGGGGAAAAGCCCCAAAACGTCCGATTTATGTAATTTATTTAGAATTGTGGCAATTCATGTCATTTATTCGAAAAATTTCCATTTTATGTCATTTTAGTATGTCATTTACTCGTCTCTGTATTCAGTAATAATGAATCACTTCCATAAAATGAGTCAAGTTTTTGCTTGGAGACTATTAAGTAGTCTCCAAGCAAAAACTTGACTCATTTTTAAATGAATATTTGACTGGACTAAATTTTAGTCCAGTCAAATATTCATTTAAAAATGGGGTTACCTTGCGAAATGGGGGGTTAGTAGATCTTATTTGATATGTTGTCTGGGTGGATGAATGAATCATTCTTCTGTGATAAGCACCTTAGCTTCAGCATTCGCTATCTTTAGCATTACGCTTTGGTGCTACATTTGGTCAGTCCTGCGTGGACAACTAAGATTGCCTCTGTGAATCGCCTGGAGTCTCTTGAGATGTGGTGCCTCCGTAGGATGTTTTGGATCTCGTGGGTCCAGAGGGTAAAAAAATGTACATTTTTCGGGAGATCGGAACACTGCGGGCAATACCTTGGGGAGACCCCCAAAACGGAAGCCTTCTGGCTTATTGTACTCCCGAGTGTCCGTTTTTTACTCTATTTGCCTCCTGAGTGGTCGAGGTCCAATTCCTAATTACCTAATGTACGTCATAATATGAGTATTATCACTGCTTCTTCTTGGGGGGGGGGGGGGGAGCAAGGGGGGGTGGACACAATTCCACCGCCCCGAACCAGGAGGGGATTGGGGGAACTGATACTCCCCCCCCCTCATGTCCTTTGCCCCCAAGGGCTCGCAGATTGCGTAGCTAGTTTAACGTTCTCAGCAAACGGAAGCAAGTTCTTACCAGACCACCAGAAAGTTTTTATCCCGGTCCGAGGTCCCAAGAGAGGTTGTTTACGGTGTAAACTTAGTTCCTCAGATCTTGTGTGTTGAAGACAGATTCCTCGCCAAGGGAGCCTCAGCTAGGATTCACATGAACGTTCAAAAGTTCAGAGGTGAATTATCAGCCGACAAGACAGATATTGACGCATGATTGACTTTTGATCTAACATTGGTGTGCATCCCCGGATTCGAACCAGGCTGGTCAGTGCCCTGACTGATTTGTAAACAAGCGTCTCGCTGACGCCTTAATCCATGGGGCTACCCTGTCCCCTGTCCAGAGGGCACGGAACATTGAAGTTGTGCGCCGAGCAGGCCTTGAGGATCGTCAGCTCTTCAAGGACGTGAAAAGGCGGAAGGTACGATACCTCAGCCACGTTTGCAGAGGAGATCATCACGCTTTCCAGCGGTTGGTTCTGGAAGGGAAGATAGAGAGAGGTCGTAGAATTGGCCGCAAACAACTCTCGCGGCTTCGGGACATCCGGAGATGGACGGGAATCCACGATATCGCCAGTCTAAAGACTGGAGCGATTGAGAGGACACTGCGGGCAGTATAGGAGAAGAAGAAGGATTGGTCGCCAACGGATGTTACACGTCTATGGTACTCACAGAATAACAAAACCATATCCCGCTTTCGGCAGACATAAATAAACCCCTGAAGCAATAGAATCATTGTTGCCAATTAGAGTTGTCGACTCTTCCGGTAGTTAACCGGTTGTACCCAACAAAAGCCCAGAAACAATGTATTCATTCCTAACTAACTCTCGGTTTTTGCAAGTTCGGGCTCTTCTTTCGGTGAAACAAAGACAGAATCGGAACCTTTTCTCCCCTCCAACCGCTCCAAAGAGGATTTTCCTCTTGTTTTTCGAGAGGGGGCGTTCATCTTGAAACGGCGCCCTCTCATCAGAATCTCGGGAACGTCCCTTAAGAAGATCAAACGCCAACCCCGTTAACTCACCTCGAAAGTAATTACAGAGGGGTGAATTCAAGAGGTAAAAAGCGAGTTGGAAGTAAGCCAGTTTGCACTTGTTGATTCGAGATCTTTCACTCGTTTAAGGTATTGAATGGGGAGGTAACTCAGGGACGAAATGACAAAATAGGTGGGCGTTCAACTCGCTTTTAACCATTTGAAAAAAAAAAAAAAAAAAACTTTGGCGTTCGGTTTCGGCCAAACGGCTCAACCGTATTGGGTCGATAGGGTATCCATTCGACGCAGAAATTTGTCGTCTAAAAATGAGGACAGGATAACGTTTTTTTGTCAGATACCACCTTCTTGCCAAAAACCAAATAAGTAAACGCTACAAATTTGATATAGGTTACATGCCCGAATATTAATTCTGACAACAAAAACTGTTGAAAAAAAAAAAAAAAAAAAATTATTAGGTACCTACCTAACTCGTTAAAAAAAATTCAAAATCTTTTTTTTTACTCGGAAAATATTCAACTTCCTGGGATCCCACAAAAATCTCATTTGCCCCATGAAAGCCCTACAGATCACCACAGTGGAATCGGATCGTTCCGGGACCGCCAAAAATGGATTCTACGTCCAAAAATACTTCGAAAAAGACACCTAACTCGACCCCATAGCCAAAAACCTTTAAAAACTCCCTCTCGTAGCCCCATTTTAGCCCCATAGCGCCCCACGGGTTTGAGAAATCGGGCTGAAAACCTTTCGGGCACAACTAGATGGTAAACCAAGTGTTTTTCCAATTTTGAGGCCGATCGCCCAAACCCGTGAAGCGCTTTGGGGCTAAAATGGGGCTACGGGAGGGTTTTTTGAAGGCTTTTGGCTATGGGATCGAGTAAGGTGTCGTTTTCAATGTATTTTTGGACGTAGAATCCATTTTTGGGGTCCCGGAACGATCCAACTCCACTGTGGCGACCTATCGGGCTTTCATGGGGCTACAAATGAGATTTTTGATGGATCCCAAAAGGTAAAATATTTTTCGAGTAAAAAACAAAACAGAAATTTTTTAGATTGACACAGAATTAAATTTTAGCACCAATGAAACACACCGTGTTTCGGTAATTCCGCCGAGGGGATCAACTCGGGAGGTGGGGTGGAGTTAGAAGGAGTTGCGGTTCTCGTTTGAAGGGAGGGGGCAATCGAGCTGTTGAAGTTGGGTCGGGGGGCGGCCAGTGGAATATTTCTGTTGACCTCACCTTACAACTTCAAACCAAATAACCTCCGTAACAACACTCGGTAACACATATTTTGTGTTAAAGCAAATCGCAGTTTTTTGGGCCATCGAACTCAAGATTCCTCATAATTTATCCCAATAAGAGCGACCAAAACCGTTCACGAATTTCCGCCAATTCCGTCTCTGTCCTATTTTACCGGCTCGTGCGAAGGCCTTGAGAGCGCTCTGGCGGCAAAGCGGGCGTTACAGGCTGGGTGACTGCAAGATGCAGCAATCCATGGAGGAATCTATAAACGTTGTACGTGACTCACCTGTACATAAATGCGGAGGCGATGGCGAGTACGACTAGAAACGAGCTTAGGACCAAAGTGAGAATGAGGAACGGTGAAATAGCTGAAACAAAAGGACAAATGAACGTTAGAACAAGAAAAACGATTGTAGGGGAATGTCCGGTAAGACCGGGTAACATAATTATTATGAAGGGATAATTCCATCAAAAATGAATAAATAAAAAACAAAGAAATATAAAATAAACAAAAATAAAGCAAAAGCAATAAAACAGCAAATAAACACATAAACTGCCTTCCTACGCAGTTTTTTTTTTTTTTTTGAAAATTGTTTCTTCAAAATACCTACCTACCTACGTTTTTACTTAGAAAATCATTGACCTCCTGGGATCCTTCAAAATTCCCATTTGCGGCCCCAAGAAAGTGTAATCAAGGACATCGCTGTGGAAGTTTTCTTCGGCACTTCACCTTCACTACCATCGTGCAGAGCGTCGTCACATCCTGGTGACGTCATTCCTCTGATGTTAGGGGCCCTCGCCAGGTTCCATTTCTCTCCTTTCCGCACCCCCTTTAATTGAACCAGTAATTTTTTGAACTTCCTTTCATAGGTTTCTTTTTGCTGAGTCGGAATTAACGACTTTTTATTAAAAATTAATAATTTTTTTTTTTTATCTGTTTATACCGGGTATGTAAATTTGTTGCTGACTGACTTAAATTTCCGTTAGATGTGGATTTCCCTATTGTGATTGTACATGAGAAAACTTTATTAAGAACATAATTTTGAATTGAATATAAGTTTTCACATTTTTAAATCTGACTTTGGTGTTCTTCATTAAGAATCCCCCCATCTCCTTCTTTGCAGGCCAGCAAAATAAATTATTTGTGGCAATTCAATTCCCGGGCTTTTCAGCTTCTCGTGGTCCCGCTACACACCGTCCAAACCATTTTGGGGAGTAGGAATTCCTACCTGTTGGAAAACAATTAATTGTTTTTTCTATATCAAAGAATGAATATTGTGTGAAATTTGCAGCGAACTCAAAATTTGAAATTGGAATTTCGAAAACCCTCCATCCCGTATTTCTTCAGGAGGAAAAAAATACAATAAACAAGGCTGGCGTAGGTACGTTCTGTGGTTCAATAAAAGAAAATTCGCAGATTAGGAGATTATTCACAGTAATCTGCTGGGGATGAATTAACCGTCATTTTCCGTATTTTCAACTACCTAAACGGATCAACTTCATTTATCTTATTTTAAAGTCGGATTCTCCGTTTCTCCTCTCAACGCTTTTAAACTCACAACCTTCAAAATGCATCAAAGTGATTTATTGTTTCAAATGACTACAAATCTTTGGTTTAAAAAAAATGAAGGGCTCGCTTGAACTCCACGGAGGATGCTGACGAGCGGTTCAAAAGAAAGAGCGGCACGACGACGAGAAGAGCGCAACGACGAAAATGACGGAAGAACTGGAGCGTCTGTCGGCGGCGTCGGGACGGTCTGGGGCGGCGTCGGGCACGTACGAGGCGTTCGATCCGGGAAGATCGTTGAAGTATTGGAAGTTCGCTGGGTCGTCGATCCTCGCGCACAGATGAGGATACGTCGAATTCTTGTTGCAGGCGAAATCTTCGGGGCATTGGCTGCAAGGAGGTCCCGGTGTGTAGATGATCTGGGGCGTTTCGTAGAAGTTCTCAGGGGCCCAGAGAGTCATGAACCTCATCTCGTCTTTGTCAATGACTTCGTGATAAGCAGCGCCCATGTATCGTTGCCCGGACATGATCGTAAACATCAAATATTCAAGTTTGTTCTTGTGCGCGAAATCAGGGCTGAACGCCGTAATCTGTTCAGGTTTAAGTTGAGATTCTTTGGTCACCTCTTCTTTAAATAACTCCATTAGTCTTTGAATGAAAGGGACTTCTTTATCTATTTCAAGAATATCGAATTGTTGCGCCAGGTCACCCGCTCGCCCTTCTACAGGACTTTTATTGCACGGGTCTTGCGTATCTCGGCACAATCTAACCCAACGATTCGCCTGAACTGCCAACGTCGGATGCCAAACCATCTGCTTCATGTTCGAACAAGGCGGCAACTTACCGACAGTCCCGGCAGCGACGCGGTCGCGGAACGAGTTCGCCAAAGCCAGCCACCATTTTGCGTACTTATATTCCCGGTATGTTGCAAACACGTCGGTCAAGTTGCACAACGGTTCAAGATCGTTCCTACACATAGTGTTATTCACTTTCTCGCCCGAGCCATCAACACACTGATACTTTTCGTCACACCAGTCAACCACGCTGAACGCAACACCGCAACACAGGATGAAAATCAAAATCAAATTTCTCAACATTTTCATTCAACGCTCTTCGACGAAATTTGGAAACCATATGGAGCTACGACCTAGTCAGTCACAAAGATGACGTGGCTCAAAATGATACAACTAATTCAGTTGAACTAAATATAATCACTAGAGACTAATAACAGCTGGAGCTCAATGAAGTCAACGTCAAAAGTGTTATTATTATGAATTAGGTAGTTATAATAATAACAAACAAACAAAAATTAAGAAAAATAAAGAATAAAAAAAAAATAAATAAAAAATAAAAACAAAAAATATAAAACGTTTTAAAAATATTTTAATATTTCTTTTTATTATAATGTAACGAAATAATACTATAATGTAAGAAATAATGTTTCTTGTTATTATAATGTAACGAATAAACTGAATATAATATGACTGGCACAGATGATGAGAGGGAGAGTCAGGTATGAGAAATATACAAAACCCAAAAATACAAAAGAAAAAACAAAAAACGCTGCGAATTTTACACAAGGGTTTATTATTCTTTGATATAGGTTACTTGTGCAGAAATTTAAATCAATGCAAATAAATAGAAATAAAAAATTTTCATTTTATTTTTATATTTTCAAAAATTTTTTGTTTTTGTACTTGAAAAATATTTGACCTCCTGGGATCCTTCAAAAATCCCATTATTAGCCTCATGAAAGCCCTATAGATCGCAACAGTGAAATCGGATGGCTGCGGGACTCCAAAAAATGGATTCCTCGTCAACCGGAAACAGAGACGACAGCACAATAGTACATTAAATGTACAAATTTTGTCGACAGCGTACCGCAGATAGGGTACAGAACAAACATACTGAACTCACGGGGGCTCTAAGAGCCCCCATTGTGTGTCGCCGTCTGAAAGCAGCCCATATGAAGCCGCAACCACCTACAATCCTCTTCGCAGCCCATTCCAGGTTGAAGGAGGGAAACAGTTGCTGGACTCTTCTCGCAGAGTGTCTTTCCCCCAGGATGGCGGGCAGAACTCGCACCGACGTCGCTCCAGTCATCTCCTGCACAGCTGCCAACACGTCTGGTGCCTCGTACTTCGCTGTTTTCGCCTGCCGGAGCGTATCCATCGGGAAGGTAGTGCTGTTGGTGGAAATAGCTACTTCGAAGGATGTAGGCCATGTTCTCTCTCTTCACAATTATATCAGGCCTTAGTCTCCGTTCTCCTATTCTGATGAGAGTCTCCGACCACACCTGCCATCCCTTGTGACGGGAGTATTCGCTGAAAAGGCCGCATACCGCGTTGTGACGTTTACACCGTGCCTCTCGCATTGCAGGGCGAACTTGCAGGACGTGGTTTGCCGTTTCTCGTTGTCCGCATCCTTCGCGACAGGTGGGATCACCTAGTCGGCCTCTGGTCATCCGTGCTCGTCATTCCTGCTGAGAACGTCTTGAGTGCTGCGTCCAAAAATACTTCGAAAACGACCCCTAACTCGATCCCATAGCCAAAAGCCTTCAGAAAACCCCTCCCGTAGCCCCATTTTAGCCCCATAGCGCCCCACGGGTTTGGACGATCGGACTGAAAACCTTGCGGGCACAAATAGATGGTAAACCGAGTATTTTGTCAAAATTTCAGATTTAAAAAAAAAAAAAATTCCTACTGCCCATAACGGCCCGATGGGCGTACGTACATTTCGGTTTTGTAATCTAGATCTCTTGAAACGGATAAATTAAATGTCAAATTTCGAGGCCGATCGGTGTCATCGACCTCCGTCTTGAAAACATAGGTGTATTATTCCAAGAATAATAAAAATAAAAAATAAAAATAAAAATTCAAACCTCTAGGAGAAGGTCGCATAGGTCGGACCTGACAGCATGAAGTGGCTTGTGAAATCTATCGATCGTGTGGAAATTCGTCATACGGGGCAGATGAGAGAGAGGGCGGTGTAGCAGCTAGTTTGTGGCAGAGAAAGGAATGGCTCAACACAGCGGGAAACTAGACGACGTGGGTGCAGGCCAACGCAGCGCAGGAGAAGGGGAGCATCCAGACAGTATGCTAGGAGACAATGGAAAAAGGACATGTCAGCGAAGAAGCGTCGATCGGAGCAGGAGCCCAAGCCGAGTGCCCAGCCCAGCGTAGTCAAGCTCCCTCCACGGGATATGGAGTTTGAAGGCACGGTGCACACGCTCCAGGCAGTCGACGTGACGCTGGTAGAAGGGACTCCACATGGGAAGCACAAGGGTCACCAAGGCAGGGACACTGTCAAACTCCCGAGTGCAACGCTTCACAAACCCAAGAGCTCGGAATGCACGGGCACCCACCCGGCTATATGGTCACTGAAGGTGAGCTGAGAATTCAATAGAATACCGAGATCACGGACACTCCCTGACCTTGCCAGCCTCACTCCCCCAATGTGGTAACAACGGGTTCACCACTAGACCACTTGTAACACACCAAGCCATGGAGGAATAGAGAGGAGAGCTCACTCTGTGTTAAACCGCGTTCCCAAAACGCCAACCCAGCGATGGAACGGTGGAGGGGATTGCGACTGCAGCGCGACCCCTAAGAGACGTAGTGAACTTTGAAGGTGGTAAGTTACCAAAACTGAACCAGAAGTAGCGCCCTGCGAATTCCGACGTGTCGTTTGCATTCACAGTGTACACAACTACACAATCAATTTCGCTTAACGAAATTCGTTATTCAGAGTTGGTTCCTTCAATTTTTCCTTTAATTGTAGTAGCACAACAGTGGAAGATAAATCCGTTTAGTGAGGTATTTGGGGCGTAATCCCTGAAAATTTCATCAAAATCGGATCAATATTGGCTGAAATCCCCACTCCTTCCCTTCTTTAGGGAAGGAGAGGGGGTTGAAGGAGGGGAAAACGGAAAAAATCCTTGAGGGCGCTCAACCTATCTCAGAACGTACATCATTTTTGAATTTCTCGAGATTTTCAAGAATATATATATAAATTACGTTCGCGCATGCGCAGGGAGTACCACTGATTCAATCGTGATGAAACTGATAGGGGACCATCTAGGGCTATACCCACACAATAGACCTTTTCCAAGCGGAAAACTGCGAGGCGCATGCGCGACGCGGGAGGTTTCAATAAGGTTTCAATAAGGTTTCAATACGCAGGTTATACTCCAAGCCCTTTTTGTTTACCTTGTGTTTGCTCACTGCACTGGATGTTTCAACTGTGTTTCAACATTAAAACCGTTTAAACTCCGTTAAATCATACTGCAATAGCGACTCGCGAGTGGGTCGACCCGGATTCGACAGCACCGTGAGGTTTTATCCCTTCCCACAACCTTGTTTACAACTGCGGGAAGCAGTCCTCCTGTCGAAGGAAGAAGAAAATAAGCACGTCAAACAATGCAAAAAATGCCTTTTGTGTGCGAAGTGGATGAAGAACTGTCGCCGAGAAGATGAGAGATTCCAACTTGTTTCGTACATTCGCCCAAATTTCCGTATTTCGTCGCCTAAGAACCAGCTTCGCATAACTCAATTTTCGTCATTTTACAGGAGAGCAAAAAAACTGATTACCAGAAAGTCCCGTTGAAAACCTCCAATTTTTAGGTCATCCCGGCACTTTAAAATCACTATTGAACACAAAGATACATGGATTTGGTCAATCCAACTTTTCCCAAGAAAAATGGTTGAGTTATGCCATGCTGGCGTAATGTTTGGTGCACTTATGTGGTGCTGTTCGTCGTTGACTGCTTTGATTTCTGTACATTCACCCTGGAGTTATAATGAGTAAACAAATTTTGTTTTTCGAAATTGTATTGGTAAATAAACTTTTTCAACTTCACAAAGTGGAACATGCATGCTTCAGGAACTGCTAACTGACTATTTATCTTTTCAAACATAACTCAAAATATTTCTTACGTATTTAAAATCACAATACCCTCAACCTTTTCATTCACTTTCAATTAGATTCTCTTCTCTCTGCTAATCTCTATTTATCATTGGTTTTAATCACAGCTCCGCCAAAAATTACTTATACCTAAGTAAAGTAGGTCTCTTTTTAAAAACTACCTTTATCACTTTTAAGCACAGCTCTGTTCAAACTTTAGTATAACGTTAGTAAGCAGGTACTTATACAAAGTATTTTTACGTTTAGGTTTTCAGATAAATGAGATCAACTATCCATTCTCAATTTTAAATCTTTGGCACCGTCGAATTTTTCTTTTCCCGTCCGACTGTTTTTCAGTAGCTGATTTCAGCGTGGGGCAATTCGTCGTAGAAAGCGTGACATTCTCGAGGAATAAGGCTCTTTAGGCGCTGCAAGTCGTCCCATTTGTCCTTTGGGATGGGGATGGGTGAATCGTTCTGTGGTGGAAAGTCATCGATGTTTCGAACAGGATTCTTCGGTCTATGGGGGAGCGTCTTGAAGTCATCGTCGAAATTGAGTTTATATTTTATACTTCCATTAGGCTCATATTTTATCCAACGAAGGTCGACAAGTACGGCGTCATTCACTTTCGAACCAGGTCTTATCGATGGATAGCGTAGGGCGGAAGAGTAGTTCTTGAAGTAGTCGTGGTACACTACATCTGCCCTGTAGGGAAAAGGAGACTTCCTGGCTTCTTTTGTGAGTTGCACTAGTTCGTGTGGAAGGTAGATCGCTTCCTTCTTTCTCTTGGCTCTTTCGATCATACTGTGGACGCTATCAGCCTCCATCTGTGTGTGTCCCTTCACTAGGAACTTCTGGTGGATAGTGATGTTCCACTTGGCGCGCACAGATAGGAGTGCGTTGGCTAGCACACTGTTTCTGTTTTGATTAGTGCAGCCATCGGAATAAATGATGACATCCAAAACTTTTTGCCCATATTTTGGGATCAGCTATGGGTTGCCTGTTCCTCTTCCGTGGAGGCAATGTGTTAACACAATTATTGGACCCACTTTGCGAATCAACTGGTTCAGTCTCAATGGTTTCCGAACTCAAATCATAGACGTTCGTCGGTCTTCCATCCGTTGAAGTGATGACGGCCGAAGGGCTGTCCATTCGACTCTCGTCGGCCTCATGTGGCTGAGTTGGCATTTTCAGATTCATTGAAACGGATGTTGTCGCCAAAGAGATCGCCAGGGCTGATTTCGTACCAGTCACGATTTGGTGACGCAGTGAAGGGTTCAAAATGGGTCGAATCGAACTGAAGTGAAGACTGGACATCCAGCTGGGAAGTGGAGTCGACAGTTTTGAAAGTTGTGTCAATGATTGTTATGGACTCCCAGTTCGTTAACTCAGGGCTCTGAAAGAAAATGAAGGGCAATGAATTATTCATGTAAAATTTACTACTACAAAATTACAAAACATTTAATGTGTCGTGAAAAGGAGAAAACGAAGCAAAGAAAAGATGTAATTCAGCACAGCATAACTCAAAAATCACAAGAGTCAGCATGGCATAACTAAACTGAAAATAATGCGTGATTTCCGATCGTCAATTTCTTAGTGATTATATCTCTTTACTCCAAAAATTATTACCTCAATTTCAAGACTGATCTTCCTTTCACGAAATAAATCAAAATGTAGTTGCCATGACAACAAAATACCGATTAACAAAGCAAAACGTACCTCACAGTTGCGGTCAGGCGAGCGATCCATGTTGAAACAGATGAGTTATGTGATGCTGTTGCTACTTTTCAGTAATGCGATGCTGACTAAATCGCATATAACGACGCTCCTCGTGGTCGAGGCCAGAAACTGACACTTTTATTGAATCGGGCGCGAAATTTTGAATAAGAAAGGCCAGAAATCTCGTTTTGGGTAAAAGTTGAGTTATGCGATGCTGGTTCTTAGCCGACGATTTGTTCAAAACACTGCAGAAACGCCGGCAAAAATAGATTTTGAGAAGTTTTTCCCTGTATCGACGGTTCCTAAGTTAATTATTGATCGTAATACCAACACTAACCTCTGTAGGTAGTACACATATTATGTACGTTGGGCCGATATCATGTGATCGACTTCGCGATGGTCGGCATGTCGACGCGGAAAGTCGCCGGGCCGCCTTCGGATAGTAGACAACTGAAACAGTTGTTGTTACTATGCGAAGGCAGTCGATGCACGACAACAGCTCGACCGACCATCACCGGACGATATTGTCCCAACGATCTGCCGGATCCCATTCTGATGAAATTCGGGGCATTTCCTGTATCACAAAACCACCACCAAGATCCCCCCTCCCCCAAAGGCCCCTTTTCTGTCCCGAATTTTCTCAAAATGGTTTAAATCGTCCCACGAACCCGCTAGGGCGGCCACCGTGCCGTTATTGTCCCACCACCTCGGAAAGGGGTAAATGACAGCACAAGAAATGTTTTGATGAATAAAATATGAAGGTGATACTTCGCTAGACATTCTAGAAATTCACGCAAACTTGGGGTCATAAAAGTTACCTACCTGAAAAGGTAACAGACAAACAACAACCAAAAAGTATCACTGTGGGGCCAAAATATAATAATAATTATTTCGTTAAGAATGTCTTGAGGGGACCGTCAAGACTTGACACAAGACGTGTCGAAAATTTGCGTCCTGTGTACGGGGTTCATATGCCCACCGCTGGTCCGGTAATGTCGTGATACCGGGAGCAATCCTTTCTTCAATAATTATTATTGGAATCAGAGTTGCAGACGATCGGTCGGAAACCTGCTAGATAACTTTCCTTCATTTCACGGCACCCCCAAAAATCCCGAGATGAACATCTTTCCGAGGTGGTGTGACAAAAACCGCGGGATGCTCACACGGTGGACGCCCCTGTGGACTGGTGGGACGATAATTTGCAAAGGTACTTGCAGTCGCAGCAGTATTGATGCTCTCCCTTCTTTTCTCTTGGGCTTTCTTCTCTACCCACTTCCTGCAGTCTGCCGACGCACAGTGGCCAATTTTCCCGATCTCGGTGGAAAAAATTCAAGTCATGCTTTCAAGATTTTTGATAGTACATATTGTTAACGATATCCTATGAAACAGGAAAACGTGAATAATAACTGTCCAAAGTCATTTATGAACGATGGAGCGAGGTAAGAAGTCAGGAAAACACGACTCCTTGTGGCCTGCGACGGAGAAATCTGGTTCCACTTCACTTGCCTTCCACCAGATTTCACAAGCGGATTTAGAACTGATGAAGGGTGTTCTTGGGACCAGTACAATGTATTCTATTATTAAAAAAAATAAACTGAGGACATAAACTCAGCAGGGGGAGAGCACTCAAGCTTTTTAGTCTGTAATGTAGTCAATTTTTAAGAGAACTTCAACTTCAAAGCTAAAAATTTCATTGAACCCCACGAGTCCCCAGAGTGATTTTAGTCTTAAAATTTCCGTCTGACACTCTAGTTTTTAGAACTGCCAAGCGTTTTTAGCGCTTTTTTGCGCAAACCCCGTTTTTCCTACTTTTAGCTCGAGAAAAAGGCTAAAAAAAGGCGGTTTCGCTTTAAGCTTCGTTGTGCTATAGGCGTGTGCGAGTGCTTGTGTGAGGGAAGGAGTGTTTGTGTGTCCCAACAGTTCATGAAATACTTGAACATACTGCTGAAATTATACGCTACCATATTTCGGTGCCTATAGGAATGCTGAGTGAAGAGGCCCAAGAGGCTCGGAACAAGGACTGCAGGCGATTTAGATTGAATAATACCAGGAAAACAGGAGGGAAGTATGTTAACCATGATTTGCTAGTGATGCTTCTGGTTTCATCAGATCCATTAATAGCAAGTCACAGGAGTCCAATGGAAAAAAAAAAAAAAAAAAAAAAAAAAATCTGCACCACTTGATGAAGTTGTAAAGTTGTTGCAATGTTCTAGTCCCTCAGATTCCCAAAATTATTTTCGAGAGGAAGTTGAAGCAGAATCCTCACCCCCAGACACGATCTCCGAGACCAACCCCAACAACTCATCAAGTGGTTCGTCTGACATTGAGTCAAGCGGCTTAACGGGGGGGGGGTTGTAAGGTGAAAATAATTGTTATTCTTCTATCGCATAATTATGGCAGTTCATAATTCGTTTTGATTATATTTCATTATTGTATTATATTAATTCATCATGATATGTAAAATGTAAATGTGTTATTATATATTATTATATTAGGTATATTTCATTATTACCTTCAATTAACATGAATGTTCAAGTGTTACCATTAATATACAAGTGTTGCCTTCAATTATCATGATTTTACCATTAATTTACAAGACTTGTGTTACCACCACTACGTGCCAACTATGTATTTTGTAAAAGCCATGTATTCTGTGTTAGGAAATCCAATAAAATAATTTTTTACGCGAATTCAGAGAGTATTAAATACTGGGAAAGTATTTTCAAATTTTGGGAAAAAACCCCACCTAAAATAGGTAAAAAAACACGTTTTTTGGTAGTTTTTTGCCAGAAAACATATGAAGAAGGCATTTGCGACCCATCATGTATGGTATATTCCTGTTCAGCGTTAAATTTCCTACAAGATAGGACCATAAAATAATTGTTTCCACCTAGATCCGGAAAATTGGCCACTGTGCGACGGTTGAACTTGTTGGTGAAGACGCCGTGCCACAAGTTGAACTAACTCAGTTTTTTTAAGTTTCGCCGGTGTTTTTATACCACGCACAAGCAAAAACCACTTCAACCGAGTTTGAAGAAACATAGGGGTTCGGGAGGCAAGCTCCCGGCACCTCAGAGTTCTCCAATCGTACCCTTTTGAAGGGCACTTGGGCAGCCATTTGCGTAACCTAATTCAACGAACAACGTTACTATCATGATAATAACAAATAAGTACGAGTAGGAACATGTCATAATGAGTCATTTTCCTAGTTATTTGTAATGATCACAACGAGTAGGAACCTGTTTGATGGGGATTGAAAAGGTAAACAAACGTACAGTGGAGAATAACCCGTTCGAGGAAGGTTAAATCCGGGCTACTCGCCGCGTCGCGACGGTGGCGCTGCCAAGTGGTTGGAAAAGGTCTATTCCTGAAAATTTGATTGAAATCCGATCGAAATTGTAGGAGTTATGGCTGTGGCAATGAAATTACGTTCACGCATGCGCTGAGCGTACCGCTGATTCAATCGTGATGAAACTGACAGGGTACCATCTAGAGTTATACGCACGCATATACCTGAAAATTTGATTGAAATCCGATCAAAATTGAGAAAGTTATACCTGTTTCAAGAATTTCACGTTAGCGCATGCGCAGAGCGTACCGCTGATTCAATTGTGATGAAATTCGTATGGGACCTCAAGGAGCCTTATCCGCATAATCCCTCAAAATTTGAGCTAAATTCATTCAAAATTGTGGAAATTATGGCTGTAACAAGGAAATGCGGACAGACCGACAGACCCACAGAGCGACAGACACGGAACCAAATTTGTTCAGTAGGCTATGAAACGCAAAATGCGAGTGGAAATTTTGAATTCGGACAACAAAAATTTTTTTTCTCCAAAAAAGGCTTCCGTTGCTTCACAGACTCGGAAGCAATAGGTTTCTCCTCACAACGCTTTTAAACTCACAACCTTCAAAACGCATCAAAGTGATTTATTGTATCAAATGATTACAAATCTTTGGTTAAAAAAAAATCAAGGGACTACGTGGAGGATGCTGAAAAGCGGTTCAAAAAAAAGAGCGATACGACGATGAGAAGAGCGCAACGACGAAAATGACGGAAGAACTGGAGCGTCTGTCGGCGGCGTCTGGGGCGGCGTCGGGCACGTTCGAGGCGTTCGATCCGGGAAGATCGTTGAAGTATGTGAGGTTCGCTGGGTCGTCGATCCTCGCGCACAGATGGGGATACGTCGAATTCTTGTTGCAGGCGAAATCTTCGGGGCATTGGCTGCAAGGAGGTCCCGGTGTGTAGATGATCTGGGGCGTTTCGTAGAAGTTCTCAGGGGCCCAGAGATTCATGAACCTCATCTCGTGTTTGTCAATGACTTCGTGATAAGCAGCGCCCATGTATCGTTGCCCGGACATGATCGTAAACATCATATATTCAAGTTTGTTTTTGAGCCCGAAAACAGGGCTGAACGCCGTAATCTGTTCAGGTTTAAGTTGAGATTCTTTGGTCACCTCTTCTTTAAATAACTCCATTAGTCTTTGAAAGAAATTAACACCTTTCTCTATTTCAAGAATATCGAATTGTTGCGCCAGGACACCCGCTCGCCCTTCTACAGGACTTTTATTGCACGGGTCTTGCGTATCTCGGCACAATCTAACCCAACGATTCGCCTGAACTGCCAACGTCGGATGCCAAACCATCTGCTTCATGTTCGAACAAGGCGGCAACTTACCGACAGTCCCGGCAGCGACGCGGTCGCGGAACGAGTTTGCCAAAGCCAGCCACCTTTCTGCGTAGTGCCGGTATTTTGCAAACATGTCGGTCACGTTGCACAACGGTTCAAGATCGTTCCTACACATTGTGTTATTCACTTTCTCGCCCGAGCCATCAACACACTGATACTTTTCGTCACACCAGTTAACCACGCTGAACGCAACACCACAACACAGGATGAAAATCAAAATCAAATTTCTCAACATTTTCATTCAACGCTCTTCGACGAAATTCGGAAACCATATGGAGCTAGTCAGTGATACGGAAGATGACGGGGCTCAAAATGATACAACTAAATATAATCACTGGAGTCTACTAACAGCTGGAGCTCAATGAAGTCAAAGTCAAAAGTGTTATTATTATGAATGATTAAATCATTCATAATAATAACACTTTTGACTTTGACTTTTATTTTATAACAATAACAAACAAACATAAATTAAGAAAAAAAAAAAAAAAAATAAATAAATAAAAAACGTTTTAAAAATATTTTAATATTTCTTTTTATTATAATGTAACTTGATAATATATTATAATGTAAGAAATAATCTTTCTTGTTATTATAATGTAACGAATAAACTGAATATAATATGACTGGCATAGATGATGAGAGGGAGAGTCAGGGATGAGAAAATTTCTACATTTAATATACAAAACCCAAAAATACAAAAGCAAAAACAAAAAACGCTGCGAATTTTACACAAGGGTTTATTATTCTTTGATATAGGTTACTTGTGCAGAAATTTAAATCAATGCTGAAAAATAGGAATAATAAATTTTTATTTTTTATTTTTATTTATATTTTTGGTTTATTATTCTTGGAATAATACACCTATCTTTGCGCGACGGGGGTCGACGACTCCGATCGGCCTCAAAATTTGACGTTATCCGTTTCAAGAGGTCTACATTCTAAATCCGAAATGTCCGTCCGCCGTCCGAGCCGTTTTGGGCAGTAGGAATTTTTTTTTAAATCTGGAATTTTGACAAAATACTCGGTTTACCATCTAGTTGTGCCCACAAGGTTTTCAGCCCGATCGCTCAAACCCGTGGCGTCCTATGGGGCTAAAATGGGGCTGCAGGAGGATTTTTTAAGGCTTTTGGCTAGGGGATCGAGTTAGGTGTCGTTTTCGAGGTATTTTTGGACGTAGAATCCATTTTTTTGGGGTCCCAGAACAATCCGATTTTACTGTTGCGATCTATAGGGCTTTCATGGGGCTAAAAATGGGATTTTTGATGGACCCCAGGAGGTTAAGTATTTTTCGAGTAAAGAATAAAGAATGTTTGGAAGAACAATTTTTTGAAAAAAAAAAAATTCAAAAAATGTTTTTTCCAAATTATTTTCTTTTGACACAGAAATAATTTATGCACAAGTATCCTATATAAAACAATAATAAACCCTTGTGTAAAATTTGCAGCGTTTTTCAAACATTTTTCGTTTTTTACTTGAAAAATATTTGACCTCCTGGGATCCTTCAAAAATCCCATTAGTAGCCCATAAAAGCCCTATAGATCGCCACAGTGAAATCGGATCGTTCCGGGACCCCGAAAATGGATTCTACGTCCAAAATTATGCCGAAAATGACACCTAACTCGATCCCATAGCCAAAAGCCTTCAAAAAAACCCTCCCGTAGCCCCTTTTTAGCCCCATAGCGCCCCACGGGATTGAGCGATCGGGCTGAAAACCTTGCAGGCGCAACTAGTTGGTAAACCGAATATTTTGTCAAAATTACAGATTTAAAAAAAATTCCTACTGCCCAAAACGGCCCGGACGGCGGACGGACATTTCGGTTTTGGAATCTAGACTTCTTGAAACGGATAATGTCAAATTTTGAGGCCGATCGGAGTCGTCGACCCCCGTCGCGAAAACGTAGGTGTATTATCATCATCATGTACATATCTACCATCATTTCCATTCAGTCATTGCTATTTCTTCACCGGGGATTCCCCCCCCCCCACCCCTCGTGAACTACCTAACCGGATTAACTTCATTTATCTCAAATTTGTTTTCAAAGTCGGATTCTCCGTTTCTCCTCTCAACGGTATTAAACTCACAACCTTCAAAATGCATCCAGATGTTTTATTGTTTCAAAAGTAGAGAAAACATTGGTTGAAAAATTCAAGAGCTCTTTAGGAGTCCGTGGAGGTTCTTCATCTGAAGAGCTGGTCAGAAAATGTGGTACGACGAAGAAAAGAGCACAACGACGAAAATCGTGGAAGGATTCGAGCATCTGTCGGCGGCGTCGGGCACGTAAGAGTCGTTCGTTCCGGGAACGTCGTCGATGTATTCGAGATCCGCTGGGTCGTCGATCATCGCGCAAAGATGAGGATACGTCGAATTCTTATTGCAGTGGAAATTTATGGGGCATTGGCGGCAAGGAGGTCCTGGTGTGTAGATGATCTGGGGCGTTTCGTAGAAGTTCTCAGGGGCCCAGAGAGTCATGAGCCTCATATCGTTTTTGTCAATGTGATAAGCAGCGCCCATGTATCGTTGCCCAGACATGATCGTAAACATAAAATATTCGAGTTTGTTTTTGTGCGCGAAATCAGGGCTGCACGCGTAATCTGTTCAGGTTGAAGTTGAGGTTCTTTGGTCATCTCATTCACGAAGATGACCAGTAGTTTACCAAGTGAATCACGAAACTCTACGATATCATCGAAAGGATAAATCCCAAATTGTTGCGCCAGGACACCCGCTCGCCCTTCTACAGGACTTTTATTGCACGGGTCTCGCGTTTCTCGGCAGAATCGACCCCAACGATTCGCCTGAACCGCCAACCTCGAATGCCAAACCATCTGCTTCATGTTCGAACAAGGCGGCAACTTACCGACATTCCCGGCAGCGACGCGGTCGCGGAACGAGTTCGCCAAAGCCAGCCAGTGCGTATGATTGATTTTGAGCCATCAGGTTGTAGGTATGGCAGTTAAAAGGCGGATAAAGATCTTTTCGACACACAGTGTTATTCACTTTCCTGCCCGAGCAATCAACACACTGATAAATTCCGTTGCACCAGTCAACCACGCTGAACGCAACACCGCAACACAGGATGAAAATCAAAATCAAATTTATCAACATTTTCATTCAACGACGAAATTCGGAAGGGGCAAGTCAGTGATACGGAAGATGACGTGACTCAAAAATGATACCTACCAACATCTCAAAATACTAACTGGGGTCTCCTAACAACTGGAGGTCAGTGAAGCCAAGAAGTCAATGTCAAAAGTTTATAATATGACTAATACAATGTATTAGTCATATACCTAATATTTCATATAAGGTCAGGTGAAAAATAGAATATTTATCCAACAACCGAGGAGTTTCTTTTAACTAGAAAATATATAATGTTTGCGGCAAAGTGTATAATCCGTAATTCTATACAATGCATGTCATTCCCGATATTCCAGTGAATGGAGGTTAAAACGAATGAGCAGCATATGGTTTTACTAGCCGTCCTAACTGGGGGGCCTCGCTTCACTCGGCCAACAACTTTCACGGACGGGGGGGGGGGGGGGGGGGGTAGCACTCAGATGGTGGGTGGGGAGGGGGGAATACTGTCACTCGGGTATAAATCCTTCATCAGTGCAGGGGAATGGTTGAAGGGATGAGATGACGCGAAGGAGGGCGGAGGTGGGGGAGAAGCAGGTGTGCTTGGGTCTGGGAAGGATGCATTTACAACCGCAAGACCCTGGGAAAAAACACATTGTGTGTTGATAATCTAGTCTTCAGATAATTTTTGTTTATTATTTTGGAATAATAAAATCACCTTTGTAATCGCGACGGAGGTCGACAACTCCGATTGGCCTCAAGATTTGACACTATCCTTGAAATGCATTTCAAGAGGTCTACATTCCACAACCGAAATGTCCGTCCGCCGTCCCGGCCGTTTTGGGGAGTAGGAGTTTTTTTTAAATCTGAAATTTTGACAAAATACTCGGTTTACCATCTAGTTGTGCCCGCAAGGTTTTCAGCCCGATCGCCCAAACCCGTGGCGCTATGGGGCTAAAATGGGGCTATGGGAGGTTTTTTTTAAGGCTTTTAGCTATGGTATCTAGTTAGGTGTCGTTTACGAAGTATTTTTGGACATAGAATCCATTTTCGGGGGTCCCGGAATGATCCGATTTCACTGTGGCGATCTATAGGGCTTTCATGGGGCTAAAAATGGGATTTTTGAATGATCCCAGGAGGTTAATATTTAATATTTTTCGAGTATGGGGAATTTTTGAAGAAAAAAAAAAAAAAACGCCACCTAACTCGATCCCATAGCCGAAACCCTTACAAACCCCCTCCTGTAACTGCTTCGCTTCACAGAACCCCACGTGCTTCACCCTCACATTCCTTGCAATCATTTGTCTGTGCCACCCAGTCTGGCAACCTCAGGAACGTCGAGCCAACTCCGCCTAACCGCTGCGGTGGTCAACCTGCCCCTCGTCACCCTCCAGGGTTACCCTTTTGTTTCCAAATGCCCCCCACGACGCTTCCAAATATATGACCCGATTCAAGAAACCTCCTACGTTTTCGGGGATTTTCAACAATATTTCATCCTCCCCGGTTTAGTCGTCAAAACCACCAGAGCGCTTCCTCGCACAGACAACCTTCCCATAATATATTATATTAACCGTTCGAGGAAAATCACCTCCCCCAGGGGAAACCTCTCAGTGTTGACGCTCGAGGATGAGAACCAGCCCGGCACACCAAAATATCAACAGGAGAGGCGAAGTTGGCTGAACACGCTCCTTCACTCGCTCTATAATTCACTTTCAATTATTAGTCAGAACCTCCGTTCAACCGAAGTGTTTAGCTGCAACCCATCAGGCGATGAAATTGCGTTAATGTTGGCAACATTTTTTACAATCATTTTGATGGAACCAACCTAACATTATCATTCAGCATATTATTCTACTCTCTCCCCAAAACGGCGTGCATCCTGTTTTGGCCGAATCCCATTTTGGTTTATTATTCTTGGAATAACACTTATGTAATCGCGACGAAGGTCGACGACTCCGATCGGCCTCAAAATTTGACATTATCCGTTTCAAGAGGTCTACATTCCAAACCCGAAATGTCCGTCCGCCGTCCGGGCCGTTTTGGGCAGTAGGATTTTTTTTTTTTTTTAATCTGAAATTTCGGCAAAATACTCGGTTTACCATCTAGTTGTGCCCACAAGGTTTTCAGCCCGATCGCTCAAACCCGTGGGGTCCTATGGGGTTAAAATGGGGCTGCAGGAGGGTTTTTTTTTAAGGCGTTTGGCTGTAGGATCGAGTTAGGTGTCGTTTTCGATTTTTTTTTGGACGTAGAATCCATTTTTTGGGGAACAACTTTTGAAGTGAGGAAAATGTCGACTATGGGGACTTTCGATCCGTTTTGTTGGTATTAGTTCACACCTCACGTCAAATTGTTCGTTATATACATATTCAGAAGGGTTATGCCTTACATTCAACTTAAGCTAATCCGAAGCGTGTCAGTCGGGAATGAATTGGTTGAGTTGGTATCAGAGATGCGCCATTAGAGTCAAACTGATTGTTAATTCCCTGAGAGCTCCGTCGGTGCCGCTTTGAGCATAATAATGCACTGGGAGGCGTCGAGGTGAGCAACAGTCGGAGCAGAACGTGTACGCTGAGTCAGTTTTGTCATGAAAAGCTGCTGTTTGAGATCGGGCTCAGGTGAATGTGTGTTGTAAGCTGTGCAAGGGACTCCTTATACGGTTAAAACTATGAATAAAGATGACCGAATTTAGGTCTTCTTCTCCTCCTCCTCCTCTCGAGTTCCTCCTCGAGAGCCCTGGGGGGCCTTCCTCTGCTGGCTATATCCAGCCAACCCCCGACCACTACCATCTGGCCTCAGACCCCTTCTACTCGCTTTTCGATAATGTATGTTGTAAGTTGTGCTAGAGATACCTTATACAGTTAAAACTTAGAATAAATATGGCCGAATTTAGATCTCTCTCTATTGTATAATAAGAAAGTATGTCACGCCAGAAATTAGGCATTAATCGACAAAAGAATTCAACAGAACTTAACATTCGCGGTAATGAGTTCTACCACACATGACATGACATGTCACATTGTGACTAAGGGAACTATGAAAACAACTGGGGACATTACCACATTCTCCCCCCCTTTTTAAAACCAGTTAAAATTTTGTTGGACACCCTGATCACAAAGGGTCACTTCGGAACACAGTCGTTTAAGTACGCTGGAGGTTTTCTTATTCGTGTTTGTCGAGCTTCTCTGGCAGGCTGGAACTTCGGGGCAGGGAGATTCCGTCTCTTCAAGGGTAGCAGGAGTCTCCTCTTCCACCAGGTCAACAGGAGTAGGATTCTCAGCTTCCTCATAGCGTTCATCAGGTACGGAGGACCTTTTGGGTGCCAGTTGCCGCAGAGAAACAGCAGATTCAGATCCATCCTTTCGTCGGATAAGAGCATACTGAGGGTTAACTTCCACCAATTCCACTTCCTCAACAGGATCCTCGTATTTGCTGTGCCTTCTTGGCTAGTACTGGACCTGGAGTCAGCAATGACGGTAGCATGATGCCATTGGCAGTTCGTCGTGGGTGTACGAAGAACCTTTCGTGTGGAGTGCAATTTGTAGCTGTGCACAACAATGAACGAATTGCGTGTAGCGACTCATGGAGCACACATTCCCAATCTCTGGTTGTCAAATTTTGCGTTTTAAAAGCCAGGTTGATGGTCTTTCACAAAGTCTCGTTCAGGCGTTCAACTTGGCCATTACCTGCCGGATTGTATGGGGTCCTGCTTGTGGCCATTCCATTGGACTGCAGGAAGGATTTGACTTCTGCCGACATGAAAGAAGCTCCGCGATCTGAATGCACAAAGGCTGGGGTACCAAACATGCAGAATAGGTTTTTCAGACAGTCGACCGCGGTAATGAGTTCTACCACACATGACATGTGACATAAAACTAAGGGAACTATGGAAACAACTGGGGACATTACCACACTCTCCTCTGCCACCCCTTGTGTTTCAGCTTCTATAGAAGAGCACTAGAGGACCACACTCTGCTGGCTAAAGCCAGCCAACCCCCGACCTCTGCCATTTGGCCTCAGACCCCTTCTACTCGCTATTCGATAATGTCTGTTGTAAACTGTGCTAGAGATTCCTTATGGGCCTACCTGTCAAAACCTAGAATAAAGATTGCCAAATTTATATCTCTCTCCTCCTCTACCCCTCGTGTTTCAGCTCCAACAGAAGAGAACTAGAGGGCAACCCTCTGCTGGCTGAAGTCAGCCTACCCCCACCTCTACCAACTGGCCTCAGACCCCTTCTACTCAGTTTTCAATAAAGTGTTTGGTAAGCTGTGCTAGAGATTCCTTATGAGCCTACTGTCATAACTAGAATAAAGATGACCAAATTTAGATCTCTGTCCTCCCTCCTCCTCTTCTCGAGTTTAAGCTCCAATAGAAGAGCCCTGGGGGGCCATCCTCTGCTGGCTAAAGCCAGCCAACCCCCCACCTCTACCATCTGGCCTCAGACCCCTTCTACTCGCTATTTGACAATGTGAGTTGTAAGCTATGCTAGAGATTCCTTATACAGTTAAAACTTAGAATAAAGATGGCCTAATTTAGATCTCTCTCCTCCTCCTCCTCTCGAGTTCAGCTCCAATAGAAGAGCCCTAGGGGGCAACCCTCTGCTGGCTAAAGCCAGCCAAGCCCCGACCTCTACAACCTGGCCTCAGACCCCTTCTCCTCGCTATTCAATAATGTCTGTTGTAAACTGTGCTAGAGATTCCTTATGGGCCTACGGTCAAAACCTGGAATAACGATGGCCAAATTTAGATCTCTCTCCTCCACCACCCCTCATCTCCTCCACCATCGCTCATCTCCTTCAAACCCACTGAGTCGTGAGCCATATCCTTGCAGACTGTGCACACTGAAGAAAACTCTCAGTCAATGCTGTGCATACAATTAGGTGATTGGAGTGCATACAGGCATCGTCATCGTCTTCATTCTCGTCAGTCGATGGCAGCAATTCGTCAACTCTTCAGAAAAATCCTATCCCATCTTGCCCCACTCGGTATCTTCAACCACATTGGCTGCCATTTTGATTCAGCGTAACATAAAGACTTCTAGGTTCTAATTAGAAGCAAATAGTAGCTTACACTGACCAACAAATAAAATGTTTCGGGCTCCTAATTAGCCGAAATTAATGTATTTTGGTCTGCTGGACACGAATACGACAATAAAACATTTTGATTAGCTCTAGGTTCCAAGATACAATAATAGTGACCATAAATGGCAAACCTGTGGTGATTTGAAAGTTATTGCTTTACTCCTCGGAATGCAATTGGGCTACTCCAAGCACTGCTGTTTTTTATGCATGTGAGACAGTCGAGATAGGAAGTCTCACTATAAAAAAGTTGAACGGCTTGCAAGAAATCTGAAGACTGGAGAGAAAAATGTCCAGAATGAGCCTTTGAGAGATCCTAAAATCGTACTTATACCTCCCTTACACATCAAACTGGGACTGATGAAGAACTTTGTAAGATCAATGGATCAAGAAGGAGAAGCTTTAAAGTACTTGAGAGGAAAATTCCCAAGGCTAAGTGATGCTGAGGTCAAAGAAGGCATTTTCGTTAGACCGCAAATTCGAGAAATTTTAAAAGATCCTAACTTTGATCAAATACTGAAGGGGAAAGAGGATGCAGCTTGGGAAGCATTCAAAAACCCTGAAAATTTTACAAAAGGGTTTATTATTCTTTGATATAGGATACTTGTGCAGAATTTTTTTTTTTTTCTACAATTATTCTACGATTTTTTTTTGTTTTTGACTTGAAAAATATTTGACCTTCTGGGATCCTTAAAAAAATCCCATTTGTAGCCCTATAGATCGCCACAGTGAAATCGGATCGTTCCCGGACCCCCAAAAATGGATTCTACGTCCAAAAATTCTTCGAAAACGACAGCTAACTCGATCCCATAGCCAAAAGCCATCATCCTCCTCCTCGAGTTGCGGCTCCAACACAAGAGAATCAGCCATATTCACCCAATGGAGCTCATTGATGGAAGTCGAGCACACAATTCCACTCGGAAAGCAGAAGCCGTTCTGGAAAGCCCGTTCGAGCGCGTTCAAGCTCGGAACCTAAAATGATCGAGTTTGCAAATTGTTTCTAACTGCATCGACCTCAGCGATAACTCAGTTGATCCTTCGGCCCTTTACTTAACCCCCCTAAGAGCTCAGCCTCATCCCCGAGGGCGGATTCCATTTGACCAGAGGTTTCAACCCCCTTTCCTGCTCACAACCCGAAGGAGAATTCCCTACCGAGTAGGAATAATAAATGGGATCCCTGCTTGGGGTTGACTGCGGTTTATTTACTTAACGGGTACTTTTAAAGGTTGAGAGAACACGTCATGAACCGGGAAAAACGCAAATTTAACAAAGCGTTCATTTCTGTTTTTTATGAATTTGAATATTCGAGAAACCGTTGAGCAGAAAAACACATTAACCATTCAGACGTATAAGAAGTATCAGTATTTATAAATATCTTTTATGCATAAGTAGCCCAGGCAAATTTAGTCCAGTCACCAGGTGGTTTTTCGATGCAAAGCGTGGTGTAGAATTTTTCTCAACGGTTTCATATTATGATTTTTGGGGTGCTGAACACGAATCCGAACCTTCTCAACACAATTTGTGGGACGCTAATAGTCAAAATCGCAAAAAACCTCGAAATTTCGGCACTCGTTTTTGTTTTTCACGGATAACTTTGAAAGGGTGCGTTATAGATGAAAGGATTCTATATAGTAAATTAAAGAGCACAAAATTTTGCGTCGAATGAGCTACCTTAAAGTTAAAATTGAGCCAGCCGTAGGGGCGCGACGGCTCGTCAAAAAATGGCGATTTTTTCCAATTTTGGGAAAATCAAGATAACTTCAAGTTTAAATGTCTGCGGCTCAAAAATGGAAACTCCCACGTAAAAGCTCATTCAATGGAAGTTGTAGAGCGTCTATTTCGGGGTTCATAGAGCAAACGGTCAAACGTAACTTTAAAAAATGAATAAATGCTCGGAAACATTCCTGAGCGAGCGGCTGCTTGTCCAATCATAGATAGATCTATGTTGTAGATTCTACAACCTTACCCAAAAAAGGTCGAACTGGGGCAGTAGCCATTTTTTTATTATGTTGTTAGGACCTCTGCTGGGAGTAAGAATCCAGACTAGGGGGCAACCCAACCCTGACGGTATCCCGCCTGGCCTCAGACCCAACAACTCGTTTTCCCATATTGAGCAGTTTTTTTGTTTGTTTTTTTCCTTAAAATAATTGCTTTTTTTTTTTTTGCTCCACTTTTGGAGCTTAGATGCGCCACGTGGAGCACCTTTTTGGTGGTTTCATATTTTTCTCGTCATCTACTCGCCAAAACGGATTTTTGGCATTTTTTTTTTTTTTTTTTCAAATTTTATAGAAAAAGTTTAATTACCCGTTTATCCCCACTTTAGGAGCTCAGATACGCCACAGAGGGCTACTTTTTGGTGGTTTCAGACTTTTATCGGATTATGATCGCCAAACTGGATTTTACAAGACCGAATTCAGATTTTTCCAACGGCTAGAAGTTCCCTAGAATAAAGATGACCCAAATCGTGTCACCCTCCTCCTCGGGCTGCGGCTATAATATATTAGACAACACCCCACCTTTCCCACCTGGCCTTTGACAACCTCTTCTCGCTTTCCGAAAATGAAGTTTTTTCTTTCTTAAAGAAATAGAGGATGAGGGTTTTTGAAATTCTAATTCGAAAAATGTATGGGAAATGTAAGTTCGTGAAATGTATAATTCGAGAAATTCCAGTTCCTCTGAGAGACGATTTGAGAGCCTACTTGAGAGAATCATCCTCTCAGAAGGAACGTTGCTACGATTGCTACATTTTTGAAAACATCTTCGGAAATGACAGGGTAGTTGCCCGCATGGCCGTCCAAAACCCCAAAGGTTCTGTTCGATTTTTTTGTTGGGAGCGTTCAAGTACATACAGCGAGAGCTCAGCAGGGATTGTTTCGTATCCGTTACGACGAGTCTTCTTTTGCCACGTCTTTTGAATTTTCATGTTGTGATGCCTAAAGAGGGAACGGCACCCTGTGGATTCAAACACATGGATGTTTCTTTATTTTTATAGAATGGATTATTTTTATAGAAAAATGATAAACAACCGAGTAAGCATTTATAAAACATGAATAATTATTGTTCAGGTATAAAAGTACCTATCTAATATTTTTACGTAAACGACCAAAAAAACAAAATTTTCATCGCGAAAAAACATCAATGTTTGGGAGGAAAACATCGAAGAGTAAACATCGATGTATAAAACATCGATACATCGATACCCATCCCTTCGCGTCACCTATTTATTTCGCGCTAGCGTCCTCGACGTCCCCGCGTCGCCTCAATGATGATGAGAGGAGGGTTTTTCGAACAGCGTCGCTAAATTTCAAAGTTCACGGAAATTGTCAACAGGTGACGGGATCACGAACGGATAAGGACAGATGAAAACAGTAGTAACTCTCGAGTCCGCTAGGAAGGCAGAGCGCTGTCGTCTGCCCCTTTCACTACTACTCTGAATCGCGATTTTCCTATCGAACGACGATATTACTTATTTTGTTTTTGATCAGTCGGATTTTTCTGTGATGTAGCTGCCTGCCTATCTATTCCAGGACTCCTGGACTATTCCTACCTTTCCCCCCCCCCCCCCCCCAATCTTGTGGTTTTTAATGTTACCAAAATAGTCGTTCTTGCGGTACGTAAGCTAAGGCTGGATAAAGTCTCCTAATTAATGATCATTAATGCATTTATTTTTGATGAGTTCTTACTAATAAATAATCAAAAATCAACTAAGACTGAATTATTTCGCCTGGATGTTGAGAAGGTGAAAATGGTGATGTATTCCAGAGATGCCTTATATTGTTACTACCTACTCGTTTCAGTTAGGTACCAACATTCAAGGTACCTACATTCATCTCGCGAGCGCAATTTGATGAGAACGGTGGTGACAGCCTACCTACCCTACGAGGTGTGATAAAACTTAAAAAAACGAACCTATACCTACCTATTCTTGAACATGTTTTCTCAATAAATAATATTCTATGGCTAACCTCGTTTGAGTAGCTTATTCCCCATTTCTCGTTCTTGATAAGTGAGTGTTATTCAAGCGGTTTTCAGGAAAATGCTTGTGTGAAGCATCGTTTTTAAGAATTGATGAAAATAGGTTCCAGCCCGACAGCACCCTATTTTGTTGGAAAATGGATGAAAAGGGTATTTTGGAAGAAGAAAATTCTCGTTTGATATATTATTCCATGTTAATTGGGACGCTGAATCGACTAGAACACGTTCTGGACCAATGATATATTCTGTTGGGATATTAACCGTGAGCGCTTGCATCTTTCTGTCAATATGCACTACCTATAGGTACCACTCAAATCGCTGCTATTTTCAGTTAATAATAAACCCATCTTCTGTAATAAACTTTGACTCAAACACGGAGTCAAAAATTCAGTCGGATGTTAACGAGGCAATCCTCACATAAGCCAGGAAAGGAGTTCGTGTTTAGGCGGGAGTAGGTAGTATTGTCAGCCAGACGACAGCGCTCTGCCTTCCTAGCGGACTCGAGGGTTACTACTGTTTTCGTCTGTCCTTATCCGTTCGTGACGGGATCCTGTCGGAAATCTCCCCCCCCCCCCCTCCATCACCATTTTTCTCCCTATTTTGAGCTCCGCAGTTTCCGCAACTGTGCCCCCCCCGCCCGTACCACCCGGTCACCCCTGATTGAGGAGCCATGACTCCCCCCCCCCCCGATCACCATAGCGTGATAGCCGCCCCTTTTGTCTTCCCAACGATCTCCCCCCCCCCCCCCCCCCGATCGATCCTTCCGCCTCCCCGACCCCCCTTCAACCAAACGTTTCCCAACATTCTTGTAAACTGAGCCTTAAAACACATTTTTGAGCGGACTTTTTGGTGGTTTCAGACTTATCTCCCCAAACTGGATTTTTCAAGACCAAATTTTTGCGACATCCAGAAGTGCATTGGAATAAAAATGAGCTCTCCTCCTCGTCGGGCTGCAGCTCCAATATAATATATTATATATTATAATATATTATATTATAATAGCTCCAATATAATCTATATTATAAGAGCTCCAATATAATCTATATTATAGATTAGCGAGTATGAAAAACGTGTGGAAGCCAAAAAGGCAAAAAACCCCGATTTTTTTTGATTTTTTTTTTTTGATAATAGCTCATTAAGTATACATTTCTATTGAGACAACAAAGGTGCCATTAGTATTCGTCGGAAAGGGTGGAAACCAGAAATTTAACCACCTACCGTGGTTTTCAGAACATTTTCTTCTCTCCCTCCGAGACGATTTCTCCGATCGTAATTTCATTGCCCCCACGCGAAAGTTGATTAGAATTCCTTTCGGGACTGATCGCGTAATTGTACATCAGTTGATTATTAAATCAACAGGTTTTTACGTGGGAGTTACCATTTTTGAGCGGCAGACTTTCAAACGAAGTTATCTTGATTTTTCGCCGAGTTGGAAAAAATCGACATTTTTCGACGGCCCGTCGCGCCCTTACGGCTGGGTCAATTTTAACTTTAAGGAAGCTCATTCGACGCAAAATTTTGTGCCCTTTAATTTATTATATAGAAACGTTTCATCTATAACGCACCCTTTCAAAGTTATCAGCAAAAAACAAAAACAAGTGCCGAAATTTCGAGGTTTTTTGCGATTTTGACGGTTAGCGTCCGAGAAATTGTGTTGAGAAGCATCGGACTCGTGTTCTGCACTCCAAAAAACGTATAAAACCGTTGAAAAAACGTTTACACCACGCTTTGCATCGAAAGTCCCTTCTGAGGCACTGAACTAATCAGACTTTTGCCTCCAATAAAATTGCGCAAAGCTGGAAATGATTTTAAGCCTCTTTGAGCAACTCAAATAAGAGTTATACGAGTTTGCGACGGTTTCTGAGTGGAGTTGAGTGAAGCAGAATTTTTCATTTTTAACAAAATGGGTTATGCTCATGTTCAAACGACAGTTATCAGAAAACGGCTACTCCAATCAAAAAATGTCATATAATGAAAGTTGTAGGGCATCGAATTTAAAAGTAAATTACCTGCTTAAAAAAAATTCCTTCAACTTACTCTGGCAGAGGGAGCCGTCAAAGCCGCACTCCGGCTTGTTGGGAGGAGCGAACGTCCTTCCGCCTGCCCAGTGAATGGATGTGTTGTTTAGGAACTCGAGTTTATCTTTTATGCCGATGTAGTGACCCACTATCTGCAACATTGGAGAGAAATAGGCGTTACGGAGGTTGTCAAGGTGCGGAGCATACAACATTAGAAATCCATCAACAGAATTTTGACAAAAAGAAAACGTTCAAAATCCAACAGTTCGGTCAAGTTGGTCTGCAAGATGAGCAAGCCGAAGGTAGTCGTTGAACCGCAAGAGGTAAGATGTGAAATGGGAGTCAATGCACGGTGTGGTCATAATAATGCTTTGAACGAAAGATCCCAATCTTGCAATTGAAGGTCACTCAGGCTCCAAAATTCCTCCCCGCTGATCAGTTCCTGGCGGAAATTTCGTTCGCTGGTAGATTGACGACATTTGGGAAAGTGTCATCAGAACCAAAAATGGACGCCAACGGAACGCCGTAAAATGTTGAGCGAGACTATTTCAGCGTTTACCCGGTCCGCTAGGAACCAGCAGCAGCTACGGGGATTTCCTCAAAGATATGAACATCGGGGACTTGCGTTTCGGCAGGATGGAGCCACGGCTTACACAGCAAGAGCCTCCACGATTAAAGAACAGTTCGCCTCAACTTGCTCAGAGAATCGATTGTGCGATCGAACAAAAATCGTCCACTAACCTGCCTAACTTTATGAGCTATAAGAACTCGCTATAGATCTTATGGGGCTTCCCAATAGGCAGACCGACCTGGCTCCATCTCCTGCCACCCTTGATGGGAGAAGAAGAGGGATGACGTTCCATCCTACTTAAATACCTTTCATTATCGGGAGGCACACTGAGCTCTGTGGGGACAAGTCTAGAGCTGCTGTTTGACAGGCTGTCCTTCCCAACTGTTTGCTGCCTGCTGAGATCTTCAAGGTGGCTACTGCAAAGGCAGCAAATGCCTGGTATCTGGCGCCTGCAGTGAATACTGCTCGCCCCAAGCTACCAAATGATTTCCGAAGCATGCCAATACGATGCCAAGCTGGATAAGGCTTTCCAAGATGGCCCCAAGCTTTCCAGACCTGTCCAGCGCTTGCAATGTTGGTGCAAAGCTGGATATGGGATTCCAAGGCTTTCCAAGATGGCCTCAAGCATTCCAGACTTGTCCAAGGCTTTCAAAGTAGGTGCCAAGCTGGGGATGAATTGGGAACCAGAGAGACTTGGGTCGCCATGATATTTCGATGGCGGGGATGCATCGCCAGTTCCTGCGCAACACATTGCCTCTAAGATGAAGTTAGGGAGTGCAGCGGCTATCAACCAGCAAGTGAAAAGTGAAAGCCCGGCCAGCTGGGAGTGCTATGGTTAGTCTCCCTCCTCCAGCCCTCCCTCACAACCCTCTAGGCTGCCACACCCCTGGCCAGGATTGTCAGCCAGCACCAGCCAGTATTAGACTTGCTATCTATTCTATGTGGGAGTGCTCAGCCACTATTTATTATGGGGAGGAACTCCAAGGTCTGTGGAGACAACTCAAGAGCTGTTGCTCGACCAGCAGTCATCCCCAACAAGACCCAACGCTGCCTGCCATGAACTTCACGGCAAAGGCAACAAACACCCTACAGACGGGTCCTCAGCCTCCAGGATTCTAGGCAGCTTCAAAGCGCTTGCTTCTCTGAGATCGTAGGCTGCTGCCAGATCCTGGGCAAGTGTAGCCAGAATCGTCAGGCAGTGCCAGTCAGCTGGGAACCTCCCGTGGCCATCCAAGAGGTCTTATGATCCTGACCACCCATGGCATCTGCAACGGCGGAGCCGCTGTCAGGAAGAACGCAAAGGGAAGTTTCCCAGAGCACTCCTGTCTACTACTCCTGACTGCTACTCATTTGTGTTTTGCTTCATCCTGGCTCAGCCCCAGCACCCCGTGACGCCATTGCCAAAGTTCTGCTGCAGTCGAATCTTAACCATTTCTTGTTCTAATTTCAGGAGGAAGTGACCATAAGAAGATCGCCGGGTCTCTTCGATATTATCGCCTTCATGACGCACAAAAATGGAGTAAGTAGTTGGCTTTCCCCCTCCACGCTTCTACAACCAATCAAAATCTTGCTTTTTTTCAGGATGAAGCGAAGAAGCCTCTTCCTCGAAGGCAGGCGACATCTTGCAACGAACTGGGCAGATCCCCTGAGAGGCAAGAGGATACGGGGTTGCAAGTGTTGTGGATGCGTCCAGGAGCCAGTCGGGTCATGTCACTCCCCAGATTATCCATCGTGAGGACGAAGAGCTAAGAACAGCGAGGAGGTGGCTGATTACTTGAATGAATAAATTGCAAGTTTTTTCTGTTCACTGCTCTCAATGGACGACCAGAGACTGGGGCGGTTTCGTTGGGTTAGAGCTGAGATATTGATCCTAGAACTGACTTTCTTTGGTCCTGACCACGCTATTTCAGTTCGTGACGATTGTGCTCAGCCAACAAGCAAACTACACCTCACTCAGACGCTCTGTTTAACACCCTCCAAAACCTTCATCTGTTGCTATGTGGAAGCCCGATAGAGCCACACGGTGCAGCATAACAGGCCGGGGACACCACAAACCGGAAGAGTCCTTAAAAAAACCTTTGTAGCCCCTAAAAAGCCCCACAGTTTCTGCAGATTATACCGTAGGTTTCAGATCAATATCAGGAAGCTACTGAGAACCGACAAGTCGATGAGCGGTAGCTACGGTTGACCGAAAAAACGGTTACTAACTTAATATTGATCATATCTTAAAGCTGAGGGAGGTCAATCGGCGCAACATTTAATGCTCTTTCATCGACTAATTAGAAGCATTAAATGCAAATTTTGTAGTCCAGTCATTAGGTGAAAAATAGAAACATATTTTGGGTTAGAAATGGTTTCTATGGTTCTCTATGTTTTTTTGGGGTGCTGAATCCGAATCTGAGGTTTGCCAACAAAATTTCGTGACGCAACATGGAGAAAAATGCAAAAAATTGAGACATTTTCGGGGTTTCCTTGGTTTTTTGAGTATAGCTCAAAAACTATCAACTTTGTGAAAAAAAACGTTCGCACCTTTATTAAAGACGATTAAATTTGCTATCGTTTGAGCGCAACCGCAGCTCTGTAGGTCCAATGGATCCCGAGATACAGCACTTCAAAATTTGGCAATTTTTCTCAAAAAGTGCAATTTTTAGGTTTTGAGAATCTAGCGAGCCAAATTTCGGCAGGACCCCCTCCTGTTTGTTTTAGCTAAAATATGCTATTTTAAAGTAGAGGGAGGTCAATCGACGCAGAATTTATTGCTCTTTCATCGACTAGATAGAAGCATTTGTGAAAAAAAAGGTTAGTTTAGGAGTTATACGCGAAAAACTGAAAAAAGAGCAAAATATTCGAGGATGCTGCCAACAACGACCACCAACGATTCACATCCAGATTACTTGTTTTCAGACCCAACTGAAGGGATTAAAAATATTTACAGCTAGCTGGGAATCACTTCTCGGCCGGGTCCCTATTTTGAAGAAGGGGATTTTGAGAAATTTTTATTTCGTTTTTTGGTTTACTATTCTTGGAATAATTGTTTTCGCGACGGAGGTCGACGATTTCGATCGGCCTCAAAATTTGACATTATCCGTTCCAAGAGGTCTACATTCTAAATCCGAAATGTCTGTCCGCCGGGCCATTTTGGGCAGTAGGGATTTTTTTTAAATCTGAAATTTTGACAAAACTCTCGGTTTACCATCTAGTTGTGCCCGCAAGGTTTTCAGCCCGATCGCTCAAACCCGTGGGGCGCTATGGGGCTAAAATGGGCCTACGGGAGGTTTTTTTTTTATGGGTTTTGGCTATGGGATCGAGTTAGGTGTCTTTTTCGAAGTATTTTTGGCGTAGAATCCATTTTTGGGGGTCCCGGAACGATCCGATTTCACTGTTGCGATCTATAGGGCTTTCATGGGGCTACAAATGGGATGTCGAATATAACAAAAGCTGTTTTGAAAATCAAAAAATTGAAAAATAAGTGTTGTTGTTGACAGAGATAATATTCGGACATGTAACCTACATCAAAGAATAATAAACCCTTGTGTAAGATTTGCAGCGTTTTTCCTTCAAATTTGATTCCTACAGCAGCTTCAAGGCGGTTTTCTCTTCCATAAACGAGACAGAATTTTCCCTTCTTTTGCGGTTTTCACGGTGACCTCTCATTCGCGATTTTTTTTTTTTTTTTTTTTCCCCCGACGGTTCGTTAGGTTTTTGTTTGCCAAGGGAATCTTCATATTTTCCCCCCTCTCGGCAAAGGGAGAGCCTTTGGTTCATTTTCCCCTTTCGGAATTTCGTTTGGCGGTTTTGAACGAGGGCGGTCGTCACTTTGTAACGTCTGGTATCGAGCAGCTGAGGCGAAAACGAGTCATTTAGATCGAACGGCGGAGCGTGGTCGACCATTTTGACCTGTAATTGGGCCAGTGGACCGCTGGGGTGGTGGAGGGGAACACAGGCTCAATCAGTTGTGATTCGATGATCTGCTGTGGGAGATGAAACAGGTTCAGAGAGCGTATGCTCAGGAAAAATGCCCATTTACGTGCCAATAAATGAAATTTCGCTTCCTACCTAACAAAAAACGCTGCAAATTTTACACAAGGGTTTATTATTCTTTGATATAGGTTACTTGTACAGAAATTTAATTCTGTCAAAGAAAAAAAAAAGGGTTTTTTATTCTTATATTTCAAAATAAAAATTATTTTTTGATTTTTTTTTCAAAAATAAGTGTTTTTTTCTTCAAATTTTTGTTTTTCGTTTTTTACTTGAAAAATATTTGACCTCATGGGATCCATCAAAATTCTCATTTGTAGCCACATGAAAACCCTATAGATCGCAACAGTGAAATCGGATCGTTGCGGGACCCCAAAAATGGATTCTACGTCCAAAAATACTTCGAAAGCGACACCTAACTCGATCCCAAAGCCAAAAGCCTTCAAATAATGTACCTATTATATATTATATGAGGGCAGCAGCCAGTCGGACGAAAATTCAGGGTGAAATTCCCTTGTTTCGTTTCGTTTTTTCGTTTCGTTATATTATATGAGGGCGTAGTTGGAAGAAGGGCCCATGGGCGCATAGGACCTTTTTCCGGAAATCGTCCTGATCGCATCCTTAGGTCCTCAAGAAGGTTCCCTCCAATTTTCAAGTCGATCCGATGATTTTTCACGTTACTGCAACGCTTTTTGTAACCAGTCCTAAGGCTAATTGTGGGAAAACTAATAGATGACAGCCAATATCTCACACTTTTGGCTTATGGTCCCTTCTTCCACGTACGCCATTTCGCAAGAAGGGTGATCAAAAAAAAAAAAAAAAAAAAAAAAAAAAAACGCCCCCGCCCATGAACTTGAGAAAGAGTCAAATATTGGTATTTTGAAAAAAGAGAAATTAAGAAAAAGAGAAGAGAAAGCATGAAGATGAAGGTTTGCTGTATTGCGAATGATTTCGGTATGGTGCTCGAAAAACGGTCGGAGAACTGTGTTGATCCTACTCGACTCGGCGATAGCAGAAGGCGCGTGAAGGAGTGTTCTTTATGAAAGGGCCAATGTGACAATATGTTATCCGACTTCGACGAGCGAGGTACAGCTTAACAGTCATCAGTTTCTCAATGGAGATAATAAGGAATTATTACAGTTTTTTGAGGGCAGTGGCTTTTTTTGCCGTGCCCGCCCCTCCCTTAACAAAGCTCAAATCAAAATTTCACACGGAATAGCTGCGACGGGGAATTTAATCAGCTTTCAGGAGAAAAAAATAAATTTGGAATCGGACCGATAGTTTCTGAGCTACAACCAAAAACGTTCTGAAAAACGTGCGGTGTCAGATTGGACGTTTCTTATTTTGTTTTAAATTCGTTTCGTACGTACAAATGAATGTTCAGAAGCTAAAACATGCATTTTTCCGTAAAATTGCACATTTTGAGAAATTTGAACTAGGTACTTTGGAACGGCTGTAACTTAGCAGCTATTAGGTAAAAAAAACATGTGACTGGTGAAATTTGAAGGAAATTTAATGCTCTTTCAGAAAATGAAATAAACCAGATCTCTACGAGGCATAGTTTTCGAGTTATAGGCGGAAAACCGGAAAAAAAAATCCGAAAAAATCGCGGGTTTTCGGCCACCCACAGTCGAGCACAGGCTTTTTTTTGTCAGAAAACTCGGATTTGGCTTCCCTAGGCATCCCAAAACAACACCACAAGCCAAATTACTTACACGGTGCGATGTAAAAAACGCTGCAAATTTTACACAAGGGTTTATTATTCTTTGATATAGGTTCCTTGTGCAAAAATTATTTCTGTGTCAATGAAAAAAATGTTGGAAACAATTTTTTTTTGTTTATTTATTTATTTATTTTTTTCAAAAAAAAGTTTTTTTAAAAATATTCTTCATTTTTTACTCGAAAAATATTTATCCTCGTGGGATCCTTCACAAATCCCATTTCTAGCCCCATGAAAGCCCTATAGATCGCCACAGTGAAATCGGATCGTTGCGGGACCCCAAAAAATGGATTCTACGTCCAAAAATACTTCGAAAATGACACCTGACTCGATCCCATAGCCAAAAGCCTTTAAAAAAACCTTCCGTAGCCCCATTTTAGCCCCATAGCGCCCCACAGGTTTGGGCGATCGGACTGAAATCCTTGCGGGCACAACTAGATGGTAAACCAAGTATTTTGTCAAAATTTCAGATTTTAAAAAAAAATTCCTACTGCCCAAAACGGCCCGGACGGCGTACGGCGGACGGCCATTTCGGATTTAGAATGGAGACCTCTTGAAACGGATAATGTCAAATTTTGAGGCCGATCCGAGTAGTCGACCCCCGTCGCGAAAACACATAGATGATTATTCCAAGAATAATAAACCAAAAAGAAACGAAATCAGGTTTTTTCGAAATAGTTAACTTTTCAAAAGCCCGTATCTACGAAACCGTTCGGGATTCGTTAAAAATGTATGGGACTAAAGTTGTAAGGAATTTGATTAGCTTTAATTTATGTAAAAGTAAACAATGTTCTACGACGCACCGTTTTTGAGTTATAAGCGAAAAACCGAAAAATGGGACCTTTAACCCCCCTCCCCCTTCGACGCTCCACCACCAGGCTTGGGGACTTTTAGTATGATCATGTGCTACCCCGAATGAAGACATTCCTGAAGGAATTAGATAATTACATATTATGTACCCAGATTTTGGACCTAGAGCAGGGGTTCCCAACCTTTTTTTACCTCGCCCCCCCTAGGTTGGTGTGAACACCATTGCGCTCCCCCTCCCCCTTTTGTTCTATGTAAGTATGTATAGGTACTCTCCCCCTCCTCAAAAATGCTAAGTATAAGTATAATTATGTTATAATTTAATGAGTAAATTCAAATTCAAACGGAACGTAGGTAGGTAGGTAGGTACCTAATTAAAATATTGAATTTCATGGCTCATTCAATTTTTTTTTTTTTTTTTTTTTTTTTTTTTATGCTTAATGTGACATTTGACTTTGTTTTTCGGTGACTAATTTTTTTTTTTTTTTTATTATTTAATTTTTTTTATATTTATTATGTGAACATCTCGATGGGCTGCAAGATGAACTTCATGCAAAGAAACCATAATAATATGGTAAACCACCCAACAAATTATTCCTGGAATGCAAAGAAACCATGATAATATAATATTAATGATATTATGGTTTCTTTGCATGAAGTTCATCTTGCAGCCCATCGAGATGTTCACATATTATGCGTTGTTTCTACAAACGGATCTTTCCCAAAAAACCTTAAAACTTAATTAAATTAACTTATTACTATTTATAAGTATTCATTAAAATTCATTCATAGATTAAAATTTATTTTGGCCCCAAAAGGCTTCAATTGTTGTCAGTTTATGGGCCCCGATCGCGCCTCCCCTGGAGACCCTTCACGCCCCCCAGGTTGGGAATCCCTGACCTAGAGCCTTCTTTTTGGCCTTGGATTGACTTTCGCCCGTTGGCATTATTTACATAGTCCATCTCAGTTGTTGGGTTTTTTTTTGTGTTGCACCCTATCCCGTTAATTGGACTTAACCCTACCGAGAGAATACGTTGGCGTTTTTTGCAATCGCCCCTCACATTGCATCAAGATGCTGCTTCAATGAAAAGTAGACTCTATTGTGATTACCTACCATGGAACGAAAGAATTACATTTTACTTAAATCGCAATTTTCTTCAGCGTTGAAAATTGAGGTTCATCACGATCAACCGTTTTGAAGTTTCTTTTGCGATGAAAGAACGACCCAAATGTATTCAAAATTTTTCCTGAAACTTTGCCTGGTGATATATTTCTTAAAGAAAAACGCGAACTCGAGAAACATTCCGTAGTGTTCCAGTAAGTCTTAAATATAGCTCGAAACTGTTCCGTCGAGGCTAATGGCGATCGCGTGATGAAATCCGTGACGGAGATCGTAAGTCGTTATCGGCTTGTTTGGGAGGTCGTTGCTCTCCCACAAGAAACAAATCGCCTACTTGTAGACGAAGTTTCCGGCAGATGGCTCTGCGAAGACAAGTCAAATCGTGCGGTGGCTCACCCTGAACTCGTAAGTGTCGGGATCCATGTCCATCAAGGAGTAATCGGCGATCCTGTCGCCGTTCGAGTCGATGGTCACCGTCCCCGTGATACCTGCAACAGAAGGAGCGATGCCAATTTATTGAAAACAAGGCGGCGATGCGTTTCGACTAAAAAAAATTGCTGCTTGGGACGTGAGTTCGTCATGGTACGTATTTTGTATTACATATTAGCTCACTGACCACGTTTTCGGGCAGGGGGGTCTCGCTTCGCTACTCCGACCGTTTTTTTTTCGGACCAGGGAGGGGGAGGGACTCGCTTTGCTCGCCAATTTGATTATTAGGTCAATACTTGTCATCATTTAGTGTGAGGTAGAATGCAGAGGAAACGCCGACTCAACCGGACCATAAACTACAAACATATAGTTATAGGGATAGTCGAGCAAATTTGCGCTTATCAGACGTAAAATTGACCGAGGAATCCTAATTAGCCAAATCAGGCTCAAAACCCCTAGTGACACCTAAATAGCTCACCAAACCCATAGAAAAACGCTGAAAATTTTACACAACGGATTATTATTCTTTGATGTAGGTTACTTGTACGAAATTTAAATCTGTCAATAAAAAAAATTTAAAAAAACCGAAAATATTTGGCTTCCTGGGATCCTTTAAAAATCCCATTTTAAGCCCTATAGATCCCTACAGTGAAATCGGATCGTTGCGGAACCCCACAATATGGATTCTACGTCCAAAAATACTTCGAAAACGACACCTAACTCGATCCCATAGCCAAAAGCCTTCAAAAAACTCATCCCACAGCCTCATTGTAGCCCCTTAAGGCCCCACGGGTTTGAGCGATCGGGGTGAATACCTTACGGGCACAACTAGATGATGAACCAAGTATTTTGTCAAAATTTCAGATTAAAAAAAAAATTCCGATATCTCTGTGGGGATCTGTACTTAGGGCTTTCATGGGGCTAAAAATGAGATTTCAGAAGGAAAATCAATTTGAAAAAAAAAAGAAAAAAAAGTTTACTGACAAAGAATTAATTTTCGCACAAGTAACCAAAGAATAATAATTCTTCTAATAATAATAAACCCTTGTGTAAAATTTGCAGCGTTTTAAATTCTTCTTGTTCCCACTTCAATCAAGTCAATGCGTAACTCAGTTATGAATTAGTAAGAATCGTTACGTACTCGGAAATGAAGATCCAACAGTTACAGTTAACTGTTACTGTTATAAATGTGGAAAGGGCATTGACGCTCGTGCACCTCAAAAACATCTAATAAACGGTGAATTCGTGCCAAGGTGTTTGGCCCACTAATCGAACGCGTAAAAAAAACGTTCACTCAACCAATAATTAGCGTCACGCGAGGTCGAAGCGTTAAAAAACTGTGAATCTTAGAACTTGGAAACTGTTGAAGTTTGTTATTTCAACTTCGTAGTCCCGTAAAACCGCCTCATTCAAACTTCCCGCTCAGAATTCACTACGTAATACACCCACATATCACTAAGTAATGTGGAACCAGTTCATTGTAGGACTTGAGTTATACCTGGCATAACTTCATGGCGACACGTTACCGACCTTTCCAAGCCCGATTTTATATTAAAAGAGATAATTCAATAAAACGACCATTTTCCAACAACATTTAAGGCGTTTAGTTGCAAACTCTGACATGTCCACCTTTCCAGTTTTCTAGAAAATGACCAAAAACTGTTAGAACATGATTTCCGTTGAGTGTGATGCATTTCTTGGGTCATTATGTCAGCAAAGGGTGAAACTCCAACGGATTCAAGCTTGGAAGGATTTTTGAAGGGTTTCGGCTACGGGGTCGAGTTAGGTGTCGTTTTCAGAGTATTTTCGGTCGTAGAATTCATTTTTGGGGGGTCCCGGAACGATCGGATTTCACTGTGGGGATTTATGGGGCGTTCATGGGGCTACAGATTGGATTTTTGAAGGATCGCAGGAGAACTAATGAAGTGTCGTTTTCCGACTAAGTTTTTTACGCCTAATGTATTTTTCGAGGTCCCACATCTAACCAAACAATGTACAGATTTTTTTTTAGCCCAACAGTGCTTTTTAGCACAAAATTGTGAAAAACTGTGATTTATAAGTGAAGAATTGTGATAAAGTATTGTTGGATGTTATTTGCCAATAAAATTCTTTCAGGGCTGTTAATATGGGTTTCTACGGTGAACCTTGGTCAAAGATGGATTTTTTCAAAAGCGGGGGTTTCACCTCACTGAGCGCCGACCTAGCGGGGTGTGCACCGTAGTGCATGCATTTTGGGACAAAATTTGTGCATTTAATGCATCATCGTTTTTGGGCAGTTAGATCCATGGGTAAAGCATGTTCCATGCTAATTATAATGTAATAGTAACTATAATTAATTCAAAGGGACAGAGACCGCCTTGTAACATCACCTTCGTTTCAACTGATTTCTAAGAGCTCAACACAAGAAACGCTGTAAATTTTACACAAGCGTTTAGGTACTATTTTTCGGTTTCAATCATCCAAATATTATTTCTGACGTTATACCGTATCACACACACACAAAAAAAAAAAAAAAAAAAAAAAAAACCCCAGGGTACTGCTTAAAGCCATTAGCTAAAATTCAAGAAACATGGAACATGCTTTGCCTAGTAACGTTGCCAAGAAGAAAGAAATCGACAATTGGCAATTAGGAATGAAAGTGTTTCTGGATTATTTTTTTTATCGATAGAAGGCTTCCACATAATACTAAAAACGCTGCAAATTTTACACAAGGGTTTATTATTCTTTGATATAGGTTACTTGTGCAGAAATTTAATAATAATTAAATAATTTAATAATAATTAAATAATTTAATAATAATTAAATAATTTAATAATAATTAAATAATTTAATAATAATTTAATTTAATAACAATTTAATTCTGTCAATGAAAAAAAATTGAAAATTTTTTTTGGGATTTTTATATTTCAAAAAAAAATTTTTTTGGGGGGATTTTTTTTTTTCAAAAATTATGTATTTTTTACTCGAAAAACATTTAAGCTCCTGGGATTCTTCAAAAATCCCATTTTTAGCCCCATGAAAGCCCTATAGATCGCGACAGTGAAATCGGATCGTTCCGGGACCCCCAAAAATGGATTCTACGTCCAAAAATACTTCGAAAACGACACCTAACTCGATCTCATACCCCAAAGCCTTCAAAAAACCCCACCCGTAGCCCCATTATAGCCCCATAGCGCCCCACGGGTTTGGGTGATCATTATGTGCTGCGTGGGCGGCCAAATTTAGATCAACATGTAGGAAAAGTTGCACTTAGAAGGAGCCATCCCTGGCAGCATCCCTTCCTCCTATTCCCGTTTTCCCTTCGCAATCACAGCTCGCTCGTTCATCACCATTTTCAACCATCAAACAAGACAAGACAACCAAAACAAACCCACCTTCTATGGACCGGTTCCACATCTGCTGCACGATGAGCGTCCCGTTGCTTTGGTCGCCGCCGGCGGCGAGCGTTTCGTTGAGGGCCGTCGCGTACAGAAGAACCGCGTCGTAGAAGGCGGACACGAACGTCGAAATCGGACCTTCTCCGAACAGATCTTCGCCACCTTTTCTCTTCACCTGCAAACAACACAGTAGGATACAAAAGAGGAACTGAATGGACTACCTACGAACGTTCATCATGAATAGTTCCTAAAAGTAGAAACCGCAATTGGGTCGTTGTGACAGAAAAGGACACTACCGAGTTTGACTTTCGGAAAATAAAACGAATCGCCCAGAATGAATCACAGATGCAACAAGAAACAACATCCACCGGAATTGAAATTCAATTAAATTGAATATACAGGAAGAGGGAAGTTTTCTCAGAAAACACGGTTCACGACTCGTGAATCACGAGCAACAGGTGGGGAGGACAACAGTTTGCCAACATGATGAAACAAAATTTCCCTACTCGGCATACAATCCCTCAACGAATCCAAACATTTTCGTCGGGGTGGGGGGGGGGGGGGGGGGGGGTGGGGGGGGGTGCGGCTTACTTACTCCAGTGAGTTCATCATATTATATCATAATATGATATAATATATTATATTATAATATAATATGATATTATCATAACCAATATTGGTTTAATATTCTTGGACTAATACACCTATGTAATCGCGACGGAAGGGGGATGGGGTTGAAAATTCTGAAAGGCCTCAAAATTTGACATTATTTCGTAGTACCTAACGAAAAACGCTGCAAATTTTACACAAGCGTTTATTATTCTTTGATAGACGTTACTTGTGCAGAAATTTAATTCTGTCAATGAAAAAAATGGAAAAAAAAATTTTTTTGGATTTTTACTTATTTGCAAAAGAATTTTTTTTTTTTTCAAAATTTTTTTCTTCAAAAATGTTTTATTTTTTACTCGAAAAATATTTAACCTCCTGGGATCCTTCAAAAATCCCATTTTTAGCCCCATGAGAGCCCTGTAGATCGCCACAGTGAAATCGGATCGTTCCGGGACCCCCAAAAATACTTCGAAAACGACACCTAACTCGATCCCATAGCCAAAAGCCTTCAAAAACCCCATCTCGTAGCCCCATTTTAGCCCCATAGCGCCCCACGGGTTTGGGCGATCGGACTGTAAACCTTGCGGGCACAACTAGATGGTAAACCACGTATTTTGTCGAAATTTCAGATTTAAAAAAAAATTCCTACTGCCCAAAACGGCCCGGACGGCGGACGGACATTTCGGATTTGGAATCTGGACCTCTTGAAACGGATAACGTCAAATTTTAAGGCCGAAGAATAATAAACCAAAACCGTGAAAAAAAAGAAATTAAAAAATCCTGTAGGAAAGGAGGTGATATTGACATCTGGAACGAGCGGCAACGAGCGTAGACTCAACGTTTTTCTGGGATCTGCCGCCGCGCCGCTCGTGTACGCTTGCAGTGGACGATCCCACTAAGGTGTTCAATCGATCCGCCGCGAGATTTCGCATCCAACGATACCAAAAACTTATTTTTTTCAAAATTGTATGATAGGTACGTGGTGTTGCACTGAGACCGACGATATAACGTAATGGTTCTACTTCCGCCAATCCAATAAGGAGGTCCTCAGTGTTTGCAACCTCCGGAGCGTAAATAGAGATATATCTGTGTGAAACGTATTTCAAGGCGTCGCCGAAAGATCATTTTCATCGATGAACCCCCACGACCTAATTCGCCCGAATGAAACCACCATTGCAAACACGCGGATCCCCTTTTGCACAGGTGAATTACATTCCTAACAAAAAAACAACAACCGCGCCTGGCAAAGGCGTTAAGACAAAGTGGAAATGAAGACAAGCGGAGCGGCAAGTCCTCTGAAACGGCGATAAGATCTCACCGCCACTTCATCACCATCCGGCCCAAAGGACCATTTAACACGAAGGGTTTCACGGGGGTCGTGATTAAAAGATAAGGAGAAGACCTCCCCGTTGAAATCCCCTTTTATCGGATTACGACCCCCTTCACGCGCTCCACCAGAAAGTGTTCTCCAAACACGAAACAACTCGTGAAATGTTTTTTGATGGACACTTAGGAGTGAGTGAAATAAAAACAGAAGCTTCGGAAACACTGTAAACTTTATTTATTGTGCGGATGAGAACCAGTTCTTTGATAATAAACAATAAACCAAGAGAACAAAAAGAAAAGTTTGGGATATCCTTAAATAGCCAGAATCAAAACCCCAACAAAAAGAGAGGCGGAAGGGCGATTTTGACCGGCATGTGCGAGACCCTTTAGTTTCATTTCAGTCTTAAATAATGCCCCTACGACTGCGGAAATTTACCCCCAAAACATTGCGGAGAGTTACCCCATATCATGACGTCAGCACGAAAATCATACTGACTTTAGGGAACAAAAGAAAACGTGAATTCTGTGCCATAATTTCAAAGCTAAACAACAGCCCTTTTGACAGGAAGAAAGACAGACCTAATAAGTACAACCGTTCTTCCACAATAATGCGGAAAAGACCATTTTTTCAGTCGAGGAAAATCTGCTCTAACCAAATTCTAACCAGCAAATGGTGGTTGTAAAACCTACCTCTGGTGCCAATGGCGACAAAATAATCTACTGTTACGATCGAAAAAAGGCAGTGCGGACAATTCCCCCACTTACCCTACACATCCAAAGACCAACAACGGTGGGGTTCTTCATATTTCGGAAAAACAAGGAAAATGAATAGGAACGAGAAAACACTCAATTAATTTTAATACCTAGGTGAACTTACGATTTAGGTGTAAGAGAAAAATACCTGCGCCAACCTATATTTAGAAAAAATAAAACTCTGCAGATTTTACACAAGGGTTTATTATTCTTTGATAGGTTACGTGTGCAAAAATTTAATTTTGTCAGTGAAAAAAAAAAAAAAAAAAAAAAATTTCTTTTTTACTCGAAAAATATTTGACTCCCTGGGATCCTCAAACACACAACTAGATGGTAAACCGAGTATTTTGTCAAAATTTCTGATTTAAAAAAAAATTTCTACTGCCCAAAACGGCACGGACGGCGGACGGACATTTTGGTTTTGGAATTCAGAGACCTCTTGAGACGAATAATGTCAAGTTTTGAGGCCGATCGGAGTCGTCGACCCCTATCGATATTACATGTACATATATGTACATGTAATATCGATAGGGGTCGACGACTACCTATAGGTGTATTATTCCAATAATAAACCAAAAGTGGACCTTGTTATTCGAATTAGTTTGGTACCGTATAATATATATTATTTAAAACACTAGCGACTCAAGCTAGGATGCATTTTGCACATTTCTTCACTTTCATTATGACAGCTTATTGATGAGGAGCATCTGGCTGGAGCACTGAGCTGAGAGGCTTTGGGCGTTTCTGGCCCTCCTCGCCATCTCCACTCCGCCCCTTCACACGTAGAATGTCCCCTGCTTGATCATATTTTTAGAATTCTTGGCTCGACCTCAGGCGAATGGTAAATTTACATTTTATAGCTGGTCAAATTTAATTATTAAAAAAGTTTGTTTAATTTGGTAATTTAATAAATTATTGTCATATAATATATGACATAATATGTCATAATATGTCATATAATATATGACATACATTTAATATTATTATATGTCATGTTATGACAATATATTGAGTATTTGGACGGATGAAGGACTTTCTGCAACTTTAAGGATGAGGATTTTACGTTCAAAAATAGGTACTTCGAAAACGACATCTAACGCCTATAGATGAAACCCTTCAAAAGCCCCTTTTTAGTTTTGCAGAACCCTGCGGGTTTGTGCGATCGGGCTGAAAACCTTGCGGATACAACTAGTAGGTATAATAAAGAAAGCGATCCAAGTATTTTGACAAAAATTTTAGATTTTAAAATAAATTTCTACTGCCCAAAAATTGACACCTTTTACGTCCAAAATTACTTCGAAATCGACACCTAACTCGATCCCATAGCTGAAAGCCTTCAAAAACTCCCTCCCGTAGCCCCATTTTAGCCCCATAGCGCCCCACGGGTTCGGGCGATCGGGCTGAAAACCTTGCGGGCACAACTAGATGGTAACCAACCTCTTAAACCCCTGGCTTAAACCCTCCACGAAAAAAAAAAAAAACCCTCACTAGTTGCCAGTCACTTGAAAACCTAAACGAACAAATTTCGAGGCTTTTTCACAAATCGCCAACAAACTGAAAAGTAATTACGACGTGAAATTGGAATTTCCTACGTTATTTTTTTCATCCCTCCAGCGTCCCGTTTTCCAATTTGAACTCACCACCCCGGAGATATTTTCTCATTCGCCATTTTCGTTGAACCAGCGCGCTCGAGACGATCCAACAAGACAAACCGTTTTCATTCAGTTTTCATTTTTCAGTTACTGAAAACTTGGGCGGAAATTAGGAGTAACATTCTTTTCACACAAACGTTAAGTCCTCTGGGTTTATTCTGCCGCAATAAGAACACCTGAAGTTTCATTTACTTGGCTCGGGATATTAAAACAACAGTACAAAAAAAAAAAAAAACATGGCGGAGGTGGAAGCGAACCGGCGGGAACAAAGTTTCGTTATTAAACTGCGATTTCCCCTTTCGAAAGTTTAATCCACAATTGTGCGGAATAGGGGTGTTCATTTCAGTGCAGTTAACCTTGTTGGGCGAACTAACCGCAAACAATTCCAGCGAAGGTGGGGTTGTCGAGTCACTCGAGTGGTGTAGAAGTTCCAGGGATGCCAGAGACCAACCAGCAATTCCCATTGCTTTCGGAGCATCCCTACACTTCCCCCACTTTTCCTGGTCCTCTGCTGGTTTCCTGTCTCAGTTTGCACCATCGGAGGAGGTCTGCGTTTTAAACGGGAGCCGAAAAACCTCGAAATTCTCGCACTTTTTTCACTTTTCCGCGTATAACTTTTAAACTAAACGTTTAGTCACAAATGCTTCTATTTGGTCAATGAAAGAGCATTAAATTCTGCGTCGATTGACCTCCCTCAACTTGAAAATTGACCAATCTTAAGGGGGTTGAAAACCGAAAATTCTTCCCATTTTTCACTTGAATGCACCATTTATTAACTCGTCTGTAGCTTACAAACTACTGATCTTGTGAGAAAAACCCGAATGAATAAAAGTTGCAGAGAATCTGACGCCAAATCTGGAGAGCACATCAATTTCGACATTAGCGCACGGGGTGAAAGTGGACATGGGAGAAAGTGTCCACTGGCTGTTTTCGCGGATGTGTTCATCATTGCAAGCGCCAGCTTAGATAAAATTCATCTTTTGAGCGCGAACCTGAAGTACAAGAAGCGGAAAGTTGTTCGGATAAGGATTTGATAAGCAGTGATGATGTGAAGTTTTTGTAGTGGTCTAAAATTTGGCGGTAGATTCGGACCGCCTGGTGGGCGTATTTTACGGCGAAATCGTCTGCCATAAGTTCCATTGTGTTTTATTTGAACCCAGCGATGAGCTCATTAGGTAAATCAATTGTAGAATCCTTGAATTTCCCAAGTCGAATTTTCAGTGTTCTGGAAAAATTACTACGGGGAAGATTGAGACCAGTCTGACCACTTTCTCCCACAACCCTGGCCGCTGGGTGGATGATATTTCGACGGTTTTTTGGATGCCGTATCAGGCGGTTTTGACCGGCCTCTCCCCACCAGGTTAAGCCTTACCTATTCAACGACCTTACTTTTAATACCTACGTGAACCTAGTACTTAGGCGAAGGAGTAAAATAACAGAGCCTATATTTAGAAAAAATAAAAGTGGCGCTTGGTAGGTGAATTAGTTGATACCGTTGCAAATGCCAATGTGTATTATTCCAAGAACATTTAACCGAAATGGGATCACAAAATGCTCACACACAAAACGCTGCCTGATGAGGGAGAAGGGAACGAGCGGTGGGCGATGGCGAGGAGGGTCGGAAACTACCAAAGCCCCTCGGCTCAGTGCTCTGGCCAGACGCTCCAGAGCCTCCAGATTGTCACTAGGTGCCTTGTTTTTATGATTTTCGGATCTTTCCTGTTAGCAGCCCACCACGCCATCTTTCCTGTTATGAGCCCGCCAATGAAGAAATTCGAATGTTTTGGGTGAAAGTATTCCAATTCAACGTCATGCAATAACAATAGCAATAATAGGTAAATTATTAAGTTCACGACCGGTACGAATGTTTGTATTTCGACATAACATTATTCAACAATAAATAACGTTAGAATGAATGCGCTCAACTTGCTCCTGTACTGCAAAAACTGTTGAAAAGTCAGAACAAAATTTGTTTATTTAATAGCACGTTGGAATTAGGCCAATTGTAGGAATGGGCGGGCTATGAATTTCTGCTATGAATCCCCCGTATCACCAGCAGCTCTTGATTCTTTCCTCTTCATGTAGGTATATAAATATGTATAATTTCAATTTTTTTTTTTTGCCTCATTTCCTCAATACGGAGCAAAGCCCAGTCATTGCATGCCTGATAACTTCAATGTCATAACACTGTTTTGCTGCAGCACTGCTTCCTGACACCGTGTTAACAGTCGGTTTCACATCGATTGGCTCAACGTTCTGTGGCTGGATAGTGTCACCCTCACGCGGGTCCCTTATTTGCTTCTGAGATACAATTCTGTAGATTTCAGTTAAGATATTCTGGAAAGCAGTTTCCACGTTAGTCGAGTCCAAGGCCGAAGTCTCTATGAAGGAGAGTGAATTTCTTTCGGCAAAGTTTTTCGCTTCTTCGGTGGGTACGGCCCGGAGGTGCCTCAGATCTGACTTGTTGCCGACGAGCATGATCACGATGTTTTGGTACGGGTGGTCTCGCAACTCGCGGAGCCATCTTCCCACGTTCTCGTACGTCAAATATTTGGCTATGTCGTACACCAGAAGGGCACCCACAGCTCCCCGGTAATAAGCTGATGTCATTTCTCTGTTCATAGATCCGTATCTTTTCTGTCCAGCAATATCCCAAATCTGAGCTTTGATTGTTTTCCCGTCGACCGCAATACTTCTTGTAGCAAACTCCACGCCTATTGTCGATTTGAACTCGAGGTTGAACTCGTTACGCGTAAACCTGGATAACAGATTACTTTTACCGACGCCCGAGTCACCAAGCAGCACCACTTTGAACAAGTAATCGTATTCGTCATTGAGGGAGCGCATCATTGGAGGAGGACTGAACAGGTAAAACTACTGAAATCAGTCGAGGAAACGGAAGAAAAACGTTGCCGAGTGTCAGGATGGACGGCAAGCCGATGAATCACGCGACGATGCACCAACAATTCGACAAAGTTAATGAAATAAAGACACGACTTTTTCCTACAATAAAATATCATAAAAGCGTTAAGAAGATGGCTCACATGTTCTCTAATCGCCCCTCTCGTCATCTTGAGCTTTGTATGTGAAGGTTCCACTAGGGAATAGAAGTGAAGCAGAGTAAAATTCTTATCCCTAGGGCAACCAACAACTGAATTTTACACAAAGAATAGTAAATTAAAAGATACTATTCTATCTGCCTTGTCTGCTACCAACTACGTTTGTGGTCGAAGGCACCAATTAATTGATTTCAAATAAAATAAAATTGAAATTTCTTCTTTTGAAGATGAAAATTAAAATAGAAATTACCTCAATTGAGGTAAATCGACAGAGTAAAAAAAAAAAAAAAAAAAAAATTAAAGGAAAAGGGAAAACGAATATATTCCCACGAAAAATTAATATATTGGGAAAAAGGAAAAATTAACAACTCGTTTCTTCGAAATTATAAAATGGAAAAAGAAATGAAATTCTGAGATAAAAAGATATAAAGAAAAATGGCTTCGCAATAAAAATAAAAAATAAAAAAAAATAAAAAACGCTGCAAATTTTACACAAGGGTTTATTATTCTTTGATATAGGTTACTTGTACAGAAATCTAATTCTGTCAATAAAAAAAAGTTAAAACAATTTTTTTTTTTTTGGATTTTTATATTCCAAAAAAATTTTTTGGGGGGATTTTTTTGTTTCAAAAATGTGTTTTTTCAAAAATTCTTTAATTTTTACACGAAAAATATTTAAATTCTTGGGATCCTTCAAAAATCCCATTTTTAGCCCCATGAAAGCCCTATAGATCGCCACAGTGAAATCGGATCGTTCCGGGACCCCAAAAATGGATTCCACGTCGAAAAATACTTCGAAAACGACACCTAACTCGATCCCATAGCTAAAAGCCTTAAAAAAAACCCTCCCGTAGCCCCATTTTAGCCCCATAGCGCCTCACGGGTTTGAGCGATCGGGCTGAAAACCTTGCGGGCACAACTAGATGGTAAACCAAGTATTTTGTCAAAATTTGAGATTTAAAAAAAAAATTCCTACTGCCCAAAACGGCCCGGACGGCGGACGGACATTTCGGATTTAGAATGTAGACCTCTTGAAACGGATAATGTCAAGTTTTGAGGCCGATCCGAGTCGTCGACCTCCGTCGTCCGTATTATCTAAATCGCTAATCGTTCCAAGAATAATAAACCAAAATGAAGGAAAGAAATAGAAAAGTTAAAGAAAAATGGAAAGATCTCCCCAGGGAGTTGGAGGGATGTCGGCGTCGAAGGCGGTTGGGAAGAGAATATAATATATTATGATATGATGGGAGGTGAGAAGGGGGTATTTATGAGTTCGGTATGCGGATAGGAAAAATGCTGCAAACTTTACACAAGGGTTTATTATTCTTTGATATAGGATACTTGTACAGAACTTTAATTCTGCCAATGAAAAAAATTTTAAAAAAAAGTTTTTGGATTTAAATATTTCAAAAAAAAATTTTTTTGGTTTTTTTTTCAAAGATTTATTGGTTTTTACTCGAAAAATATTTAACTCCTTGGGATCCTTCAAAAATCCCATTTTTAGCCCCATGAAAGCCCTATAGATCGCCACAGTGAAATCGGATCGTTCCGGGACTCCCAAAAATGGATTCCACGTCGAAAAATACTTCGAAAACGACACCTAACTCGATCCCATAGCCAATGGCCTTCAAAAAACCTCCCGTAGCCCCATTTTAGCCCCATAGCGCCTCACGGGTTTGAGCGATCGGGCTGAAAACCTTGCAGGCACAACTAGATGGTAAACCGATTTCAGATTTTTAAAAATATTCCTACTGCCCAAAACTGCCCGGACGGCGGACGGCGTACGGAGAAAGTGGCCACTGGCTGCTTTCGCGGATGTGGTCATCATTGCAAGCGCCAGCTTAGATGAAATTCATCTTTTGAGCGCAAACCTGAAGTACAATAAGCGGAAAATTGTTCGAATAAGGACTTGATAAGCAGTTTGTGAAGTTTTTGAAGTGGTCTACAATTTGGCGGTAGATTCGGACCGCCTGGTGGGCGTATTTTACGGCGAAATCGGCTGAAATAAGTTAATATGAACTCAGCGATGAGCTTATTACATCAATTGTGGAATCTTTGAATTATTGAAGTCGAATTTTCAGTGTTTTGGAAAAAATACTACGGTGGAGATGGTGGCCAGTCTGACCACTTTCTCCCACACCCCTGGCCGCTGGGTGGAAGATATTTCGAATGTTTTTTGGGTGCCGTAAAAAACGCAGACTTCCAGCGATGGTGCAAACTCACTTGGGTTCAGACTAGTAGATCTTGAGATCAGTCATTGGAAGCTACAGAGAACACGTCGATGAAAGGTACGTTTGAGCAAAAATTGGAAAATGAGTTAATTTTCAGCCGAAGAAGGCTCCTTTAAATTAAAATTGGTCATATGTTCAAGTTGAGGGAGGTCAATCGACGCAGAATTTAATACTCTTTCATGAACTAAATAGAAGAATTTGTGAAAAAGTGCCTAGTTTAGGAGTTAGAGGCGGAAAACTCGTCAGCTTCTTTCATGGCAGCCATAAAACCTCGACATTTTCCCACTTTTTTGCGGTTTTTCACATATACCACCAAAACAAAGCACTTTTTCACGAAAGCTTATGGCGAGTCGATAAAAGTGTATTAAATTCTACGTCGATTGACCTCCCTGTACTTCAAAATTGGTCAATTTATAGGGTTAGTAAACGACGGATAAAACCGTCAATTTTGTTCATTTCCCATTTTTAGCCTACAATTAGTAGGTACTACTCTATGAATTGGTCATATTTCAAAGTAGAGGGAGGTCAATCGACGCAGAATTTAATGCTCTTTCATCGGCTAACTAGAAGCATTTGTGGAAAAGTGCTTAGTTTGGGAGTTATGAGCGAAAAACTCAACATTTTCTCACTTTTTCCGATTTTTCACTTATACCACCAAAACAAAGCACTTTTTCACAAAAGCTTATGGCGAGTCGATGAAAGTGTATTAAATTCTGCGTCGATTGACCTCCCTCTACTTTAAAATTGGTCAATTTATAGGGTTAGTAAACGTCGGATAAAACCGTTAATTTTGTTCATTTTCCATTTCCAGCCGACGATTACTACCCTATGAATTTGTCATATTTCAAAATATGAATACAGAATACAATGCTCTTTCGTTTCCTAAAAAGAAGCATTAAATGCTTCACAAATCTTGTGACCAAACGCTTAGTACTAAACGTTTAGGAGTTATACGTGAAAAATTGAAAAAAGTGCCAACATTTCGAGGTTTTTTTTGGCTGCAGACCTCCAGCTGCGGTGCAAACTGTGTTCAGAGAAAACTATCTTTTTACTGTCGCTATTATCGCTATAATATTGCTCTTACTTCTTTGGAGAAATTCTGGTAAGCGGCGTTGTCCGGAGTGCGGGAAGTGACGGTGAGCAGAGCGGTGTAAGCTTTTTTGGCCCGGTCGTTGTCTGGGTCCCCTTCGACGTACCAGGGCCGGAGAGACAGATTTCTGAAAGAAACAAAAAAATCAATTCAGCGAAGGCTATGCGTGGGAAGGCAACACTGATCGGAGTTTCCCGGGTTTTGGGAACAATGAAGAGAGTCGGGGGGAAAAGGGCCACTCCAAGAATATCCCCGAGAACCTTCACAATCTCATCAGTGCCTTTGAATGGGGGCGTATTAGTAATTCAAGAGCAAAAGGACCCTTCGGGCAGCTCGACGGAGCTAAGTGATTCCTAATTGCTTCTGGACTGGGGGTTCCTCTCAAGCCGGCCACTCCAAGGAGGGTTTAACAGCCGTTTCGAGAAGCTTTGATACGGAGTCTTATTACGGCGATTGGACCGCAGCGCCCCCTTTCGAACCAGCCTATAGTAGTCCCTAACCTCATCTTATACCACTCAATTCCGCCATCCGGTGTGATGAAATTCCTGTAACCTCCTGCCACCTGGCGGGTTACGATGGGAAGTGATAAGGACTCTCGAAACGGAGACTCTCACACAGCAAGCTCGTCCTCGACACCCCTGGATATTTTCATAAAGGAAAAGCATCGGCGTCCTTGAGAATAAGGAGAAATGGAAAGTAAACCAGGAGGTCAACATACCGGGATTGTTGACATTCCAAGCATTAGAGGCTGCTTAGCATGGAACCATATTTGGCCCGGATATTAAACAGAAGCCCCAGAAACCGCAGAACATGTGCGAAAGTGCAGGTTCCAAGAGCTACGTATGCCGCGTACGTTGGGGACCTGATGGCTCTGGTCAGCACAAAGCAAAGTCTGACCACCTGACAAGGAGAAGGGGTGGAATTGCCTGGGAGAGAACGACGAAACGCGAACCCCATTAGGATTAGGACTTAGATTAGATTATGTAGCAGGGACTGGATTATTATTTAATGTATGCGAGGGTGTGTTAATGAGTACATCTAGGATCAGAGCTGTGATTCAATGAAATATAAGAAAGTAGGTATATCTATCTATTATATTAAAGCAGCAGCCCAAGGAGGAGGAGGAGAATGCTTATTTTATTCCAAGGCACTTCTAGATGTTGTTGTCAAAGGATCAGGGTGAGGGTCACGAAAGATTCCACTCTTTTGCCGAGCTTTCGGAAAATATATTTCCTTCCTCAGGGCCTAAACAACCATTTATACAGTCACATTGCGGCATTACTTATTAGTTATTAATGAATGTTAAACTACTTACTCAGAGAGTACCTATCGGATGATTACATCGAAGTCCGGTGATTGGATATGTAGAAGCCAAGATACACTGTAGGGACAATGGTAAGTATCATAGAATTTAATTTAATTTAGACCTAATTATCACAGTCAAGAATCACAGCTATATTTATAATCTTAGGTGCCAGTTAGCAAAGTTGTATATATCTAATGTAAAATTCACTCACCTAGCCATATGAGTAGTGTTAACATAGGAACTATTGATTATTGGTGGATTTGGCGTCAATATTTAAAATAATTTCTTTCAATTTAATTTCTTGCGTCACGTTGTAAAAAACCAACTTTTGCCAGGTGATAACATTGATATGATACCGTCACCATGGAGGACACAACAAGTCCCGAAATAGGTACTTACTAAGTAAGTCTTAAAACTTCTAACAAACCCCGATATTAGTGTCCCTAATTGTGAATATCAGGCATACTGGTATGTAGGAATATGTATTTGACAAATACTGTGGTCAGACAATTTATGAGTTACAACACGAGATGGTTGTCTAGTAACTGTGCAAAGTAACGGTTTGAAAATAAATTTAAATTTATATATTAGTACGGATTTTACAGATTTCTGCTAAAATGCCAGAATAGACAGAACTCAATCCAGAAGTGTCTGTACGCTTATTACATGCTGCAGGCGTCATGTGAATATATGCCATCTCTTTGAACAGTCTTCTGCCCAAAACTGGTTCCCGATCCAAAATTATAGTGTCATCAAATTTGAATTCGTGGTCCTTTTCTCTTGCGTGCTGAGCTAGTGCGCATTCAGATTCTTGTCTTTGGGTTCTACACTCATTCGAGTGCTGGCGGAATCTTGGAATATTTCGTGGAGAGTGGAATCTTTCGTGACCCTCACCCTGATCCTTTGACAACAACATACTACACTTTGGGTCGATCTTCATACCATCAACTGCACTTCTAGATATCACAAAAATTTGAATCACGAACCTAAAAATTCGTCTTGGCTAGCATAGTACGAAAAAAGTCTGAAAACACCAAAAAGTCCGTTCAAAAATGTGTTAAAGACTCATTTTACAAGAGGTTTGTTCCAGGTCTGACTGCGTCTGTCGACAGAAGTTGGACCGCTGTCGACAGAACCCGACCGCACATACTCGAGCTATCGGTTTCCGTCCAACCTACGATCGACCTGGAACAGCAGTTTCTTAACTGCGCATGTCTCCGGCGATTTCTGTCAACATTCCGTCAAACCTGGAACAAACCTAATAATGTTAGGAAAAGTTTGATTGATGGATGGTCGGGGGTGGAGGGGGGAGGGGCGGGAGGCCGCTGGGAAGACAAAGGGGCGGCTATCCCAATCAGGGGCGACGAGACGGTAGGGGGGGGGGGGGCACAGTTGCTGAAACTGCGGAGAAAAAACGCTGCAAATTTTACACAAGGGTTTATTATTCTGTGATATAGGTTAGGGTAAAGCCCCGTACCTCGCCCCACTTTTCAGATTTTCCTCTCTTGGGAGACCCCTAGGGCTCTGATCGAATCGTTTTTTTTACAGATCGCTAGGGAAATAAGTTGTCTACAAGAGCCAAGTGTTGAAATGGGTTATTTCAAGTTTTCGAGTTTTCTAGAGCTAAATTTCTAAAACCCTCCAAAGAGGGGCCAGGTACGAACATAGTACCTACCTCGCCCCGGATAGGGTCGTACCTTGCTCCACCATCCCTATTTCTCGAAATTGAGCTCTCAGAAGTATGGAAAATGAATCAAATACGTTTATTTTATATTGAATATTAACTTAAATGCATTAAACAAATTATAATTAGAAAAACATGGCTAGGAATTGGTTGGTAACCACAACTGTATCACAAAATCCTAGAATTATTGTCAAGGACGAATACTTTTCTTGTTAAGCTTAAAGTTGTAAAATTTACAATTGACTGAAGTTCATAGTGAACAAAAAAATTATAATTAGAAAAATATGGCTAGGAATTGGTTGGTAACCACAACGGTATCACAAAATCCTAGGGGCGAGGTACGCACAAGGAGGTGGGGCAAGGTACGTACATACACACCAATTTTGAAAAACGGTCATGACACCCACAGATCCTATTTTTTTTCAAAAACTTTTTTTTCAGTGCTTAACAGACATATTGGACAACACATTAAACAAACAATTGTACGGAAATACGACTTAACTCAGCCCTGGGACGATCAAATGTACAATTTCCACGATCCCAAACTGGCACCTCAAAAACGTTTTAACCTTCTCCTAAGATAACAGTGCTAGATATCACAAAAAAGTTCACAGCCAATTCAACCATTTTCAGAGAGCTACGGAATCAGTGGCTCAAAGTTGTTATATCCTTTCTCTACCTAGGTAATATCACTGGTGGGGCGAGGTAGGAGCATGGGCGAGGTACAGGGCTTTACCCTACTTGTACAGACATTTAATTCTGTCAATAAAAAAAAATTAAAAATTTTTTTTTGGATTTTTATATTTTAAAAAAAAATTTTTGGGGGGATTTTTTTTTCAAAAATGTGTTTTTTCAAAAATTCTTTAATTTTTAACTATTTAAATATTTAACTTTTAGGGATCCTTCAAAAATCCCATTTTTAGCCCCATGAAAGCCCTATAGAACGCCACAGTGAAATCGGATCGTTCCGGGACCCCCAAAAATGGATTCTACGTCCAAAAATACTTCGAAAACGACACCTAACTCGATCCCATAGCTAAAAGCCTTCAAAACACCCCTCCTGTAGCCCCATTTTAGCCCCATAGCGCCCCACGGGTTTGGGCGATCGGACTGAAAATCTTGCGGGCACAACTAGATGGTAAACCAAGTATTTTGCCAAAATTTCAGATTTTTAAAAAAATTCCTACTGCCCAAAACGGCCCGGACGGCGGACGGCGGACGGCGTACGGCGGACGGACATTTCGGATTTTGAATGTAGACCTCTTGAAACGGATAATGTCAAATTTTGAGGCCGATCGGAGTCGTCGACCCGCGTCGCGAAAACATAGGTGTATTATTCCAAGAATAATAAACCAAAATGGTGAAGGGGGGCGGGAGATATTTCCAACAGGATCCCGTCACTTGTTGATGATTTCCCCAATTTTTGAAGTTTTGCAACGCCTCTACAATAACCCCCTTCTCCCCATCATTGTGGCGACGCGGGGACGACGAGGACGATAGCGCGAAATAAATAGGCGATGCGTGGCGACGGATTCGAAGGGCGTAGAGCTCATAGTAGGCCGTTGGGCGACGCGTCGACGACTCTCCTTTATATATTTTATTGAGAATAATAAGATTGAAAAAAAGGGTATTTCTGTGATCAAAATTCTTTTATATTATTCAAATCAAATAGGTACAGGATGATGGTATCCCAAACTGAATCCAAATTCAAATTAGAATTTCAAAAAACCCTCATCCTCTTCTTCAAGAAAGAAAGCTATTCATTTTCGAAAAGTGAGAAGAAGTTGTCAGAGGCCAGGTGGGAGAGGTCGGGGGCCGGCTGGCTTTAGCCAGCAGGGAGGGGACCCTAAAAGTGTGATCACACCTCTGAAACACGTGTGTAACAATGTGTTTAAACATATTGCAACAACGTTTTGACAGGCCCAATCAGACTTGAGTGTTGATCGCTATCTTGTCATCACCGGTGAGAGTCACCCTGTCGATGTGGATCAGCTTCTTGAACCCAGTACCTACAAGACGTCGATCCTCATCTCCGCGACGATCACAGGCCGGTCGTGAAGTCCTTCTGCAGGGCACGGCAGTCGAAACGCTCGTTCTGTTGACAAACGTCTGGTCCCTGAGCCAATCCCTAGTTTGGTTCCCTGCCGCTAGCGATTCACGGCGCTAGCATCGCCGTGTTGTTATCGTAATCGTAGTCAGGGTTGTCAACCCTACGGATACACACAAAGTCATCTGCCCGAACAAGGTTCTTACAGAAAAAAATTATTTCTTTAAATTTTTTCAAAATCAAAGAGTAACAAGCCCTTGTATAAAATTTGCAGCATTTTTTAACTTACTCGTGGCACTTCTTAAGGAATGATAACTGCTGACAGCTCCATTTTTGTGTATCAGCCGGGAATACGTAGGGAGCTGATTGCAGAACCAACAATGTTGGTATACATACCATACCATACCATTTTAGGCAGCAGGAATTTTTTTTAAAATCTGAAATTTTGAATTTACCATCTAGTTGTGCCAGCAAGGTTTTCAGCCCAATCGCCCAAACCCGTGGGGCGCTATGGGGCTACAATGGGGCTATAGGAGGGTTTTTTTAAGGCTTTTGGCTATGGGATCGAGTTAGGTGCCGTTTCGAAGTATTTTTGGACGTAGAATCCATTTTTTGGGGACCTGGAACGATCCGATTTCACTGTTGCGATCTATAGGGCTTTCATGGAACTAAAAATGGGATTTTTGAAGGATCCCAGGATGTTAAATATTTTACGAGTAAAAAATAATGAATTTTTGAAAAAAATCCCCCCCCAAAAAATGAAGCGTTTATTTTCTGAAAAAAAAAAAAACATTTTTGAAAAAAAATCCCCACAATTTTTTTTTTTTTTTTTTGGAAATATCGCCTTAAAATCCAAAAACTTTTTGAAACAAAACAAAATCCAAAAAATATTTTTTGACAGAATCCATTTTTTGAGGTCCCGCAACAATACGATTTCACTGTAGCGATCTATAGGGCTTTCACGGGGCTACAGAAGTGATTTTTGAAGGATCCCAGGAGGTCAAAAAACAAACAAAATCCCGCAAAAAAAATTTTTTTCTAAAATTTTTTATTGACAGAATTAAATTTCTGTACAAGTCCTATATCAAAGAATAATGAACCTTTGTGTAAAATGTACGTCTCTGTCCCCGTGTCTTCTATTCTTACACACGGCGGTTGACAGACAAAGTTTGGATTCCTCGACGAGCCCTCCGTGAAGACCATTCCGACGACAATTATTTTTAAAAATATGTACATGAATACTATCTACAAAATGAATTATGCAGCGACTCCCTGTTTTTCCTCTCCGGTTGCTCCCTATTGAAAAAAGAAACGTTTCCCCAACTACTCAGACGGCATTGTTAGCGTCACGGATGCAGAATAACCGGCTACTGTTGATGAAAGTTTGTCGTTCGACGTGGAGGGGGGGGGGGAGGGGGAGTTCGCTATTCTCTTCCAGAAATAGAAAACAGAGAGCGCCACCTGATCTTTGAATAGGTGACCCGACCCGACGTCATTAGACTCGAGTGTGAACTACGTCGAAACTCTAACTTCTCTTCACGGTGGTAGAGTTCGAAGCTCCTTGTCATGAATATGTATCACCCAGACTGGCGTGTATTCAGACGATGACTAATTTTGTTGACTGAAAGGTACACAAGTGGCGTTTTTGTTGTTTTAACTCGACTGGAAATTCGCTCCGTTTATCTCGTGTATCAATATTGTGACGAGATGTGGAAACCAATATTTGACCATATGAAAATATTCGCTTTAACAAGAGCCTGTCTACGGCCTTTTTTTCCGGCGGATCGGCTGACAACTGGCATCAAATCAACCTTGAGGGTGAAGGCCTTGTTAAAGGGCTGTAGTTCAGTTCAGTTTTGGTGGGGAATGGCCAACTCCGCCAGGATGTACCCCAACTCTTCCGGGAGAACTCCTCCGCCGTAATTACTTCTTACCAACTCCTCCGGCTTACCTACTTTTTCTACCTGAAAATGAGATATTCAACTCCTCCGCAAGGAAATATTGGCGTATGGTGATGAAAATTGGGCGATGCAAATTTTGAATGGAAGGCTTTGCAACTGTTAGTGGTTCGATGAGATGATACTTCTGCGGCTGCCCTCAAATGTGGAGGAAATGCGGCATCAGAATCTATGTAAGTTGTCCACTAGATAATCTGCAACACGTAGGTTCCACGTTTTCTTCAGTGGGCATCATTGCAGTGGGCAAAATACAAGGAAAAAGGTGAAGGTTGATATCAAGTCCGCAAAACGGTCTCCGACACTTTCCGCCGATAGAAATGGTAGCCCAAAAATTAAACGTAACCATGGTCGCACTTCACTTTTTCCTTGTATTTTGTTATCAGCCCAACCTGTTGTATTTTTCGCCACCATGACTGAGATAGATGGAACCGACAGCCCCTTACGTTGGGAAACGCTGAACGGGCCGGTGCTTGAAGGGCCCTCTCGAAGTCGGCCACTACCTACTGTATTGGGTTTCGAAACGACAGCTGACGGAGGATATATTCACTTCTCTTATCTCAGTTTGTATCATTCCAGAGGAGTTGGCCTCTGAGATTATTTACTAATTGATAACCCGGAGGAGCTGGGAGTGAGCCGTTTTGGTTGGTCTGGAGAGGTGGGTTTGGATCTCGCTCTCGGTCATGCCTGTTTGATGGGACGTGTGCCTGCTCGTCCACCAATCTGGAAATCAGTGAGAAAGTGTCAAATGGAGACCGTCGAACTCGTCCATCCACCAAAGAGGTGCAATCGTCCAACTCGCCCACCGAGATCGTTCAGCTCGTCCTCCTATACCTCTACACCAATCAGGAAAACAGTTTGCTGGTAACGGAGGGACCGGTTTTAAATAAAGTTTGCTACTACCGACAGTTGGTTTGATCATGTGCAGCAATGGAGGTGTCGAAGTCTTCGACTCGAAGATGATGAGTCAATGTGGCGCGGAACTGCTTTTATCGACGATGTAGAGTAGGTACCGCTTTTCTCATTTTCTAGCCACCAAACCGCCAAGTGTCGAAGTGGATAAATGCGCGAGTACCTATGGAAGTACACTTCTGAAAACTCCAAATTTCCACCAATAATGTGGGCATTGTCTCCAGATCGTTCGGACAATGTCGCTCAACAAACCACAAATGCGTGCGAGTCTTACCACGCAAGCCTGAACTCCAACATAATAATATTATGATATATATTATATCTCCATCATCCAATATTTTTAAATTTGTAGAAGTTTTGATAGAATTTCAAACTGAGGCGCATATCAAGATTAGGAGCAGCGAAGATGGGGTTGCAAGTATGAGGGCCGTCAACACAACCAAGGACAAAATTTGTCTGTAATAATATTACAGAAGTCATATTATGAATCAGATTAATAATTTTATTATGACTTCATCAGGCGAGAGAGAGAATAGTGTCAAGCCAGTGGTTCACTTTACCAGTTTGCTGTAACGTTGCCCACTTCAAATTTAAAGTGGGCGAGTTCGACGATCAAAGTGGGCGAGTTCGACCATGGTTGATGTGGGCGAGTTCGACAGTCGAAGTGAGCCAGCTCGACCAAGTCAGGAGGACGAGTTCGACATTAGTGGACGAGTTCGACCTCTCCCGTTTGATGGACTTGCGAGGCCCATTCGACCTATTGTCCCATATTCCTTTCCTGTTCCTGTTTTAAGCTATCTATCTTGACGCCATCCACTTCCTCTTTGGCCTGTTACCTCGTATTCTTGTCCTCCTCTTCCTCCTGTCCTGTCACTTTTTTGAGACTCGGTTTGGTTTCCTTTTGCTTAGGCGTTGTCCTGTTTGCTTGGTTTGCTTGGGTTCTGTCCCATTTTGGTTTGGTTTGTTTGGGCACTGTCCTGCTTTGGTTTGCTTCTGTTGGTTTGATTTGATCTCTGGTTTGACTTTGTTGGTTGATTTATTTAGTTTGGGCTCCAATTTTGGTCTTCCGTCCTTTTGGTCCTCTGTTGGTTAGATTTGAACTCTGGTTTGGGTTTGTTGGATGATTTCTTTTGGTTGAACCCTGTCCTGTTTAGGTTGGTATGCTTCGTTCCTTTTGGTTTGGTTGGTTGGTTCCTTATGGATGTCCTGTTTTGAGTCAATCTGCCTTGACTTCACTTACTTCTTCAACTTGTTCCCTCGTGATCCTGTCTGCCTCCTCCTCCTGTCCTGTTCTTCTTCCGAGCTGGATATGTTTCAGCGGTAAAAACGAGATTTCTAGCCCTTCACTGAAACCCTTCGGGGTAATTTATTATGGAAATATCCCTTCCCGACCTCCCTGGGTGTCTCCTGGTTTGCAATTTCTTCGAACGAATCGATTTCCTCCTTCCGGACAAAAGGTTTGCACCTGGATTAATTGAATTTTTCACCCCCGCAGAGGGTCTAATAGAGTTAGCAAAGGCCGAGTCTCTCATTGGTATGGTTCGTTTGCGGTGGCACCACTGCGACAGGTTCGAAGGGAGGGCACGTGTCAAGGTCGATAATATGACATTGTCTACCGTGTTGGAAGTGAAGAGTGAATTTCCGTCGAGGGAAAAGTCATGAGGGAAGAAATTCCAGGCTAGGCAACACTGTTCTGCTGCCATTTGGTTGGAATGCTTTCGAGGTCGTTTTAGACGTGAATCGATTTATGGTCCCACGTCTGAAGATGAAGTCAAGGCACAACAGGAACAGGACAAGAGGGGGTGCTGTGAAAAACTCAAAGATAGGCACTTGAATCAGGTAGGTACGTTGTGATGTTTATTTCGTGTACAGATAGGTTTAATTTAAGAATCGTCTCCTCTGCATCTGCATTGCGACGTTTAGTTTAAGTGCCTCGGCGAGAAAAAGCACAGGAGCCCGCACAGACCCACTCAAGTTGCACCAATTTTCACTGTTAGGTATCACTGGTGTAAAATTTGGCGAGGTATTTTATCCTCAGATCTCTAAGGGAGGGGCAAATCGTGACCAGGTGATGGATGGTGTCTTTGAACCGGAGGTCACTTAGGTTGCAGTAGTCCAGTTCATTGAAGGAGCTGGGCGACGAAACGGATTGTGTTGAGGTTCCTGGCGTCCACGATGTAGTCTTCTGGTCCGTTAAAAGACCACCGAAGCAGTTGAGAGCCCGATCCCGATGTCCCGTGAAAATAGGAAAGGCTCTCATAGCATCCATGGAGCTCCAAGCTGACATAGAGCCACTGAGTACAAAGAGAGATATTGCCGTTATGTTTCTGCACGAAAAGCTCCAGCGTCTCGATGTGCTGTAATGGAGAGAAAAAACCCAAGCTACTCTGCGGTTCAAAACCCAAGACAACTTTACTACTAGGGTAGAGGAGATTGCAGAAAAGGGCTGCAATGTAGAAGCGCCTATCCCCTCTAATCTCCCTCTCAACGATGTTGTACAAGCGCCAGCTTTCTTTCACGTCGGCTAAATCGTGTTGTTTTAAAAGCGCGCCATGTACCTATTGCAAAGTTCCAAGTGTAAACTCGAGAGTCCGTTTAGGTGGAGATGATATCACAAGTGAGGGCAATCGAGACGAAAGTAGCTGTTTAGTAGTTCGGTGAACACAGTAGTGGTTACTACTGTTAACTATGTTTCGCGTCACGTACACTAATAAAGGCGTGTTGTGCCTCGTCATGCAAACTTTTTTAAAGTGAAACTTTTATTACATCGTCCCAAATTTTTTGGTCTGTGTGTCGTTTCTTGTCCCGTCACGCTACCGTTGATTTTCGCTTACAAGTTGTAAGTTACAACCGATTCGTTGCTACGGAACTTCATCTTCGCCAGTTATAATCGTACAAAAATCGTTCACCATTCGTTGGAAAGCTCTCGATTTATCACACATTTCTTTCGTACTTGTTCTTTGTCATTATGTCCCCATTTTACATTTATTGATGTTATTAATGGATGCAGTAAACAATGCCGCTTGTTTTGTTGTTATCAGGTGCCACGTTAGAAATCAATTTGAGAAAACACCAAAATGAAGCCGTGGGTAGAGATACAAGGGTAGGTGAATGAGTAGGAAATGGGGGGGGGGGGACTAGACATAAAAAACGTGTCCATCGATGCTACGTACCCCACTAGGGGAGCGAGCGAAGCGAGCCGGAGAGACTAGTGGGAAAAAAGTTTCACTTTTACCGTGGTTTCATAAAACCACACCCCAGTTTTTTTTTATAGACAGTTTCGGCAATACGCGGACGGTCGAATACGGTTTCGGTGTACAAATAAAAGTTGTGCGGCTTCATAATGGGGAGCATAATCATTGTGAGAATTCAGATCGTTTTGTCGAGAGGCACGAGGTTAGAAATTCTTGCAAGCGTAAAACCGAAACCCCACTAACTGAAAGACCAAGCAAAATCATAAGGCACGAGTTGCTTAATACTGCCCAATCTGCCTTATTAGACCAAGACAAAACATTTATAAGAGAAGCTATATCGTCGCTGACACCGTATCATGACATAAGTCGATTTTTGGGGGTTCTGAGTTAGAGGTTTTGGGTTTGAGGTTTGAGGTAGGTTAGGTTAGGTTTGAGGTAGGTTGGGGGTTCCTTATGTATTTTTTCGTGCCTGATCGATTGAAATGGTCAGTTTCGCGAAAAAATCAACAGGCGCGCTGTTATCGTAGATTTGTTATCATGACACAGCTCGTTTAGGAGCGGATCATAGCATAAGTCACCCATTTCACATGGCGGACGGAGCTCCAGCTGAATACGGGGTAAGTAATCATGATTATTTAATAGAATGAAACAGTAATTGATGGTTTCTTTTGAATCAATATCTTAATCAACTATTGAAGATTGATTTTCACACGTCACATTGTGGAAGTAGGGGGAAAATAAGTTGACTGGAATGAAGCAAAGAAACGAGGACGAGTTATGCTATGATTACGAATTCTCTTTCAGGAGTTATGTCAAGATTCTGGTCATTTAGGCAAGGGTTCTGTTGAGATTTTCAAGCAGCTGCAGCAGCATGAATAATAAATTGAAGCATGAAAACAGCAGCAGCTGCTGTTTTCATGCTTCAATTTATTAAAAATACCAAATAATAATTTATAATAAAAAAAGGTGATTTAAATTAAAAACGCAGCAAATTTCACACAAGGGTTTATTATTCTTTGATGTAGGTTACTTGTGCAAAAATTAATTTTGTCAATAAAAATATTTTTTTGAAAACATTTTCCAAAAAAAGAAGAAGATGAGGGACCTCTTAAAACGGGTTATGGGTCCAAAACTACCGGAAAATATATGATCTATTGGGATCCTTCAAAAATCCCATCTGTAGCCTCATGAGAGCCCAATAGATAGGTGAAATCTAATCGTTCTGGGACACCAAGAATGGATTCTACGTCCAAAATTACATCGAAAACGATACCTAACTCGACCCCTGAGCCGAAAACGTTCAAAAAGCCCTCCTGTAGCCCCTTTTTAGCCTCGGGCTTGGGCGATCGGGCTAAAAATCTTGCGGGCACAACTAGACTGTAAACCTATTTTGTCAACATTTCAGATTAAAAAAAAAAAAAAAACAATCCTACGGCCCAAAACGGCTCGGACGGCGAACGGACATATCGTTTTTGGAATCTAGAAATTTTGAAACAGATAATGCCAAATTTATGGCCAGTCAGAATTTTCTACCCCCGGGGCAATTACATAGGTGTACCAAGATTCCAAGAATAATAAACCATCAATTTATCAAAAAATTATTCATCATGGAAAACTTCTCAATAACTATCATAACTACCTACATCTATCATCAAAACTAACTAGGTGCATCTATCATCTAGCATCATCTTTCATTATCATCTAACACTAACTACGCTAACTACTATACACACTATAATACAACGTACCTCTGTCATACTGTACAACTACTACTAACTACTACTCTATAGTTAGTAGTTATAACTTCTAACACTACACCATTATTAGTAGTTATAACTAATAAAACTACACTAACTAGGTACCTACATCATCTATCATCTTAACTAACTACATCATCTATCATCCAACTACATCTATGTATCATCATCATCATCATCTAACAATGTTAGATCATGCTAGCAGTTAAAACTACTAACACTACACCATTATTACACTACACCAATAGTAGTTATAACTACCAACACTACACTAACTACATCATCTATCATCATAACTAATTACATCATCTATCATCCATCTACATCTATACATAGATACATGTATCATCATCATCATTCAACAATGTTAGATCATGTTAGAAGTTAAAACTACTAACACTACACCATTATTAGTAGTTATAACTACTAACTGCATTTAGTAGTTATAACTACTAACTGCATCATCTTAACACTAACTACATCATCTATCAACTAACTATCTAGGTACATCTATTGAAACTAATCTGTCATCTACCATCTACAGGTTTTCCAAGCTCAATTGAGAATTTTCCATTTCAATTTGAGAATTTTCGGTTCAAATTGAAAGAAAAAATTCTCAAATTGAAATGGAAAGTTCTCAATTCAGGTTGGAAAAATTCTCAATTAGGTTTGGAAAATTCTCAATTGAGCTTGGAAAACCTATATCATAACTAATGTACCTGTTATAACTATAATAATTATCATAGAAACTATACCTACATACAATTATTTATCTTAAAACCTCGAATTTCTGATTGAATCATGGCATAACTCCATCATGGAATTCGTCATCATGACATTACTCCACCATTATTTATGCAAATAAAGATATCGATAAAAGATATTATTTATAGTCATGAGGGAGATATTCATTACGCGAAAAATACACGAAATGTAAAAATAATAGTTCACCGCCTGCAATAACACGTTTTTTTGCTCTCCTGAAAAGTTGAAGAAATGGACTTATGTCATGATACGGTGTCAGCGACGATATATCGGAAGAAGCGAAAACACTTCTCACCGAACCCTAAAAGTCGTGAGGACGCTTTAAGTCAACTACAATCACTGTCCATGAACATTCATACTGACGCTGGTGAACAATTTATCCACGTACACAGTGAATCTGACTTAGTTGTGCTGACAACAAAGACGAATCTGTAGTTTATGTGTAAGCAGCGTGTTCTTTTAGCAGATGGAACGTTCTATGCATGCCATCGGTATTTCAGCCAGCTTTACACAATCCACGCGCTCGCAAACAAATGTTATGTGCAAGTATTGATGTGCTTTTTATCGTCAAAATCCGCTGCATTATGGACATTTTTAGTGAATTTATGTGCTCAACAAGGCTTGATGCTGCTGCCCGAGCTATGTCTTTTTGATTTTGAACTGGCAGCCCACCAGAGTTTCAGGCGCATCTTCCCGTATACTGTTCGCGGTTGTTTCTTCAATTTCGGACAAGCACTATTTCGTAAAATTCAATCTTTAGGCCTAGCTCCAGACCACAACGAGCACAACGATGCAGGCGAATTCTTGAAACTGTTCTATGGTCTAGCCTACTTGCCACCTGAATTTTTGAATTTTCAGAAAAGCTGAAAATTCAAAAACAATGCCAACCTTAAGGCCGCTTTACACGCAACGACAAATCGTAACGATCAGGTTGCACCAACTTATCGCTCGACTTATAAATCGAAAGGGGGAGGAGTGTTTACACGCTACGACAAATCGTAGCGATTAGTTGGAGGGACCAGCATCAACCTTCCAACCCAACTCCAACTCCAATAAATCGCTACGATGTCCCATTTACACGTTCCGATAAATCGTAAAAATCGCATCTGAACGATAACTTGTTACGATTTGTCGTAGCGTGTAAAGCGGCCTTTAGGACGTGCAGTTGTACAATTGCGAAATTTTGAAACTGTATGCTGACGAGATGACAAGAAGAAGAAGAAGAAGAAGTTACACCAAGGTGAGTCTGATTCTGTCTGAAATAATGTCCTGGGAACTCCCAGTCCGGCGCTTTTACAATAGTGGCGTTCAGCCGATTTCAAAATATGAGTGCGCTTTTACAACAGTCGCGTTAGGCTGGTTTCACACGGGGACGCTCGCGGCTAGTGGCTCGCGATCTTGAGCGTTTCCGCTCTTGACTCCGACCTTTCACATTGGAGAGCCTTTTTGGTTTTTGGCTCTCGTCGTTGGCCGTTTTTGGCTCAGTCGCTAGTTGTGCCCAGTCGAAGAAGCATGGATCGCACGCGTGCGTTGGCAATTTACCTTCTTCATCGTCGTCGCCGTCTTCGAGGCCAACAACGCAGAAATACCAGACGCTATTGGGTCCATCCTATCAACCAACGGCGGGATGAAGCAGGAGTTTTCGCCAAGCTTTATCACCAACTTCGAGAGGATGACAACAAATTTTTCAATTATTTTCGAATGTCAGTGGCCTCATTTGATGAGCTTCTCGGCAAGGTGAAGAGTTCTATTCAACTCGAAGATACCAACATGCGGAATTGCATTAAGCCTGAACTGAGGCTGGGTATAACATTGAGGTACCTAAGTTAAGTTGCTTGTTTTTCACTTGACAAATTTGTATTAAAAAAAAGAACAATCAGTCATGCAGCGCATAACCCAACTAGCGAATTTTCTTGAAAACGGAATAGCTGGCGCTAGCTTAATTTTCAAGAAAATTCGCTAAAGGATTCGCTTGAACAGTTTTCCAAAGAGGTTACGAAATAATGAGATGTTGGGTTCTTGAGGTTCAGTCAGGAAAACGCAGATTTTTCTAGGCCGACGTTTCGATATATTTATATATATTCCGTTTCAGTAGGTAACCTACTGCATTATTAGGCCTACGCCATATTTGTTGTTCATGTATTGCTGTGCTGCCTATATTGTTATTAATTTCATGTGTCTTCGGGGCTGGTATAGCCCTTAAGATGATATATAAATATATCGAAACGTCGGCCTAGAAAAATCTGCGTTTTCCTGACTGAACCTCAAGAACCCAACACCTCATTTTGAGTTAAATGAACCTTAAATGAAAATTCAACCTTATTATGTTACGAAATAATTCTTCCCAACTGTTGACATAATTTACTACCCAACTGTTGACATACCTAATGGTTGAAAATTTAATAAATTGTTCTACGTCTACCTATATCCATTATTCGTTTCGATTTAATTCAGCGATGGTCAGCAATAAACTGAAGAGCTAGAGCGGCTCCCGCTCTTTGTGTGAATGCCGTCACCCCCCTCTTTGCATTTCGTGGAAGAGCCGGCGGCGCGTGGCTCGAGGTGCAGAGCCGTGATCACTCGCGGCCCACGAGCCCTACTCGAGCCCTAACCGCTCTCGCTCTCCATGTGAAAGCGCCCACTGGACCCATTGCATTTCAATCTCACGCGCCTTCTCTCGCTCGCGAGCCACGAGCCGCGAGCGGCCCCGTGTGAAACCGGCCTTAAGCCGATTTGATATGTTTGTGCGCTTTTACATCTTTTTTTGCCCCCATTGGCGCTTTTGCATGTTGCCGTTGTGGTGGAGGTCAAGATGGGTGTCTCCCCACATGAAGAGCTAAAAGCTGCTGTATTTGCAACGATCCACAAGCGGTATCCCTCCCGTGATTGGTTCCACGTGTACAGTGATGGGTCAGACTATGGAGCAACGAGAAATGCATGAGCAGGAGGCTCCGCACCGGTTGGAGCAGTGGCCCAAAGCGATATATCCTGTATATATACTGTAGTCTATTGGTACGAAGGTGCAGGTGATGGGAGGGTGTGTAGGAACAGGGTTGATGTTTGTAATAATTAATTGTAACAAATTATTTGTTTGCGTATGACCCACCCCACTGTGGGGATTACCCTTTTTACGAGCAGCGTCTATGAATGTCTCTCGGGTACCGGCGGTACAAAATGACCGAACAGTGTTACCACCTGCAATGCCGGGCACGTAGTATCGCGTACGAGTACATAAATTTCTAAGGTCAGATTGGTCCGGGAACGTGAGCGGAGACTGTTGGAGCGGATAAGGGAAGCGGGTTGATCAAAACAGGTGGAGTTAATAGGTTTAATACCAACCGAACACGTAGGTGTCTTCAGAGAACCTCGTTAGGAAGGTAATTGGGATCCCTTGGGAAACCCTGCAGGCTCTCTGTCGTCATTCTCCGAGCTGGCCAGACAGAGTCGATACCGCACGAATACCGGACGGGAAAATCTGGGTGATAAGGAATATCTGATAGGGTCTATCTGGGTCATTCTTCCAAAACCTCCGAATTTCGCGTTTCAAATTCCACCATTTTAAAAGTAACTTTTTCAACCAATTTCTTGTGAATTCCTTCTTAGCACATGCTACTGATGACACCTACCAAAAATCCTATCATAGAAGTTCACTATTCAAGAGATATAGCATGATCTCAAAATCACTATAGTTAGAAACTGATTACCTTAATATCATAACTGGTTGATAGGATCATCCTCCTTGGTTTTTCGACCTTGGTACGGTGGGGTAATTGAGGAGGTTTTGAGGGTGAATTAAAACAGGTTTCGAATTAAACCTGTTTTAATTCACCCGCAAAACCTCCTCAATTGCCCCACCGTACCAAGGCTCAATATCATGGAGGTTAGGGACTGACTTACTCATGAAAAATGCAAGAAACATACAAAAAATCGACCTCTTTGTTATCACATCCCGACTAAAATCACATTTAATTAACATCACATAGTTCAAAGTCGGATGCGTTCAAGAATTTTTTGTTGCTTTTAGTAAATAACGTCAGTCCCTAATTTATTTGGCATCAGTCCCTAACTATAAAGAAATGAGAAAAACTTAGGGACTCGCGCATTAGGGACTGACGATTTGCACGTTATTCAGACGTGCACCCTACCACGTGTTTTTATCAGGAAAAATAAATATGAGAATCTGTACTCCCTCTAAAAACACACAAACTGAAACAGGTTAATAATTTTTTCCCTCTTATCTGACGAAGATACGTGACGGTTAGGGACTTACCCGTTTGATGAGAAATTCTCGATCTGGCTTCCTTGACACCCACAAATTAACTGAAAAGTTGATAGGTTGCCTTGGAAAAGGTTACAAGCGCTTAGGCGGGAATCGGACCAATGTAGCCAACACTTGGAAACTTGGTTGCCGTGCTCTGGAGAGTGGTGGCGCCGTGTTAAAAAAAAAGTTAGGGACTCGTCGAAAAACCTGGGGACAAGGGTTCAAGGCTACGTATTGTAGGGTTGGCCGCTAGAGAGCGTGCCTACCATCTCTTGGGATATTTCTGTGAGTTATATGAAATCGTGTGTGAAAGAAAAAAACGGTTACCATTACTCATAAGAGAGTAATTGATTTTTGAAGTTAGATATTTTAGTCAGGGGACAGATTAGGGACTGATTTTTTGGCACTTTGAATTTAAATTTTGATATAAAAACGAGTGAATATTGAGATTGAAAATCAAGGTCAGGGTGTCTATTTTCCGTTGGTAAAAAAAAAAAATCCACTCTAAGTTAAACGCAGAGCCCACAAACTCCAAGGGACATGAATTCCGACATGTTGGGAGAATGACCCATCTATAAACCGATTTGATTCGCTAAGTGTGATCACCGTGTTAACGGTTCTCGGATCATCGAGTCAAGTCCAATAGATACCTGTCCCAAGAAGCAAGCGTAAGATTTTGTGGTATGATGGCCGCAGGCTGGAATTCAGAGAAGTCACCTATCTCGGGGGGTGGGGGTGAGTTTGGGGAACTGAATCTAAAACGCAATGGGTTTGTGGGATCGAAGGAAACCTCAAAATGAATGGAAAAGTCTGTAATGAGTCAGGCTGTCGAAAATTTGGTTTTGCTGTATCTTATGAGAATGAATCAAATTATATTCTTATAAGAATAAATAAAATGCCCGCAAGTGCGATCACGTCTTATTTGCTACCTACGTGTGGATGTAGTTGATTGCCGGTCTTTGATCAATGTATTGACATGGAGCTGTGGCCCTTGGAGAACATGCATTTTGAATTCTACCACCTGAGGGATTGGCCCTGCCGCACAGTAGTTTGACATGTGGACAAAAAATAAAAAAGCGATAATTTTTTTCCCCAAGTCAAAAAGTCGCAAATCGTCACTAGATAGTTCCTGGTCAAGAAAAACGTTCAAATATCATAGCTGCCTACGACTATATTAGCATGCTCCTTTCAGTAGTGATTTTTCCTTCTTCACGTGCGTATAAACAAAATCACTATGGATGGAGTTTCAACAGGTAAGTAGACATACTTTGCAAATTTATTCTTTAATTTTGATGCATGCACGAAAGAAATTGAGGTGAAGGAACATGGGTCTTCATAAACAGTAAGATTACCTATATTATTATTAAACTTCAGAAGAGAATTTCTCAAAAAGACCAAAAAAGACCCCTTTGGAATTTTTATATTTTGTTACCACAGTATCATTGAATAAAAAAATTACTGCCACAACGTGCGCAGAGGTACCTAGGTACGCAACGTTTTCTAGTGTCGTTTGTATGTTTTCATGCACGACCGTTACGAACTGGGAATTATTTTTGATTTTGAATTCCGTGCCAACTCTAACTTGTCCGAAGCCTGCTATCTGCATTTGCTCAATAAACTGCACGTGGATGACCCAGAAATGGAAAATTTAGACTCAGGTGCATTTTTTCTGCCTGAAAGTAGAAGAAAGATGGAAAGTAAGCCGCAGAAAAAGAAAAAGGAAGCGAAACTTTATATCATAAAGTGTAGAATAGAAAAACTGAAGACTTGGGGAAATGAAAAAACCCGTGAGGAAATAGAAATAAACTTGAGAGGATGGGACCAAAATGGTCTTAAAGAAATCAAAGAAAATGGAGAACACGCAAAAAAACGCAAGGCTTCGGCGGAGCTCTCTTGACACTTTCGTATAAAAAGTGCATGAGAAAGTCACAAAGAGAGCTCCGCCGAAGCCTTGCGTTTTTTTGCGTGTTCTCCATTTTCTTCGATTTCTTTAAGACCATTTTGGTCCCATCCTCTCAAGTTTATTTCTATTTCCTCACGGGTTTTTTCATTTCCCCAAGTCTTCAGTTTTTCTATTCTACACTTTATGATATAAAGCTTCGCTTCCTTCGGGGTCCCTAGACGGCCCCATTTTTTTCCCCCCGACATTTTTTCTTCGCATCAGCACCTCTGAGAGAAAGATCTATACACCGGCCATCTATCTCTGATAACACAGGCCGGCCTCGTGTATGTACATATATATTCAACCTGCACCTAGACCTTGCGAGCACCCCTTAAAGGCTGATGTCCCACCCGCTCAGAGTGAAGAGTGTGGGCGGGGGGTAGAGGCAGTATAGTGTCCTATATATATCGCGTAGAGACTGACTCACGATTTTCAAGGGGAGACTCCCCGAGCGGCGAGCGTTCCTAGCGGGGGAGGGGGGGCGTCCGTATAAAAGCTTCGCTTCAAAAACTTTGAATCTCGGAACGAGGAGTGGTTTTACTAGTTTTACTAGTTTTTTACTATTTTACTCGTTTTTACTAGTGTTTTTACTAGTTTTTTTTTTTTTTGTCAATAACTCAGTGAGACTTCTTTGCGTCCCAACATATGGGGTATATTCGTAATCTACGTCAAATTTCCTATAAGAATCGGTCCTCACGGAATTTTTGTCCAAAATTTCCATATGCTCAAAGTAGGTGTGCCTACTGTGTGCCGTGGCAAAATATCCAAACTATGTATTTAGGTGCTTCTTTCATTTCAGAACTTGATTTGTATATTACATATACAAGTAAATTTTCCTTACATATATTAAATATACAAGGAAATTTTCCTTACTCATGTAATAAAGTTTACTTCCTATTTGACGCTCAGCTATGAGGACATTCCTTTTTCGCCCATTTAGGACTGAAGTCGATTTTTTGGATTAGATATAAAGGGAATACATTGCCAGGGTTAGAGCAATGTATTCATTTGAAGCTGAAGGCCTCGGCGGATAAGTGGCAAGTATTGGGATTGGTGTGCTGTGGCAAAATATCCAAACTGTTTAGGTGCTTCTTTCATTTCAGGACTTGATTTGTATTGGTTGTTGCCGCTGAATTCGAATCGCTAGAACATTTAACAACCATTCAACAACACATTTACTGAAAAATCCTGCAATAGGAAGGAATACCTAATAAATATTGTGATTTCATCCATTATTTTTAGCCACGGAATAAAATTTATTTGTGAGCTTTAATTTGATTTTATTGTGAGCTTGCAGCCTCATGTCCGATTCTGGTTCTTGGAATAATACACCTATGTAATCGCGACGGAGGTCGACGACTCCGTTTGGCTTCAAATAGCATTTGCTATTTGATATAATTAAGATAATTATCCGCTTCAAGTGGTCTACATTCCAAAACCGAAATGTCCGTCCGCCGTACGCCGTCCAGGCCGTTTTGGGCAGTAGGAATTTTTTTAAAAATCTGAAATTTTGACAAAATACTCGGTTTACATCTAGTTGTGCCCGCAAGGTTTTCAGCCCGATCGCCCAAACCCGTGGAGCGCTATGGGGCTACAGAAGGGGGTTTTCGAAGGCTTTCGGCTATGGGATCGAGTCAGGTGTCGTTTTCGAAGTATTTTTGGACGTAGACTCCATTTTTTGGGGTCCCGCAGCGATCCGAGTTCACTGTTGCGATCTATCTATAATAGGGCTTTCATGGGACTAAAAATGGGATTTTTGAAGGATCCCAGGAGGTTAAATATTTTTCGAGTAAAGAATAAAGAATAAAGAATTTTTGAAAAAACAATTTTTTTTTTGAAAAAAATCCAAAAAAAATTTTTTTGAAAAGAAAAAAAATCCAAAGATTTTTTTTCCAACATTTCTTTTGACACAGAAATAATTTTAGCGCAACTAACCTATATCAATATCAAAGAATAATAAACCCTTGTGTAAAATTTGCAGCGTTTTGTTTAAATCTGAAATTTTGACAAAATACCTTGTTTACCATCTAATTGTGCCCGCAAGGTTTTCAGCCCGATCGCCCAAACCCGTGGGGCGCTATGGGGCTAAAATAGGGCTATGGGAGGGGTTTTTTGAAGGCTTTTGGCTATGGGATCGAGTTAGGTGTCGTTTTCGAGGTATTTTTGGACGTAGAATCCATTTTGGGGGGTCCCGGAACGATCCGATTTCACTGTTGCGATCTACAGGGCTTTCATGGGGGTACAAATGAGATTTTTGATGGATCCGAGGAGGACAAATATTTTTCTAGTAAATTATGAAAAAAAAAAAAAAAAAAAAAAAAATGCACTGTCGCCATCTATAGGGCTTTCATGGGGCTATAAATAGGATTTTTTAAGGATCCCAGGACGTTTGTCATAATAAGTTATCGACTTAAAATAATACTCATAATATGAGTATCGACATATTATGTCGACTTGATTTTATGTACCTATCAGATACCGATCCTTCAGTTTATAATTTTTTTAATGGTGGCAAGCTTGGCAAATTGCCGACCAGCTGATTGCTGGTTTCCGCCAAAATTCAAATTGCGATTGTTCCATAAATTCTATAAATTCGTACAAATTCGCAAATTGTGTTTAACCCCATTTTTGGTGTTATTTGGAAGCTTTCTATTGATTAAAAGAAGAAAAATCCAGAAACACGTTCATTCCTAATTATTGTTCCAACTAATGATTCACCTCGTGTCCAGCTCAATGTTGAAAAAGACGTATTCCCCGCTGTCGATCATGTTGAGGGAGTCGGCGACCAGGAGGATGTCTCGGACTGTCCTCTGCTCAGCACAGATGACGACAACTGAAACAGACGAATGGCAGCCATGAGTGGAACCGTGAAGAGTGGTAAAGAGGGGAGGGGAGGGGGGGGGGGAGAAAAAGATGGGGATCAAATCCATAGGTAGCTATTACGTGCGTCAATGGTTTTTCACTCTTCTTGAGTCAGCGCATTTGCGCCCAGCTTTCTTGTTAAATAATTATTGTTGTTCAAGATGGCACTACGAAGTTCCGGTGCAGCTTCCTGAGAGAAATAGTGGTGTTTTTTAGTGGGTATACTGAGGTAAGCAGGACTCCCACACGAAGGGTGGGGACCTCCCTGCTGTCAGTCCATAAGGATTTTTCATCTCGTAAAAAAAAAAAAAAAAGAAAGTTTGGATTCGCGGCTTCCTCTCATTCCAAAGATCGAGAAGGCTTCACAAAGAGTTTAAAATTCGACGATTTGGAAGACGAATCTCCTAAGATGAAGCCGCTGTGCTTCCGCGTCTTTCCTCTGGTCGAGTCGGGCGCTCTTCAAGTAGGTAGGTCTGATGGTACAATCCCATGACTTGTGATTCGATCTGGCTCGATGTTTTGCTCTTGAAGCTTGAACGTGTTGGGATCAGAGGGGTTGCCAATAAGTGGTTTCGATCTTAGCTCACTGAGATGCTTTGGCGTGTGAGGATTGAAGGCACCTCCCATCCGTCCTTTTCAGGCAGTAAAACACTGCTAAGATCGTTCCCCCAGAGCAGCTTTCTGGATATGGTCCTCTTTCTGATACTGGGAAACGATTTGCCGTCCTTGCTTGGGGGGCCGAATACCTGTGTGGTGAACTTTGCGGACGATACAAGCTTTATGGCGGCTGCCCTCTCAAAAACTGAAGGCGTCCTCACGCTCCAACAAAAATTCCAGACTCTGAAAGAGACAAACAAGTATGCTGTTCACAGCTCGTGGCTCTTCTGACTCATCCGACCGCATAATGCTGGGCAATGCTAGCGTTCCCGTCTCCTCCAGTACCAGGTTTCTAGGAGTGGCCATTGACGAAAACCTCACGTTCAAAAGCCACGTAAGGTAAAAGTACCCATAGTCGACACTGCACGGGTAGTCGACACCCCCTTCGAAAAAGGAGAAAAGCTAATCTTAAGGACACAGATTTGCATTTCTGGGTGACGCTCTTGATCCTTCAATGTTTTCTGAATGTTTGATGGGAAGTTGCCATGGAAACGAGCGGGAAAAACCGAAAAAGGGGAAAGATTTAGTTAGCAGTTGTCATGTCCACCGTTTCTGAGCCTCAGAATCTGAGGTGATTCGTTAGCTGGAAGGGTGAGAACCCATTGAGTTAGTATGCAATTTTCACATGATATCGCTTGATATATTCGTCTCTTTCCTATATTCAAATTTTATAAATTTCTGTGTTCCCTAGTGTTTCTAGTTTATGTTGATCCAAAAAATCTGCCATTTACAATTTTTGACTGTTTTCCGGCTATGTCGACTATGAGTGCAAAAAAAAAAACCGCTCATTTTCAGTAGTCGACAGGGGGTGTCGACAACTGAAATTCAGTTACTGAATCATTCTGTAATCTGCTGCTGAGTCAGTAGTCGACAGGGTGGTTTCTCATCGTTACAAGCCACATAATTTCTATAATATTACTAAGTAGTTACCTTCAGTATATCAACTAGGTGATTTGTTACTGTTGGACCGTTAAAAGTGGCTCAAAATTCAATTTTTTTCCCATTTTGTAAAACATTGCACATCTTTGACGTTCGGTTCCAGCCAGACGGCTTAACCAGATTGGGTCGATAGGGTGCTCATTCGACGCAGAATTTTGTCCTCTTTAAAAAAGCATGAAATGAATTTTTCGACCAGACGCTTCTTTCTGGGTGAAAATGACCGAAAACCAAAAAAAAGTAAAAAATATGGCGGTTTTTGGGCTACAACCTGTCGACTAATGGTGCAAATCCCACGTCGACTACCAAGTGGGAAAACTCGATTTCAAAGGTGGGAGAGTCAAAAACCTGTCAAAATTTTCTTAAGGGGTCGACTATGGGTACATTTACCTTAACTGAGCTGAGGTATAAATTGAACTCGACCAGATTCTGTCTGCGCCGACTTCGGCCAGTAACATCCAGGCTAGTAATGCTCATGGCCTACCATGGCCTTTTTATGTCTAGAGCGAAGTAAGGCATCCTTTCGTGGAGTTCAGGGGCCATCCTCGAATCCATTTTCCTGGCCCAGAAGCGAGCAGTTCGAGTCGTGTTCGGCTTTCCACCGAGTGTCTCGTGCAGAGGGCGATTCAGATCGGAGAGCCTGCTGACTCTTCCATCTGTTTGGATCCTGGAGGTGGTGCTTTTCTTCCTGCGTCATCGCGACAGGTTTGTCGAGGACCAGTTCGGCCACAACTTCAACACCAGATCGAGGGAATCTCTACTCCGGGTACCAAAACACAATTTGGAATTTTTCAAGAGGTACACCCGCTAAAGTCGTATACAGTCTCTGTCATGAACCATTTTACGCTCCACGTGCAGACGTTTGTCCTCCCCATTGATTCTCCGTTCCGCCAATATAAGTGGTCCCTCAAGGAGTTCCTGATTGATAAGGAGTTTTATGCCGTGGGCGATTTTTTCGACACGCGATGATTTTATTTTCTCCGACGTTTGTCCTATCCCTGTACTTTTTTAAAAATGTACTTGTTGATTGCCAATGACAATAAAGATATTATATATTCTCAGTACGTCCCTTCTTTGAGCAACCTCGACTCTGCGACAAGGCTATTTATTTTAATATTTCTTTATTTGCCATAATATAAACAACATATTGACAGAGCAAACGTCAAAATTTTCAGAAATTAAATCAAAACTGTTTCAAAACAATGCATGTCAAACATTGCCCGAACTAGCAGAATTGCTTCAGGTCAAAAGTGTTTGATGTTGTAGAGTTCAGTTTATAAGGACCGCCCTGAGCGCTTTGCGTAATTTAGGGAGTGGCTCACTAAGACACACCAGTGTTTCTCGTATGTGGGGCACAGAATGATTCACCAAATTAAAAACATTGTACTGGCGACAATTTGTATAAAATACAAGCCGGTGCTGAGGGACACAATCAATACTTGGCCAGATGAAACTGAGAAACTCTCTGTATGCTTTGCGAAGAAGATGACTGTCTCGCAAATCAGAAGGGATGAGGGTGAGGAAGCCCTCCGCCCTGAACCGACCCTGACAAGAACGCGGATACATCCACAATATGATCAGCAAAGCACGCTCTGCAGGGGAAAGATCCGTTTAAAGTTGCTCGGGGATGCCCAAGATAGCAGTCCAAACCTTGCTGCCGAAACAAGAACAGGCCTGGATGTCAGAGGACGAAGCCTACGCAGGGAGTAGCAGGTAGAGCTGAGCCTACCCCTGAGCCCATCGAGGTGGTCCCCGACAGAGACATTTGACGAACCCCACGAACTAGGCATGCGTGGAGAGCTCTGCAGTAGTGGCGCCAAGATCAAGAGTAGTTGAGGTGGTGATAGTCTCAACAGATACGCACTTAGTCTTTTGTTCTTACAGTTGTGTACGTAGGAAACTGCATTAGAGACGGGAAGGCCTATCAGCAGGCCCCCTGAAGGGGGCTCCACCAAACGGGGTTTTAACCTTCCGCGGGCTCATACAGGAGGAATTGGTCTTAACCTCATACAGGAGTTGGTCTTAACCTCATACAGGTCTTAACCTCATACAGGTTTTAACCTCATACAGGAGTTGGTCTTAACCTCATACAGGAGTTGGTCTTAACCTCATACAGGAGGAGTTGGTTTTTTTACGGTCCAGTGCCTGAGGTGCTGAAAACTCTCCTGCGTCATGACGATACAGTCCTGTTCAGACCCTGCTGCTACTTGATAGCTCGTATCGTCCGCGAAATTTATAGTTTTCGAATTTCCACCCGTCAGGGCCACTGAGGGGTCATTCGCAAGGATGAGGAAGAGTAGCGGAGCAAGAATACTTCCCTCATGAACCGATCTGAGGAGCTATTTCGTTTTGGACAGACGATGACCCTCATCACCAGCTTGGGGACCATCTTGGCAAGCCTTGAAAACCCTTATCCAGCTTGGCACCAACACTGCAAGCCTTGTACAGGTCTGGAAAGCTTAAGACCATCTTGGAAACCCTTTTCCAGCTTGGCACCATATTGGCATGTCTCTTGGCTAATGTGGAACCAGCATGCTACCACTGTGTTTTGGGTGAAAACTCCTATTGATGGTCTGCACATACGTAATAGATTATTGACAAACAGTATTTGAACGTTTCCTCAAGTTTCGACTGACTGACTGACTGACTGATCACAGGCCTACTTTGAGGTGGGAGATGAAGCTGTTGGAAGGGCACAATCTGACACCCGGTCCCAATGGGCGGAAGTGATTATTCTCTCCCCTACTGTTTCAGCAAAGTACTCGGGTCCTTGAACGGCTTATCCCTCCTCGCGTCACGGATTAGAGCGGAAATGACAATCGCCCCCAGCAATTATTGAGCAGTTAGTGAGAATTTACTCACTGATCAAGGCGTTATGATCATCCAGTTTTATTATAACCGTTCCAGTTGTTAGACACTGGCATGTGTCTTCACTCCAAATTTCTTCATGTTACAATTCACGTTTATTGTGACTAATAAAGCATAATTTGCAAAGGTTTTTACAACACAAGGACGCCCCAACTGATACAAACGAATCCAGTCATTACTGACTCCTCTAACGCCGGCCCTCTCCAGCAGCAGCAGAACCTCATGCCACATTGAAGGCCTTGGCCATATGGGCCATACATACCATCGACCACGATCCACGTATTGACAGATAATGTAGATTTTTCGGAATCCGTGAAGGCACTGATGTGGAACCTAAATGATTCCAGATACTCGGTGAGATGAGACAGCATCAAGCTGTTGAGAAGCTTACCAAGGAAGCAGATGAGACTTATTGGTCGTTAGGTATTTACATCTGTGAGATCTCCCTTCTTGGAAGCTCATTGCTTCTGCCCAGTCTGTTGCTCGAATTGGTAGTGCGGCTGCCCATTTGGACGAGCAACAGCTCCCAAGACGTCCTCGAGGGGTCCCTTGCTCCTGTCTGGCACAGAAGCTTCGTGCAGGGGGTGAACCGACTGGTGCACTCCCTGGTGGGAGCCTGTTGATATCTCCCAAGCTCTCATACAATGTACCCACGTCAAAAAACCCTCCCGCACTATTTCTCCACCGATACCACCTGCCACCACCATACGACACGGGAAAGGCTGTCTCTTCCCCCATCCGACATGTTAATATCGGGAAAACTAATGTTTATGAAAACGCTGAAGGCTTCAACCCTGACACGCCGGAGGACGTTTTGATGAATTCCCTTTTTTTTCCCTCCCTCCGAGGAAGAGAAAAAAAACCCTTTCTGGCATCCGCTGTGATCGTTCAACAGCCTTTTCATATTCGCGATATTAAGGAAGCGTTATTGGACAACATACGACGTTTCTTCCAGTTCGAGATGCTCGTCTAAGAGATCAAATATGAAAGTACAAATGTGTGCACGTGTGAGCGTAGATCAGATTCTCCGAAGTGTCTCGAATGTTGGATGTTGTGATGTACTGTGTGGGAAGGAGTGAACACTGCGCTCTACCTGACACGTTACAGCTCTGCGATGCCATCTGGTGTTGCGGCAGTCAACTCATCCATCACCCAAAACTGTATAATATACTAAGTCTTATTATGTACTAGGGGTGCCATCCGTCCCATTTTGACGGACACGTACCGTAGGTAGGTACGTCCACCTTGGGTTGAAGAAAAATCCATTTTTTCATAAATTATTCTTCTACAGGATTTAGGCTACCTATTAAATAGATAAATACTAAATCAGGTAAAAAATAATTTAGTAATAATATAATTTTATTTGAACTAAATACTATTTAATACAAATTTTATAATTTTTCAATAATACAATAGGTACCTACCTAGGTACCTACCTAGGTATTGAAAAACTGTAAAATTTGTATAAAATATTAAATATCGTAAAAATTGTTTCAGTATCAAAAAAGTGGTTATTGAAAGCAGACCACAAAAACAGCGGACTAAAAAAATAGGTATCAGGTGATATTTATCAGAATCTGATAACGTTATCTGATAACGTAGCACAGTGCGTTATTAAAATTTAATGCTTTTGGACTTAGACCACTTGGCATCCAGGCAGCCAGTTAATTTTAATATTTAATATTAATATTTAATATTAACTGGCTGCCTGGATGCCAAGTGGTCTAAGTCCAAAAGCAGCGATAATGAGATACAAACAACATACCTATTATGTCACAAAGTGGTTGTTTGCCGATGGTGCAGAGGTCTAATCCAATGAGTTGATTAGGGAGAGAGAACGACTCCTCTGCTGGTTTGAATACTAAATTGTTTATTTAGGTGAACAATTATAGCGTGGGGACCGGTTTCGAGCAACTAAGCTCAGCTACAGCCCAGAGTGACTTGAGGATATCCTGGTGAACATATGTGAACCAGGTTCAGACCTGATTGTACGTTCAACCTATCTCAAGTCACTCTGGGCTGTAGCTGAGCTTAGTTGCTCGAAACCGGTCCCCACGCTATAATTGTTCACCTAAAGAAACAATTTAGTATTCAGCAGAGGAGTCGTTCTCTCTCCCTAACCAACTCATTAATATATTATATTCCAGGTATTGTGGCGCTATCTATGTAAAAGAAAAATTGAAGCTTCTAGTTTGATGAAACGCCAGAGGGCAGGAGACTCATGATTGGATATTGGGAGTCTTACGAAACAAGAGACTCACGAACTTAAAATCGCTCTCCTGTAAAGTTGAAATGTTGGACTTGGACCACTTGGCATCCAGGCGGAAGGAAAATCTTAAAGAGGGGAGTAGCATTGAGAACTGTATTTCTTTGTTTTATCAAATTAATGCTTACTGAAAAAAAAAAAAAAAAAAAAACCGCAAATTTTAAACTAGGGTTTATTCTTTATTTATTCCTACTATTCTTTGGTATAGGTTACTTGCGCAGAAATTTAATTCTTAATCTTTAATTTTTTTTTTTGGATTTTTCTTTAAAAATTATTCGTTTTTTTACTTGAAAAATCATTGACCTCCTGGGATCCTTCAACAATCCCTTTTCCAAAATTTGATGAAAAACAAACTATTTAGACGAAAACCACTGAAATATGCATTTATATGCGTTTATTCTAAAAAAAAAATCGATGTTTTGTGCATTTATATAATCGATAGATTTACATTCCGTTAGTCCCGGACAGGCCAAAATACTATCAAAACGCTTCTTTCAATGTTCACTAGATAGGAAAAAAGTTACTCAGAAAACGACACCTTATTAAATAAGGTGTCGTTTTCCGAGTAATTTTGGACGCAAATGTTGACCTCCTCGGATCCTCCAAGAATCCCCTTTCATCCGCCATGAAAGCCCCATAGATTGTCCTGGGACCCTAAACAATGGTTTCAATGTCCAAAAACACTTCGAAAACGTCACCTAACTCGACCCCATAGCCGAAACCCTTCAAAAACCCCTCCCGGGGCCTCATTTTAGCCCCCACAGAGCCCCATGGATTTGAGCGATCGGGCTGAAAACCTTGCGGGCACAACTAGATGGTAAACCGAGTATTTTGAGCAAATTTCAGATTAAAAAAAAAAAAAAAAAATTCTTACTGCCCAAAACGGCCCGGACGGCGGACGTACATTTCGGTTTTGGAATCTAGACCTCTTGAAATGTATATCGTCAAATTTTGAGGCCGATCAGAATTTTCTACCTCCGTTGCGATTACATAGCTGCCAACATTTTTAATTGTTTGTTGTTGTTGCGATTTTGACATGATTCTGGGCAGATCTGTAAAAAATCCTCGGATTCGTGAGAGACCGTAGAGATTACGACTAGGTTCGACGACCCCCATAACGTTCCTCTATTTGCTCTTTTTTCTCATAAATTCTTCGTACTTTTCGGTGAAGCTTTTAATTGAAAATCCGTTCAATATATTTGTAGCAGGACAGTTTTTCTTGACCATTGACATCGCGGATAATCATTCAAGAAAAATTAATTGTCCACCTATGAGAGGCTCTTACTCCTGTCAGGTCCGTTGGGTTCCTCGACTGAAAAAAAATGACGCCATTCAGGAGCACCTGGCTAGGGAATTGATGTCGCTGTCACCGAAGGCTGACGAATTTTCCAAACTCCCTCTCGGTCCGGGTCCCTTTTTGTTTTGTTCGGAGGGGATGGAAGTTGTTTCCCGGGATTTTATTCATCTCGTTATAAACTTGACGGATCCGCTAATTTAATCGGGGGGAAAACCGCCGCCCTGTGATTGCCCAGATGACGTTGAGGGAATGGATGACCAAGGAAGGGATTGGTGTCGTCGTAACAAAAATGATTTTTCGAATCAATTTCGTATAGGTAAGTGCGAAATAAAATATAAAATAAAAAATCTATAGATATTTTCTTGAAAATAGAGGAGAAGGTGGGAATATGGACCTCTCACATAATATGAACCCCCGCGCTTTCTCAGGCCAGGGAGGGGGTGAGAGTGGTGAAGCGGCTTGTACCGCATCTCAGGAGTGGTGGAGCGACGGGGGCAAGCGGGGACGCTCAGTTTTCCATCAACAAGATAACTATGACGCCATGCTTTTTTCCTCTTCCATCAAATATCGAACGAGGTGATTAAAACTCCCCCTTCACGAGCATGTTTCAGGCTGTGATAATCCGTTTTTTGTATCCTGAATATCGTTTAACTGCAGGTTAAAAAAAAAAATCAGTTTTTGAGAAGGTCGTTTTTGATAATATGGCTCCTTCGATGATTATAATAATATTATAATCCTATTATTATCCTATTATATTATAATACATAATATTATTATGGACCCCGCAATGCTTACTGTGACGCGATGTTTTTTTCCTGCTGAGGAGAAGGTGTTAGTATGGAACCCCTATTCATTCTTTTGTGTGGGGAGGTTACTAACAGTTGGTGATTTGATAAAATAAAGTATCTGGAGATGTTGGTCCACTCGGTGAGACGAAAAACCTGGTAGCCAACCAAGAAACCCGTGAGACGATGTTCAAAAGTTCTAGTCATTCAACATTCAAATTTCAACACGCAAACTTCAAACTTCAAATTTCGGACACCGATCTGGACCAGCTACAGATTTCCATTGAATTGGCTTCTTCTTTCACTCACGTACAAGCCGGCACGACATTTTGTTATGAAAAATCAAATTTCCCACTAAGGGCTCAACTGTTTATGGCAGACGGCCATCATTGTTATGATAAACTCGATTCTCCTGCGTTTTTTGGCCATAATTTCACCTTTTTTTTTTTTTACTCAAAATACCTTGGGGTCCATGTTACCTACAATCTTTGCAAAGTCACAATTTTGTCATTTCTTGGAAAAACTCAATTTATGACACCTAAATTCGATCTAAATTTTATTCCAACTTTGATGTCACGTTACGGTGAGCAATGAAGCCGTCTGCCATAAACAGTTGAGCCCTTAGTTGGAAATGTGATTTTTCATAACAAAAAAAATGAATAGGGGGTCCATATTACCACCTTCTCCTCTATATTTTCAAGAAATCGAGCGACCATAAATTCGATTTTATCAAAATTATGTCCGGAACCGTGTCTTGATCTTCATTTTTCTGAGAAATATGCCAGTCATTATTTACATCAGCTTGTATAAAAGGTGGTGTAGCAAATTTTGAATTTTGCAATTTTTAAATTTTGAATTTAAATTTTGATTTTATTTTTGGTAAATTTTGAATTTAAATTTCAATTTTTTAAAAATTTTTGATTTTGACTAAATTTTTAATTTTTAATTTTGAATTTAAATTTTGTAAATTTTGAATTTAATTTTGGTGGTGTAGTAGGTACATGCAGGTATGTGTACTATTGTACTTTAGTTCCTAAATGAAGTAAATATCAAAAATGCTGACACGAAAAATGTCGGGAGAACTATTGGAAGCATAAAAACCTCGAAATTTTGGGACTTTTAACAGTTTTTCTTCGGTAATATCTATACGATGCTTTCTAGCGAAAATGTTACCACGTACAAACTTGAAGAGCATTAAATTGTGCATCGAATGAGTACCATAACTTAATAAATCGATTAAGCGGTATGGTCAAACACTGTGGTTGAAAAATAGTGTTTTTTCCACTCTCCCAATCATCAATACGGGACGAACGAGATAGACAGTGTTGGTATGCTGATGACTCTTCAGCTCAGGGTCGAGTGGACGATTTAAAAAGGCTGGTGGGAGAGATTAATCGCATGCGGGCCCAAATATGGTTAGGTACTATCCCGAGGGACAGAAGTCATTCCTGGTGCCACATCCTGACGATCAGCAGAGGCATTTGAAGGAACGTGAATAACAGTAGTTATTGATCAGCGGTTCCTTGGTGGCTTCATCGGTCAGGAGGATGCACGAAAGGACTATGTCGCTCGTAAGATAGCAAAAACTGTCAACGGTGGGCATGGCACAGCCACAAGCCGCCCACCGCTTTCATAAAACCGTCTAAGTTCCAATGGCAGTTCCTTCAGAAGGTAGTCAGGACCGAAGATGAGGAATTTGAAAGATTGAGGGAAGTAATCCGGGAAGAATTTATGCCAGCGGTAATGGGCGGTCGCTTGCAGTGTCCCATCTCCGGCGCAGAAACTGATCTATTCTCTTAGCCGGTGAACAAAGGCGGATTGGCATGGTCTGATCCAGTTGCATCACCTCGAAGCTTGTTTAAGACCTCGGAATTATGCTCTTCAGTGCTTGACTCATTGCGAATGGGAGTGCCATTTGATATAAGGGACCACCGAGCGCAAATTGAGGCAGCAAAGAAAGAGGCAGTGAAGAAGCAAAAGCTGGCATGCCTCAGCAGAGGATGTACAGTTACAGAACACCTTAAGAAAATTCTCGGCAGATCGAAGAAGGGCGAATAGTCGAGCAGCAGCGGAACAGTCCAGAGTGAAGTCGTCTGGATGGCTAAAACTGGTTTTAGATTCTATAGAAGCTGTAGAATCTACTGGTATATTCGAAAATTAGTCTAGGTTTCATACTTTTTTTTATAATTGCCAATTTAAGCTGAAAAACGTGAGTGGCCCAGTAATTGAACACCGCTGGCCCAGTTATTGAACACCTCGAAGAACTCAAGTTTTCTTTGGGGGTTTGGGTTAAATCAGCTTTCAAGTTGTTATTTTGAAATGTGGCTACCACGTTGAGCTGATTCTATACACATGGATCCATAGATATTTAATTGCATGAGCGTTCCACGGATGCTGGCCAGTTGCACGAAAGCCACTGATTAAAGGTCGATCCACACAGTTCCGTGATCCGTGGCCGTCCTTGCACGGTGTCCTTCTATTCCATCGATGATAAAATTTATCATGGATGCAATTGAAGACCACCGTGCACGGACGGCCACGTATCACTGAACTGTGTGGATCGACCTTAAAGTGTCTCTTGTAACTGCACTGAGAACGTCTTTCATAATATGAAAGACGTTCTCTCTCCCATATTATGGGAATTGGAATTGGATGACTGGTTTCTTGATATGGTTTCCGAATATTGGTAGATTACTATGGAAATGCCTTCAACCAAGAACATCAAAAATATTTTTTTATAAAATAGTATTTAATACTTCGTCCAATCCCCCAGTCGTCAGGGGCTGAATTAGCAATGCCTCGAGGTACCCTTTAATAATATAGGGTGGACCCCTATAATAGGTTGTGGACCTTTTTATATAATATATTATATTATATAATATATTATATAATATAATATATTATATTATATAAAAAGGTCCACAACCTAAGGGGTACACTTCCAAAGAAGGTACGATGTCTCACGAATGCTAATATCACTGTGATTGAGCGCAGTCAACTTCAAATAGGTAGGTACGTTCTTTGCACGCTTTCTGGCCAGAACCTTCCCCTGTTTTCTCCAAAGACAAAGCCCGACTCGTCTGCATCGAAAATGCGTGGATCGTTGGGAATATCTGAGTGACCTTTTTCTCGAGAGAGCTCCTGAACAGACGAAAGCCATCCTACGACATCATCCATGGAAAAGCACCCACTGGCATTGGTGACAGCTTCGGGAGTGCGGTAAACGAAGCTTGGATGTCGTTTGAGGAATCCAGGGAACCATTTCATTCCTGGCGTGTTCCCCTTAAGGTTGAGGAATTCTTTAACACTCAATGGGACCTCCAAACTTCGCTTGGGAAACCTTTCTTAGAACACTCAGAGATCCAATTTACCAACAATGCCTCATCTTTTTCGCCAGAATCGTACTGAGCCCACTCTATGGTTTTCGGAATTGAGGACTACTTTCGAAGATTAGGGTAGAATGGTGCTTTATACTTTATTTTCTTTCGAAGCAGCGGAATACCGTGAACCATTTGTGACTTCAGTCACTGCCTTACTCAATACCTCCCTGACTGTAATTTCGGCGAGTTCGAAATTTTCCGATTCTCTTCTCTCTTATTGTTAGGGAGGGCGTCACCGCTCTAAAAAGATAAACTAAGTTCAAGAGGAGCCGAAAACAACGAAACATCAACTCTAAAGAAGTTTTTCTTCGAGCGTTCAATAACTGGAACATGAACGAAAACGCCAAGGCCCAGTTATTGCACACCCGTTCAATAATTGGGCCGACTGGTCTTTCGTGTTCCAGTTATTGAACACCTCATTTAAAAATATTAAAAAAATGTTTAGGAGAAAATTTTGGGCACTAATCGAAAGGTAAACATCTCAAGTAGGTGAGAAAATTGAAAAACAAACAAAAACTTTTCGGGAAGTAGAAGATGAAACGTCCTGAGCAAAACCAGTTGGCTTACCAAATCCGGCAGATGTCGACCTCACAAAATCATTTTGGCTACTGAAAACTTATAAATGATCCCCCACTCTCCCCGGCCATGTCATTAAATTCTCATTAGTTACTCTTGCCTCAGGTAAGAGAGACAGTGCGGAAATCCCTTTCAAATCCTTATTATACACAGAAAAAGGGCGAAGTGTTCAACAACTGGGCCCTGTTCAATAACTGGTACATTTACCCTACTCCTCTCTTTCAACACGGTTCCATCTGCTGAGGCCTGTCGACCGTCGCCAGTCGGCTGATCTGGTTTTTCTCCATGCACTTCCTCACAGTCGGGTCAATTAGTCTGCGTGCTCCCCATCCCTCATCAGGTTTTGCCGACCCCTTCGCTGTCCTCTTTTCACCAACGAATTACTTCTAACCCAGACGCTTTGCCGCCTCCCCCGTCTTGCCAACCTTCTCTCCCCCCCCCCCCCCCCCGTTCTCCTCCTCTCCTGCTCACCTTAAACGTACGCTCCATGAGTTTTTCCTCTCTTTCTGACTGTTCTTATCTGTTCCCGCAAGATTTTGCGGTTTTTCGGGATGCTTACAAAGTTCTCGACTGCAAAACTGGGTACGTGCTTCTGTTATGAACACAAAAAAATCAAAACTACCCGTTAGTTTGCGATTTTAATATGACTGGGCGATGACGAGCTGGTCCGATCCGAAAACGTGGTACGTAGAAGAGATGAGCGTAACGACGAAAATGACGAAAGAGCTCGAGCGTCTGTCGGCGGCGTCGGGCACGTCAGAGGAGTTCGTTCCGGGAATATCGTCGATGTACTCGAGATCCGCGGGGTCGTCGATCATCGCGCAAAGATGAGGATACGTCGACTGGTCGTTGCAGTGGAAATTTTCGGGGCATTGGCTGCAAGGAGGTCCCGGTTGGTAGGTGGTCATAGGCGACACGAAGTTCTCGGGGGCCCAGTAGGTGTTGACTAAGATGTTGCCGTTTGTCTCGTAAATACCGGCGCCCATGTATCGTTGGCCGGACATTACTGTGTAGATGAGATATTCCTGGGACTGCTTGAGCGAAGCTTGACGCAGCGTTGACTGTTCCGTTTCCGGTTGATATTCTTGGGCGACCACTGTTTTAAAGAAGGCTACCAATCTATCCGTGCCGGAGATATTTTCGTCAATCTCACGATACCAATATCTTTGCGCCACCACATCCCGTTCTCTTGCCGGACTTTTATTGCAGGGGTCTGCCGTCTTTGGGCACAATCGACCCCAACGTTTCGCCTGAGCCGCCAACGTCGGATGCCAAACCATCTGCTTCATGTTCGAACAGGGCAGAAACTTTCCGACAGTCCCAGCAGCGACGCGGTCCCGGAACGAGTTCGCCAACGCCAGCCAGCGATCAGCGTATGACCTGTTAAGTGCGATCAGGTCGATGGCGTTGCACCCTGGAAATGGTTCAAGATCGTTTCTACACATTGTGTTATTCACTTTCATGCCCGAGCTATCAACACACTGATAGATTTCGTTACACCAGTCAACCACGCTGAATACAACTCCGCAACTTAGGATGCAAATCAAAATCGACTTTCCCGACATTGTTACATTCTCGCTCTTTGACGAAATTTGAAAATCATATGGAACAAGTCGGTGCTCACAAAGATGACGTATACATTTGCTATAGCAAACTCCAGATGAAACAACTGGAGTGCGCAAAATCAAAGTCAAATTTTGAAGAGAAACCTCCTCTAGCATCTATGAGCTTCTAGCAGCTTCTACCGTACAAGTCTTTTTCCAGACTAATAGGAAATAATTATTAGTCTGATTATTATTTCTCAATCCTCCCACTTTGGCGGTTTTCCGCTAGAGCTGGCAGCCGTGGATCCAAAACTCCTGCCATGATGATCGAGCGGTATGTAAACCAACTCGAAGTAGAACGAAAATGATGAGGTAGTAAAGCTAACCAAAGAAAGTGAGGATTCTGTTCAAGTCCACGCGCATGCGCATTAAAGGTCCTCAGACTCCATGGACCAGACACGCCTGTTTTTAAATGGCTCTTGATGGACAAAACCATCTTTGAATCGAATTTATGCCTTTAAAAAAAATCATTTATATCAACATTAAATTTCCAGTAAGAAGCGTATTTTGGTTTATTATTCTTGGGATACTACGACGACTCCGATCGGCCTCAAAATTTGACATTATCCGTTTCAAGATGTCTAGATTCCAAAACCAAAATGTCCGCCCGCCGTCAGAAAATTTGAAATCTAAAATTTTGACGAAATACTCGGTTTACCATCTAGTTGTGCCCGCAAGGTTTTCAGCCCGATCGCCCAAACCCGTGGGGCTAAAATGGGGCCACGGGAGGGGTTTTTCGAAGACTTTTAGATATGGGATCGAGTCAGGTGTCGTTTTCGAAGTATTTATGGACGTAGAATCCATTTTCTGGGGTCCGGGAAACGATCAGATTTCACTGTGGGGATCTATAGGGCTTTCAGGGGGCTAAAAATGGGATTTTCGAAGGATCCCAGGAGTTCAAATATTTTTCAAGTAAAAAAACAAAAAAATGTGAAAAAAAAGATTTGAAAAAAATAGAAAAAAATATAAAAAAAATTAAAAAACAAAAAAAAAAAAAACGCTGCAAATTTTACACAAGGGTTTATTATTCTTTGATATAGGTTACTTTTGCAGAAATTTAATTCTGTTAGTGAAAAAAATTTAAAAAAAAATATTTTTTTTTCCAAAAAAGTTTTTTGATGTTTTTCAAAAAAAAATTTTTTTTAATTTTTGTTCTGTTTTTTACTTGAAAAATATTTGACCTCCTGGGATCTTTCAAAAATCCCATTTGTAGCCCCATGAAAGCCCTATAGATCGCAACAGTGAAATCGGATCGCTGCGGGACCCCAAGAAATGGATTCTACGTCCAAAAATACTTCGAAAACGACACCTGACTCGATCCCATAGCCGAAAGCCTTCAAAAACCCCCTTCTGTGAAATATTCCCACTTCCCCGTCAATTTCCTTTGCTCTTTTCCTTGGCCTTACCGGTACTTCTCTTCCTCTTCCTTTCCTTTTTTCTCTTTATTGCATCGAACAATATTGAAGTTGTGAGATGTCTGCGTTCAATAAACACGAATTTCTTTTCATACGATTTTTTTTAAGTAGGTATGAAACTGGGTCGGAGGTTTTCCCGTGAGCTGAACGTTGTGCCGGCTCAGGGAGTTAAATTAGTTTCCTCTTCATTACTGAAAACCGGAAGTTGGGAAGGGAAATGCGGCCGAGCTCCAGAAGCTTTTCCAATGTGGTTTTCCGTCCGAGTTTAGCATCACGTAGAGGTCACCGTCTTGCGGACGACGTAAATCGTTAGGTAGGGGAAATATTCAAATTCAAAGGGGAAGGGCTTCTCCCTGCGTCCCGTTAAAATGCATGAAATCCCTCGAGGTTCCCCCACTCCGATTTCCCTTGTGGGGATTTTCACTCGACAAACCGAGCCGTTTAATATGTATGCGTGAGAGGGTCGAGGGATCTTATTGTACTCATCACACCTTTCCTGAAGGCGTATAGAACGAGTTTTGTTGATTTTTGTTGATTGCTTGTTCTGTAGAATATAAAAATCGTATAAAACCCGTGGGGATCTGAGGGGATAAAAGCTGCAAATTTTACACAAGGGTTTATTATTCTTTGATATAGGTTACTTGTGCAGAAATTTAATTCTGTGTTAATGAAAAAGATTTTTTTTATTTTGTTTTTTCAAAAAATGTTTTTTTCAAATTTTGTTTTGATTTTACTTGAAAAATATTTGACCTCCTGGGATCTTTCAAAAATCCCATTTGTAGCCCCATGAAAGCCCTATAGATCACAACAGTGAAATCGGATCGCAGCGGGACCCCCAAAAATGGATTCCACGTCGAAAAATACTTCGAAAACGACACCTAACTCGATCCCATAGCTAAAAGCCTTAAAAAACTCTCGTACCCCCTTTTAAGCCCCATAGCGACCCACGGGTTTGGGCGATCGGGCTGAAAACCTTTCGGGCACAACTAGATGGTAAACCGAGTATTTTGTCAAAATTTCAGATTTAAAAAAAATATTCCTACTGCCCAAAACGGCCTGGACGGCGGACGGACATTTCGGTTTTGGAATCTAGACCACTTGAAACGGATAATGTCAAATTTTGAGGCCGATCGGAGTCGTCGACCCCCGTCGCGAAAACATAGGAATTCCAAGAATAATAAACCAAAAGGGAGGGATTTCTGACGGGTATCGGCTATGATTTCGAGAGGGGCTTCGTTTTCGAGGTATTTCCCCAAATTGGTTCGAGTCCACATGTAAAAAGCTACAAATTTTACACGAGGGTTTATTCTGCCGTCGTTAGTTAAAACACCCCCATCTCCATATTTCTTTATATCGAGAAAAAAGTTGTTGAATGAGATTTTGTAGGCCATCCACACTATTCGAGATAGGAAAGTCTTTTACCGAACCTTTCAAATGGAGATAAGAAGTTCTAACTTGGCGCAAAAGACGCGCCACGCCGAAATCTACTCAACCATGCACCTAACTCCAAAAACACCAAAATGGTCGATAGGGTGTTTTATCCTAGGACGGCCGTATTATTCTTTTACGCGGACGCATGGAGGAATAGAGAGGAGAGTTCACTGAATAGGACTTCATGTCCCATAGTCGACGGTGGCGCTATCCCTACGGAACGTAGTGAACTACTCATAAGAGAGTTTTTGCAGACCTTTCCACGAATCCGTAGCAGGAAATCCGTATGGGCTGTCTAGGCCGACCATGACTGGAAGCTAACCACCACAACCACCCCACTACAGATTCCTTACGAATCCGTATGGAAAAATTGACTACTAAAGTGACGCGCACGTTGTTTTCACTCTCACATACCTCAAGAAAAAATGGTCGCCGTGAAGTTTTGACTTGTTGCGTTTGAGTATTTCACAAGTATTAAATATTTGTAATAAGAAATTTTCTTATTACAAGTACGAGGACTCCTACTGCCACTCGGTTTTTTGTGAAGAGGAAAATGGATGAAAATCCAAAAAAAAATGGTCGCCGTGAAGTTTTGACTTGTTGCGTTTGAGTATTTCACAAGTATTAAATATTTGTAATAAGAAATTTTCTTATTACAAGTACGAGGACTCCTACTGCCACTCGGTTTTTTGTGAAGAGGAAAAAGGATGAAAATCCAAAAAAAAAAAGGTCGCCGTGAAGTTTTGACTTGTTGCGTTTGAGTATTTCACAAGTACTTATTAAATACTTGTAATAAGAAATTTTCTTATTACAAGTACGAGGACTCCTACTGCCACTCGGTTTTTTGTGAAGAGGAAAATGGATGAAAATCCAAAAAAAAAGGTCGCCGTGAAGTTTTGACTTGTTGCGTTTGAGTGTTTCACAAGTATTTCTTATTACTAGGGTTGCCTGATGAGAGAAAAGGAAAAAAAGGACATCAAGATATATAACGTATAAATTACAAAATGCACATACTATATTATAATATAATTATAAGGTAAAGGTTTTTCATCAATCAGATGGATGATGGTTTGTTACCTACCTAATCGGGTATTATAATATGTTGAATGTTGAAACTAAAAACTTGAAGTGGATTCTATTCCTATTAGAATTAGATCATTTTCTATAATATAATGATATTATATTATAGAAAATGTAATAATATTATAGAAAATATAATAATATTATATTATAGAAAATGATGTAATTCTAATAGGAATAGAATCTACTTCAAGTTTTTAGTTTCAACATTCAACATAATATGTTGAATGTTGAAACTAAAAACTTGAAGTAGATATTATTATAATACCCGATTAGGTAGGTAACAAACCATCATCCATCTGATTGATGAAAAACCTTTACTGTGGGGACATGTAGTCAGTTCCTCTCATCCACTGAGAGTTCATCAGAGAAAAATTTTCTCTGATGGAATGAGAATATTTAATATTCTCTCGACGTTGGCATTATGGGCAGGAATGGCGAAAACAATTTGGCACAATTTGAGAAGCTGTGAGTGTTTCTCTGATTGGTCGACAAGATGGAAATATTCACACCATCTTTGACTGCAGTTCATGGCTTTAAATTTAGTGAGAAATTAGATTTAGGGAGAAATTTCTCCTTCAGTCTTTCAGTCAGAAAATCTTCGACTTCCTCCAACGAAGCTAGCACCTCCAAAACTGAGTTATGTTTGGCTTCCAATTTCTTAATCTTTTCATTGAAAGAAAACATTAATGAATGTAGAAACCACAAGTCACTTTCATTTTCTGGCTATTCAAACAGATTTTTTATTAGGCTCTGAGACATAAAATACGACGCCAGAGGTTCATACATTTGAAGCACACGATTTATGCAGGGAAACAACGACAACCAACGGGATTTGGAGTGGCGAAGAAGCTGCCTGTATTCGATGTCAACGCCCACGATGGACATAGGTTTAACAAGAACAAGATTTTTTCTAAGCAGGCTGTTCCAGATAGGTAGGTAGCCCAAACGATTTTCAGGTAATTTCGAGGTAATTTCAGAAAATGAGAGATTTAAAAAAAAAAGAGAACATTTGCCCGAAAAATGAAAAAAGAGAGGACGCCCGGACAGGGTGTGAAAAAGAGGACATGTCCGGAAAAAAGAGGACGTCTGGCAGCCCTACTTATTACAAGTCCTACGAGGACTCCTACTGCCACTCGTTTTTTTGTGAAGAGGAAATGGGTGGAATAAAAATTTCCAATTCATCCATCGAGTGTAGAACAGAATAAAACAGAAGAGAACAAAGCGAACTGAGAACAAAAAATAACAAAGCAGAATACAAGCCCGTTTGTTTACAAGATAACATCTTGAGGTTACAACGGGGTTACACAAGCGTCAGGTTATGTTGCTTTTCATACAGATTTCTATACTGATTTGGTAACCCGTAGGAATAAGGATTCGTACCGCCTACTGCTACAGATTCCTTACCGATTTGTCCTCGCGCATGCGCACTCCCCCTTTCCTTACAGATTCGTACTACGGATTTCCTCCTACCGATCGGTGGAAGGGTCTGCAAAAACTCTCTATAGTACCTTCAAACCCGACTAGAGTGAGCCACTAGCCCTCCTTACGGAGGAAAGCCCCAAATACCTAACTAAACGGATTTATCTTCCACTGTTGTGCTACTACAATTAAAGGAAAAATTGAAGGAACCATCTCTGAATAACGAATTTCGTTAAACGAAATTGATTGTGTAGTTGTGTACACTGTGAATGCAAACGACACGTCGGAATTCGCAGGGCGCCATCTTCTGGTTCAGTTCTGGTAACTTACCACCTTCAAAGTTCACTACCTACGTCTCGTAGGGGTCGCGCTGCAGTCGCAATCCCCCCCGCCGTTCCATCACTGGGTTGGCGTTTTGGGAACGCGATTTAACACAGAGTGAGCTCTCCTCTCTATTCCTCCATGACGCGGACGGTTACAAGTCCGAAGATTAATTCTGTGTCAACAAACAATTTGAAAAAAAAAAAAAAAAAAAAAAATCAAGATGTTAAAAAAAAATTTAATAATTTTTTACTCGGAAAATATTTGATCTCCAGGGATTTTTCAAAAATCCCATTTTTAGCCCCATGAAAGCCCTATAGATCCCCACAGTGAAATCAGATCGTTACGGGACCCCAAAAAATGGATTCTACGTCCAAAAATACTTCGAAAACGACACCTAACTCGATCCCATAGCCAAAAACTTTCAAAAAAACCCTCTATTAGCCCCATTTTAGCCCCACAGCGCCCCACGGGTTTGGGCGATCGGGCTGAAAACCTTGCGGGCACAACTAAATGGTAAACCGAGTATTTTGTCGAAATTTCAGATTTAAAAAAAAAATCCTACTGCCCAAAACGGCCCTGACGGACATTTCGGTTTTGGAATCTAGACCTCTTGAAACGGATAATGTCAAATTTTGAGGCCGATCCGAGTGGTCGACCTCCGTCGCGATAACAAAGGTGTATTAGCCTACTTATTCCAAGAATTATAAACCAAAAAAAAAAAAAAAAAAATGTTTTGAATTGACGGAATTAATTTATGGATAGTTTACAATTAGCCCAGAATACTAAACCCTTGTGAAGCGTTTTTTGTAGTTGTACTATTTCTATCAGCTACGTCCACCATAAAAACTCTTGACGGGTTAAAGTTTGACGAGTACTGCAGCTGTAAAACCTGTTTTCTCGCCCCCCTTCTGACGACATTTCGAACGAAAATTCCTCGCCCTCGTCCATTTTCTTCATCTTGTTAGGAGGTTCACAACGTTGGGGGGACATCACTTCTTTTACTGCCCCACTTGAACCGGGGGAAAAAAAACCCAGCGGCGATAAGGCAACACTGCCTGGGGGGACACCTTTTGATGGAGTTGACCCGAATTCCGAATATTCACTTCCTGTCAACTACTCTGCTCACCTGCCACGGAAATGATGAATAGTAGGTAGTTGTACTTGAAGAAGAAGAAGAAGAAGAAGAACTGTTGGAAAAGTAACTGTACATTGAATACCACTCTATAGGGCTGTACCTATGCAGAAGGGGCTTGCTTGAAGCACTCGAAACGTGAAATCCGAGAACCAAAAAAGTAGGTACCTACAAACGCAAGTATGGAATTTTACGCAAGGGTTTACTATTCTTTGATGTAGGTTACTTGTGCAGAAATTGAGTCTGTAAAAAATTGTTTAAAAAAATGATTTTTTTTTTCGAAATTGTTTTTCACTCGGAAAATATTTGAACTCCTGGGATCCTTCAAAAATCCCATTTGTAGCCCCATGGAAGCCCTATAGATCCCCACAGTGAAATCGGATCGTTCCGGAACCCCACAATATGGATTCTACGTCCAAAAATACTTCGAAAACGACACCTGACTCGATCCCAGAGCCAAAAGCCTTAAAAAAAACCCTCCCGTAGCCCCATGGCGCCCCACGGGTTTGGGCGATCGGGCTGAAAACCTTGCGGGCACAACTAGATGGTAGCAGAGTTGAACAAATGGTACTTACAAGTACTAATTACAAAGTACAAGTACAAGTACAAGTACTTGGAAAAGCAAGTACAAGTACATTTGTGTACTTGTACTTGCAACAAGAGAAACAAGTACAAGTACTTGTAATTGGAATTCCAAGTACAAGTACTTGTTCTTGTACTTGCACCATGAGAAACAAGTACAAGTACAAGTACTTGTACTTGGACCTCCAAGTACAATTACTCGTACTTGTACTTGTCTACATCCAAGTACTTTTACTTACAAGTACTAGTACTTGTACTTGTGCTTGAACTTACAATTACAAGTACTTGGACTTCCAATCATCAATAATAAAAACAATATTGGCTGAAATCCCCACTCCTTCCCTTCTTTAGGGAAGGAGAGGGGGCTGAAGGAGGGGAAAACGGAAAAAATCCTTGAGGGCGCTCAACCTATCTCAGAACATAGATCATTTTTGAATTTCTCGAGATTTTCAAGGTATGTACTTGGTGTACTTCAAGTACAATTACTTTCTACAAGTACAAGTACTTGTAATTGTAAGTGCAAGTGCAAGTACAAGTACTTGTACTTGCATGAAGACCCACTCAAGTACAAGTACATGTACTTGTACTTGCACTTACAATTACAAGTACTTGTACTTGGTCTCGATTTAGTTAAAGTACAAGTACAAGTACTTGTACTTGGCAAGTACTTTTCAAGTACTTGAACCATATAAATCACTGGAGTAGCTTTTTCTCCATTTACACATGTTTTTGGAGGGGAACATTCCTATTTTTACTAATGTACTTTGGATAAGTACTTAAGTACAAATGTAATTAAGTACTTTCAACTCTGGATGGTAGTCCAAGTATTTTGTCAAAATTTCGGTTTTAAAAAACATTCCTACTGCCCAAAACGGCCCGGACGGCGGACGGACATTTCGGATTTAGAATGTGGACCTCTTGAAACGGATATTGTCAAATTTTGAGGCCGATTGGAGTCGTCGAACTCCGTCGCGATTACAAAGGTGTATTATTGCAAGAATAATAAACCAAAAACGCTGCAAATTTTACACAAACGTTTATTATTCTTTGATAACCTATATATAGGTTACTTGTGCAGAAATTAAATTCTGTACCTAAAAGAAAAAATTTAAAAAAATTTTTTTTCTCAAAAAAGTTTTTTTCGGATTTTTTTTTTCAAAAATTATTTAGGTTTTACTCGAAAAATATTTACCCTCCTGGGACCCTTCAAAAATCCCATTTTTAGACCCATGAAAGCCCTATAGATCGCCACAGTGGAATCGGATCGTTTCGGGACCCCCAAAAATGGATTCTACGCCAAAAAATACTTCGAAAACGACACCTAACTCGATCCCATAGCCAAAAGCCAAAAAAACCCTCCCATAGCCCCATTTTAGCCCCACAGCGCCCCACGGGTTTGGGCGATCGGGCTGAAAACCTTGCGGGCACAACTAGATGGTAAACCGAGTATTTTGTCAAAATTGCAGATTTTTAAAAATATTCCTACTGCCCAAAACGGGCCGGACGACGGACGGACATTTCGGATTTTGAATTTAGACCTCTTGAAACGGATAATGTCAAATTTTGAGGCCGATCGGAGTCGTCGACCCCCGTCGCGAAAACCGTACATAAAAATAATTAAACAATGAAAAACTTTTCGCATTTCCTTGTTAGATCAATAACTTCCACAATTTTGGTCAGAGTTTATGAGAGTATGGCCCATTAATGAACAAATTTCATAATGATTGAATCATTTCAAAGCTCTGCGCATGCGCAAACTAAATTTTCTCGTTACAGTTTTAAATTTTGTGGTGACGTAAAAATCTAACCGGTAATCTGAGGTTGCAACCATATACCAGCTGCGCGGGGGCCATATGCCATCAAGAAATGCGGAATTCTCGTGTCCCAGTCTTGCTGGCTTTTTCCTACAGACATGGCCAGTTGTTAGCGACCGGTTGAGTCGCTCCATCAGACCAGCGGATTGAGAGTGCAGCGTTGTAGTTCTTGTCCGGTGGAACCCCAACAAAGATCCCACCTCCTTCAATAACTGGGACTCAAAGTTTCTTCCCTGATCCCTACGTACCTCAGTGGGCATTCTAATTAGGGATGTTGAAAAAGTATCGATACTTAAAAGTATCGATACTTTTCAAAAAAGTATCGATACATATCGATACTTTTTGTCCCCGATACATATCGTAGTATCGATACTTTTTTTCCGGTATCGGCGCCGATACTTTTTTTATCCCTCACATTTCATCAGATTCAAAACTTACGGTAGTTGACAGTACCTCTAACTTGACCAGCAATTGAAGAAAGTTGATGTAGGTACCTACCACCACCTCCTGGAGCTGCACCAGCTCTCATATCAGGAGAATCAGCCGTCCTCGATCAAGGGCGGACCACCAAAATGTTGGCCCAACCAACCAACCCAACTCACTCATCACAGTAGAAATTAGTGTGGCCGCAGCTACACCAAACGAGGGAATGTTCCCCTTTTTTGCTACCTGTACCTACCCACCGAGGCTTGGAGCAAGGTTTTCAGTCCGATCGTCCAAACCCGTGGGGCGCTATGGGGCTAAAATGGGGCAATTGAAAGTTTTTTTTAAAGGCGTTTGGCTATGGGATCGAGTTGGGTGTCGTTTTCGAAGTATTTTTGGACGTAGAGTATATTTTGGGGGTCCCAGATGGATCCAATTTCACTGTGGGGATGTAAAGGGCTTTCATGGGGCTACAAAAGAGATTTTTGAAGGATCTCAGGAGGTAAAATATTTTCTGAGTACAAAAAAAAAAAAAATTAAAAGAAAAACCTTTTTTTTTCAAAAATTTTTCATTGAGACAGAATTAATTTTTGCACAAGTAACCCATATCAAAGAATAATAAACCCTTGACTAAAAATTTGCAGGCGTTTTTGAAAAGTATCGATACTTCGATACCGATACTTTATTGAAAGTATCGTATCGATACTTTTAGATACTGTCTGGATGTATCGATACGATACTGTATCGATACTTTAGAAGTATCAAACATCCCTAATTCTAATGCAATTGAAAAGTTGTTCAACCGACGCTGTCGCCACTGTCTTTGCCTCTTGGTCAGGAATCGGTATTGCCTCGGGCCGAGAATATCAACGCCCATGCGTTCAAACGGTGCCCCAACCATAATTTGTTTCAGGGGCGCTGGTCTAGTGCGTCCTGGGCCCTTGAACCGTTGACAATTCAGGCAGCTTCTACACCATGCTCGTATGTCGGTCTTCATACCGGGCCAGAAATGGAGGCGAACTTTGTGTCTTCTGAATTCCGAAGTGTCCAGCCGTTTGAATTTAGCGCCTCAGTAGTGACAGCCCGCAAGACCTTGCTGGGGCTCCTCGAAGGTCCGCTCCTGTTTCACGTCCGCCCTCCACAGATAGCGCATGGTCCCGTTTAGGGGGAAGAACCCCTCCGCTCCATGCGGCACTATAGTTCTCAGAACCTCGTCCCAACGGAGTTGAACCCGTCCGTATCGCTGTTTCAATTTTAAGTTAAGATCATACTTCTACAGGATCATTTCTGTAGTTGATCTTCAACGCTTTACCGATAAATTATCGGCTTTTCGAAACCATGATGACGAATTGTGGTGTCGAATCCTGAGCGTGAGGCAGGTAATTGTGAGCTAGTGTTTACAATTTCCATCGATGACCGTTCAGCGTTCCAATACTTGGGAGCGTGTGGATTCGACGCTTTCTGAGTGGTACTTAAATTGAACAAGTCCAGATTAAGGATGTATGATACTTCTAAAGTATCGATACATCCAGATAGAGATGTGCGATATTATTCAGTACCCGATACTAGTATCGAAAAAAATATTCGATATCTACAAGTATTGGATCATATGGGTACTTTTAATAAGAGAAAAGAACATTTCTGTATTGAATAGGGACAGTTTAAAAATCGAATCCTGGATTATCATTATTATTATTTACTATTATTAATATTATCATTATTGTTACTTCAATGAGTCAGAAGAAGAAGAATGATATTATATTGTTGTTGGAAACGGTCAACATCACCATCAACTATTGATATTATATTAATTTAATAAAGGAAATATTGTATATAAAATATAATTCTACCACCAATCGTCGTCTGTGCCTCTCAGAAAACACAATTTGTCAACATATTTTGGTGACAACCGAGAATGTTCCTTTTCTCAAAATTCAGTAATAAGTTTGGTCGAAAATTATTTACCTAATCATCCACGAGGTCGATTGTGATAAATGAAAATAAGCAATCTGAGAACACCGCCTGAGTCTAGCGTCGCTATCGTCAGTAAAAACTCCCTGCTTATAATGTTTATAGAAAAAAAAATTAAACCATGGTTTAATTTTTTTATAACCATGGTTATAATATTTGTTTAGTCCAATGCCATGGAAGAAATAGGAACGAAATAGGAACGAAATAGGAACCTTCCTTATTCCATGGTCCAATGCGTTTTTAAAAGTATCCAAAAGTACCGATTCATAAAAGTATCGATACTTTTTGAAAAATATCGATCCAATACTTTTTGATACTATTTTTATCAAAAATGTCGATGTGATGTGAAATGTCAATACATGATAATATCATCACTTCAAAATGCATTGATACATATTATGTATCAATACATTTTGAAGTAGGTACCTTACATCTCTAGGTTTGACTGATAATCTCTACTAGAGATTCTCTAGTATCTGTGTTGGCCGACAGAGGTGAGCGTGGCGAGTAGATTCCTCGCTTTTCGTGTAGGTTGTAGCACCAAGGAGGTATAGTTAGGGTGGCCAGATATTTTTTTCGAGGAAGCAGTACATTAAACAAATAGTTGTCGGACACTATAGTATTACATATATATACTATATATAGTCTATGTGTATGCAGTACCTACTATAGTACAAGAGCCTTTTCTTGTCTATAGACAAAATTATTATTATTAGACATTACAATTTTTTGGTCTATAGAGAAAAAAAAGTTTTTCAATGTCTAATAAAACATCACATTAGGTTAAATCATTGCCACTGGCACCAAAAATATTATGACTATATGATATAATCTACATCCCATAAAGGAGATCCATACCGAGAGATCAATACTATTCGGCTGCATTTAAAAACTAGAGAACCCGTTTGAAAAACATAAAAACCGTAGCTCCACCAACCAACTTCTTCTTCTCCTAATTGATAAAAGGTGTTGTATCTAATTTAGGGTCTGGGCGTCTGGGCACCATCATTCTTTGGAAGATATTGCCAAGTGCGTAACTAAGTTGGCAGGAAGTAGCGAGCCTAAAACTCTACTAGTTTCAAAAAGCAGTACATTTCAGGTGTACACAAGGGTCTCTGTGTACAGCAGTATCACATACCTTAAAGCAGTACTGTACTGCAAAAAGCAGTACATCTGGCCACCCTAGGTATAGTACACACAGTAACAACTACAACATCAGACTCAGACGAGACGTTGTCACATAACTTATGTGTGTGAGTGTTCCTATATAATTTATCGGTAGAGAGCTTCCCTGTGATTCAAGTACCTATAAATTTATAAATAAATGATTCAAGTAAAGTTATTTTAGTTTTAAGTAGGTACATCAGATTTATGTACAGATTCTGTTTCCATTTGGGTATTTTTTCCGATACTGTAAAAATAATCGATACCAGTAGTAGTATCGAATGGCAGGATTCGATACCAAAAGTACCCGGTATCGGAAGGAAATACCCGATACTTTACCCATATCGATAAGTATCGCACATCCCTAGCTCGAACGTGCGGTGCTAAGGTGTGGAGTGTGCACCAGCCAATTCAGTAACGTCGACGCTTTCAATTGCAATGTAGAGACCGTCCACGGAATGAAAACTTCGACGACGTTTCGAAACCATTGAGGATTTTGACTCGTGGAGAAGGTATGTAGTTACTTACGTAGGTACACATTTTTTAACCCAAGAAAGCTAGACGTCTGCACAAATACGCTAGACATTCGTAATTATCACAGTTTTGAAGTTTTAATGAGTAAATAAATTCAAATTTTGTTTCTTTGTATTAGAACATTAACGTATAATATCGAAAATCACAGGTTTCCCAAAAGTTTCGGCCTGGCTGGCCGATCATTCCGGTGGTAAAACTGTAAAAAAAAAAAAAAAAAATTGCTTCTTAAAGAGCCACTATATTACGTTCTCGTTTCAAGGGACTTCAAAAGCATCTTCAAACCAGGTTTGAGAATGGGATAGAATCTATCTATCTAGGTCTGATCTAGTAACTAGAAATTCCAACTGTTGGAATTTCTTTCTTTCGTCACCAACGAAAACCCCTAGTTGTAGACTGTTGCAGACTGTTGCAGATTGTTTAGCTTGCAGATCATGAGTTTGGAAGTTGAGAATTTTAGGAGAAGTGAATCCTAGATGGCTATATACTTCATCGCCCGATCCTGCCCCTGTAACATGAGGCCCTAGGTGTTAATAATAAATTAGCACGATTTAAATTTATCTTATTTTAATCATAAATGATCTTCTCTCCTCATAATATAGCCATTTTTCGGCAAGCTATCATCACGCTCAATCCCCCAATGATCTCTTATAAATAATAAGAGATAAATCTCTCTTATAGAGATAAATCTCTATTGCTTACTTTACAAGTTGGAAAATGATATTTTTATTGATTAATTCGAAAAATGAAAAGCTTCTATTTACCAAGCTCGTAATATTCTAACACTTTCCTTCACAACCGATATTCAGCTACAACAAAAATTGAACCTCGAAATACATCGAGTCGATTGGTGGCGTTATTTTGTTTGAATTCAGGCGCCAACGCGAGTGTTCTATCTCGGTTCGAACGATCGTCAATAATCGATAGCACACTGATATCGAAGGCTTCCCTCACACAGGGCTTAAGCGCATGCGCAAGGAAGGGTCGGTATTGAGACCGAAGTTCGGTGAAGGAGGGATGTCCACACTGAAGAAAAATATCGATATTCGATATATCGATAGTTTTAAAAAATATCGTTTTACTAGGTCGATATATCGTATAATAAATATCGATGTATCGGATATTAGTCCAAATTTAAAAAAAAATCCATGCCTTTCACGACTTTTGATTACTAGTAAATAAATTAAGGTTATAAATTCTTCAAAATTTGAAGAAGATTGTTTAAATTTATTTTTAAACAAAAAGATTGTTTAAAGATTTTTCATTAATTGTTGAGATTTGAAGATTAATTGTTTAAAGATTTTTAAAATTTGATTTAAATTGTTTAAAGATGGTTTAAATTTGAAGATTATTTAATAATCTGTAATGAGTAGGTACCTAATTATTTGTAAAATCATAGAAACAATTTATTTTCTTAGTTTATAATGTTCTGACAAAACATTCAGTACATTGCACTAAAATGAATTGCGTGGATCTGCTCACCAACATTAATCAAGTACATTATTAACTCTTCACACATGTGATTGTGAACCAATTCGGTAAAGGGATTAGGAAATGAATTGAAAGCCGAGGTCTATTAAACATAGTAATTGATTAGAAATACTTTCAGTCAAGTTACCTACACGCTCTTTGATCCTATTTCTAGCTGGTGTTCGGATTTATGTCGGATCTCTCTCAAAAATATCGGTTCCCGATATTTAAAAAATAATATCGATATATCGATATATCGGTGGAAAAAATATCGCCCGAAAATATCGATATATCGGCGGACAAATATCGATATTTCGATATATCGATATTTTTTGAGCATCCCTAGACCGAACGTCGAGTCAATACAACCGACTCCCCAAACCACAGAGTAACAGAGAACAGCCCCAAACGGTTGAACCTCAGACGTCGAAGCAATACAACTGGCTCCCCACTGTGAACTCGTTTTCAAGAACTTGTAAGTCTGATAACATGACTATCGCCTTTCTCATCAGCATGGAACAAGGAAACCATGGAACAGGAAACCTTGTTCCATGGTTGTCTATAAACCAGATAGTCCAGTCATTAGGTCTTCAAAATGGTGAAATAGAAACATATTTTGGGTTAGAAATGGTTTTTGGGGTGCTGAATCCGAATCTGAGGTTTGCATACATAATTTCGTGACGGAACATGGAGAAAAATGCAAAAAACAGAAATTTTCGGCTTTTCCTTGGTTTTTTGAGTATAGCTCAAAAACTATCAACTTTGTGAGAAAAAAACGTTCTTACCTTTATTACAGAAGATTAAATGTGCTATCGTTTGAGCGCAACCGCAGCTCTGTAGGTCCAATGGATCCCGAGATACAGCACTTCAAAATTTGGCAAATTTTCTCAAAAAGTGCAATTTTTAGTTTTTGAGAATCTAGCGAGTCAAATTTCTGCAGGACCCCCTCCTGATTGTTTTAGCTTCTGAACATTCATTTGTACGTACGAAACGAATTTAAAACAACATACACTGCCAAGGAGATGGCACAGCAGCTTCCTCGTTACAATCAAAGTGACACCATCATAAAATGCGCTGAGAGTACCCCTGATTCAATCTTAATGAAACTGATAGGGGACCATCTAGAGCTATACCCACACAATTCCTGAAAATTTGATTGAAATCCGATCAAAATTGTAGGAGTTATGGCTGTGGCAAGGAAATTACGTTCGCGCATGCGCTGAGCGTACCGCTGATTCAATCGTGATGAAACTAACAGGGGACCATCTAGAGCTATACGCACACAATTCCTGAAAGTTTGATTGAAATCCGATCAAAATTGAGGAAGATATGCCGGTTTCAAGAATTTCACGTTAGCGCATGCGCAGAGCGCACCGCTGATTCAATTGTGATGAAATTCGTATGGGACCTCAAGGAGCCTGATCCGCATAATCCCTCAAAATTTGAGCAAAATTCATTCAAAATTGTGGAAATTATGGCTGTAACAAGGAAATGCGGACAGACCGACAGACACGGAACCAAATTTGTTCAGTAGGCTATGAAACGCAAAATGCGAGTGGAAATTTTGAATTCGGACAACAAAAATTTTTTTTCTCCTGAAAGTGAACACAAGGCTTCCGCTGCTTCGCAGACTCGGAAGCAATAAGAAACGTCCAATCTGACAGCGCGGAGAGCGGAAGGACGTTTTTCAGAACGTTTTCGGTTGTAGCTCAGAAACTATTGGTCCGATTCCAGTTTTATTTTTTTCTCGTGAAAGCTGATTAAATTCCCCGTCGCAGCTATTCCGTGTAAAATTACGATTTGAGCTTTGATAAGGGAGGGAAAGAAGAACGTTTTCTGAAAAACGTGGTCGTAGATTGTCAAATTTCTTGTTTCCACACTTTTCGACGAATACTAACGGCACTTTTGTAGTTTCAACAGACATGCAATGTGCCGTTACTTATATAAAATTTAATAAGCTTTCTGATCAAAAAAAGAAAAGTAAGATAGGACAAACCGTTCCCAAGTTATAGGCAGAAATGTGCAAAGTATCTTGTTTTATTCACAATGAGCCACCTTTTTTTTGCCGTGACCGCCCCTCCCTTAACGATTTCCTTTTTTTTTAGGTGAAAGCGGATTAAATTTTATACAGGAGACGGCACATTGCATGTCTATTGAAACAATAAAAGTGCCATTAAATGGATTCATTTAATTTACAAATTTTGTATTCGTCGGAAAGGGTGGAAACAAGATATTTGACCCTCTACCACCACGTTTTTCGGAAGATTTTCTTCTCTCTCTCCGAGACTATTTCTCCGATCGCAATTTCATTAATCCCACGCTTTTTAAAATTTAATCAGCTTTCACCCGAAAAAAATAAATGTAAGATCGGACCAACCGTTCCCGCGTTATAGGCAAAAATGTGCAAAGAAACACGGTTTGTTCAAAATTCGCCACTTGTTTGCCGCGCCTGCCCCTCCCTTATCAACGCTCAAATCAAAATTTCACACGGAATAGCTGCGATTGGGAATTTATTAAGCTTTCACGAGAAAAAAAGAAATTTGGAATCGGACCAATAGTTCTTGAGCTACAACCGAAAACGCTCTGAAAAACGTGCTTCCGCTGTCTTCAAGGCGTCAACTAAGATGTTCACATTTTGGAAAAAATGGCCTATTTTCAAAGTGCCATAACTCTAGAACTAATTGACCTACACAGCTCCGGTTGGGCTTAAATGGTCGCACATTTAATGCTCTTTAAAAACGTATATAGTGCCTTTCGACGAAAAATGCATAGTTTATTAGATATAGAGCAAAAACTGAAATAAGGCCGAAAAAATCGCGGTTTTTCGTGTGCTACGCGTGAAGCACAGCTTTTGGGAAGTTGCAAAATTGGGTATACACTACCCTAATGAGTCCGAACAACATATTAAAAAAGCAGAGATACATCTCGTTTTGCGAATTTATTGTCGAAAGTGACTGGACTCTCAAACAATCTTGTCAAAACTGTATGAAAATCCGGACCAGAAATTATCAGATCGAAAAAACCCTCCCGTAGCCCCAATGAGGATCCATCTTTCCTCGGTTCCAGGACCACGGGGGAAGACCATGGGCTAGAAGACTCCTCTATCACCCCTCCGATCGTCCGAAATCGCCCGGCGAGACATCGCTGCTACACAAAACGGACGGGCTCCCAATGTAAAACAGCAACCAGATAACAACAGACAACGACCTGTATTCGCTTGTTCTAAACTCAACTTGTTGTAAACGATCAACTCAACTCTCAAAAACAACAAAACTCTTTCGGAGAGCCCGATTTCGTTTCTCCGCCATGTTGACAACTCCGTACGGTCTGTTGATCGACCCTCTCCGCAGTACATCTTCTTTTGTCGTCTCAGTCAACAGGACGGCGGGCCCCTTTTTAGCATAAATCCTCAAACTATTTTCACGCTCCCCCAACAGAAAACACACTTCAAACCTTCCCCCAGTGACGTCAATGTTTTACCGCTCCATCGGGTCGACCCCAACTGAGGAGGCCCACGAAAGTTTTTCCGGTAGATAAATATTACAGGGAAGACGGGAAAATTCGTCGGAGGAAAAACTGTGTCCTGGGACGGAAAAACAAGGACGAAAATGAGAAGTCGGTTTTGGGGGGTTTCTTTTTTTTCAGTTTCCTTTTCCCCCTTTCGGCAGGGGTTCACATTCTATCAGTTTCTTGTCCCTTTAGGGCTCTTCGGCGGTCAGAGCGTTTACGGGCAAACGGCGGATCAAGTTTTATTTAAACGAAAACCTCAATCTCGAGGGAGAAACTTTGATTGAGTTGGAAACTTCGTTTCATCGGCCTTCCCCGCGTTTCGTCATTAACCTTTCAGGGCACTGGGAGTGTGACAGTGTTAAATATTTCGGGAAGTTCAACAACCGGTGGAAGGGCTTCTTATCGGGAAGGGAAAAAGGCACGGAGGAGTTAAAGCGGTGCAAACTTGACGGATTAAAAACGTGAGTGGAATGATGACGTGAGGGATAGCAGTGACGGATAATGGTGAACGTGTCGCAGGTAAGTATATTCTATTTTTATTATAACAGGCAATGGACGTCAATGCAGTCCCTAATGGGTCTGACCAAGGGCGGATCCAGGATTTTTCTGAGTGGGGCGGAAAATGATTGAATGATAGATTCCCCCAAACCAAAAAAGTGTTCCGGGCGAGAAGAGGAAAAAGCTGTTTCAAGACTATGTGAAGCACATTTTTCCTCTGAGTCAAAGTTTAGCTGCTTAGATATTTCTACAACCTGTACTGACTATTTTTTGAAGTGACCCCTCAATTGAAGAGTATTTATCGTTTTGTTATAGTTCCTTCTAGTGTGAGTGATTTGTTTCTGCTACCCAAATATGTCATCCAAAATTGTAATTTAAAAAAAAAAATTTAATCATTTCGCAGTAAGTTCGTTTGCCCTATCTTTGGAGTGTTGAAAAAGTTCAATGAGAACAGCTTACCTACTTATGAACAGATGATGAAGCATTATTTGTTGGTTAAGAAGGAACTGCGTGAATTAGAAAATAATAAGGACTCATCTGTGAAAGCCATCTGCCAAATCGTCGTCAGGGACTTGAGAAGAGTGTTGGATAAAGCTTCGATGCCAGTGGTGAGTGAACAAGAAATTGGTCGCTTGATACAGAACTATCATCAAAAATACAAAAAGTTACAAAAAATCCCGAAATTGAGAGCAGAGAGGAATGGAGAGATCAAGGCGTTTGTAGCACAAGCCAAAATGACCCTCTTTGACGTGGCCCTTTGCAAGTGCGTAGATTTCCAGTCTTGCGAGTGCAAACAAAACGTTCCCATTGCTGAACGGGCGTTTTTGATTGATCAGAGGCAGGAAAGAATGATGATGATCGGGGAGTATACTCCCGTTTTAGAATTTTCGTAGTATTTTTATCTATAGATAAAAAATACTACGAAAATTCTAAAACATCGATTTGAGAGACAAGTGGAGAGAGAAGGGCGCGCCTCAACATCAAAATTCTCACCCAGAGAACATCATCTTGGCAATGCTGCACGATGAGAGGGTACCCGTTCGTGAACTCGCTGTCCAGAGAATCCAGGATGCCAGAATAGAAGGTTTGGAGAGACTGCTGATATTCGAAAGTTCGATGTTCCTCAGTTGGATTTCAACGCTGACGAATATTATACCATGGTTTCATTTGAAGATAATACAGAGGAACCTCCATCTACGATCAATTTAAGCGATGTTTTCAATTTAAGCTGAGGGAAATTGCCCAAAATGGCATCAAAATGGATATGGCTGCAGTTCCGTGCCATTCCCAGGCAGTTGAGAGGCACATAAAATTGGTAACCGAGGCCTCTACTTCAGTTTGCGGTGAAACCAATAGACATGGGTTTATAAGGACCCGCAAAAAATCCCGGAAGCAAATTCCACGATTTGAGACAAAGCGTCATTTTTTCAATGGTGGTGACCAACCTCAGGATAATGCTCCACAACAATGAGTGAGTTTAAAAAAAATTAGATTAAAAAAGTTTTTAAAATGATTTTTCAATCCATTTTACCACGATTTGTTGGTCAGAAATAATAATATTCTGTCATTTTCGCGCTTTTTAGCGCAACCTTTTTCCAAAAAATGGAAAGGTGCGCTCACCTCTTCGACATGTATGTTTTTTTTTTTTTTTTTTTTTTTTTTGTGTACAGAGCATCACGCCCGAGCGGCTCAACAGATTTTCATGAGGGTGGTCTCATTGTCATCAGTGAGTTCGGGGGGTGGTTATAGGCTACCTTGATTTTTCCTCCCTCATCCCCTTCATCGGTTTTCGGGAGGTCCTTCACGACGAAAGTTGTTTATCTCTGATGTGTAACTAAGGAGGCCTCAAAAGGGGGACGAAAGTTTTTGTCCGATTTCGTTGGTACAAGAGTCTATGGAATGAGCTTTTCAGGCTGATTCCAACGACTCCAAAACGATTTTTGCAGCCTGAGCCGTTCGTTACCTCTGATCGGCATAAGGTTTTATTACGCATCGGTCGTTAGGGTGCAGTTGTTTACGTAATGAGCATCACGTGGATGATGTGTTGTGTGGCATAGTTTGGTCGCTAGATACCTACTGTTTCTTAGTTTCTCTCGCGTAATAACAAAAAGGTTGCGCTCATCATTCAATTCAATTGATGGCTTGTTCATTTTTTACGCAAACCTAAAACTTTTAACGATTTGTGCCACCTTGATTTTTTCGGCCGTTTTCACTCCGCCCTATTCACTATACCCCTGTCGCTTGTCGTCCTGACACCTTCTAGGCACAGTGATGAACGCAGCTCAGCCACCACACAACACACAGACATTTAATCAAATTTATGTTGAGTACTTCTCTTCAAATTTAGGCGATTATAAAATTTCAAATCTCATATATTTTCTCGTTGAGGGGGATCCGCCACTGTGACACGCCCCTGCCTACTAGGCTGACTCTCTGCTTGCGCAGAAACCAGCAGATGCAGGTTGACTAAAAGTGGATTTTACATCCAGTAAGTTGGGCACATAGCATATTATGCTCTTCCCGTTGGATGGGGCAAGTGCCCCTGTATCTGGTCTTGTTAGTGGTTTGGGGTTTGGACACTTCGCCCGTCCCAACAGGCTCTTCGAGTGGGACACACGCCCTACCCAGAGACCTGTGACACGGTGTGGAATCTCATCCGCAACCTTTAGCTATTTATGAGGATTAGACTCCATGAAGGCGGCAGCCTCCAGCCCTTTCCTCAACCTTCCTAAAAACTAGCTTCTAACTTCTAAGTTGGTCCATCCACCAGCCTCCACCAGGACGCAGAGAGAGTGACTGGGACACCATTCAGGTGCACCCAGGGTTGTAAAGCTCGTCGCCGAAACACTTGACGCTTACCCCTTTTCCAGATCGTTCCCTCATCGTTCGAAATGTACTATTAAAATCTGATTCAACTGAGATACTTAGTTAGATATTTCAGTTGAATGAGATGAATTCAATCATTCGCCATGTCAATCTGTCGCAATTCCTTGTCTCTTAAGGGGGTGGGCGGAGGAAATGTCGGCCCAAATACAAGGGTTCGCTGTTCAGACCGTTTTCGAAAAGGTAAACTCGGCCCCCCCTCTAAAGTAATTAAGATAACGAGGGGTGAAAGAAAGGAAAAGTTGGCCCAGCGTCAGTTAGTTGGTGAACGATAACGATAAAGTATGTACCTACACAGAGAACGTAATGCGATCTCAGCGAGGATTAGTTCATCTCAAAATCGACCCCTTCAACTATAAAAATGCTGCAAATTTTACATTTTATTATTCTTTGATATACATAGGTTAATTTTGCTTTTTTTAAATAATTCTGGTGTCAATAAGAAAATATTTTTACAGGAATGACTTGAGGAAATTTGACCTTCTTCCTCATGCAGTGTTTTATTTTTGGGGAAGGGAGGAGTTATTAAATTAAATTGAAATTCAAACTGAATTAAATTGAAATTCTAATTATGAATTAATTTAAGTTATTCAAGCAATCAGAAGGGGAAGGCCGAAAAATTTATTGGGCCCCAGGTGGGACTCGAACCCACAACCTCTGCATTACTAGTGCAACGCTCTAACCAACTAAGCTACAAGGAACCACAGCTGAGAAAGAACATTGGAGATTGAAGGCCCAACTGTCCCCTGCCCCCAACAATTGATTCGGCCTTATCATATTGTTACTTATTTCTCCCCCTCTGAACCTTGATCTGATGTGAAGCCAGTAGACATCCTACTTTTGTCCCTCATCCTTCAATCTCCAATGTTCTTTCTCAGCTGTGGTTCCTTGTAGCTTAGTTGGTTAGAGCGTCGCACTGGGAATGCAGAGGTTGTGGGTTCGAGTCCCACCTGGGGCCCAATAAATTTTTCGGCCTTCCCCTTCTGATTGCTTGAATAACTTAAATTAATTCATAATTAGAATTTCAATTTAATTCAGTTTGAATTTAAATTTAATTTAATAACTCCTCCCTTCCCCAAAAAGAAAATATTTTTGAAAAACAATTTTTTTTTTAATTCCCCAAAATGGAGAATAATAAACACTTGTGTAAAATTTGCAGCGTTTAGTTTATTATTCTTGGAACAATTATGGTGTATAGTTCTTGGAACGATTATTGTGTATAGTGTGTATAGTATTATTGGAACTATTATTCTTGGAATTATTCTTGGAACTGTTATTCATGGAATTATATTGTGTATAGTATACACCTACGCAATCGCGAGGGAGGTAGAAAATTCTGATCGGGCTCAAAACGTGATATTATACGTTTCAAGATGTCTAGATTCCAAAAACGAAACGTCCGTCCGTTTATTTAACTTTCAAAAATATTTTCTTAATGACCCAGAATTAATTTTTGCACAATTAACCCATAACGTATAATAATAAATCCTTGTGTCAAATTTGCAGCGTTTTTAAAAATAATATTGAAATTTAGGTACCTACCTAATAATAACGCTTGTTGATGTAACATAACATAAGATTCTAGTCGGTAACTTGTCTATTTTTTAACGATACCAACACTTTTTTGACGATGCCAAAAACGAATAAACCCTCGGGAATGGAATTATTAGTGCATTTCGTTCATTTCTTTAGTTCACTGGTGGGCAGAGTTTTCCTTTTGCCATTTTGGTCATAAACTGAGTTGGTCCGAGTTTCCCTTTGGCGATTGATACTGAGCAAGGTCGTAAACGGGGCTGGGCCGAGTCTTCCTTTCCTCGGAATGGTTCGTACCGAGTTCTCCATCGCCCAAGGGGGTTCCTCGGTCCATAAGAAGTTAACGTTAGCTTATGTACCTGTTTCTCAGGAACTATGCTAGATATCAAGTTTTTTTTGCGCTCATCTATTCAATTCAATTGATGGCTTGTTTTTTTTTTTTTTTTTTTTTTTTGTTATATTCCTCAACTCAAGATACATCTACTGTGCAATTTTCAAATTTTTATCTCTGATACATTTTAGTGGGCACGAATTCTACAAAACCCATTTTTCCAGTTTTCGCAATCCGACTGCCGCAGAGACACTATTTGTATTACCAACTTACATAGTATGTAAGTTGGTAGTACGAATGTATTACATATTTCAAGTATCATTCATTGGTAGCTGATAGATGTGAGATGCCCAATAATTATCATTGATAATAACTAATTTCATACTACTTGCTGTACCTTAGCCACTGCTAAGGCGCGATGGGGGAAGGCTAAATTGGGGCGTGTGGGCCCTTGTGAATTCAAGCTCTCGGCTCCGAACCTGACTCCCGCTCGTTCAAAACCTCATAGCTCCGCTTCTAGATGTCCAAAATTCAATTTCAAACGCCAAAACGATCGTTACAATATTCTACACTGATTAGATAAAAAACAATTTTTTGTCCAAAAATCAGTATTCCTTTTCCTGGGTCGTCATTATCCATTCCCGCTCTCAGCGTCATTACCTGCAGCTACATTTTGCCGGTGATGTTTATGCTAATGGGTATGGTATCACTTCAACTCATCATGGTCATTGAATCAAACGCCCCTTTCCCACTTTCAACTCCCAAATCGTTCTTCGGTCATCTCATAAACCACCTCGAACTAAACGTATTTCCTCCGCGCAAAATTGAATTCCGCCCATCTAACCCTGAAACTGTCACATTCCGAACTAGGTACGTGTCGCTCCGCCCTTAAAGCACTTCGCGAGATGCCGATGTCCAGCCCCATCATCTGCCCCATCAGGAATTCATATCGCCTCCCCGGCAGGTCCCTCACGCCCTTTGGAGGATTGATTAAAAATTCTTCAGCCCAACCGAAAAGTTCCGGTTGACCGGAATTAATTTCAGGGTGGAAATACAAAACGGGGAAGAAGAAAGATTTTTTTTCTCTCTCTCTCTTCTTTCACTATTCGGCATTGAAAGGAGAGTAATGAAAAGTTTACTGAAGGAAAATGAAAGCAAAACCAAGAATCCAATCTCAGCGGTTCCTGTATTGAGTAGTTTGTGGTTAAGATGAGAGAGAAAAGGGAACCGTTGGAATGGGGAAGGATTTCGGTTCGGTCAAATACGAAGCTTCTGAATAAACTGCAAATACTGCTGAAGAGACAGAGTGAGTGGCAGAAGTCGAATTAGGGACAAGGAATGCTGAGCGAGTCACAGAGACACCAGATGAGCAACGAGGAATGCTGAATACGTGACTGAGATGCCAGATGGGCGACAAGGGATGCTGAGTGAGTGACAGAGAGGCGGGAGTAGAGTGGGCCCCGAGCCCGTGGAGCAGATAGCCCAGAAATATGGTCGTTTTTCCGAACATAATTAGGGTAGGGAATTTTCGCAGTTTCCGAGTTGCGGTCAAATACCAATTAGACATCCCAGTTGCGGTCTCCCTCTCCAGATGGAGTTCAAATCAGTTCTTTCTTGTCTTTCACTCGGCTTGGGACGAATTGCGACACATAATTTTCGGGGTTCCGTAGGTCCAACCCAAGAAGGGTCGGATTAGGCTTCGAACTCGAAGTCGTCATTAGCACGGTCGTAAAAATGAGCGATCCGTCTACCTGCGATGATCCTTTGAGACACTCTGTGAGCAAGGCCCACTACACGAAGCAAAGCTGTATTATGAGTAGGCCTATATGGGTGAAAACAAGACATAGTGGCCTCGTTTTCACCCAAGCTATAGCGATTCTCCTCTAACATAATATAAAGGTTATTAGTAACAAGGAGCTATGTTATTAGTAAAGGGGCTTTTAAAGGGTCAAAAATAGGCTTTTTCGAGGATTTTTGGTGTCTTTTACAAGGTATAATATCTGCGAGTTTGCAAGGGATTTAGCCTTCAATTTGAGGTGCTTTTGTGCTAAAATCTGTGGTCGAGCTTTAATTTATTTGTAAAATGGTTTTACCAATAAATTAAAGCTCGACGTTAATAAGTATCACAATCATTTGGGTAAAACGTCATGAAATGAGCACATTTTATTAATAAGCGTTGTGAAACTGGGAAAGAAAAGTCTTAATAGTCAAGCAATCGTTGTATATCACGTACCTAAATATTACATATTCTAAATTTACAGAAAGTACGTATCCTTGGATTTTACAAATTAGCTACTTTACAATAATTGTAAAGTGTGTGTAGTTTCTAATAATTATTATTAGAAAAGTTGATCTACCCTAGAGAAATACCTATTAATAAAAATTACTTTTAAATGATAGAAGTAGGTCGTTAAGAACAACAAGAGCAAATCTGTACAGGAAATTTATATAGGTGAATATCGGACTGTCTCCACTGACCTGAACATACTAAGGAATGAAAAATTATTTTGTGACGTGGCTGTAAAAATGGGATGCTGATGAGAGAAATTTCAGTAATTGGGATTCGTCTGGATTGGCATTTGTGCGGTAGGAGTTTATCGGGGAATGTAATTTTTCGGATCGTTGTGGGATCCCCAAAAACGGATTCTACGTCCAACAATACTTCAAAAACGACACCCAAATCGACCCCATAGCCGAAAACCTTCGAAAACCCCTCTTGACATCTTGAAACGTATAACAATACATTAAATTTTAGAGGCCGATCAGAATTGTTGACCTCCGTCGCGATTATACAGTGTACTATTCCAAGAATAATAAACCAAAATAGTGAGTTAGGTTCGACATTTCAAGATCCTTTTCTGATAAAATTTTTTCCACAACTTCAGACATGGTGGCTACAACGATTTTTCTGAGACACTTCGAAAATTTCTTTAGCAAATGAAATTACCAAACTCATGTTTACTGTTAATTTCAGGACAGATGCCCCACTCCTTAGTAAATGTTACTCTGACTTAATCCATAAAGGGAGGTTGCTGACATGATAACCCTTCATTACCTGCATTGTCCGTTGGGGAAATCTCCAAAATCGGCTCCTTTGAAGCCGTTCGCCACGTTCACAAAGCTCCCGACCACCGACTGTTGTCAGTTCCTTCCGTATAAAAGTATTCCCATAGTCAGTAATTTATTTTGTATCATTGAATGATTTTTACCTTGCTCGCTACATGATAGGTTTTGGACCGACCGCAAAATGCACAAACCGCGGTACAATATTCGGCCTTGGTGCAGGCATTGCTGTCCAATTCGCAGATTGAACAGAAAAACACTGCAAATTTTACACAAGGGTTTTTTATTCTTTGATAATAACGTATATTATACGTGATTTCTTTGTCAATGAATCAAAATCAAAAAAAATTTTTGTATTTTTTTAAAATGTTTTTTACTTGAAAAATATTTGACCTCCTAGGGTCCATCAAAAATCTCATTTGTAGCCCCATGAAAGCTCTATAGATCACAACAGTGAAATCGGATCGTTCCGGGACCCCAGAAAATGGATTCTACGTCCAAAAATACTTCGAAAACGACACCTAATATGATCCCATAGCTAAAAGCCTTAAAAAAAAAACCTCCCGTAGCCCCATTTTAGCCCGATAGCGCCCCACGGGTTTGGGCGATCGGGCTGAAAACCTTGCGGGCACAACTAGATGGTAAACCGAGTATTTTGTCAAAATTTCAGATTTAAAAAAATTCCTACTGCCCAAAACGGCGGACGGACATTTCGGATTTAGAATGTAGACCTCTTGAGACGGATAATGTCACATTTTGAGGCCGATCGGAGTCGTCGACCTCCGTCGCGAAAACATAGGTGTATTATTCCAAGAATAATAAACCAAAATGTACCAAGTCGATCAAGGCAATTTCACAACATTTGCTTTCAGTGTGACTTAAGCAGTCACCACTGTACAAACTAGTGATAATTATTTATTCTTCTTGTTCTAGTTAGATAAATACACATCTGCCTTTTTGACATCAAAGTTTCCACTTTGTTTGATTTCTGAATTCCCGGGTCTTATTATAATAACTCCACACCCCCTCCTCACCAGTTATTATTTTGGAGCCATCTATATAGCTCGTTTTACTGTAATAATTACAATTATTGTAATAAAGTAATTAGCGACAATATTATTTTAACCATAGAATTCAACTTGAGTTTGACCATTTTTTAAAATGAATTACATCAATTATTGAATTTTTCCTGACTGTATAAAACCTATCGTACAACGAAGATCAAGGTAATCGGCACTGTACATAAATGTTGTGCAATGCGCGGTTTGAACAGAAAATGGTGTACCATATCAGAAATTTCTGGCTCGGATCGAATAAACGGTTCTTCGCGCTTTGTACGAACATGCGTTATACAATAATATTGTATACAATATATTATAATACAATATATACAATGTATACAATATATTACATTGTAGGTATACCTAATAATTATTGTGACGTACCAAGAAGCCGATAAAAATTGTTGACCACCGTCGCGAATACATCGGTGTATCACTCCAAGAATAATAATAAAAGAAACCAAAAATTTGTAATTCATTAGCGCTGAACTCACATAATACTTATAATATACTTATATTATAAGTAATTAAATTTTGGTGATGACCTGTAAGTCAGAGTTTAATTTTACTGCGATTCAGTATCTCTCAATCCTGAACCCCGGGCAGCCGGCCTTCTCACTTGAATTTGGGTAGCCAGTGAGTATTGACCATTTGAGGAGGTTCTGGCAGAGGTCATAAACAGCTCGCCTTCATCAAATCGGATTACCCCGTTGACAGCTAAGGGTCTTCGAGACTGCCCAGGTAGAAGGCCAGGTATAAGTCCAGGTATGGCCAGAAATCGTGTGTCGCAATTCGTCTTTTACCTTTCACTCAGTCCACCACAATGTCGCGTCAGTCATTCACTGTGGAGGAAAAATTCGCGGTCGAGGCGGGCGAGAAACCCGTGTCCTTGGCGAGTGAATTAAAAACCAGCCGTTCTACGATTTCCGGAATATTGAAGAATTGAGACAAAATTGTTGTGCAGTTCAATAAGTAGGTACGAAAACGCTGCAAATTTTACACAAAGGTTTATTATTCTTTGATATGAGTTACTTGTGCAGAAATTTAATTCTGTCAATGAAAAATTTTTTTTTTGGATTTTTATATTTAAAAAAAAATTTTTTTTGGGATTTTTGTTTCATTTTTTTTTTTTTTTTTTCAAAAATTATTTTTACTCGAAAAATATTTAACCTCCTGGGACCCTTCAAAAATCCCATTTTTAGCCATATGAAAGCCCTGTACGGGAACAGGAAACATCATCTAGTTGGGCACCTTGCAGAATTTATCTTTAGAAGAACATATCCAGACTACAATAGCCGTATTCACGCTCTTTTTTAGGCCATTGGCCACTTGTACAACGGCGAAGACAATACCCAATTGTCGCCACCTTGTGAAACATCTCCGGACTCCAACGCCAGTACCTCATCTGAAGACGACTTCTAAAGTAAGTATCTTACTTTTCTTACTTTTCCGGGCCAACAAACATGTTTATCTATCGTTTGTAGGCCATTGCTGATAACATATTCAAGTAGCAAACAAGTTGAAGGTGACAAGGTAATAGTAAACAATTACCGCCCTGTGGATCGCCAAAGTGAAATTGGATCGTTCCGGGACTCTCAAAAATGGATTCTACGTCCAAAGATACTTCGAAAACGACACCTAACTCGATCCCATAGCCACCAAAAGCCATCAAAAACACCTCCCGTAGCCCCATTTTAGCCCCATATCGCCCCACGGGTGTGGGCGATCGGGCTGAAAACCTTGCGGCACAACTAGATGTTAAACCGAGTATTTTGTCAAAATTTCAGATTTTTAAAAACATTCCTACGGCCCAAAACGGCGCGGACGGCGGACGGATATTTCGGATTTAGAATGTAAACCTGAAACATATAATTTCAATTTTTGAGGCCGATCGGAGTCGTCGACCCCCTTCGCGAAAACATAAGTGTATTCTTCCAAGAATAATAAACAAACAAACAAACAAAAAAAAAAAAAAAAAGCTTCACAGCAAAAATCGCAAAAAATCTTAAACATTTCGGACTTTTTCCACAAAATTGTTTATAACTGAAAAAGTAAAAAAAAAAAAAACAAAACAAAAAAAACACTGAACTTATCACCTTCGCACTTTAACATTAGACGGATATGTACAGATGGACATACACCACCTGAACATGAATAATATCATGTTAATACATCCTCATTTTATCCAACAAAGTTTCAATGATGTGAACACTGTAAAACATGAGCAAAACATATTCATGGAGAAAACGCGATAAGAAAGCGTCTGGGGGTAAGTCAGGACGAGTTTCTCTCGTTTTTGGTTCAGTGCCAGTGTTGCTTCTTTTTAAGCGCACTCTAGCGGCGGTACCCTACGCTCGAAAATTGAATGTGACCAGCGCATTCGAACGGAAATTTTCTCTACTTTCATTCAGTAAATAGAGAGAGATACGCTCGGACGCATACTTTCCAAGCTATAAGTGATTTTGTGTAAAAAGGCCGAAATTAGAATTTTTAGTTGTGAAGCTTTTTTTTTTTTTTTTTTTTTTTGCAATCTTCAGGTTTGGATTCAGCACACCGAAAAACATAAGAGTTCGTCGAGAAACTTCATAAGATTATGGAGTGACAATGAGCACTGAGAAGATTTTTCCAGGTTGTGTGTCAAATACGGCTGTGTGACCTCCTCCTGGGTATACAATCTCAACAGATATGGAGGCCGAGGACTCTTCAAGGATAACCGCACCAGAAGCGTCTGGATGCGCGTCCTGGTGGAGTCCCCAGAGATGGAACCAGTGTCTTTCGTGGTGTGGCAGCAATGGCGAGAGCTGCTGTGGGTTCCCGTGCTTGAGCAGAATGCCGAGAAAGATGAAATTCCCAGAGGCAGGCAAGATGTGGAATTTACATATCTGAACCTGATAGGCGCTTTCTGAACATACTAGGACAGATTGTGTTTCAGACATGTTGAATGGGCAACAAGGAATCCACAGAGAGTCACAGAGATCCAATATGAACACCAAGGAATGCTGAATAAGTGACTGAGACGCTAGATGGGCGACTATGAATGCTGATTAACATACAGAGATGCCAAATGGACGACCAGGAGTGCAGAGTGAGAGAAGGGGTTGTCAATCGACATGGATGACAATTGAACAATACCTAACAAGTGCCAATAAACGTAGTCGCATCTTTGCCTGGTTTTCTTTATTATTGTCCTCATTTTAACTCCATTTGAGAAATCTTTACGGACGTTCCCGCTCCAATAAACCAGCCATTTTCAATAAACCCCCTCCCCTCCGTCAGTGAGACAAAAAGGAAACCCGACGAAACCTCCAAGCCCTTCGGAGGTCGCCAAGTCGACAACAAAACATCGTAAACCGGCTTTACGAGGGAGATATAACTTAGCATCGACAATATGTCTGCCGACCCCCCTCGGCTCCACCTGTTCCACGACGATAATTCAACTCTGGTAGGCATGCTTTGGTTTTTACGACCAAACAATAAGATCCTCACGCCCGACATTGAAAATCAAACGGTTAAGACACCAAAATGAGCAGTAATTGAAATTACATCACAAAAGCAACTAACATGCGGCTCTCACACCACACAAAGCCCTCAACTGGCTCGTCCTTTTTGATTTTCACAAATTCCATGCACAATAATTCCCTCAACGTCACAATGAAGGGATCCGCCAGCTCAAATATACCGAAACATATTTGGACAGAAAAAATAATAATTTCAATATCAAAACACTGACTGGAAAAATAACGTAAAATCACGTAAAAACCGTTACGTTGAAAAGACAACACACGCACCACGTACCTGTTCCTTTAAAGGATTGAATGAAAAAATTCGAAAGAAAATTAAGCCAGAGTGAAAAGCAGTGGAAGGACAAAAAATTCATAACAGCAAAAATTTGCCTGAATAATGACATTTTGAATCAACACAAACATTTAATGTCGCGCAGGAGTTTTTTTTTTACGCGAAATTTTCGGCGAAAAATCAATATTAATAATATAAGTTTTTGGATAATCAAAATAAGTTACTGATTATGATGATGTAGACCGTTTCAATGAATGTGGGGGGAAAGTTGTTGAGGGTCAAATAATTATTTGACCTACCCTAACAACTTTCCACTGACAAAATAAATACTACCTACCTAATAAAAGCATTCTGGGTTATTATATATATATATAGATATCCAATCTATGATATCCAAAGCAAAGGTGACTTCGGGGATCGCGATCGATACACTGCAGCTCGAGCAGTTCGTGAGAATCCATCGAGAGAATTTACGGAGGGGTGGTCCATGAAACGCTTCTCTATGCTGCTCCAGTATATGCCTTGCGGTATACCAACGACATTGAGTGCGTGCAGGTTCAGGTTTTCAAGCGGATTTTGGGGGTCCCAAAAAGTACCATGAGCTAGATGGTGAGGCTTGAGGCTGGAGCAGGGCCGCCGAAGAAGAGAGCATAGGGCCCCCATGTAAGCGATGGTACGAATAATGGTGAACATCGATGTTTTCCTTTCGATGCTCCATCCTTCATACCGCTTTGCCGCCGCCCGTCTCCTCATCCTGACGATTTTTCTATTTTGATTCACATTGCGTGAGTTTTACAAGGCCTAATCACACGGAAGACTACGTTGCCTGCCAAGTGGCAACTCAGCGATTTTGTTTATTATTCTTGGAATAATACACCTATGTAATCGCGACGGAGGTCGACGACTCCAATAATTGGCAATTATCGCCCTCGAAATATGACATTATCCGTTTCAAGAGGTCTAGATTCCAAAATCGAAATGTCCGTCCGCCGTCCGGGCCGTTTTGGGCAGTAGGTAAGATTTTTTTTTTTTTTTTTTTTTTTTTAATCTGAAATTTGCACAAAATACTCGGTTTACCATATAGTTTCAGTCCGATCGCCCAAACCCGTGGGGCGCTATGGGGCTAAAATGGGGCTACGGGAGGGGTTATGAAGGCTTTTGGCTATGGGATCGAGTTAGGTGTCGTTTTCGAAGTATTTTTGGACGTAGAATCCATTTTCGGGGGTCCCAGATCGATCCGATTTCACTGTGACGATCGATAGGACTTTCATGGGGCTAAAAATGGGATTTTTGAAGGATCCCAAGAGTTCAAATATTTTCCGAGTGAAAAACAATTTCGTAAAAAATAATTGTTTTAAAAACAATTTTTTGAAAAAAAAATTTCTTTAAATTGTTTTTTCAGACAGAATTAATTTTTGCACAAGTAACCTATTCGAAGAATAATTTTATCTATACCACTAATAATTAGAATTATTCTCACTGTCCAGCTGGCTGGCTTGCTATGTCACGAGCCTTCTCCTCCTAACCAGTAAGCGATAAAAATACTTTTCTATTGGTTCGGGATCCAGTTTAAAATTCGGTAGGGGGGTTGAGGCCCTCCCGAGATGCGCGCGAGTAGGCGCATTTGCGCCGAACTTTCTTATTTTAAATGGGAAACTCTAATTTTTTTTCTCGAATTCCTATTCCTCAGCCAATTTTACGTCCAATAAGTGCTTTGCGAAAAATTTTTGGCACGCGCGAGTTCGTCAAATTATTTTTTTTTTTGTAATTCTTCAGTCGTTAATGGACCGATTGAAATGGGATTTTCTCCTTATCCCACCTAGAGATCCAAATTTTAATACGAAAAAAGTGTTGGGGGGGGGGGGGGGGGGGGGGCAGTTTTGGGCAACGGTTGGGAAGACGATTTCTCTCTCTATTCCCTGGCCAATTTTATGCCCGTTAAATTTAGCGCATTGAGCGAATGTCACTTGGCTGAGCGAAGCCAGGCCCCCCCTGACTGAGAAAGTGGTGATGCCCGATAAAGTGGTCGGCCGAGCGAAGCGAGGCCTTATGTCTGAGTGCTAGTAAACCCAATTGTGAAATTTGCAGCTTTTTTTCGTTTCTTTTTGTTCTTCTTTTTTTCCCACTTTTTCCTTTTTTCTCATTTTTCTAGGGCCCGCTGGGGCCCCATGCAAAAGTCCGGGCCCGGGGCAAAATTTCCCCCCCCCCCCCCCCCCTCACGGTCATCCACCTGCCACACGAGGTCCTCATGCAGGCTGTACGCTTCCTACTTAGGCGGATGGCAGATACCCGAAATGATGTCTACTCGCTCTGATCACACTTGACACCAAGCCACGCAATCATGGGAAATTCAACTGGTTTTCGCAGGTCAAGGCGCTGACCTATTCTGCAGCAGGGGGCTCTTGTCACTTGCCAGCGGGCGGAGGATTTGGCGTTGGCGCTGCCAGCAATCCTTGAAATGTCACGGAACTTTTTGCAGAAGAAAGACCTTGAAGCGCTGAGCAAGTCGAGACACAACGACGCGTACACATACCTCTACACTCCCCGCCCTGGCTGTCAGAGCTACCTCGCGTCAGATGCCCCGCTTGCGCTCAAAAAGCTAGCCCAACTAAGGCTCATGGGGTCCTATGGTGGCAGCCTACGCGTCGGGAAGTTCGGGGTCTTCAAGCTGACTCCTTTTCAAATCTGCGGCGACTGTAACCTTGAAGCTAAACAGACCCTTTTCCACGTCCTCTTCGAGTACCTAAGCTCTTTATGCAAGCGTAGAGAAATGTACCAAGTATATACATGGGATCAATCCCGACAGCCAGGAGTTTGCCGACAATTCGGTTGAGGAACTGAGCCAGCGGGAGGGAACCCCACGTACGAATCCGTTCCCCATCAACGAGACCTTTTTTGGGTGGGATCAAGAAAATCGGCTGAGTATAAGACTGGGTCTGCTGGGCAGGCCGCCTTTAGCCACGATTAGCTTGAGGTATCAGTAGCAGCGGTCCCAGTTTCTAATGCGAGCTAGTGCTGCAAAAAAATCGTAATCGTAATTGATTAATCGATTTTTTCCCAAAACATCGAAAAATCGATTTAAAAAAATAAAATCGATTTTAATTGGACACAAAAATTCCCACTCTTGCAAAGGAGGAAAAATGAAATATGCCTTTTAAAATAATTTAAATTATTCATCTAGTTTATATCAGCGAAGAATTGAGATTGTGCAGCCTTCCACAGCTGTTAAATTCATTCTGAAACTGCCAAGGCAATGGCACATGAGCTTCCTCGTGCCAAGTTCAAAATGAACGTAACAACTGTAACAAGAAAATTACGTTCGCGCATGCGCAGGGAGTACCACTGATTCAATCATGATGAAACTGATAGGGAACCATCTAGAGCTATACGCACACAATTCCTGAAAATTTGATTGAAATCCGATCAAAATTGTAGGAGTTATGGCTGTGGCAAGGAAACTACGTTCGCGCATGCGCTGAGCGTACCGCTGATTCAATCGTGATGAAACTGACAGGGGACCATCTAGAGCTATAAGCACACAATTCCTGACAATTTTATTGAAATCCGATCAAAATTGAGAAAGTTATGCCTGTTTCAAGAATTTCACGTTAGCGCATGCGCAGAGCGTACCGCTGATTCAATTGTGCTGAAATTCGTATGGGACCTCAAGGAGCCTGATCCGCATAATCCCTCAAAATTTGAGCTGAATTCATTCACAATTGTGGAAATTATGGCTGTAACAAGGAAATGCGGACAGACCGACAGACTGACAGACCGACAGACCGACAGACCGACAGACCGACAGACACGAAACCAAATTTGTTCAGTAGGCTATGAAACGCAAAATGCGAGTGGAAATTTTGAATTCGGACAACAAAAATTTTTTTTCTCCCGAAAGTGAACACAAGGCTTCCGCTGCTTCGCAGACTCGGAAGCAATAGACCTTTTCATCAGCGCGCATTGCGCATGCGCCATTACTTGTTATCATGTCAATGTTATCACGTGTTATCAACACGTCGGACCAACCTCCTTTGTTGTCATATTATGACACGAGCATCTGACCGAGAGCATTGAGCTTTTTCCTTCGTTTCAAGTCGGTGTGTATTACCCACGGCTGGTTGAATACACTGTACATACACTGTTCATACACCGGTCAGGAGGCGTGGCCGCCGGGGAATCCCCAAGGGAAGTGACGTCGCTGGGTCCCCAGACAGTCCGAGATTCCTATGCATTTAGGGTGTAACTCAGCGCTTTTTACGTTTCTCGAATTTATTTTCCCTTAAAAATGGTCTGTTGCGCGATCGTAGGGTGTTCCAACCACGACAGGCACATGAAGGAACAAAATTACACCGTCCAATGTTTTCCACGAAGCAAAGAAAATCGTATGAACAATGCCCGGATGGTTCAGCATTGGGATACTTCCACAGACAATACATAATATTTGCACCCAAATTCCGCGAAATATAAGTGCTCCAATTTGAGAAACATCATTGTTGATAAAGTAGGTAAAGAGCATAATATTATATTTAATATCCTAATTTTATTAGTGTGGAACTCCGATTTAGTTTTGAAACCCGTCAAGCATTAGCTCAATGCAGGGCGTCTGTAGAAGTGGTGACTCCGTGACGTCACAGTCCGGAGCACTGTAGGGTAAAGCCCCGTACCTCGCCCCACTTTTCAGATTTTCCTCTCTTGGGAGACCCCTAGGGCTCTGATCGAATCGTTTTTTTTACAGATCGCTAGGGAAATAAGTTGTCTACAAGAGCCAGGTGTTGAAATGGGTTATTTCAAGTTTTCGAGTTTTCTAGAGCTAAATTTCTAAAACCCTCCAAAGTGGGGCCAGGTACGAACATAGTACCTACCTCGCCCCGGATAGGGTCGTACCTTGCTCCACCATCCCTATTTCTCGAAATTGAGCTCTCAGAAGTATGGAAAATGAATCAAATACGTTTATTTTATATTGAATATAAACTTAAATGCATTAAACAAATTATAATTAGAAAAACATGGCTAGGAATGGGTTGGTAACCACAACTGTATCACAAAATCCTAGAATTATTGTCAAGGACGAATACTTTTCTTGTTAAGCTTAAAGTTGTAAAATTTAAAATTGACTGAAGTTCATAGTGAACAAAAAAATTATAATTAGAAAAATATGTCTAGGAATTGGTTGGTAACCACAACGGTATCACAAAATCCTAGGGGCGAGGTACGCACATGGAGGTGGGGCAAGGTACGTACATACACACCAATTTTGAAAAACGGTCATGACACCCACAGATCCTATTTTTTTTTCAAAAACTTTTTTTTCAGTGCTTAACAGACATATTGGACAACACATTAAACAAACAATTGTACGGAAATACGACTTAACTCAGCCCTGGGACGATCAAATGTACAATTTCCACGATCCCAAACTGGCACCTCAAAAACGTTTTTACCTTCTCCTAAGATAACAGTGCTAGATATCACAAAAAAGTTCACAGCCAATTCAACCATTTTCAGAGAGCTACCGAATCAGTGGCTCAAAGTTGTTATATCCTTTCTCTACCTAGGTAATATCACTGGTGGGGTGAGGTAGGAGCATGGGCGAGGTACGGGGCTTTACCCTACTCTGTGGCCCGGAGTCTCCGTTTCCTGGCCCCTACCGTGTATTCAACCAGCCGTGGTAGTACCACGGTGGTACCACCTACTTATCCATGTCGGGATTATGTACTGCCATACAACTTGGATGGAAGTAGCGTTCCCGGGGTGCTTCTCCCCCTATTCTTAAAAATACTTCGTTTATATCTTTATTATTTATCTTCGTTTATATCTATTTCACAGCGAATTGTCATTTCATCAAAATAATATTATGATCTTTCTCAGGGCTTCTGTGTTGCTGCGATAGGCCACAATCCCGAGGAGTTGATATTTTATTTGACTTATAAGTTGGTATGTTCATCACTATTGGTACCTCCCTACGTACGAGTTCAGATTGTACTTACTGGTTCTCCAGGAAACTGTTCAAATGCGTCGAGCGTTTGCAAGTTTCCGGGGAAGTGCTTTGAACAGATACCTATAGGTGTCCTTTGTGATGTAGGCAATCGAATCGAACTTCCCATCATTCCGCTTGCATTTCATCACCCACTTCTCACACTTCCGGCACACCTCGCAATAGGAAACATGATTTTTAATGTACGCTCGAGGGTCCGAGACGACGCACTGAATGCGCCCACGATTTTGATATTTTGAAATGCTGGAGTGGCGGATGTCAAGGCAAGGTTTTTGGAACGAGAAAAAAGTGATTTCGGAGGAAAACTCGGGTCTTCCTGGTCGACTAACCGAATTACAGTCCCCGAAACAACAATGTTTGTTTGCTCCGGACATTATGAATACTGAGTGACGTGACAAAACCGACAAGCACTATGACCAAACTACCAAACTGACTGAATACGGACATAAACAAACTGATAGTGGTCCGACAGACCGGTTCCCGGTTCCGCAGTGTTGCAAGATCCGCCATGTTGGAAGATCACTGATAAAAGATGAAAAGGCCTATATACGAGAGAAGTCCGAGACAGAGCGAAGCCACTCAGGCCACTCAGGCTTCAAAGAAAAGGCTCCACGTGGAGCGGAACTCCGCCCTCAGAGGCACAACCAATCACAGCGCACCACGCTGCATCACCCCCCCCCCCCCCCCCCCCCCCAGCCCACTGACTGGGGGTATAAAAAGGCAGCGACAAAAAGCCTCGGGTTCATTCAAAATCCAAATTTTCTAGCAGAAGGGCGAAGCTATTGACGTTCTATCGACTGTTAACCCCGTAATTTTTTCTATCACCTTTTCGTGGACTTATAAATATCCTGCTCGCGCACTCAACACACAAAAACATTTTTACACTGTCATCTCTGAGCTCGAGCGGCTTAGGACCATCACCTGCTGGCGAACTTAAAAACTCCCAGTAGCTCGAGCCGCCTAAGACCATCACCTCACTGTTTGTCCACCGTCTTCCGTGGCTCGAGAGGCTTGGGACCATCACCTATCTGTGGACGTAAAAACCCCTGATAGCTCGAGCGGCTCAAGACCATCACTTACGGACGACAAAGCACACACCCACACACTTCCGACACGTGCAGGAAGAAAATTGACGTCAAATTCAATCAATTCCTTGCTAGGCTGATTTTTCCTGGAACCGGTATAGTTCACCTGTCTCAAGATCAACCGCTGCACCGAAGCTACATCTCGACAGAACTCCCGGAGAAGGTCAGGGAAACCTTCTGCCCCCAAGTGCTTCCAGTCGACGCCTCCAGCAACTCAGTTTTTTTTTTTTTTTTTTTTTTTTTTAATTCAGCCTGCTCCTAACATTTGACTACAGGCTATTGAAAATCTCAATTACACTTTCTCAGATAGATACAAAAGAAATAATTGTCTTATTTGACCTTAACTAACTCTGCTTCTGCAGAACTCCGACCGAAAGAACACAATTAGGTCACTCAATCCGCACACAATCACGTGAGCACATCAAAATCCACAGCATTTAGAAACTCAATCACGTCTGAACCGTGGCCTTTAACCAGCTCCGCAATGCTTGCCGGCCAACCACTACCCTGGAGAACACATCTCCGCTGCAGGCGAGCCCGCGGAGCCTCGAGGAGTTCACAGTCGTAAAGGAGATGCCCCCAGCTCTGAACTTCGCCCGAAGAGCAACAGCATTCCGGCGAGTCTGCCAGGTTGAATCTCGCGAGGTAGGACCTCAACCGGCCATGACCGCTCAGCAACATGGTCATCCTCCAAGTCAACGGCAAGACGGTCCCAAGTCGATCCCGAACCGTCGGAAATATCGATCGAGTATGGCTGCCGTCTTGCGACGACTGCCACATAGTCTCCCAGTCCACCAGAGAAGCGCAGCGATGGTCGCTTTTGATTTTATTTTTGGGCACCTTGCAGAACGCAATTGGCAGCGCCGCGTCACCTGCAGCAGCCTTGGCACATCTATCCGCCTCTTCGTTCCCGACTAATCCAGCGTGAGCTCGAATCTTGGTTAGCCCCACATGCCAGCATCCATCCGTTCGCAGCCTATGCAATAGGTCCCGGATATCCTCCAACACAGGCAGATGGTTTCCAGAGTCAGCAAGGCCAGCAACTCAGTGTCAACCCATGGGATTACGTGCCATGTAAAAACAGTGTTCAAGGTAAATTTTAGTCTTACGAATTTACCCATCAAATTCAGTGCGAAAAAGGTGAATCAGTCAATAACGCGAGTTCGTAGGCACAACAGAGATCAAACAACATAAATTTGATCCAATTCAGTTAATAAAAAAATTTATTAACTGAAATAATTTAATTATTATTCCAGCAAACGAGTAGAATCTAGATAAAAAATACAAAATGTAGGTAGGTACTGTGCTAAAGGCTCGTCAGGGACGTTCTAAATGCATAGGTACCTGATCAATATGACTATTATTCACTTTCAAGATATATTATGGCCTTTTGAGCAGCACTGAGAGTGGTTAACAACTTTACGAATATCAGTTCAGTCGTCAATACCAAATTTTAGGTTGGTTGGAAAAAGGTTAAATTTTCGTTTAGAAAAAAACAAAAACAAAAAACAGCTTAGCTTGTCCAAGTTGTACGGCAGGAGGCGGCTCCGTCGACCTACGGTAAATTTTACAGTCGAGCTGAAAATCATTATTTTTCGAAACCCTTACGTATATTGAAACGTTTTTTCATTTTCGATTTTTAATCGAGTAATCGATGTTTTTTCCGAAAAAATCGAAAAGTTGAAAAAAATCGATTTTTTGCAGCACTACTGCGAGCCCAGGGCGAACGTCGGCCACGACATATCGTGTATCAGCGTCCCCTCATTGACAATTCAAGTTATGCCCAGAAAGGAAATGTTACCACCCACCCTTCCTGTTCCTCCAAAAACAACGGCGGCGAAATCGTAGATTCACGCTACAGGTGTCAGACACACTACCCAAAATTTACTGAATTTAAATGTCAGCAATACAGGAATACATCATTTCAAAAAGGAAAATAAAGAAAACTGCACAGAAAGCGAAAACCCCCATTCCCAGCAGATTAGAACTTTGGAAAGCTCGCACAACCCTGCTGAGTCGACCTTTTTTTGTCCTTTCTGCAAGCCGGCGAGAAAAACTTTTCAACTACTCCAACAACCGGGACGATTTTCTCTTTTTGAGTACTTTCAACGGAATTCTCAATTAATCTCTCTTGATATATTTTTCCTCTTCCTCTTTCCTATTCTGTTTTTACACCTCGCAGCCTATCTGTCGTTCCTTTTCAACCGTTCCGATTTCTCCGTTTCTTTTATTCCCCTTCAATCCGATTAGGTGTTTTTTTCTTGGGCGCCAACTTGAAATAATACGGATCTGTCCGCTTCTTCGTCTTTCCCGGCGCTGTTTTATCGTAATGAGAATTCGTATGAAACAAAGGAAAAAACTTAGAAAAAAAACCAATTTCGGAGGGCTTAAGTCAATGCCGAGTTCTTTCTGGATTCAGGGATTGAGAAAGGATATAAAATAGGTAACAACGTTGAGATAACCCTTCGCTGTTAACAACATTTAATATCACAACCGTCGCTTTTTTCTCTTTTCTCTCTCAACTCCGCACATCGATTTCACCAAGTCATATTTTACAACACTTGTGATATATTGCGCTTCTAATAGCGTTGGCTCGTAGAAGGGTCACTATTTGATCAAATAAGCGAGAGGGGGGAATGCAGACAATACCCGACCAAGTGAGATTATCTATCATCGAGGCGTCTCGGGGGAAGAAAAATATATTGCGCGTGGTGATAAATTTCGGTCGGGAGGAAAACTGCGAGGCCTTTTTTGGTCAGCGGGAGTAAAATGACAAGAGAGACCCGTTTAAAGCTGTGATAAACGGTTGGATGCTCGAGTGACGTTCGTATGAAGGCAACGGGTGTCGGGGTGTGATGAGAAGGAGTGAAACAATCAGCACATTTAGCTTGCAAGTACTTTGGCAGGGTGGGGGACAGGGTGGCCCCGTGGACTAAGGCGTCAGTGAAACGCCTGTTTACAAATCAGTCGGGGTACTGAGCAGCCTGGTTCATATCCGTATAATAAAAATTTTAAAAAAATATATTTTTTAAGGGGCTATGTGACATTTTTGGCCATTTTCACTTTTCCAAGTCATTATCCGTTGACATTATCCGTTTGAAGAGGTATAGATTCCAAATTTGAAATGTCCGTCCGCCGTCCGGGCCGTTTTGGGCAGTAGGATTTTTATTTTAATCTGAAATTTTGACAAAATACTCGGTTTCCATCTAGTTGTGCCCGCAAGGTTTTCAGCCCGATCGCCCAAACCCGTGGGGCGCTATGAGGCTAAAATGGGGCTACGGGAGGGTTTTTTTAATGCTTTTAGCTATGGGATCGAGTTAGGTGTCGTTTTCGAAGTATTTTTGGACGTAGAATCCATTTTTGGGGGTTCCGGAACGATCCGATTTCACTGTTGCGCTCTACAGGGCTCTCATGGGGCTAAAAATGGGATTTTTGAAGGATCCCAAGAGGTTAAATATTTTTCGAGTAAAAAATGAAGAATTTTTGAAAAAAAAATTTTGAAACGTAAAAATCAAAAAAGTTTTTTTTTGTTTAAACAAAATCAAAAAAAATGTTTTAATTTTTATCATTGACAGAATTAAATTTCTTCACAAGTAACCTATATCAAAGAATAATAAACCCTTGTGTAAAATTTGCAGCTGTTTTTCAAAAGCTTTCGACTATGGGATCGAGTTAGGTGTCGTGTTCGAAGTATTTTTGGACGTAGAATCCTTTTTTTTTTGGGTCCCGGAACGATCCGATTTCACTGTTGCGATCTAACTTTCATGAAGCTACAAAACTGTTGCGCCAGTAACTGATCCCAGAGCGAGATACCTTCAGCGCTCCAGGGCTTCACACTCGAAGATGAGGTGATCCGCCGTCCCCTCATCATCTCCACATAACCAGGACCAGTAGGCCCTAATGGTGGATTCATCGTTCAAGACGCCTATCCTGTTTAAATGTTTCCTGAAGCTCCCGTGTCCTGGGCACAATGAATCTCAGTTGTGTCCACAGTAAATGGAGATATTCGCCCTTTTACGGTCTAGCACAGCCAACATGATGTGTCCATGCTGCTGATGCGGGGTTCTTTCCCATCTCTGGCTGTGCTGTGATCTCTGCCACTGGCCAACAACCTCGCGCACTGAGAGAAAAGATTTTTTTAGTGGCTAGGTTAAATCCAAAATAACCTCGAAAAGAAATTGAAACCACCTAGAATCAATTGATTCAAACTAGAAAAAATAGGTCCAGGTTAAAGTAACATCGAAAAATATTAATACAACCTAGACCCATATAGAAACAACCTAACCCGTTATTACCCGCCCTCTGACCACAACCTGGAATAAAAAAGTGTCAACCTAGACCAAATGTGAACTTCACATTTGGTCTAGGTTGACATTGTGAAGACCTAGAAAATATATTACCCACCTTTGACTTTTAAGTGGGGTAACCTAGAATCGAATGATTTGACCTTCCATATAATTCCCCTCCATTAAAGTCTCGGTTGTACAACTGAAAACAACCGAGAGATTTAAAAGGCGAGATTCTTACTTTAGGTAACAACCCAGAAGAAAAAGTTAGACTTTCAGTCTCGGTTAAAACTACCATAGTACCACAAATAGTTTTAGGTTTAAACAACAGTGATTGTAATTCATTCAATAAATTCCAGGTTGTTTATACAGTACGCTAAGCGGCCGCGGAGAGCGCCACTGTAGGCGGTGGGCGTTAATTCTCGTTGTCTTGGCACCCCTGCTATTTAGCCGGTGGGGTTGAGGCCAAATCTTTGTCAAATTCTAATCATCTAATTTCTGTCACTATGTGCAGTCTTATTATGACGTCACATTCAAATTTTCGTACTGAGTTGAAAACAGAGACAACCCAGAAAGATAATTGAAGTTGATAGAAACAAACTGCAATGGAAATGGAGCAAACCTAGAAAGAAAAGTGGACCACCTAGTAATTTATTAGGACCAACCTGAAAAGAATAGGAAGCTACCTAGAAATTTAACTGGAACAACAGGGATAGTAATTGAAACAACCTCGTAAATAAAGGGGCACAACCTAGAGAAAAAACGGTTCTAGGTTAACGCCATGGCTGTAAATTGTTTGAGGTGGGGTGAGAACGTTTTTGTTTTAGGGTAAATCAACCGTCTATGAAAGTGAAAAACATTGATTACCAGGGTGAGACAACCAAGACATTGATGTTTTTAACCTAGACTGTAAATGGATGGAGGCGGCGGCACACACCGTGAACTTAACCTAGAACTAAAGTGTGGAGGTGGCGTATTTTAAATCTTGGTTGTTTGCATTTTTAGGAAGGTAACTTCACCAGTATTTTCAATCTAGGTTAAATTATATTCAACCTAGACTAAATTGTTCCACCCTAGAATGAAAACCAAAAAAAATCTAGGTTGGCAGCATTTAACCTAGAAAAAAATCGAAAAATAACCTAGAATAGGCCCTTATTCTCTCTCAGTGCGGAAAACCGCCTCGCTGGACCCCTGTTTGGCCAGGGCGTCTGCTTTCTCGTTACCTGGAATCCCAGCGTGACCAGGGACCCATCTGAGAATAATCTCGAAATAAAGATCATTTGAGGCCCCAACACGCTTGATGAACTTCCAGCAGTCAAGTACCAGTTTTGAGTTGGTCGATTCGTACGTAGGATTTTCAGACTTGAGGAGCTATAGGCCAGGTTTTGCCAGAACAGCTTCAGAGGAACATTGTTGAGCTGTTGCCAGCGTTTTCACAGCCTTGAAGCAACCTTATCAAGCTGAGGAAAGATTTTCAAAGCCTTAGACGACTTGGAACACTGCTGGCAAGCTTTCCGTAGCCATGGAAAATATTGCAACAAAGTTGCCATGCTACATCTGACTTTTCACAACTAAGTAGAGCGTGAGACACCATTGACAAGCCAAATTCTGCTATTCACAGCCATTGATAGACTCGAAGCAACCTTGGCAAGCTACGGAAAGCTTTTCACAGCTTTTGACGGCTGTTGGCGAGCTTTCCATGGACAGTCTTGGAATAACTTTAGCTACCTGACGCCAGCATTTTCTCAACCGTGTAAAGCTGAAGCCAGCTTATCACAGCAACCTTGCCAAGCTTGAATTTCATTTTACCGTTTCAATTTATCGTCCCACGATGAAGAGCTGATCTTTACTAACTAAAACACAATCTTCAGCACAATCTACCCTTCACAAGACCCCCTACAAGGCGCCCCTGAATTTTGTATTTGCCAACTGAACGTTAACTCGTCCAATTTAAAGTTCGCGTCTCTTCATCAAAGGGGGGGTTTCCAAACTCGGCGTTACCTGTAAGGTGAAACTCTTGATGGGGGGCCTTGGCGGCTTTTGCCCTCCGTCATATTTACTCGGGGACAATATTGTTCAGGGGATCTGCATGATGATGAATCCCCCCGCTGGGCAAAGGGGGAAGCCGGGAGATTTATTCATATAGCACCTCTGACCGCACGACGATATTAATGGGAGGAAAGTCGGGGATTAAGTTTACGTAGCAGTTTAATATGATGGCTGAATCAATATGAGATATTGTTGATGCAAAGAAACTCGCAGTAGGCGTAGTAAGTTAGAAGAATCAGGTTTAGCCATATGTTTGGGAACTGCCTGGGGCGAGGAAGTACCACCTGGTGACAGCCCTGCCGAGCTCAAAACTGACTTCAGCATCCTTGACATGCATTGGGCTGCCCAAAGACAACCTTGGCAAGCTTCTTACAGGGGTCGGTATTGGAAAAAACATAGCCTCCTTAGAGCAGGCATGGCCAGGCAGACCTGGAGTTATTGGACACCCTTGACAAGCCTCAGCCAGCCACAAGTACTGTTTTGCCAAGCTCAATACCACTTTAGCAAGCTTGGTATTACAATGGCAAGCCATGGCCTGTTATAGCCAGTGATGGGCTGTCTTGAAGATCCTTGACAAGCTTTGGAATACCCATTTGACTAGTTTAGAAAGGTTGATTTTGCTGTGGTTGCAATGGACCAGCCTTTGCCAGCTTGTGGTGCTATTACATCCCTGAGAAACCTAGGCCAGCAACAAATGCCTTTGACAGAGCTTTGGAAAGCGTACTACAGTGACATGCTACTGACAGCCTTAACCGGCCATCTAGGCCTTGACATTCACTGGCCAGCCGCTTCAACCGCCTTGGCAAACTTGGTATCATTAGCAGCCCTTAAGCAAGATTGGGGCTGGCTATTAAACGCCTGAGAAGTCTTGACTAGCCACTTGGACTGACCTTGCAAGGTACCACAGTGGCACATCCCGGCCAGCCTTAGCCATCTCGGCAAACCGCTGGGACCACCTTGAAATGCTTCATGTCACAGGCAGTCCTCGAACAACCTTTCCTAGGCGAAACAAGTGACACACTGCATCAGTCTAATCCACACAGCGGACTACAGAGCGGATGACTGCCACCAGCAAAAACTCATCACAAATCACGTCTCGAGCAACCAAGTAAACACCAGCCGTCGAAGAAGTGGAGTTGGATGATTAAATCAGCACACAAATTTTATTTTGCTCAAACTCCACCAGTTAAACGTTCAAACAGTATATGTCACCCTCGGGATGCCTCAGAGGTCACGGCCATCTAAAATCTCCCTGAGAGCTCCACAAGTAACCGGCAGAAGGGTCACACAGTCCAAGCAGAAACCCCCCCACCATCGTGACTCTCCACCACTTTGATGTCACTCACGTAATTAACATCCAATTAAACTCCGGTTAAACGATTCGTTTAAAAGCCCTCCCGGGATGAATATCGTCGGCTCGTATTAATGGAGGGGGGGAGTCGTTGAGGATTCTGTTAGCGCGGAACGTTGTCTCTCCAAAGGGGAATTTCAAATCTGCAATTAACGGCGTTTGAGTGATGAAATGAACCGATAATCATGTTTGGTTCAGTTTAGTCACAGCTCGATGAGAAACAAAGAACACAACCGAAAGAAAAAAAAAAAAAAAAAAAAAAAACCAACGAAAAATATAAAAACAAAAACTGATCAAGCCTGCCAAGGTGTCACCACTACACTGAGAGAAAAAAAGGGCCTATTCTAGGTTATTTTTCGACTTTTTTCTAGGTTAAATGCTGCCAACCTAGATTTTTTTTTGGCTTTCATTCTAGGGTGGAAAAATGTAGTCTAGGTTGAATATCATTTAACCTAGATTGAAAATACTGGTGAAGTTACCGTCCTAAAAATGCAAACAACCAAGATTTTAAATGCGCCACCCCAACACTTTAGTTCTAGGTTAAGTTCACGGTGTGTGCCGCCGCCTCCATCCATTTACAGTCTAGGTTAAAAACATTAATGTCTTGGTTGCCTCATCCTGGTATTCAATGTTTTTCACTTTCATAGACGGTTGATTTAACCTAAAACGAAAACGTTCTCAACCCCCCTCAAACAATTTACAGCCATGGCGCGTTAACCTAGAACCCTTTTTTCTCTAGGTTGTGCCCCCTTATTTACGAGGTTGTTTCATTTATTATCCCTGTTGTACCAATTAAATTTCTAGGTAGCTTCCTATTCTTTTCAGGTTGGTCCTTATAAATTACTAGGTGGTCCACTTTTCTTTCTAGGTTTGCTTCACTTCCATTGCAGGTTGGTTCTATCAACTTCAACTATCTTTCTGGGTTGTCTCTGTTTCCAACTCAGTACAAAAATTTGAATGTGACGTCATAATATGACTGCACACAATGACAGAAAATAGATGATTAGAATTTGACAGAGATAGACGGTGGGGTTGAGGCCACCGGGTAAATAGCAGGGGTGCCAAGACAATGAGAATTAACGCCCACTGCCTACAGTGGCGCTCTCCGAGGCCGCTTAGCATACCGTAGAAACAACCTGGAATTTATCGAATGAATTACAATCACTGTTGTTTAAAACTAAAACTATTTGTGGTACTACGGTAGTTTTAACTGAGACTGAAAGTCTAACTTTTTCTTCTGGGTTGTTACCTTAAGTAACAATCTCGCCTTTTAAATCTCTCGGTTGTTTTCAGTTGTACAACCCAGACTTTAATGGAGGGGAATTATATGGAAGGTCAAATCATTCAATTCTAGGTTACCCCACTTAAAAGTCAAAGGTAGGTAATATATTTTCTAGGTCTTCACAATGTCAACCTAGACCAAATGTGAAGTTCACATTTGGTCTAGGTTGACAATTTTTTATTCCAGGTTGTGGTCAGAGGGCGGGTAATAAGGGTTTGGGTTGTTTCTATATGGGTCTAGGTTGTATTAATATTTTTCTATGATACTTTAACCTGGACCTATTTTTTTCTAGGTTGAATCAATTGATTCTAGGTGGTTTCAATTTCTTTTCGAGTTTAGTTCGGATTTAACCGAGCCACTAAAAAAATCTTTTCTCTCAGTGGACATATTACGTTCCTCTATCACGTTCCATTTTATAAATAATTTAAAGTAAATGGAAGATGGAATTATTATTAGTAGTAAAGCATGTTCCATTTACTTTGCTTTTACCCTTGATTGAAACTGAAATAATACGGGGGTCTGGGGGTGTCCCTCAGTCATAGTACGATACAAGGCCACCCACGCTGATAGGGGACAGAGTGCCCCCCGTGGACTAAGGCAACAGTGACACGGCTGTTTACAAATCAGTCGGAGCACTGTACGGCCTGGTTAGTGGCCATCTAGTAAACCTATTGGAGTTAACAATCGGATAGAATTCAGGACCACGTTGCAAGGGTGGTGATCCAACTCCGCCAAAGTCCAGCTAATTGCGAGTGAAAACATCCCAACTCTGCCAGCTCAGTTCCAGTGACCCGTTTGCCCAGTCAACACTGGGGTTAACAAGAGAAAACAAAAAGGAGAGCGAAATAGGTAACTAGTTTCAAAGTCCAGAGATCCAGAAATCCAGGAAATCAAAAACAGATTAAGAGATCTGTAGATCCAGAAAACCAAAGAACCATAAACCTGGAATCAAGAGATCGAGAGCTCCAGAAGTCCAGGAAATCCAGAAAAGATTCAGAGATTCAAGAAATGCAGAAATCTAGGAACGCAGAGATCCAGAAATCCACAAAACCAGAAATCTGAAATCAAGAGATCTCGAGCTTCAGGATTCCAGGAAATCCAGAAAAGATGCAGAGATCCAAAGAATCCAGAAATCTAGGAATGGAGAGATCAAGAAATCCACAAAACCAGAAATCTGGAATCAAGAGATCTAGAGCTTCAGGAGTCCAGGAAATCCAGAAAAGATGCAGAGATTCAAGAAATCCAGAAATCTAGGAATGCAGAGATCCCGAAAAATGCTGAAATCCTGAATTCTAGAGATCCAGAAATCAGGAAAAATATCAAGAGATCCAGAAAATAAAAAAATTCTCAGACCCAGAAACCTGGAATCAAGAGATCTAGAGCTCCAGAAATCCGGACAAATATCCAGAGATCCAGAAAACCCCGAGAACCTGCGGCACAAACATGTGTGAAGCTCCTTTCATTGGCGGAGTTGGACCTATTCCTTCTTTTGACAGTTTTGATCACTGGCGGAGTTGGATGAACTTCTGGCGGAGTTGGAGTGTCCCCGTTGCAAGTCAACGTTCGTTCACCTGCTTTGTCAAAGTCAAAAGTTGCATTTCAATTGAAAATGGAAACACATCATAGAAAAATATCCTCTCTAAAAGAAACACACAACGAATAGCGAATAACCAAATCTACAAAAGCTACAACGACGTTTGACAAAACGGAACAACAATCATCTCAAGACGTCAACACGGACCAAATCCTGAAAAAAGCTACAAACGATCACAAACGGAAGCCGAACGAGTGCCAGTGTTTGCTACGGTAAAGATAAAAAGGTTTTGAGGTGTTGATCTCTACGACGTGTCAAAAAGCACCTTTTCAGGTACGAGGGGGGATATTTTTTTTATCGCATGCACAGCCGCCACTCACCGAACACTTCGAAGGCTTTCGCGCCCCTCCCTGTATACATTTAATCACTTAAAGCATGCAAAAGTGCCAATAAAGTTGGAAGTAAAGAACAATTGTGGGAAGGAAGAAAGTCAAATTCGTTGTAGTCATGCTGTAAGTTCGAACAGCGAATAGTGTGAAACATTTTGCAGAAAATTCACTCGAAGAATAAGTGAGGAGCCAGAAATGGGATAAAATGGGATCAAATTTCAGTCAAGTTTAAGTTGAGTTGTTTACATTTAAGTAGGTACTTTTAGTAGCACATATGCTAGAAAGTGAAAAGTTTTGAGTTCAGATGAAGATTTCTGTGGTGGAGCTACCTTAGCGGACATTTGACGCTACTACGTTTTTGAGTTTAAAATTCACGACTCATCACTGCAGCGTGAAAATTTCAAATTTCAAAAAACATCCGATTCAAAAGGAAACTTCCAATAACTTTGGTCCTACGACGTTTTTCAATCGGTCAACTTTTAAGCAAAGTTGGTAAAAACTGCCAATTTATGACGGCCGATTTCAAATTCTAGGGTGACCATTCGACGCGGAATTTAATCATCTTTAAGAAAGTATATGGCGGTATTTTCTGTACGAAGCGTACTTTTCGATTTATACGCCAAAAAAAAAAAAAAAAAAAAAAAAAAAAAGGCGACAATTTCATCGTTTTTGGGCTGTCAAATCTGAAGCACTACTTAAAACCCATCGCAAACTCTTACACATTGTTCAGGACACCTCATGAGGGATTGAAACGATTTTCAACTCTCGAGCAATTTTTAGACTTCCAAACCCAACCTAAATTCGACCTGGAATTGGAGTGACGCGTTGACGTGATTTCTGTTACTTTGAGCTCAATGATGGCTACACTATTTGATTTCAACTGCTTTTTGATAGGTTAGGGTGCCTTAATATGACACATTATGATCTCGACTTCACTTTTACCGGTGAAATCGGTAAAATTGTTGAATGAAGGTACTTTAATGAGTGGACGTTAACGTTACTTAAGCAAAGAAAGGGACGAGGGAGTTGCCTTCCACTTCAACTTTGGAGCCTCAAGTTCCAAGGAATTGTGTTTTGTAGATGCAAATGAATGATGAATTTTTCTCAGCGTTTTATGTTTTTCGGGGTGCTGAAGATGAATCCAAAGCTTCCGAAAATTTTTGGGAAGATCACTTTGAAAGAGGGTGCGTTTCAGGTAAAAATATTCTATATACTTACTTAGGTATGTAGTCAATTAAAGAGCACAAAATTCATAAGAATCTGACATTTTGACAAAATACTCGGTTTACTTACCATCTAGTTGTGCCCGCAAGGTTTTCAGCCCGATCGCCCAAACCCGTGGGGCGCTATGGGGCTTAAAAGAGCCCATGGAAGGGATTTTTATAAGGCTTTTGGCTAAGGGATCGAGTTAGGTGTCGTTTTCGAAGTATTTTTGGACGTAGAATCCATTTTTGGGATTTTCACCGTGGCGATCTATAGGGCTTTCATGTGGCTTAAAATGGGGGGTTTTGAAGGATCCCAGGAGGTTAATAATTTTTCGAGTAAAAGATGAAGAATTTTTGAAAAAAAAAGGTTTTTGATAACCCCCCAAAAAAAAATTTTAATTTTTTTTTTTTTTCATTGACAGAATTAAATTTTTGCACAAGTAACCTATATCAAAGTGTAAAATTTTAAGCGTTTTTAAAATATTTTTGAAATCACACCTTGAAACATACAAGGTCACATTTTGAGGCCGATCAAAGGTACGTTCATGATGGTGTGTTATCCTAAGATTAATAAACCAAAACTTCACGGTCGAGCCTCCCGGTTCGTCATTTTCAAAATCTCGAGACACCCGAAACGGGCACCTATTTTAAACGTGTTATCAGGGAAATGTTGAAGCAGAACGTGATTTGAAGGAATTACCTATCATATCCAAGAGGAGGATCAGCTAACCATTTTTTTGCCTCTTTTTTTTTTACAAAATAAAGTTGAATTAATAAAAAAAATTTTGTTTTTGTTTTGGTAGAAGACACTGCGTAGAAGGAACACTGTTGTTTTCGTAAGTTCCCACCCCTGGGTGAGCACAGGTAGCACTGCTGACAACATATGAGGAGATTAGGAAGAATGATGACTCCTCTGCTGAACATAATGTAAGGTGAATGCGGCGAGATAGTGGGAATCCATCTTGAAAAAACACGATTTAAGACGAAGTTGTCCATTTCCTCGATAAAAATATAAATCTAACTTGTAGGCGCGTTTCGGTTGATTAGACCATCATCAGTACAATACAGAATGAGGAAGTTGTGAGAAGTTCCTTATATACAAAAGAGAAATGTGCCTTCTAAAGGGCGTGGCCGAAACGCGTCTACAAGTTGTAATTATATTTTAATCGTGGAAATAACTACTTCGTCTTGAATCGTCTCGTCTGCCTGAAACTCCCGGATTTTTATATTTTTATTGAAAACAAACTTGAAGCCCGACGCGCGAAGGCGCTTGCAGTGGACGACTCCTGCCGCTCTTTGCAGCTTGTTCTGTCGCCTCTTGTACTGCGCAAAGCCTCACCTCTCGAATAGGTACGCTTCCAGTGGACGAGCACCCTTAAGGTTGCTCATTCGACGCAGAATTCCGTGCCCTTTAATTGACTATGTGAACTATTTTTACCTGTAACCCACTCTTTCAAATATATCCGTTAAAATCAGTTTTTAGCGTTTTTTGACGGTCTTCCACAAATTTTGGTGGGAAGCTTCGGATTCGTGTTCTGCACCAAAAAACACATACAGCTGTTGAGAAAAATTCTACACCAAACCCTTGCGAGGCACCTGGTGACTGGACTATGGAGGCGCCTCATCAGAAAGGTGAGAAGTGGGTACTTGGAGATCAAGTTTTTTGAGGTATTTCAATTATATTACGTTAATTGGCGTGTGAATTGAAACTCGCGCTGAATTTTTTATCGAACTTTGTCTTTGCTTCGGTCGAAAACCATTTCCCGAATGCCTCACTTACTTCGGGATTTCTCTGTGAGTTCCTTGAGGATGATCCTGAACCTGTCGGGCCCTTCGGTCTCGTTGAAGCTTTGCGACCTCGTGTGGTCCGGGTTCATGATGGCGAAGACGGCCGCCAGAGCGAAGTAGCAGTCCGAGTGCCCTTTGGAAGATTGGGGGCCCCAGTCGAAGTACATGAGGGCGGAGTCGGTCCAGTTGAAGTGGCGGAGGATGGCCGTCATGCCTTTCGCCGCCCACCTGAAATGAGAGAAAAACGAAACGGATCATTTAGGCTTCCCTCTGAGAGCAGAAGCCGAAGCAGAAGCACTCAGACAGAAGGCCGAGCGAAGCGCTATGGCCAACCGCTTTAAAAAACTTCCGAACTTGATGAAACTTTTAATGGTTGTTCGGTGGTGCTGTGGGATTACCTACTCTGTCAAGTTATCCAACTCCAGGAGCCTTTACTTACTAGGGGAGCGCCGAAAAACCTAAAAATGTTCGGGTGGTTTTTCACTTTTTCACTCATACCTTTCAAAATGAGCAGTTTTCGACCGAAACGTTTAATTTCAAAGTTGTAGAGCACTAAATTTACTACGCTATTGTATAAAAATAAGATTTTCCTAAACCCCTATAATAATCGAGTTACAGCCGATCAAAGTTGGAGGAAAACTCAAAATTTCCGGTTAGCTTTTAGTTTTTCGCTCATAACTTCTAAACTAAGCGGTTTTCGACCATAAGGTTCATTTCCAAGGCTGTAGAGCATTAAATCTACTACAATTTTGTGTATGAAAGCAATTTTCCTAAACTGTTCAATAATCGAGATATAGCCGATCAAAGTTGGAGGAAAACTCAAAATTTTCGGTTAGCTTTTAGTTTTTCGCTCATAACTTCCAAACTAAGCGGTTTTCGACCATAAGGTTCATTTCCAAGGTTGTAGAGCATTAAATCTACTACAATTTTGTGTATGAAAGCAATTTTCCTAAACTGTTCAATAATCGAGATATAGCCGATCAAAGTTGGAGGAAAACTCAAAATTTTCGGTTAGCTTTTAGTTTTTCGCTCATAACTTCCAAACTAAGCGGTTTTCGAACGAAAGGTTCATATTCAAAGTTGTAGAGCATGCAATTTACTACAATTTCATGTATGAACACAATTTTCCTAAACCCTATAATAATCGAGTTACAGCCGTTCGAAGTTGGAGAAAAACAACATTTTCGGTTAGCTTTTAGTTTTTCACTCTTAACTTTCAAACTAAGCGGTTTTCGACCAAAAGGTTTATTTTCAAAGTTGAAGAGCATTAAATCCACTACAATTTTGTGTATGAAAACAATTTTCCTAAACCCTATAATGATAGAGTTACATCCGTTCAAAGATGGAGGAAAACCATTCAAAATTTCGGGTTTGCTTTTGGTTTTTCACTCACAACTTCCAAACTAAGCGGTTTTCGACCAAACGGTTCATTTTCAACGTTGTAGAGCATAAAATGTACCTACTACAATTTCGTGTACGTATACAATTTTCCTAAACCCTATAATAATCGACCAAAAGAATTAATTTCAAAGTTGTAGACAAGGAACAAGGAAATTTTCCTTGTTCCATGGTTGTAGAATAATGAACCCACTACAATTTTGTGTATAATATACGCATATTGTATGAACAACATCTTTCTCTGAGGACAACATTTTGGAAGCCACCACGTGAGCCAGATACTGACTGAACGTCGAAAATTTGATCTTATGGTAACCAAAAGTTTCTGATAATATAATCACATATTATGTGATTTCTCGTCTAATTAATACAAATCACATATTGTATGTGGATAGTTGCACATATTATGTGCAATTTTCCAGTTGTAAAGCATTAGATTTACAACAATTTTGTATTCCTAAACCTTTTCTCCCAACCTCACATTATTCGAAATTCAGCCGATCAAAGTTGAAGGGTTTTTCTCAAACTGGCCAAAATTAGCAAATAGCCAAAGTTATCGCTCTTAACGTCTAAACTAAGCGGTTTTAGACCAAAATGATCAGTTTAAAAAATTTTAAAGCAGTAAATGTTCTACACTTTTGTGTCTATAAACGTTTCACCTAAAACTCATATTAATCGAGTTACAGCCGATCGAAGGTAGAGGAATTGTCTCGAAATGGTCAAAATTTCCTTTAAAAAACCAAGGTTTTGGCCATCTCAACATCAATAATTGAATCAATTATTACAAATAGTTCTATGGTAATTATGGTAATCACTCGTCAATATCGACGGAATATGGTCATGCTCGATAGACCCACTGCACATCCGGAATTTACTGCAGACCAGTATAAATGTGGCGCCAACTATTATATTTCAGTTTTTCGCCTGTAACTGCTGAACAGCGCCTTTTTCGAGGTTTGTGACCGAACCAAATCGTGTAGAGAATCAACTTTCAATCAACGTATAAGACTTACATACGCCCTGAGGCCCAGCTCTAGAGTATGAGTCTGAGCTGCTGTCGACTGCCGCCAGGGCCGCCGAGAGAAAAACGCTGCAAATTTTACACAAGGGTTTATTATTCTTTGATATACGTTACTTGTGCAGGAATTTAATTCTCTCAATGAAAAAATTTAAAAAAAATTTATTTTTTGGATTTTTATCTCAACAAAATTTTTTTTTTGGATTTTTTTGTTCAAAAATGTGTTTTTTTCAAAAACTCGGTATTTTTTACTAGAAAAATATTTAACATCCTGGGATCCTTCAAAAATCCCATTTTTAGCCTCGCGAATGCCCTAAACATCGCCCCAGTGAAATCGGATCGTTCCGGGACCCCAAAAAATGGATTCTACGTCCAAAAATACTTCGAAAACGACACCTAACTCGATCCCATAGCTAAAAGCCTTCAATAAACCCCTCCCGTAGCCCCATTATAGCCCCATAGCGCCCCACGGGTTTGGGCGATCGGACTGAAAACCTTGCGGGCACAACTAGATGGTAAACCAAGCATTTTGTCGAAATTTCAGATTTTTTAAAAAATTCCTACTGCCCAAAACGGCCTGGACGGCGGACGGCGTACGGCGTACGGCGTACGGCGTACGGCGTACGGCGTACGGCGTACGGCGTACGGCGGACGGACATTTCGGATTTAGAATGTAGACCACTTGAAACGGATAATGTCAAATTTTGAGCCCGATCGGAGTCGTCGACCCTTGTCGCGAAAACATAGGTGTATTATTCCAAGAATAATAAACCAAAAGCGGGCCCGGGGCAAAAGAGAGCATAGGGCCCCCATGTAAGCAGGAGTTTGGGGGCGGTTCACGATAACGAACGTTCAATTTTCATTCAGGGTAGGTACCATTTAATTAATAATATTAAATAATACGAGAACGATCGCAGCCTCTAATCGATGTTTTGGGTTTTGGCACGAAACATCGAAAATGTCGATGACGAAGGTTTGGGAAAAGAATTTAAAAAAATAAAAAAATAAAAAAACGAAAATTTTGAAATTTATAAATAACTAGGCAATCATCATACAATAATATAAAATCGTGTTGGCCGACGGTAGACGGCCGTGTGGTTTGTTGGTACGGGATAACGCGTTCCCGAGTGAGTTTTTTCACTTTCCGCTCGCTGGCCGTTTAGGGGGTCGAAAAAATTACGAAAAAATACGAGCCGTATAGATCAGACCTGGAGGTAGACGTCGGTCAAATCGAAAATCCGAAACTCGCCCGGGAAATTCGTCGAAAATTCGTCGAAAAATCGTCTTTCTCCCGTTTGTCCTACGTTTTCCACTTTCAACTCGCGCCAAAGGCCGTTTAAGGGGTCGAAAAAATTACGAAAAAATACCAGACCTGGAGGAAGACGTCGGTCAAATCGTAATTCGGAAATTCGCCCTGGAAATTCGCCGGAAATTCGTCGAAAAATCGTCTATCTCGCGTTTGTCCCACGTTTTTTCGGGTTCAAAAATACCCAGTAAGGAGCCATTTTTTGGGTATGGTATCCGCGAGCCAAATGCGCGCCAAAATATGGCCAATCCGATTCCGAAGTTGGATTTAAAAAAAAAACCGAGGGGGAGGGGGCGATTTCACGGTGAGAAGACAATTGGATCGTTTTAATTCGCGCGTCTGTTTGAACGTGTCCATCGATGCTACGCACCCCACAGGCGGCAATACACCCCACAGGCGGCAATACACCCCACTAGGGGAGCGAGCGAAGCGAGCCAGAGAGACTAGTAATGTACAAGAATATGTCCATCAATTGATAGATACGGTCTTCTGGAACTGAAACTTATTATACCTCTAAATGGGGGTCGCTACTTCGTTTCAGGTTCGAGTTTTAAGGTCGCTATCATCATGAGGTTCACCTTTGTTTTAGTATAATATACTGTAAATATACAGTATATTATTATACATTATTATACAGGTAGGTAGTTGGTGTTTGTTATTGTTTAGCTGTTAGCAACTTCTGCGTCTACAAATCTTGTTCGAACACTTGTTGATTAATATTTGTGGGGTGTATGAAGATCGCCAAGGAGTAAATTTTAGGCTTATGATACAAAATGATCAAACAATTAAAAAACGCTGCAAATTTTACACAAGGGTTTATTATTCTTTGATATAGGTTACTTGTGCAGAAATTTAATTCTGTGTCAATGAAAAAAAAAAACTTCTTTATTCCTCAAAAAAGATTTAAATTTTTTTTTTTTTTTTTCAAAATTTTATGTTTTCTACTTGAAAAATATTTAATCTCCTGGGATCCTTCAAAAATCCCATTTGTAGCTCCATGAAAGCCCTATAGATCGCAACAGTGAAATCGGATCGTTCCGGGACCCCCCAAAAATGGATTCTACGTCCAAAAATACGTCGAAAACGACACCTTCCTCGATCCCATAGCCAAAAGCCTTAAAAAAAAAAAACCTTCCGTAGCCCAATTTTAGCCCCATAGCGCCCGGGGGTTTGGGCGATCGGGCTGAAAACCTTGCGGGCACAACTAGATGGTAAACCAAGTATTTTGTCAAAATTTCAGATTTAAAAAAAATTCCTACTGCCCAAAACGGCCCAGACGGCGAACGGCGTACGGCGGACGTTTCGGTTTTGGAATCTAAGCCTCTTGAAACGGATAATTTCACATTTTGAAGCCGATCGGAGTCGTAGATCTCCGTCGCGAAAACATACACAGGTCACCTGTGACAGGTGTATGTTTTCGCGACGGAGGTAGGTCTACCTTTTTGCTTCCGAGTCTGCGAAGCCTTGTGTTCACTTTCGGCAGCCAAAAAATGTTTGTTGTCCGAATTTAAAATTTCCACTCGCATTTTGCGTTTCATAGCCTACTGAACAAATTTGGTTCCGTGTCTGTGGGTCTGTCCGCATTTCCTTGTTACAGCCATAATTTCCACAATTTTGAATGAATTTAGCTCACATTTTGAGGGATTATGCGGATAAGGCTCCTTGAGGTCCCATACGAATTTCATCACAATAGAATCAGCGATACGCTCAGCGCATGCGCGAACGTAATTTCCTTGCCACAGCCATAACTCCTACGATTTTGATCGGATTTCAATCAAATTTTCAGGAATTGTGGGGAGGCTTAGGACTCCGTCCCGCCCCCTTATTAAATCAGGGACGCTAATCGATTCCACGTCACACCGGCTTAAAACTTTTTGAGGACTCCGTCCGGTTGGATTACGATCGGCCAAGTAATTTGTGAGGACTCCGTCCAGGGGCTGCGAAGGGAGAAACTTGGGGATTGGCGTCAACAAACCTGCTACTTGCGAACCATGATAGGGTTGTGGCTCAAAAAATTTTTTGGCCTCGTCTTTTTGCCTCCTTCAAACGTAGCCCCTGCATTTCATGAATTGCGGGCAGGAAAACCCAAGAACAGCGGTGCCACCAAATTTGTTAATTACTTGGAAAAGAACTATATTTCCTGCACAAGTGTAAATCCCCCGCACTTATGGGCTGAACAAACTTCCGATGTAAATAGAACAACTAACTGCTGCGAATCATTCCATCGTCACCTAGGAGATAGTTTCAATAGTTCGCATGCCGACATTTTCCGTTTCACCGACACATTAACAAAACTCCAGAACGAAGTGTACATCAAATTGAACAGCATTACATTGAATCATGTATTCCATGACCGCCGTACTGTAGCTCGTCAAAGCGCAGTGCAAATTCAAATGGACTTGTACAAATCGCACGCCATTTCTAGAGCGGACTTTGTCTCCGCCGTGGCTAAATTTGATACGTGTACAACCTATTGATACGTGTTACACTATATATTATTAGGTAATACACATAGGTTGTACATTATAATATAATGTATTATATTATATTATTAGGTAATACACATAGGTTGTACTGTACAACCTATGTGTATTACCTAATAATATAATATATTTAAAAAAATTACCTAATAATATAATATATTAAAAAAAAAAAAACCAAGAAAGTCACATATTATATTATAATATGTGACTTTCTTGGTTTTTTTTTTTTTTTTTTTTTTTTTTTCCCCGTGACATGGCATTATTTTCAATGCTTCTATTTTTAATAAAAATCAAGTTTCAAAGGCAGATGTTGCAACCTCCATGGAGGGACGGAGTCCTTACTTTCTCTTTAGCCCCTTTGGACGGAGTCCTTACTTTCTCTTTAGCCTCTTCGGACGGAGTCCTTCATTTTTGCTAAGCCGACTCAGGTGGGTCGGGACGGAATCTTATAATTTTCTTAAGCCGATGCCACTGACTAATGAGGGGGCGGGACGGAGTCCTGGCCCTCCCGAATTGTGTGGGTAGCTCTAGATGGTCCCCTATCAGTTTCATCACGATTGCATCAGTGGTACTCCCTGCGCATCCGCGAACGTAATTTTCTTGTTACAGTGACAACTACGTTCATTTTGAACTTGGCACGAGGAAGCTTATGTGCCATTGCCTTGGCAGTGTATTTCTGTTGTGATTCAAAGGGTTTATTGTGATTCACATTGCTTCAGTTTTACAAGGCCCAATCACACGGAAGACTACGCGTTGCCTGCCAAGTAGCAACTCAGCCATTCCCCCCCCCCCCCCTTTCCCCTTTTTTCTTATTTTTCTAGGTCCCGCTGGGGCCCCATGTAAAAGTCCGGGCCCGGGGCAAAATGTCCCTTTTGCCCCCCCCCCCCTCCCCCTCACGGTGGGCCTGACTGCCGTTCCCACCACGTGCATCATCTTGGATAGACTGCAGAACAAGGCGCTCAGATGTATTAAATTCAAGAGCAATTTTGCTCTCTGTTACTCTGTGGATGTACTACCTGTGTGGGAAAATTGAAGACATTTCAATGGAGGCTCAGACGGGGATCGAACCCATCGTGGGTCGTTCTCTGTTACTCTGTGATCGAAAGGAGTGTCTGCGGGGTGCCCTCCGGGCATCCGTGGGGCGCGCATGCGCGAGGACTTTATCAAATCGCCTCTATTTTCAAGTTAGCATCTTGTTGTTCCCCTTAGAATTGACAGCCGACCGCGAAGGCTCATGGCTGTTCTGTTTCTGTCTTTCTTCTGTAATCTGTTGTGTCCGTGCTCATACAGTTTCAACTAGTGCTGCAAAAAATCGATTTTTTCAACTCTTCGATTTTTCGATTATTTTCGGAAACATCCGGAACGATCCGATTTCACTGTGGCGATCTATAGGGCTTTCATGGGGCTAAAAATGGGATTTTGAAGGATCCCAGGAGGTTAAATATTTTTCGAGTAAAAATTGAAATATAAAAATCTAAAAAAAAAATTTTTAATTTTTTTCATTGACAGAATTCAATTTCTGTACAAGTAACCTATATCAAAGAATAATAAACCCTTGTGTAAAATTTGCAGCGTTTTTCATCTGAAACTACCTATGAACAGTTGTATTTATACTTATGCTTGAAAGTCGAAAACCTTAGATTTCCTCAGGTCACTTACGTGCAATTGAACGACAACAAAAGTTCAATGTGCCTACTGTATTCTTCCCCCTCATAACTTTGTGGGTTATTCCTTATCAAGAGGTAGGTAGGTATACCTACCTACTTATAAGTACCTACTATCATCATGGAGGAATAGAGATCTATTCCTCCATGTACCTACTAGGTATCATATTATGCTGAAACAGCAATTACTTTGGTAATTGGTTGACGACAGAGAAAGTCATTGGGACATGAATGCCACGGTTAACAGTTGGACATTTTAGGTAGGTAGGTACCTATCCCTCTACTTACTTAGTAGGTAGGTAACAATAATTGTTACCTACCTACTAAGTAAGTAGAGAGGTAATTATTCTACCTACCAAGTAGGACTGCGCCAGAAAATTCATAAGAAAATGGTGAAACCATAGGTTCGTAGTATTTTGAGTGTTTCACTTCGAAGTTATGTCGCTAACTCATAAAGCAAACCTCGGCGTTTTTTTTTTTTTTCATTTTTTTTTCATACCTATCATTTAGGTAATTTAATTTACTCTTTGAGAAGTTCGACCGAAAATGCGACCTGAACCCGGTTATTTAATTTTATAATCGGTAAACAGTAAAGTTATTTTCACTGATAATATCAGTGAAAATATTATTAAATTGTTATTTTCACTGATAATATGAGTGAAAATATTATTAAATTATCAGTGAAAATATTATTATTAAATATTATTACCTACACTTGTATTGTATTATAATAATATAGTACTAACTCTGCGCCTTCGATTGCTCACTTTCGCGCCGAACCCAAAAGCTCTGCGCCTTCGAACCCACCTCTACGGGCACGTTACCGAGATGCTAACTTGAAAATAGCGGCGATTCGATCAAGGCCTCGCGCATGCGCCCCATGGATGCCCGAGGGCACCCTCCAGACACTCCTGTGATCGAACCACTACCAGTGGTCCACTCTGGATCTTCGCTGTGATTTCAGTTCTTGTAAATTTTTAAGAGAAGCAACTAATTGCTCCTCTTCCAAAAATTAGTGTAAAATTTAAGCAGCGTACGTCCGTCCTAAGGCCGTCCGCGCCGTCTAGAATAATAAACCCAACGGTATAAGTTTCAAAGTCGACCGAGTGCGGGAGTGATTTCAGTCAGTGTCGGGAAGCAAGCGGGTGCGCCTGACGTACGATTGTAGCGGTCCTGTCGGCATCCCACTCAACTACATCACCCCACACGGGAGGCGGACATTTCCGGGTTACTTCCGCGTTGTCTTGACTCCCGCAAGATGCAAAAGTTAAATAATATTATATTAGCCGAAATTATAATTATAATTATTATCGGCCTCTTGACACTAGACTCGTAACGTAAGTATGAATGTGATGAATGAGAAGGTGGCTCGACTGCCTGTTCAGCATTGGAAGGGCTATCTCCAGCCAAATGTACGCCTCAAGACGCAGATCACCTTCTTGACTGCAGCTAACATATAAAATTTATATGTTAGCTGCAGTCAAGAAGGTGATCTTGATATTTAATATGGACTGCACTGGGCGGCATTGGAGCCCAGCAACTGCCCCGGTGTGTCAGACCTCAACATGCCTGTGCCGGAGGTCACCCTCTCCATTATTATTGTGGGCCTGACAACAAGGAAGGAGGACACTTCTCAGGAGGAGCTGAGATCCCAGTCCCTTGAGAAACTCGCTGAGCTCTACCCGGTGGACCACTGGCTCTGAATATATACCGATGGCTCCGGTGACCGAGCCCAGAGGAAGACTGGTGCAGGTTACTATTCCCCAGGTCTGTTTAAGGTTTCGCTTTGAGCCCGATGTCCACAAACTTTGACGCGGAGGTCCGTGCTGTATCTGAGGCTGCTGCTGCGCTCCTTAGCCTGCCTCGTGACCCGACTAAAGGTGCAATTTCCAACACGCGGCTCACGATTGCGACTGCGGCTCGCGATTCTTGGTCGACAGACGCAGTCGCACGCCACAAACTTGGTGCATTCCTAGGTACGGCTGGCCGCTTCGTCAGCGCTTCAGTCTGGCTCAAGATGTCCGCGAAGAACGTAGTGCTCGCTCTCCTGTTAGCGGAAGAAGAGGAGGAAGATGAATTACTTTTTACGATTGCCCGGGAATCCCACGCTGGCATGTTTCGAACCAGGAGAGATGAAGGCTTTCATAACGTACTGATACACGGGCATTTGAAGGACGATCCCATCCGCTTCCGGAGTTTTTTCAGGCTGAACGTTCCCCAGTTCACCTACATTTTGTCACTGGCGGAGGACACTCTACGTCACTGGGTGCAATAGGGTGCCAACCTTTAAAGGTGCATTAACATCGTCTTTGTTGTCGACTCCCAGTCAGCGATCCTTGTTCCCCCGATTTCCCTGAGGAACACCACACACTCAGCGCTAGGAGAGTCCTCGGGGCGTTGATCTTGAGGGGATGGCGAGTGGTCCTACAGTGGGTAGCCTCGCATTGTGGAGTGATGGGTAACGAAAAGGCCGACCAACTTGCCAAGAGAGGAAGTAATATGCCACCCACTGACGACCCCATCACGAGGTTGAAATAAAGGTCAACCAAACCCGACAGGAACGAAACCGAAACGCGGCCTTAGGAAAGCAATGGGAATGTCTTATCACCCAACCCATTCCTGGTAACCTGCCCCGTCGGGACTTCGTTGCCAACTTCAGATTGACAACTGGACACGATTTCCTCCAGAGTCATCTCCATAGAATCGGCGTTGCTCCATCACCGACATGCCCCCTGAGCAATACCAATGCACCAATGGACGCCAGGCACTTGGACCAGTGCCCAACAATCTTACGACCCCGACACGACGACGAGGACTCCGTTGGAGAAGGAAAAGTGATGCATATTGGGCTGCTAGGAAGGAGATGGCGTTAAGGCCTCCGTCTGGCGTAGGATTAAAAAAAAAAAAATTAATCCTATAACATTATTACGTTTTCTGTGAGACCAATACTTAGCGAGATGCAGTCGGTGAAAGTTCCAAAATTGGATGAATTATTCGCAAGACGTCAGTTTCTGGCCTGATAAGTTTGAATATCAATTTTTGCGTCCGACATCCGAACCGATTTGGGCAGTAGGAATAAGTCCTATTCAATTATTGTTTTTTAATCTGAAATTTTGACAAAATACTCCATTAACTACTCGTAGATATATCGTTGAGCCCGCAAAGTTTTCAGCCCGCTGAGGGAGGGGGGGGGGGGGCTAAAAAGGAGCTAACTGAGGGGTTTTTGAATGGTTTCGGCTATGTGTAGAGTTAGGTGTCGTTTTCGAAGTGTTTTTGGGCGTAGAATCCTTTTATGGGGGTCCCAGAACGATCCGATTTCACCTTGGGGATCTATGGGGCTACAAATGGAGCTTTTGAAGGATGTCAGAAGGCTGAATGAGGTGTCGTTTTCCGAGTAAATTGCTCATAATAGGGACGGTACCTTGAATACGGACAGAACTGGCGGAACGAGATTAAAATCGCCCCTGGCGGCGTCCTATTAAACTAAAATTCATGTTCAGGGTGAAAGTCAACTCTTCTGGATGTTAATGATGAGTCAACAACAAAAGAAGAAGACGTTTTTCAACTCCCGCCATCTGGGAGGTGATAACAGTGATAACGTGATAAAGGTTTGTACGAAAAACTTCTCATGGTGATCGTATGATGGGGACCATCTGGTAAGTTATCACCTGGATTTATTATTAGCCTCATAATTAACTAGAGGGAGTCCGTTGTCAGATTTCAGAAAAGTGAAACGAGCGAATTTTGGCAAGTGTTTTTTCCCAAAATGGCAATTTAGGGGTGTCCAGGTTCCTCAATAGGGACATAGCTGTTTTGGCCGATTTTCGATCAAAAACGTCATTTCAGCGTGTTTATATAGACGAAATCGCGGTTTTGCCGAACGTAGTGAGCCCTCTCTTTGGACTCGTTTTGTTTTGAGTGGAAATAAGCCGGTGTTTGGGTCAATTTGCAAGTTTTCAGCCATGCCGAATCGAATGAGGACGTCTTCGGCCGTGGATTCGCTCATCTCTCCACGATGCATATGAATATAGCCACCATGTTGACGGTATTTACCTACCTACCACCTGTAAACCGCTCACCGTCATGTTTCTGTCTTTTCACCGCCACGGCTCCGAGGCTGCGCAACCCTGAGAGCTGTGATTTTGATATGGGTCTTAAAATGTAGTCTTTTCTAGGGCAACCCTTTGTATTTATATGAAACAGTTCATTAAAAAAATTTTTTTTTATGTTTTGGATCGGAAAATGGTTAGGGGAGACCGGGGTAATACCGCCAGCTTAGGTAATACCGCCACTCCTCATTATTATTCAACGCCTTGAGTTATAAGGCTTATTGCAGGTGTTTTCTCATCTTTGAATCAGCTGTAGCGTTGGAAAAATTGGCATGGCATAATTTGTTCGTTCATATCCGCTGTAGTGGTCATTTAAGTTTTTGACTCTCCTGAAGCTAGTATCGACGAGTTTTCAACATTGAGGTAAGTGCCGTTTTTCTTACTTTTGGCTCAATTTTTGGTTTTGACAGTGTAGAAAAATCGTTCAACTTTCGTTTCCATCCATAATTTATTGGTTTATACCAATAATTTTTGGATTAACGGTTGATTACGTAGAAAAAGCGTTTGGGGTAATACCGCCATACCAATTTCAGGTTAATACCGCCATGGCGGTATTGCCCCATAGTTAAATAATTATTATTATGCATTATAAAATAATAATATTATTGTTTAATATTTATTATTATTAATATATTAATATTATTTAATAATATTATCATTATAAATTATTCATCCCCTCGGATTTTAAAAACTTGTCCTGAAGTAGCTATAAGTAGAGTAACTGAAGTAATTCAAATACTTTGACAAATAATTAACGTTCTTTTTTTTATTTAATAGGAGAAGACATTGTTCGAGCACGACCAAGAACGACCAACAGGAGAGTTGGATGGAGTGAAGAGGAGCTGCAGAAGGCTATGAAAGCTGAAAACTTTTTAAAAGGAGTGACCTTTTTTTGTGCAATGTTCATTTTATTTTTCAAATAAGTTCCTAAAAAAAATGTATTTAAGTTCCTAAAACATTTAAGAATAATGTAATATATTGAGATCCTGAAAAAAAAAAAAAACAAGTTTCGTTACCGATATTTTTTTATTTTTTTTATTATTGTTTCAATGGAATTGCTATGCCAATAATATAAAGGGTTAGAGTCACTTAATAAATATCCTTTGCAATTTCATTCATGCAAATCATGGAACTGGGAAGTTATTCAGGAAGGATATTTTAAAAAATTGGGTATTCATTTCTTTGAGTGTGCTTGATTTCTCGTTCTATTCATGTGGCGGTATTACCCAACACCCCATGGCGGTATTTCCCCAGCTAGCTGGGGTAATACCGCCATTTCGAAGGTATTTGTAAATCGCTATTTACAGTTACCTAAGTTGCCAAGAAACCATCGAACCATTATGATTCACTAGGGGAGATATCATACGTTGATTTCCTTCAGAATTTGGAGCTCGAAACCGCCTAATTTGGCTGTTGTGGGTAGATTTCCTTAAGGTGGCGGTATTACCCCAGTCTCCCCTATATATGTCCCTATTGAGAATACGAGGGCTGTGAAGCGGTTTAAGCTTAAAAAAAAGCTGTGTCCCTATTATGGCACATGTGAACTAGAATAGGGACACTTTTCATAAATAAAAATAAAATTCAAGGAATATATATATTTACACTTTCGCAACGTCATCTTGTCGGGAATTCAGTAAGGAGCACGTACCAACCATAAAAAGTTTGAAAAAAGTAATATTTCTAGTGGTTAACCTGCGAAAACCTTCAAAAACCGTCCCTATTATGAACAATTTTGGACGTTTTCCATTTTCGAAGGTCCCCATCTGTACAAGCATTTTCAGTGAATTTTAAATTTTTAAAAATAATTTTTTAATGACAGAATTAATTTGTACACAATTTTTCTGTATTAAAGAATATGCACGAATAATAAATTTGCAGTGTTTTATTTCAAAAACCCCCGCCTGTCGAATCCACAGCATTTTTCATGTCGCCAGGTGGTCTGGAAAGGTGTACTCAATAAGCAACCGGAGATTTCAACACCATCAGTCGTTCCGATTGTATACAGCGATTGGCTGCTAATCGTTCTTTCGGTGTATCCTTCCCCAGTCGAATCCCAAAGCCCCTGATGTAACATTGAACGGACCGAACGAAATAAGAAACAAGAAGTAATAAGACGTCTCGGACTCACAAGTCGCTGGATGAGGTGAAAACCGAGGAGGGGAAAAGCCTGATGTGATTTACACCTCTCATGTTTACATATGAGCTTCCTTTCGGGGGGTTTCCGTTGCCCGGATGTCCCGCATTGACACTGAGAACTCCATTTTCTTGACAAGACGAAGGGGAAAAAGATACTTGGGACGAGAGGAGGATGAGGAATAGTCACGTGACTTGCACTCCTGAAAATATACCTCATAACGGTTTCTCTTGGGGTTTTTTCCGTTCGCGCTTTTCTTCTGTTCGGCCGTCGTAAGAGAATGGAATTGGCCAGAGAGAAAATTGAAGCGCCCAAAAAACCGTCATGTAAGAAACTGACATCAGAAAATGATAGCGAATTGGGGAAAAAAATTACATGGTTGGATTTTTTTTTTTTTTTTTTGTCTTATTTTGTTTTTGGGGAGGTGAATCCGAATGTGAAGAGATCCAAGAATAAGTGTTATAACAGCTATTACGCATAAATTCGTTTTGAGATATTCGCCAAAAACCCCTAAGTTATTGCACTTATGGGCTTATAACTGCGAAACTATGCGTCCTACGGAAAAATTCACCATTATCAAAGTGAAAGAGCATTAAGTTTCCTATAGAATTCACTGGTCAAAGTTGATTGTAAACCCAATAGTTCAGGAGCTAAAGCGGTTTGAAAAATGGCGATTTTTTACACAATTTTCGAAAAAATCACTTTTTTCGCTTTTCAAACGACTGTACCTTCAAAACGGCCGGTCCTATTCAAAAATGTTACATAATGAATGTTGTAGAGCGTTAAATTTTCTACAGGATAGGCTCGAAAGTTTAACGAAAGGTGCCCACCATACGAATGGCGGGCAGAGTTGTGACAACATGTGATGCGAAAACTCACCAAAATTTACAAAAAACACCACGTTTTTCGATACATTTTTGGCTGTAGCTCGGAAAAGTATGAATTGTATAGAAAATAATGCTTTACCTATCACGTTTATAATAGTGACTTTTGTCGCAAGACACATAGTTTCGGAGTTATACACAAAAAACCTTAAAAAGTGCCTAAATGTAACAAAAAAAAGGAAATTTTTTTTTGTCCTGCAGGTCCCTACGAGATGGAAACCTACATCCATACGGCAGACATCAGGTTTGATATGAAATTTAATGAGCTTTCACGTGGGAAAAAAAAATGAATCGGACCAATAGTTTCCGAGCTTCAGACAAAAATACGTTTTGGTGCGTTTTCGTATCACTCGTTGTTACAATTCTGCCAACGATTCGTACGGTAGGCACTTTTAGACAAACTTTGGGTGCCTATCCTATAGACAATTTAACGCTCTACAACATTCATTATGTAAGATTTTTCGATAGGACCGGCCGTTTTGAAGGTACAGCCGTTTGAAGTGCAAAAAAGTGATTTTTCGAAAAACATAAAAAATTGCACTTTTTCAAATCGCTCTAGCTCCTGAACTATTGGGTCTACAATCAACTGTGGCCAGTACATTTTAAAGGAAATGTAATGCTCTTTCACTTTGATAATAGTGACTTTTGCTCTAGTTCGCATAGTTTCGGAGTTATACGCAAAAAACTGAAAAAAGGGCCGAAATGTTAACCCAAAACGTACGTTTTCTTGCCCTGCAGGTAGGGAAGATATACGACATACTAATAGAAGAATATTATTCTTCTATTAGAAAGCTTCATGCACACATCACGTGAAAAAAAAGAAAAATTTTTTTGTCCTGCAGGTCCCTACGAGATGGAAACCTACTTACATCCATACGGCAGACATCAGGTTTGATATGAAATTTAATGAGCTTTCACGTGAAAAAAAAAAAAAAAATGAATCGGACCAATAGTTTCCGAGCTTCAGACAAAAATATGGTGCGTTTTCGTATCACTCGTTGTTACAATGCTGCCCACGATTCGTACGGTAGGCACTTTTCGACAAACTTTGGGTGCCTTTCCTTTAGGAAATTTAGTGCTCCACAACTTTTACCATGTAACATTTTTCGATAGGACCGGCCGTTTTGAAGGTAAGGCCGTTTAAAGTGCAAAAAAGTGATTTTTCGAAAAACTTGTAAAAAATCGCACTTTTTCAAATCGCTGTAGCTCCTGAACTATTGGGAGTACAATCAACTTTGACGAGTGAATTCTATGGGAAATTTGATGCTCTTTCACTTTGATAATAGTGGCTTTTACCGTAGGACGCATAGTTTCTGAGCAATAAGCAAAACACCGACAAAAGTGCAAAACATTTTGATTTTTTGCGAATATCTCAAATTGAATGTATGTATTAAATTTTGTTTGATCTCTTCAGGTTCGGATTCAGCACCCCAAAAAACATAGGAAAGACCAAAAAAATCCAACCACATAATTTTTTCCACGTTACGCATTGACTGGACTTAGCCGAAGGATCAGTTTTTAGAAGAATCGAAGGAATTGATTTTTATATCGATTAATAATCTGAAGTTTTCAAGCAAGTTGTTGGCTTTGAAAACTTCAACCGTCACCTAAATCGGGTAAATGAGGAGCGACCAATCCAAAGCCGGCAGATCCAACTTTTCAGGAAACTCAAACTTCAAATCCACGAACTGTCAGGAAATGGAAAAAATTATAGTAAGAAAGTAGTCATGTTTGATTTTGACCAAATTGCTTGCGAAATGTTCGTTTTTGATTTGAATCCTACACCGGTGTTGATTTCGATGTTTGGCTCAATCTGCCAAAATTTACAAGAAAACGACACCCGAACCAACCCTGAGGACAAGAGCCTTCAAAGACCAAATTTTCGCCCCCACGTGGCCTCATAATGTAATCGGACAGGTCTCATAAGTTGATTCTACGACAACATTACTTCGAAATCAGCCTCATACAGCTTTATCGCCAACACCTTTAAAAACTCCCGCTTGGTGCCCTTTTTTAGCCCTATAGAGCCGGACGAGGTTATCAGACAGGTTTGTAACACTCAAAAAGAGATTTTACGACCAAAATCACACGAAAGACACCTCATCGACCCAAAGGCTGAATCCCTTCAGAAACGTTTACTTGTAGCCGCTTTGTAGCCCCACAGTCAGGTCGGACCGGTTTAGGATCCTCGTGAATTGATTTTACGGCTAAAACCACTTGGAAAACGACACCTCACTTGAACTAAAGGTCGAAACCCTTCAAAAAACCACTTGTAGCCGCTTTGTTCCCCCACGATTTGGTCGGACAGGTTTAAGACCCCCAAGAATTGATTATACGGCCAAAACCTCACATAAAACGACACCTCACTCGACCTGAAGGTCGAAACTCTTCAAAACCCCTCTTGACACCCCCTTTTAGCACCATAGAGCCCCACAGAGTTATCTAAGAGTCCAGAAACACCCACAAATCGATTCTACGGCCAAAATTATTTTAAAAAACGACATCGCTCTCGATCGTAGAGCCGAAACGCTCCAAAAACCCCACTTGTAGCCTCTTTGTTGTCCCGCGGTCTGGTCGGATAGGTTAAGGATCCCCGAGAATCTACGGCCAAAAACACTTAAAAAAAGACACCTCTCTCGACCTGAAGGTCGAAGCCCTTCAAAAACTCCCGCTTGTAGCGCCGTTGAGCCCCACGTGGTCATCAGACAGGTCTAGAACACCCAATTTATCAAACCTACGACCAACGATCACTTAGAAAACGACACCACTCTCCACCCAAAGGCCTTCACACAACTTCAACTCCGTTTTAGCCTCCATAAAGCCCACACTAGGAGGTCGGAGAGGTCTGAGACCCCCTTTCATGTATTTCACGTCTAAAATTACTTTGATAACGACACCTCTCTACTTCCTCACCAAAGCCCTACAAAACACCTAACTGTAACCCCTTACAAGCCCCACAAAGCTAGGGCTCTCAATATGAAAACGACGCAAGCACAACCAGCAATGACATGTATCGCACCATCGATTTATTCCTTGTTAATAAGTTGGGTTTGATTGAGCGTAGAGGTCACTTAGGGGGACCTATTTATTTAAATATTTTGGTTTATTCTTCTTATGTTTTCGCGACGGAGGTGGACGACTCGGATCGGCCTCAAAATTTGACATTATCCGTTTCAAGAGGTCTATATTCCAAAACCAAAATGTCCGTCCGCCGTCCGGGCCGTTTTGGGCAGTAGGATTTTTTTTAAATCAGAAATTTTGGCAAAATACTTGGTTTACCATCTAGTTGTTCCCGCAAGGTTTTCAGCCCGATCGCCCAAACCCGTGTGGCGCTATGGGGCTAAAATGAGGCTACGGGAGGGTTTTTTGAAGGGTTTCGGCTATGGGGTCGAGTCAGATGTCGTTTTCGAAGTATTTTTGGACGTAGAATCCATTTTTGGTGGTCTGAAACGATCCGATTTCACTGTGGCGATCTATAGGGCTTTCATGGGGCTACAAATGGGATTTTTGAAGGGTCCGAGGAGGTCAAATATTTTCCGAATAAAAAATAAAAAAAATAATAAAAATTGAAAAAACAAAAAAATTCCAAACTTTTTATGGACACAGAAGGGGACCCGTAGGGTAGTCGAAAAAGAAGGCGAAAAGAGGGTAACTTTAGGAACCTGCTCTGCGCTTAATACTGGTCCAATCTGGCTCAAATGTTTACCACATTATCAGAACATAGTCTACTCAAAACGCATGGCTTAGTTTTTTTTCTAAATACAATTCTCAATTTAGCGCGGAGTTTTCAAAATTTGGTCACTTTTACCCAGTGAGTTATGGTCGACACGGCCGCCCCACGAACGTTTTTACCAAAATTTACCAAAACTTTTTTTACCAACATTTAATGTTGAGCCTTGGAAATGTTCCTTCCTTCATGCTGAAAATTCTAAAAAAAAAAAAAAAAAAATCGAGTCAATATCTCAAACACAGCCCGAGAAACAGGTTCCGAAAGAGCGGAAAACATAACTTTCGGGAAACGCGAAAAAAACCAAAACCACCTACCTACTGCGCAGTAGCCGACGCGACGGGCGCTCGTTTGATTTGATAAGTTTTATTTTTTCACTCTATTTTCTCTCATGTCGAATTTGTGGCCTCTGTTCAGTCTTGGCAGGAGCTGTGACGGCGAAAACTGTTTATAGCAGGCAATTCCTGCGCCAACCCATCCCTGTTAGTTAGTCGGCGTTCTCGGTGTGTGCCTGAGGCGTGTGCAGTTTTTTCTTTTCAAGTTTTCCAAATCGCTAAGTTGACAATTTGGTGTTTTCCCTGCGGAACGTTTAGACATGGACCAGGACAAGGTTTGAGTGTAAATGTTAATTTAAAAATACAGTCCACTTTCGTTATAATAAACACTTTATTCAAAGGGACAGTTCCCCCCTAAAGCGAACATTTTGGTCCTTGCAAGCCTCGGATATTAGTGAAATAACGCTAACCCGCGCAAACTTTGCACTTCGTAAACCTAATAAGAACTGTGCTGTGATGTTTCGGGAAATTCACGACGTTTTCGGCGTTTATTTGGATTTCGCAGCTAAGCTCATTTAGTTGGAAGGTTGGCAAATCCGTTGAAGAACCTTCCGCCATGTCCGACGTGTGACGTCACTCCCCTCGCCTCGCCCCGCCTCGCAGCTCTACTAACCTCAAAGCTCCACTAGCCTCGCAGCCACCACTAGCCTCGCAGTTCCCACTGGCCTCGCAGCCACCGCTAGCCTCGCAGCCACCACTAGCCGCTCAGCCAGGTCAAAACATTCAATTTCCAGGAAGCGCACCCCTCAACATTCCACTTTCCCTTTTACCTACCTACTTGCCTATTGACCTACTGACATCCTTCTTCCCTTTTTCAAGGTTACTCATGTTTTATATGTGCTATCTCTGTGTGCCGTTTCTTCATATGTTTTGTTGCTCTTTTAATTATATTTCGCTGGTTAATTTTGATTTATAGGGGTTCAACTTTGCTTAATTTTAAAAAATGTCGGAATTAAAGTCGCTGATTATAAAACGTGGGGTCCTCAAGGCCACCTTAACTAGATTCGGTAAATTTTTGGAGTCTAAAGTAGACGATCGTCTCACAGAGCTTGAAACTAGATTGGAGAAAATCACTCCTCTTTTATCAGAGTTCTGTGAAGTACAGCTTCAAATATTTTGCCTAACTGAGGAAGCCGACATCCAGAACAGCACGGACCTGGAAGAATTTGAAACCTTCTACTATGACCTAGTTTCAAGAGCTCGTGAAGTTCTGTCACCTCGTCAGGGGCCTTCTGGTGGCTCGTCCAGCGCCCATGGACCAGTGTCTCTTAACAGGCCTGAGCCCCAGTTAAATGTTGCGCGACTCCCGCAAATCACTCTTCCTTCATTCAACGGTGGCTACGAACTTTATTTTTCCTTCAAGCAAAGGTTCCACTCATTGGTCGACAAGAGAACAGATATCGATGAAACGGAAAAATTCTGTTACTTACAGTCTGCCCTCAGGGATGAGGCTTTGGGTGTAATTGAAGCCCTCGAGATTACCTCCAGGAATTATGCCAAAGCTTGGGAGCTCCTTGATCAGCGATACGATAATAAAAGGCGGGTTGTTGGAAGGCATTTGTTGGAAATCTTCAACACTGAGAAAATTGACATGGAGTCGGCTAGCAAACTTCGAAGACTCGTGGACAACTCCATGAAACATGTTCGTGCCCTTGAATCACTCGACTTACCAGTTGAACACTGGGACGCGCCTTTGGTGTTTTACCTCCAACAGAAATTAGACGCCAAAACACTTCGTGAGTGGGAGAGCACATGCGACAAAGACACTATTCCCACGTTTGCTGAATTTATGGATTTTCTCCAGGCCCAAGCCAGCATTCTTGAGGCTCTGGAGACACCTTCTGATAAATTGGAGAGATCCAAGAGTTCTGGCAATTCTAGGCAGTCAGGTGAAAAGCGCCATTTTGCAGCTTCCACTGTCACTCAGACATCGGATGAACCCAGTGACGCCAGCCATCCTCAAACTTGCCCTATTTGTAAGTATCGACACAAGATATTCTTTTGTCGCAGGTTTCTTGCTCTTAGTGTACCAGAGCGACTTGACGTTGTGACAAAGACAAACCTTTGCATCAATTGCCTCAGAATTGGGACAAACCACTCAGTTGAAGATTGTCCCAAGTCCAGCTGCAAGCATTGTGATCTGAAGCACAATTCTCTCCTACACCCTAGGGAGGCATCAGGGTCAACCCCTCCACCAGCTGGATCAACCAATAAAACCTCATCTAATACAGCTCAAGCTGAACTGTCCCAGAGCAGCACTGCTACTCAAGACCAAACTTCAACAGTTTTACTGTCTACAGCAATGGTCAGGGTTTTAGATAAGGCTGGGGTACCTCACAACTGCCGGGTTCTTTTGGACTCTGGATCTCAGCTAAACTTTGTAAGTGAAAAAATGGCTCAATTGCTTGGCCTTCCCTCATACAAGAAATCTTCTTCAATCTGTGGGATTGGAGGTTCTCGGTCATCAGGAAATAGGGGCATACAATGTCAAATTCACTCCACTGATGAATCATTCAAGGTGACTTTAGAGTGCATTATTTTGCCAAGAATAACCCTCGATCTCCCTACGTCTCATGTTGACATTTCTCAGTGGAAGGTGCCACCCCACATCACTCTGGCTGACCCAGCTTTCTTCAAGAAATCTGCCATTCACATGCTCATTGGTGCTGCTGAGTTCTTCAATATCCTTGGAACTTCTCAAATTCGTCTTGGTACCGGCTTGCCCTCCTTGCAGCACACCAAGTTGGGATGGGTGGTCTCTGGTAAGGTCGTGGAACCACCAGAGGAACCTGATGTCCTGGACAACTCAGAGTTTTCGTGTTCACTGGTACTTGAGGAGTGCATTCGCCAATTCTGGGAGATTGAGGAAGTGGCCATTCAGCGGAAACTCAATCCAGAAGAAGAAGCATGCGAAGATATCTTCCGCAACACCACCACTCAGGATTCATCTGGCAGATTTGAGGTGCATCTCCCTGTGAGGTATAACATTGGACAACTTGAGGACAACAAGGATACAGCCCTGAAACGATTCTTTTCATTGGAACGTAAGTTGACCAAACACCCTGAACTTGGAGAGAGGTATGTCTCGTTCATGAGAGAATATTCCAGCCTTGGCCACATGACCCCGACTTTGGATGACCATGAGCCGTCCAAAGCTTACTACCTGCCCCATCATTGTGTAGTAAATGAACATAGCTCCACAACTAAGCTACGAGTGGTTTTTGACGGATCGTGTAAGTCTGGTTCTGGTTTGTCGTTGAATGATGTGTTGATGGTTGGTCCAGCGCTTCAAGAGGATCTGGTGTCCATTCTCATGAGATTTCGGCAGCACAGATACGTCATGACAGCTGATATTGCAAAGATGTACCGCCAAATCAACGTCTGCCAGGAGCACCGGACTTTACAACGCATATTCTGGCGGGAATCACCAGATGAACAACTTAAAACATATAACCTGAACACAGTAACCTATGGGACAGGACCAGCTTCATACCTTTCAACGAGGTGCTTGAAGGAGATTGCCAACCAATTGCATTCACAGTATCCTCTGGGTTCAGTTGCAGTTGGCCGTGATTTTTATGTTGATGACTTTCTTGGGGGATGCGACTCAGTTGAAGAGGCGTTGTCTCTTCAGGAGCAGGTCATTGCAGTGGCTAAGGCAGGCATGTTTGATTTGCACAAGTGGTGCTCCAATGATGTTGCGCTCATCCAAAATGTGCCCCCTGAGTTGAGGGAAACAAAATATGAATTGAATCCCCAAACACAGGTTGCCATCAAGACTTTGGGGGTTTGGTGGAATCCATCAACGGATACGTTCAGTTTTTCTATCCATACTTCAGATGATGAGCACATCACGAAGAGAGGAATTTTGTCGGAGGTTGCAAGGATCTTTGACCCCCTGGGTTTGCTTGGCCCGGTCATCCTGCAGGCAAAGCTTTTCCTAAAGCAATTATGGATTGAGAACTTTGACTGGGACACGCCCCTTGGATCCACCCTCAAGGACAACTGGATTGATTTTCGCACTCAACTATCATCCCTTCGTGATTTGGAGATACCCAGGCGTGCCATTCAGGACTCGGTGGTGCCCGTGGAACTTCATGGATTTTCTGACGCATCAGAGAAGGCATATGGTGCATCCGTCTACCTTCGAAGTGTGGACAGTTCTGGAAGGTGCCACGTGATGTTGCTTTGCTCCAAGTCAAGAGTCGCACCAGTCAAAACATTATCAATTCCTCGCCTTGAGTTATGTGGTGCTCTGATTTTGTCCCGCCTTGTTCGCAAATGTTTTGATTCGCTTTCTCTGCCTGATATCTCGTGCCATCTCTGGACTGATTCAACCGTCACCCTGGCATGGATTAGTCAGCCGTCTGGCACTTGGAAAACATTTATTTCCAACAGGGTTTCAGAAATCCACGGCCTAACAAAGGATTTTCATTGGCACTATGTTCCAGGCTCAGACAACCCAAGTGATCTCCTATCACGAGGACTCCAACCATCTGAAATTCATCAGCTCCAGCTTTGGTGGCATGGACCAGACTGGCTGCTTGCAAACCAAGAATCTTGGCCATCACAGCCACTTATCCCAACTTGCGCTCCTGAAACAAAGTTTAGTGGTGCAGCCTTGCTTTGCGAGAATAAGGTTGTTATTGACTTCAAACGGTTCTCCAATTTGAATCGGCTTATTAATGCAATGGTCTATACCTTACGATTCATTGATCACCTTCCCAATAAGCCATGTGCTACTGGTCCCATCTCCACGGCAGACCGTGAGCGTGCTCTTTGTGCCTTGATCAAGTTAACACAAAGAGAGGCATTTGGAAGGGTTCAACCCAACAATAATTATTCCGTTCTCAAGAAAGGATCTCTTTCTCATTTGAGCCCTGTCCTCGACGGAAATGGCATAATACGAGTTGGAGGGCGTTTGAGGAATGCTTACCTTGAGTTTGACCAGAAACATCAAATTGTGTTACCATCTGCTCATCACTTCACATTCTTGTTGGTTAAATATTTCCACCATAAGAATCTCCATGCTGGGCCGCAATTACTCCTGGCTTCAATTCGTCAGCAATATTGGCCTATTCATGGAAAATCATTGATACGGAAAATTTTTCACACCTGTGTGACATGCTTCAGGCACCATCCTCGAAGTATCACTCAGATTATGGGTGACCTGCCAGCTGAAAGAGTTCGGCCCGCGAGACCATTCCTCAACTGTGGCGTTGACTTTTGCGGCCCCTTCTTGATCAAATCAGGCACTTTGAGGCAGTCCAAGTCAGTCAAGGCCTACGCTGCACTTTTCATCTGCCTGGCAACTAAGGCCGTTCACGTTGAGCTGGTTAGTGACATGTCAACCCCGGCCTTCCTTAATGCAATGAAACGATTTTTCGCTCGCCGGGGAAAAGCCAGAAATATGTATTCCGACAATGGATCCAACTTCGTTGGAGCATCCCGAGAACTCAACCTTTACATTGCTGACGTCCTCAAGAATCCTGAACTAAACAACTTCGCTACAGCAGAACAAGTGGTTTGGAACTTCATCCCACCAAGAACGCCGCATGTTGGGGGGATATGGGAATCGGCTATTAAATCATTGAAATTTCATTTAAAAAGGGTTTTAGGAGGGGCCTTATTAACATTTGAAGAGATGGCAACCGTTTTAGCTATGATAGAAGCATGTTTGAATTCCAGACCCCTCATTCCTTTATCCAATAATCCTGAAGACTTCACAGCCTTGACCCCTGGACATTTTCTTGTTGGAGATGCGTTGACGGCCATCGTCGAACCCGACATGAAACCTTCCAAAGAAGGTTCTTTGAAACGATGGGCCCGGCTTCGGAGGATGTACCAGCACTTCTGGCACCGCTGGTCCAATGAATATCTGTCAACGCTTCAATCACGCCAGAAGTGGCAGGTTAGTCAACCGAATCTACCAATCAACCGGTTGGTACTCATCAAGGAGGACAACGTGCCACCCCTCAAATGGCACCTGGGTAGAGTCGTTGCAGTTCACCCTGGCTCAGATGGCTTCGTCAGGGTTGCTTCACTAAGGACCGTAGATGGAATCTTCAAGCGTCATATTTCAAGACTGTGTCCATTGCCTGTGACTGAGGACGATTCTTCCCACGACGACCAACTTGATGGCAACGATCCAACTTCTTAATAACGAACTTTTCCTACAATTTGCAGTTCATCCTTTCCTGGAAGGCAACATTTTTTTTTTTTTTTTTTATAATTCTGTAAATTTGAAGTAGGTATTTTCATTTATGTCCTGGTCCAATGAATGTATTAATTAGGTATTATGTGTGTCCTCTGTCTTCTGATTTGTATGGTTAGTTTTGATACTCAATGGTATAATATTAGCCTCAAGGCTTCATGTTTTTTTTGTTTTTTTTCTCGTTGACCACTATGTCTTGTCAAGGTGGGGGGTATGTTCAGTCTTGGCAGGAGCTGTGACGGCGAAAACTGTTTATAGCAGGCAATTCCTGCGCCAACCCATCCCTGTTAGTTAGTCGGCGTTCTCGGTGTGTGCCTGAGGCGTGTGCAGTTTTTTCTTTTCAAGTTTTCCAAATCGCTAAGTTGACAATTTGGTGTTTTCCCTGCGGAACGTTTAGACATGGACCAGGACAAGGTTTGAGTGTAAATGTTAATTTAAAAATACAGTCCACTTTCGTTATAATAAACACTTTATTCAAAGGGACAGTTCCCCCCTAAAGCGAACAGCCTCCATTAGAATATTTTTGAGACAAATAAATTTTACTACAACATTCACATGAAGTGTTCAACTTTGATAGGAATGCAAAGAAAAAAACGCTGCAAATTTTACACAAGGGTTTATTATTCTTTGATATACGTTACTTGTGCAGAAATTTAATTCTGTCAATGAAAAAATTTAAAAAAAAATTTTTTTTTGGATTTTTATCTCAAAAAAATTTTTTTTGGATTTTTTTGTTCAAGAATGTGTTTTTTTCAAAAATTCCGTATTTTTTACTCGAAAAATATTTAACATACTGGGATCCTTCAAAAATCCCATTTTTAGCCCCATGAAAGCCCTATAGATCGACACAGTGAAATCGGATCGTTCCGGGACACCAAAAAATGGATTCTACGTCCCAAAATACTTCGAAAACGACACCTAACTCGATCCCATAGCTAACAGCCTTAAAAAATCCCTCCCGTAGCCCCATTATAGCCCCAGAGCGCCCCACGGGTTTGGGCGATCGGACTGAAAACCTTGCGGGCACAACTAGATGGTAAACCAAGTATTTTGTCGAAATTTCAGATTTTTAAAAAAATTCCTACTGCCCAAAACGGCCTGGACGGCGTACGGCGTACGGCGTACGGGGTACGGGGTACGGCGTACGGTGGACGGACATTTCGGATTTAGAATGTAGACCACTTGAAACGGATAATGTCAAATTTTGAGCCCGATCGGAGTCGTCGACCCCCGTCGCGAAAACATAGGTGTATTATTCCAAGAATAATAAACCAAAATAGACAAATTTGATAATATTCTCCGTATTTTCGCTGTAATTATTTTCATTTGAAGTTTTGTCGTTCGCGTGGCCCAGTTTATTGTCGGTTTTGGAAATGCCTCGATCTAGCAAAGTTTTCAAAAAAGTCAAGAGGATCCCTCCTCATTTGCGAACACCGAAATGTGACCCAGACAAGAAAGCCCCATGTCAACAAGTTCCACCTCTTCGAGAAATTCGTCCTCAGAGAAGAAACTCTCAGCAGGGTTGGAGGACGATGACGATTATTACACTGAAGATATTTATTTATGATATCATCAATATCATAATATCATAAGCTAGGAAGAATTTGGAAGACAGATTCGAAGCAGCAGAAGGTGAGCCGGCTTAAGCAGCGGGAGCCCACTAGCCGAGAGGCGGAAGCGGCTAGACTCAACTTTGACGCTTTATTTGAACGGTTTTTAGATAAGGTAGGTAAATTAACGTTTTATGGCTCATTTGACGCCAAATTTATTGTAGAAACCAAAACAAACATAATTTGTTTTTTCAATTTTTAGACCCTGACTACCCTACGGGTCCCTTTTTGCTCAAGTAACCTATACCAAAGAATAATAAACCCTTGTGCTAAATTTGCAGCGTTTTTAATCTTTTCCCCTTTTTCTAATTTTTCATTTTCTCTATTCAATTTTTCAAATAATTTTTAATATTATTTTTAATAAATACGGAAATTTTAATAATAGTTTGTATTTTGTTTATTTCCCCTTTTTTCAATTGTTAATTTTTAAATTCTTCTTTTCTTTTCCAAATTTGTTCCCCTTTTTCAATTTTTTTTTTTTTTTCGCCTTCTTTTTTCTCCACCAACGATAGAACCGCAGAGGATATTGTGAAAATATCAGATTTTAAGAGTCACAGTTGGTTTCAAGTCCCTCAATGGAAATCCCAAAGTAAATTGTATTTACACGCTGACAAGCAATTAAAGCGACATTTCAATTAGTTTGTTTGCTGTGACGTGATAGGAGTTGAACTGCAAATAGTACAATGCATACATGATATCATCATGTTTGTCTTTATGGGCCGGATTATCAATCTCGAACGTTCCCCGTCAGCAACATTTCAATAATTATTAAACCACACGTGAAATTGACGTATAATCTCAAAGGGCAATCGAATAGGGCGAATGTTACGTCCCTTGCGGGGAAAATATACGGCGGAATTTGATCGTTCGAGTCCGCCCGTCGAATAAAATTTATTTAATATGTTGACTGTTGACGTACCTGTAGTTGCCGCTGACGCGGGTCAACGTCGGGTATTCGTCTTTGTGTATGAAATGGTCGGCGAATCCGGAGGCCGTGACGACGGGGATCTTCCAAATGCTCGCATATCTCGACACGGGGGCGATCACGTAGTCGCAAACGGGGCCGAGAAAAGCGTCTGAAAAAGAAAAAGAAACAAAAACGGTCGTAAAGTGCTGTTGCTGACGTTGACGAGAAGGAGTGAAAATAAAATGCATTGTGAGTCTCAATTTGAGACAAATTCAACGGGTTTGGGAATAAGGACACATCAGGAGGCCACCAAGGGGGGATAGGCGGTTTTGACCGGCCAGGGCGATTCAATTTGACCGGCCCTCTCTTCCTTATAATTCCTTATTCAAAGACCAACAAAGGAGGGGTTCTTCATATTTGGAAAAACAAGCAAATGAATAGTAACGAGAAAACACTTTATGACTTTTAAGGATAGTTTTTTTCCCCTGCGCCTACTTAATACTTGAGAGGAAGAGAAAAATAACAGCGCCTATATTTAGAAAAAGAAATCTAGAAAAAATAAAATAGGCACTTGGAATGTGAATAGAATAGACTCTGTTCAAACAAAATAGCGCTTCAAGCCAGGATGCATTTTGCACATTTCTTCAAAATTGAATGTTACTAGCACTCAGACATAAGGCCTCGCTTCGAATAGAGAGAGAAATCGTCTTCCCACGCACCAGAATATATCCGAAATTAGCGTAGAATGAACCGTTTTACAAAACTGCCCCCCAAGTTTCCCCGCCACCTCCACCTTTCTAAGGTCCCTGGCACCCTCTTTCTTCACCTTCTTTCTGAGGTCCCTGGCACCGTCCCGAACGTTCCTCCCAAGACGTGCGCCAGATGATCTTCAAATCGTTCAAATTAAACTCGACGTCTAAATTCGCTCATCGTCGGAAGTCGTTTTTTCGGGATTTCGTGTTAAAATTCGAATCTCAAGGTAGGATAAGGAGGAAACGCCGACTCAATCGGACCATTACCAACCAAAGAATTAGAAAGAAATTATTTGCACGAATTTGCGCGCGCCCAAAATTTTGCTCAAACCGCTTATTAGACGTAAAATTGGCCGAGAAATCCAAATTCGGGGAAAAAATAAGAAAGTTGAGAGCAGATTCGCCTACTCGCGCGCATCTCAGGAGGGGCTCAATCCCCCCTAATCGAAGTTCACCGAACCCGTAGAAACTAGTTTTCTTAATGAAAGGATAAATAAAGATAAGAATTTTTCTATTACCTATAAAGATAACAGTTTTTCGATTATTATAACTTTCTTTTGGTTGATTGACTTATGGAAATATATTTACGCTCAACAGGCTTTACGGGCCATGAAATTCTTCGAAAATATTTTCATTCCTCGGGAGAATGAAAAAGGAAGCGAAGCTTTATATCATTTTGCAAAAATCAGCTGCCAGTATAGTGTCCTACTAGATGCTCCGGCTCGCTATTCGTAGCTAAAAGGTCGGCAAAAAAATTTCCCCCCCTCCTCCACCGTTGTAAGGTCCCTGAAGCCCCACCCCGGATTCCACCCGTTCTGAGTACGTCTTTCCGACTTCCTTGACAGCGGCCGGGTTGGAAGAGCCAAACGCGCCCCATCTATATCAAATATATATATCGCGTTAGAGACTCACGATCACTCACGATTTTCACCGGGAGACTCCCCGAGCGGCGAGCGGGGGGCGTCCGTATAAAAGCTTCGCTTCAAAAATCGCCGTATTTTTATCGTTTACCGTTCAGGAGAAATAGGCTCGTGACACACTCTGTTAGTCAGATAGTCAGCCAGCCAAAGACACGGTGAGAATTAGTGGTAGGTACCTATAGATAGATAATGTAATTTCACATTATCACAGCTTATCAACGGGAAAAAACAGGCTCGCAAAAGGAATCCGGCTGGAGCACTAAGCTGAGAGACTCTGGGCGTTTCCAGCCCTCCTCGCCATCTCCCCTCCTCCCCTTCTCACGTACGTCCACTGCTTGTTCATTTCTTTCGAAATCATTCACTTCTTTTAAATCAGTTTACATTTAATTATTAAAAAATTTGTTTTTAAATTTCATGTCTAGCGTTTGAATCGATGAAGGACCCCAAAAAAAGTAATTAGGGATCAAGATTAGGTAGGTACTCGGAAAACGGGTCCTCATTCGACTCCCTGGTAGCCTTCAAAAGCCATATGGGTTCCTATGCTGAAATTGGAGGCTTTCTTGGCCTCCAAATTTGTATTTTAGTCCACAAATACTTCTGAAACGACACCTGACGTAGATGAAACCCTTCAAAAACCCCTTCCAAAGCCCCATAGCGCCCCACGGGTTTGCGGCCACAACTAGATGGTTTTTATTTTTAATTTTTTAATTTTTTTTTTTGACTGGGTGTTAACCAACTTGGTTTTCACAATTGGGGCAGGAGCCGACCCCGCACTGTATTTAGAAAAACTTTGGAAATTCTTGCTCCAGAGAAAGGATTCACATAAACTTGCGTTCGGAAGGTGAATTGTCTGCCGACAAGACAGGTATTACAACACGTGATTGACTTTTGGTCAAATATTGGTGTTCGGCCCTGGATTTGAACCAGGCAGATCAGCGCTCCGACTGATTTACAGACGAAGCTCTGTAGCCCACAAAGCCACCCTGTCCCCTCAGATGGTAAACCAAGTATTTTGTCAAAATTTCAGATTTAAAAAAAAAAAAAAAAAAAAAAAAAAGAAGAAGCCTAGGTACTGCCCAAAACGGACCGGACGGCGGACGGACATTTCGGATTTGAATGTAAACCTCTTGAAAAGGATAATGTCAAATTTTGAGGCCGATCGGAGTCGTCGACCTTCGTCGCGGTGTATTATTCCAAGAATAATAAACCAAAACGCTGAAAATTCAACACGAGGGTTTATTATTCTTTAATATAGATATTACACTCGCTTCTTGTATGAAGATACTCTCTTTTATTTGTCTTTTGTGTGTTCTCAGAGCCCCGCCCTCACCACCGCTCCTGTCTTCGTCTGCAAATACTCAAATCTCAGCGTTGGGCCAATTTCCACTTCTCCGTTTGATCTTTTTTTCTTTATTCACTTCGAAGGAGCGGCAGAACAGTAAAACAGCAAACAAACCGGGAGGGGAAGGGGGGTCCCGAATGCAATTTTTATCTTTGCGCAATAAATCTCTTCGCAATCTTTTTACGACGAGCCGGTTCCGCGTGATTTGCTCGAAGAGATGCGATAAGACGGAATGGAAGGGCGATGAATGTCAACGATGCAGCTACCTGCAACACGTGGGGACGATAAGGATAATGTTCACGTGGTTCATTCGTGAAGTCATTCTTGTGATCAGGCGGGGGAGGATCTATGAGGCTACAAATCGTGCTTTCAACTCATGCCAGGAATTCGAACTAGGTGTTGTTTTCCGAGTAATTTCGGATGCACAATCCATTTTTCGGGGTCCCGATTTTTTAAACGATTTTTGGCAAAATCACACATTTATCGTGGTTTTAGACCTCAACTCATACATATGTATTCGGAATCAGCTATAAATTTCTAGTAAGAAGAAAGTTTGGTGAAATTTTGGGGCATCTGCACGTTTAGCTGTGATTTTCTAAACTGAAAAAAGCCGCAAAAACGAAAAATCGCCAATATCTCGAAAATTTGGACGTGACCGGAAAAAACGGAGGTCAGACTCAGAATCAGCACCTCCAAAAACATTGAGTTTGACGTTTTTTTTCCCCGCGGCGCCTTTTGGTTTATTGAAATTCGTTGGTTTTTGAAATCTCGAAATAATACACCCATGTAATCGCAATGGAGGTGGACGACTCCGATCGCCCTCAAAATTTGACATTATCCGTTTCAAGAGGTGCAGATTCCAAAACCGAAATGTCCGATCCGCTGTACAGAGCTTCGTAGGTTGTGTCGAAGACAATTTCTGGCCCATTACAACCTTTCTCGTGGGTGGATTACGAAAGCGCCGATCCCCTCGAAGTATTTTTGGACGTAGAATCCATTTTTTTGGGGTCCTGGAACGATCCGATTTCACTGTTGCGATCTATAGGGCTTTCATGGGGCTACAAATGGTATTTTTGAAGGATCCCAGGAGGTCAAATATTTTTCGAGTAAAAAACAAAAAAATATTTTTAAAAATTGGAAAAAATGTTTTTTTTTCCCCGAAAACCTCGGGTATTCTTTCCCAGGGACGTATAAATTTAGATTTTTTCCAGGAATTTTTAGGGTATTTTTCCCCCCTGCATACCGTAGTTTGGCAAAAAGTGGCAACTCTTAGCTTTTACAAGCTCTCACAAAGGAGCTCTCACTATCTACCTTTTCCCGTCTAAACTCTATTTTGCAGGCTAGAAAGATTAAAGTCACTTCGCAAGCACATCTTTTAGCAACCCTTTCAATCGAGGTTCCTTCAGAGCAAATTAAAAGGACTTCTTTCTTCCTCTTTTCGGTCAATAGCGTTATTGGTAAAGGAAAAAAAAAGCCCTCCGCCTCACATTTTCCCTCCTGATCCAATATCGTTTTCCCTCTCATTTGTTTCAGTAATTGGCTCGATATCTTCATTTGGAAGGTTTTTCCCTGAAGGGCTTCGGAAAGGTTTTTTCTCGCCAATTAAATCCTTTTATTCGTTTTTTAAAAAAAAGGTGCTGATGGGAATCACTGACGAGAAAAAAATTCACCACCACGTTTAGCAAAGAAAGGTGGGCCGTTAGATTTCTGACTTGAATTTTGTAGAGTCGAATGGGGTGTCGTTTTCGAAGTGATTCTGAACGTAATCGATGTAAAGAGCGACTTCACAGACCGCACACAGGGGTGGCAAGAGGGTGTAAAGGGGTTAAAGATTGGGGGTTTGAAGGGGTATAGCTCAGGAAGTCAGTGAGGTGTCGTTTTCGAAGTAGTTTTGAACGTTTATTCAATTTTCGGGAGTCACAGAAGACTAAGCATCCACAATGGGGCTTGAGTGGGGCTATATATGAATGTTTCCTAAGGATGAGTATTATACCCGTACTTCCACTCGAAACATGGCAAAAACTTAAATTTTTAACTTTTTGGAAAAAAAATAAAAATTGCCAATTTTCGGAAGCCAATATCTCGGGTTCTATCTGACCTACAAAACTGCGGTTGGTCTCTAATTGTAGCAAATTTCATCTACTTTAAAAAAGGTACGTGTCACTTATTTCTTAGGAAGCTTCATTCTGGGAGTTTCGGGCCAAAAACTGAAAATAGTCAGAAAATTTCGAGGTTTTCCGAGCACCACGAAGTTAGCCCACCACTTTCGAAGCTGCAAACTTGGTTTTACACTATTCAAAGGGGTCCTAACAACATGCAAAAGTCAAAACCAAAGTCGGATTTATTGCAAACTTCGATGTTTAAATGCACTGGCATTCGTTCTTCACGCCTCATAACCGTTATCAGATAACATGAAAGACGGCGGGAATTCAGTCACTGAAATTTCAGTGTTGTGGGTGACGATTGGTTCAGTGTTTGCAAAACCTGTTTCGGTGCGTAGAGAGCACGTCAGGTGGCGTTTTTTTCTCTCTCCCGAGTTCATGAAAGCTTCCTCATCTCTTATTCCGCGTAATACACCGCGGAAGAAAAGTGATCCCCCCACCGACGAAAGAAGACTGCGATCCATCTCTCGACGTATCAGCGCTGTCGCCGGCTCAGTTGGCAAACACGGCTGTCACATTTGTCTGCGTCATTTTCACCTTCGAGAAGGCCCGTTTCACACGACCGGTTGTTATGTTTATCTCGCAGCTCCTGACGGTTTGGTTGAAGAAAAAAAAAAAAGGCTGGCGCGAGGAAGATCTATTGATACATCGCACCGCGTTGAGGGGATGAAGTTGAGTTTGACTTTTAGGGTAAATATGCGCATAGTGTATCGTGAGGCTGGAAGGCCGTCGAGTGCTGAGTGTGAATCATTTTATATCAACAAAAGATCCTTTTCGGCCGTCAGGAGCTGGCAAACACTTCGACGAAACTTCAGCCACTCAGCTACCGTAAAGTGGGGTGAATAGGCTCACTTTTTGAGTTTGAGAAGCTGTAAAATCTGAACCAATCAACATAGAGAAACCGTTCCAACGGCATTTCATGTGTCTTGGCGTCAATTTTCGATTCCTCACCTGTTCAAGAGTCATCCCTCTAAGGGAAAAACGTAAACACGTTTCTTATGCACTGAGCCGATTGGTCCACCAGGTGGGGTGAATAGGCTTACTCAATGTTTTTACATGGAAAAACATATTTTTCTCGATTCTACCAACCAGTGGACCAATGGGCTCAGTGGTTTGAGGACACAGACAGTTGGGCGACACCAAGGGGTTTTTTTTTTTTTTTTTTTTTTGGTTGAGAACAAGTGGGTTTTTGAAAATTTCAGTAATATTTAATATTACTCACTTTTAAGCTTGAATATCTCCAAAACTATTATGGGTACGCGAAAAACGAATAGGGACACTTGTGTAGCAAATGTTGTGAGGTTCATTTTTCATATAGATGATATTTCTGTAGGACCGTCCTACTGTAGGACGTTTTCGAGTTAGGAGCGAAAATAGCGAAATAACCGACCTTCTTCGGCCTCCCCCACCCCCGCTCGCTTGTAGGGTCGTATTTTATCCTCCCATGGGTCTAAACACATCGGTGAAAAAAAATCGCTTCTGCTCTCAACATTAAATTTTCATGTTCAGAAGCGATTTCTTCATTCTAGGGGGAAGTTTTCCACCTAGAATCATTTATTGCCTAGACTAACCATACTTTTGCGCAGCCTCCCGAAGGCTCAAACCTTGTTTTACGCCAACAACCGCCCGCTTGATTTCTTCCAGCGATTTTGACGCCAGGGTTCGGTTTATAGTCCCTCGGCATGGTGAGCCGATTCACCCCACTTTACAAATCGAGCGTGAGTTCAATTACAAAATCGGCCGCAGCCTCCAACAGCACTGTCGCACGGAATCGAAATTTTGACAGTATCATCCCAGAATGTTTACAAATCAGATAAGCCGGTTATAAACTTCATATCAGCAACCATTGTTGCTGTGCGGGCAAAGTTAGGACCCCTAAACAAAAACGCTGTTCCGGGTAGCCATAGTTACCAACACTAAAAATGCCAATGGACGTCGAAATAAATAACGATTGAGTTATAAATCGATACATTGAATCTTCCCCTATCGATTCCCGTTTTATTTTTTATTTTATCGTTATTAGTTCGCCGTATTTTTCAAATTACACGTTTTTCGCAAAAAGTGAGCCTATTCACCACACTGAGCCTATTCACCACACTGAGCCTATTCACCCCACTTTACGGTACCAAATACATATTAGACAAAAGAAAAAAACCACTGCAAATAGTTATTATGAATTCATAATACCAATTTCTGATTTTTAATTAATTAGATAAGATAAACACACTACTAGTCGACACCTTAAAGAAATGTTGACAGGTTTTTGTCTCTCCCAGCCACAAAATCGAGTTTTCCCACTGTTTTTCACTTTTTTCAAGGTTCACACAAATCCCTTCTCTATACGATGCAATAGTAAATTTTATCAAAATTGGAGCTTAAATTGAAGAAAAATGAGTTTTTCGAAAGAGTGTTTTTGCACCAGTAGGTAGTCAACATAGGGAAAGAAGAATGTTTCAGTAGTCGACAGGGGGTTATGCACTAGTGGTCCACATACGTGCGTTGGTAATCGATAGTCGACAGGTGGTGGCCCAAAAACCGCCATATATTTTTACTTTTTTTTTTTGGTTTTCGGTCATTTTCACCCAGAAAGAAGCGTCTGGACGAAAAATGCATTCCATGCTTTTTTAAAGAGGACAAAATTTTGCGTCGAATGAGCACCCTATCGATCCAATCCGGATCAGCCGTCTGGCTGAAACTGAACGTCAAAGATGTACAATGTTTTCCAAAAAGGGGAAAAACTGAATTTTGAGCCAGTAATTAGTAATATTATTGAAATTATGTGGCTTGTAACGATGAGAAACCACCCTGTCGACTCAGTAGTCGATTACAGAATGATTGACTACTGAAAATGGGCGTTTTTCTGCACCCATAGTCAGAGATGTAAAGGGGGTAAATACCCAGTGGGTAGGGTATTTACAAACTGGGTATTTACCCGGTATTTACCCAATCGCCGAATAAATACCTTCCCATTAAATACCCAACCAAAAAAATACCGAAAAAAAAATGTTTTTTTTTCATTTTTTTTTTTTAGTTTTGCAAAAAAAAATCAAGTAAAAGGTCAGTTTTACGACCATTTCTGCACACCTTACTACCCTTTCCTACCTCACGACGCGATTGTTACGTACCTACAGTGTGTCCTCCATGAATGTAACAAGGAGTCCAACTTGATAGGAAGAAAAAGGGTACTTAACGTAACCTACAAAATTTGTAGCTACATTTAATGTAGCCAAGAAGCGAGTTCACGATGAGTCCAGCTCGGATGAGGATGAAGACTCAGATTCATCTACAAGCAAACTTTCATTCGATGAGACCGATGAGATGAGGGAATGATTGCTAGGTATTTAAATGCAAAAAACAGTTTGAGCAATTTTTTTTTTACATGTACGGGTGATTCCACGAAAACTGGAAATTTTAGGTCTTTCAAACAGGATGGCTCTCCTATTTGATTTTTCAAAAAAAAAATTTTTTGGGCTTAAGGGAGAAGACGATAGCTTTAATTCGAATCAAGTTTCATCCCTTGCCTTGAAAACTTAGGTATGAAATTTCAAATTTGAAGTTCGATATCCTCATTCTCTCACGTGTCCCTTTCTCGGAGTTCCCAACTTCAACAACTACTGACGATGAACCAAGTAGATTTTCGCCAAAATCCAATGTATCGTTATTTTCACCTGCTCTTCACCTTCAACTTTTTAGAGAATACGGATTTTAACAGTGAACCGTGTTGAGTAAGGACAACATCATGTGGCTGTCACGGAGGTAGTCACCTCATTCTCTCACATTATTTTGAGAAAGTCGTGTGTCCACCATGCCCCTAGTAGGACCGGAAAAATGGGTCAGCGACACTTCCACACATCGCGTCTGCACGTCGAGAAACCGTCATTGTCAAAATATTCTCCCTCTTCAGTCGGCGTCCTGTTTTGTGGGAGAATTTTATCTTTCGGCACTTGAATTCTCATTCTCTCATCTCTCATAAAACTAGTTGCGGTAAGTTTCAGAATTTTGATTATCAGTCGCATAGTGAGCGTTGCCAAGTGCTTGTGCCATGTGATTTTTGAAAATTGCAGTAATAACAATGTGTGCAATAGCATCCTATTTTGAAGCCAAAAACCTCATTCTCTCATTCTCATTCTCTCACGTTAATCATAGGTAAATGAGAGAATGAGGTTCGGAATGAGAGAATGAGGATGATCCTACATTCTTACGATTTTATTATACTACCTAAATATATTTCCTATTTTTCATTAATTGAGTAGATCAACGCAATGTACGCGAGAGTCAATTTATTATACATTCAAAATCAATCTGGCGTCTCATTTTATTTGTTTTCCTCATTCTCATACCTACCTCATTCCCTCATCTTACGAATTTACAAAATTTTCTATTCTTGCTAAACGGAGCACTTGTATGATTGAATTCGTTGCTAAACTTCATCTGAACCACCTTCAAAGTAAGCCTAATCAAAAAAATCTATAAAGAAAGAAAGAATTTTTCACTCATATTTGGACATCAAAAATTTCCAGTTTTCGTGGAATCACCCGTACATGTTTTTTAAAGCTGGAAATAAATAATTTCTAACATTATCATCTTAATTTACGATTATTTTTACCACAAAACATGGTTGATGAAAAGATTTAATTGCATCTTGGTTTTTGGGCACTTAATGAACATGAAAGCAGTCAATTTTACAGCTGTTTAAGTACAGTCGGAAGTGGCATATGATTTTATAGCAGTTTGTTTGTGTGATTTCCATCGAACATGAGTATTTCTTTCATTTAGAGGATGATCCTGAACTCGAAAATTGTTGAAACTTTGGTAGAGGCTGACTCTCGAGTAGTAAGAACGTTTTACGTGGTTTTTTTTGCGATCCTGTTTCATTGAAGATAAAATACCCTATTAAATACCCAAAATGGGTATTTACCCGGGTATTTACCCTGGGTATTTACCCTTAAAAAAGAATACCCGGGTATTTTACATCTCTGCCCATAGTCGACATAGCCGGAAAACAGTCAAAAATCGTTAAACTGGCAAATATTTTAGATCAACATAAACTAGAAACACTTTACAAAACACTAGGGAACACAGAATTCAGGAAAGATACAAATATATCAAGTGATATCAGGTGAGAATCGCACCCAGGAATGCAAATCTGTGTCCTTAAGCTTAGCTTTTCTAATTTTTCGAAGGGAGTGTCGACTACTGGTGCAGTGTCCGACAATGGGTACTTTTACCTTATATTCACGGGTACTTTGGATAGTTTATATTCACGGTTACAGTTTACTTTATAGACTTGATGTGATAACTTAGTAGGCCAGTCAATTTTGACAGTAAATTCGCAAAACGAGACGTATCTCTGATTTTTTAGTATGTTGTTCGGACCTATTAGGGTAGTGTTTACCCAATTTCGCAACTTCCCAAAAGCTGTACTTCACGCGTAGCACACGAAAAACCGCGATTTTTTCGGCCTTATTTCAATTTTTGCTCTATATCTAATAAACTAAGCACTGTCCGACGAAAACTACTGTATGAGATTTCAAATAGCATCAAATTTGTGACAATTTAAGCCCAACTGGAGCTGTGTAGATAAATTAGTTCCAGAATTATGGCACTTTTTTTAAAATAGGCCAATTTTCCAAAATGTGAACATTTTAGTTGAAGACCTGAAGACAGCAGAAGCACGTTTTTCAGAACATTTTAGCCTGTAGCTCAAAAACTACTGGTCCGTACTATTGGTCCGGTTCCAAATTTCTTCTTTTTTGGTTTATTATTCTTGGAATAATACACCTATGTTTTCGCGACGGGGGTCGACGACTCCGATCGGGCTCAAAATTTGACATTATCCGTTTCAAGTGGTCTACATTCTAAATCCGAAATGTCCGTCCGCCGTCCAGGCCGTAGGCCGTTTTTGGGCAGTAGGAATTTTTTAAAAAATCTGAAATTTCGACAAAATACTTGGTTTACCATCTAGTTGTGCCCGCAAGGTTTTCAGTCCGATCGCCCAAACCCGTGGGGCGCTCTGGGGCTATAATGGGGCTACGAGAGGGGTTTTTTGAAGGCTTTTAGCTATGGGATCGAGTTAGGTGGCGTTTTCGAAGTATTTTTGGACGTAGAATCCATTTTTTGGGGTCCCAGAACGATCCGATTTCACTGTGCCGATCTATAGGGCTCTCATGGGGCTAAAAATGGGATTTTTGAAGGATCCCAGGATGTTAAATATTTTTCGAGTAAAAAATACGGAATTTTTGAAAAAAACACATTTTTGAACAAAAAAATCCAAAAAAATTTTTTTTGAAATAAAATCCAAAAAAAAAATTTTTTTTTTAATTTTTTCATTGACAGAATTAAATTTCTGCACAAGTAATGTATATCAAAGAATAATAAACCCTTGTGTAAAATTTGCAGCGTTTTTCCATAGTGTGGAATTGGGATTTGGATGAGGGGGGGGGGGGGGGGGGGGGAGCCGCGTCACCGTCGCACATCCCTCGGCCCACCACCACCCCAATTCTTTGTCAACTGCTCCAGCCGCTATTTTTTTGACCACTTTTGGAGCAACGTGTACTCTACGTGGTGCAAAGTTTTGGTGGTTTCAGAGTTTTTTTTTCAAATTTGTTTAGAAAAAGTTTAATATCCTGTTTTTCTTTAGTTTTGGAACTTCCATGCGCCACGTGGAGTAACGTTTTGCTGGGTTCAGACGTTTCTCGTTATCTTATTCGCCAAAACTGAATTTTTTAACACCAATTTCAGATTTTTCCGACATCTAGAAGTTCCAAATGATAAAGATGAGCATATTCCTCCTCGAGCTGGAGCTTTAATATATTAGACTAGCCCCCCCCCCCCCCCCTGATGGCAAGCCAGCTAACCTCCGACCTCTCCCACCTGGCCTTTGACAACTTCTTCTTCTTCAAATTCTAATTTGAATTTGGATTCTGCTTGAAAAAATTTATGGGATACCGTCATCCTGTATTTGATTCCTGAATAATACAAAAGAGATGAGAAACTGTACATTTTGATCACAGAAATGTTTTTCGACCTTATTATCCTCAATTAAATACATGAGGGGGAGGGGAGGGGGGGGGGGGAGGTTATCGGAACCGCGTCGCTAAACTTCAAAGTTCGCAGAAATCGTCAACGGGTGACGGGATCCTGTCGGAAATCTCTCCCGCCCCCCTTCCCCATTTTTTCTCCCTATTTTGAGCTCCGCAGTTTTCGCAACTGTCTCTCTCTTATCTAACTCTGTGGAGTGGGTTCCTGGGCTTTTCTTTGTCCCGCCTGTCCCTCATTCTCCCTCAGCACCATTAGAATCCCACTAGGAGCCGTCTCCTCCCCCTTCAATCCCACTACCCCCCCCCCCCCCCATCCCTTTGCCCCTGATTGAGGAGCAATGACTCCCCTCAGCCAAAAAATGGATAAACGGGGATAGCCGCCCCTTTGTCTTCCCAACGGCCTCCCCCCCCCCTCCCGACCCACTTCAATAAAACTTGTCCCAACATTCTTGTAAACTGAGCCTTTAACAAATTTTTGAGCCATTTTGAGTGGACGTTTTGGTGTTTTCAGACTTTTCTCGTACTATGCTCGCCAAGAGGAATTTTGTAAGGATCAATTTCAAATTTTTGCGACATCTGGAAGTGCCTTAGAATAAAAATGAGCATTCTCCTCGTTCTCCTCCTTCTCCTCGGGCTGGAGATTGCTGGCAACCGGAGTCCTTTTTGAAAGGGTTTTGAACGTAAAATCGATGCACATCCCAGATGTGCCCTTCGATCAAGAATAACTTGGAGGTTGTTGTTGCTAATTGTGTTTCCCACCTATTTTCTCCTCTTCGGCCTAAATTGAGTCCCTCTTGTATATTCAGCCTAATCTGTCAGCGTCTATTTAGCGAACAATAAACCGCTCCGAACGGTCCTGAAGAGGGGATTGTGGGAGTGATCGACCCTGGAAGAGATTCACGGGCAACTTGATGCCTCTCACCTTCACCTCCGAGACGATAAATCAAAATAAGATAAACACTCGGCTAAATGCGTTGTTTAGGCGGGCCCTTTCCTTTTTTTTCTACTAGGAGTGGCGAAGATAGTGGCCATTTGACCAAAGACGTGTAAACTGGATGGTGTGTGGGAAGCCGAGCTTCTCGCGTAGCACACGAAAAACCGCGATTTTTTGGGCCTTATTTCAGTTTTTGCTCTATATCTAATAAACTATGCGTGGTCCGACGAAAATTACTATATGAGTTTTTAAATAGCATTAAATGTGTGACAATTTAAGCCCAACCGGAGCTGTGTAGGTCAATTACTTCCAGAGTTATGGCACTTTGAAAATAGGCCATTTTTCCAAAATTTGAAGATTTTAGTTGAAGACCTTCTTAAGACCAAAATTGCGGCTAAATCATTAATCCTAAGTATAAAACTCGTGGAACAGACATTGTAGGCAATCTAATTAGCATCAAATTAAGCGCAGAGCGGGGTCAGTAGGCCTTCTATCCCAAAAACCGATATTAACGTAAAATCACATTTTTCCAAAAATGTTCCAAATCGATTTATTTGCTATATTTTGAAAACTTTATGAGGCTACTTACCTATTTTTTTTTTTTTTTTTTTTTTTAGCATGGAACATGCTTTAGCCTTGACCTAACTGGCAAAAAGTTTCACCTTTTTCGGGAACGCCAAAAGTAGCGGAAAAACGGATGACGGCCAACTTTCGTCATAATAATATTATCATATTATCATATTATGATTAAAACATATTATGTTTTAATATGGTCTCTAAGAAGGCTTGGCGTTTGGTTCGGATGTAGTTATCTATTTTGCTTGGCAACGTTACTAGGCAAAGTATGTTCCATGTAGTTGGAATTGAATGAAACGACCAAAACTGCCGGAGAGCGGTGTATTTCATCCGAAGGCAAAGTAGAAACAAAACTGGGAAGGTTACAACCTTCCTGGATATACTAGACCGCACAACACGTGAGTTTCCATCAATGTAAACAGAGTGGACTCCAACCCAATGTGTTGTTTTCAACATGTCATGTTTCTTGAATTTTAGCCGAAGGCTCAAAGCTGTAACCTGTTTTTTTTTTTTTTGTGTGTGTGTGGTAACGACAAAGAAGGCATATTATGCTACCATATAAAAAAACTTGTCGAGGAGATGAGCGCACCTTTCCATTTTTTTGAAGGAAAGGTTGCGCTAAAAAGTCGAAATTTTTTAGATTAGCAGGACGTAAAACATATAAAAAGACACCGAACGCGGGTTTGCTCCAACAAAGTGATCACTTTTCACCGTAATGGCCGCTACGGCTGCTAATCTGAAAACTAGGATGATCAACTTATGTAAAATTTTATGATCTACAATTTTCATTCAATGCATTTTTTTTTACTAGGACTAACCATTCCAACGTTATAACTGCTGGAAGAGCCCTTTGAAAATTTCGCGGGGAATCGGCAATTTTTTCTCTGAATACCTACTTGGGAAAGCATTTTACGGGCTTTTCCTGACGTCTCCGAAAATTCTAATATCAGTTCTGAGATGAAATTTAATCAGCTTTCGCGTGATGAAATTTCGATCGGAGAGCTTTCACGAGAAAAAAAACGCTGCAAATTTTACACAAGGGTTTATTATTCTTTGATATACGTTACTTACTTGTGCAGAAATTTAATTCTGTCGATGAAAAAAATTAAAAAAATTTTTTTTTTGGATTTTCATTTTTCAAAAAATTTTTTTTTGTGGATTTTTTGTTGGATTTCTTCAACAATTCATTATTTTTTACTCTTTAGCCCCATGACAGCCTTATAGATCGCCACAGTGAAATCGGATCGTTCCGGGACCCCCGAAAATGGATTCTCGTCCAAAAATACTTCGAAAACGACACCTAACTCGATCCCATAGCCGAAAGCCTTCAAAAACCCCCTTCTGTAGCCCCATTTTAGCCCCATAGCGCCCCACGGGTTTGAGCGATCGGACTGAAAACCTTGTGGGCATAACTAGATGCTAAACCAAGTAAGTATTGTGGCAAAATTTCAGATTTTTGAAAAAATTCCTACTGCCCAAAACGGCCAGGTCGGCGGACGGACATTTCGGATTTAGAATGTAGACCTCTTGAAACGGATAATGTCAAATTTTGAGGCCGATCGGAGTCGTCGACCCCCGTCGCGAAAACATAGGTGTATTATTCCAAGAATAATAAACCAAAACGAGTTGTTGGGTCTGAGGCACAGATTAAACTACTACGGTCTGAGGCCAGTTGGGATACTGTCGGGGGCTGGCTGGCGTATCCTGCATATGCAACCCCATATGGGGTTGGTCCGCTAATAATTATATTTGGTGTAATACTTACATTGTATTAGTCCTATGTAAAATATAGATGAAGACTGTTCAAATTATAGATTAATTATAGATTCCATTGAATCGGTACCCAAACAATTAGGAATGGAAATGCACCCGAATTTCGGGTTTAATCTGCCAAAATTCAAATGGCAATTTTTCTATAAATTTTATAAATTCGTAGGAACTTGCAGTTTGTGTTTTAACCCCACATATGGGTCATTCTCAGGAAAAAGTAGTAAACGCTGTCCCCCACATTTTTACCTGACAAGGAAAATTGATTAGACGTTTAAAATTGTGTGGCGGCTTCAGAAAAGGTAGATAAGCATTTGGCACCTGAAGTACGTAAAAAACTGACGTTTAGCAGAATTTATTCCCAGATTCAGGCACCAAATGTCCACTCCGTCGACGTCCTTTTCCTTTTTACCCAGAGGAAAGACTTCTGCAGAACCTCAATTTTGGAATGAAAAAATCGCGACATCCAGTGTGGTAGGAATTGACAACGCTAGTAACGGCATGAGCATGTATAAAATGTCATTTTCCGAAAACAATAATGAAAAATTTGGGCGGAAAGTCTGTACCTGCTTTTTTCCACTCCGGGGACATTTAAAGATCATGGAGAAAGGATAATATCATTCAGGATAATATTATTCAAAATGCCGTTCTGTGTTCTTCATGAAAGGTGAAAGTGGAAGAAGAATAATATTCTTATTATGTTATTATTATTATTATGTTACATATTATGTAACCTCTTCATTTGATTATAACAGCAACCGGAAAATAAACCCGGTTAGTTAGTGTTACTCCATTTGTGTTCATTTAAATGATAATTTCATCTTGCGTGTTGTTTAGTTGGAGGTTATGGGGCATTGAAGCTTTGAAAACCAGTTTTCAATTAGAAGGTGTCGTGTTTATTGGGTAAAAACAAAAATTCGTCCACTCCGGAGACTGTCAACTCCAGGGACATTATTACATGTGCAACTTCTAAAAATAGCTTAAAAACTCAACCACTATTCTTCCTGTCTTTGTTGATGAGTAACCAACACACCTACATAGTTTAATTTGCATTTTTTGATATTATTTGAAAATAATTGTTTTTCTTCGTTTTCCACATTTCCTGAGAATGACCCATTTTCAGTATTATTTGGACGCCTTCTATCGATAAAAAAATAATCCAGACACGTTTCCATTCCTATTTGCCCTCAATATCTGCAGTTCATACAAAATAACATTCATACATTAAACGGCATAATTAACAAAATTATGAAAAGCGTTTTTTTCGAGAATGTTGATCTCTTTAATGAAGCCATTAGCATAATGCTACGAATCAATTATTCATTAGTATTACTTCAAAGCCAGAAGAAATAACATTAATTTTGAATGTACATCTTTAGTTTTTTTTTTTTTTTTTTTTTTTTTTTCGTGTTCGGCATATCAAAAACTAAAATTTCCATTCCATTCATTTAATTTATTCCCAAGTGAGGGTGACATCAAAGAAACTACCGCCACCAAATGTTTGCCGCGACTTCAAGCGCGCTAGCATTCCATCCCCAGCACAACCAGGGCGAGACATTTTTTTGCTTCTGCTGACTCACGATTCAGGAGCAAGTCTTTTCCACGGCTTCGTTCCAAGCGCACTTCGAATAAATATGTGTATTTGTGGTATTCGGACCTCCTACGGCGCCCGAGGGAAGATCGTGGATCGTAAGGGGCCAAGCGGGCAAATAGGCGAGCGAAGCGAGCCCCCCCTTTCCTGTCTACTAGTAGCGTATGACAACAGAATGTCAACGTTCTACCGCCTGGTGTTTCTGTGTCGTAAATACGCTGTGGATGTCGTTCCGAAAAAAGTTTCTATCGGGGTCACAGGCGGGCTTAGTTATTGGACGCCGGGTCAACGCTTCCTTCTCAAGGAGGTCCCCTCAATAACGATTACCCCCTTTGGAGGAGCTTTCGGGCAAAGTTGAAGCGAAATCACCGGAGCACGTGCCACAAATTACGATTCCGTTGAGCCTTTGAACAGCATTAAAAGGGGAGTCGATTTCGAACTTTTGTTGTAAACAATTTGACGGAAGACTTGAGAGGAACTCGATCGCCCGGGTGGTACTTGTGGAGTCAGGTAGGCTTTCACGAAGGGTTTTACTACTCTCCGCCCTTCCTTAGGTTCGTTCCAGGTTTGACGGACTGTTAACGGAAATCGTCGGAGACGTACGCAGTTGAGAAAACTGCTGTTTCAGGTCGATTTGTAGGTTGACAGCAGCTCAACTGCAGTCGGACGGAAGCCGACAGCTCGAATGAGTTCGGTAGGAAGCTGTCGACTTTTAGTCCAGGTGCCAGGTAGATTGAGGTGGAAAGTATTTGGAAGTTTTTGAAATTTTCACAGGTGACTCAGGGGTCCTCTGGGATGGCAATGCTAAGTTTTCGACCTCGAAGACCCTGTGCTAACTTGGAGAGGGGAAAAAACCGAATTTTTTCAGTCATTTTTTCGGTTTTTTGTAAATATCTCGGAAATTATCGCTCGTAAAGACCTTTTTATTACACCATTAAAAAGTACATTAAATTTCCTTTCGATTGCACTACCTACGTATTTATTTTGGGCAAATAAGTACCAAACTATAGCATTTTGAAAAATTCCACATTTTTCAAAATTTAGATGTTAGCGGAAAAAACGCTGCAAATTTGACACAAGGGTTTATTATTCTTTGATATTGATATACCTAGGTTACTTGTGCAAAAATTATTTCTGTGTCAATAGAAAAAATTTTGGAAAAAAATCTTTTTTGAATTAAAAAAAATTTTTGGGATTTTTTTTTTTCAACAAATTTTTTTCATTAATTCTTTATTTTTTACTCAAAAAATATGTCACCTCCTGGGATCCTTCAAAAATCCCATTTTTAGCCCCATGAAAGCCCTATAGATCGCCACAGCGAAATCGGATCGTTCCGGGACCCCCAAAAATAGATTCTACGTCCAAAAATACTTCGAAAACGACACCTAACTCGATCCCATAGCCAATAGCCTTCAAAAAAACCCTCCCATAGCCCTATTTTAGCCCCATAGCGCCCCACGGGTTTGGGCGATCGGGCTGAAAACCTTGCGGGCACAACTAGATGGTAAACCGAGTATTTTGTCAAAAGTTCAGATTTTAAAAAACCTTCCTACTGCCCGAAACGACCAGGAATGCAGATGGACCACATTTTTGAAATGTACACATCTTGAAGCATTTAAGGACAAATTTTGAGGCCAAACAAAATTGTTGACCTCATCGGCAAAACGTCAGTTGATTATTCTGAGAGTAATATACGAAAAACGCAAATCTGGGAGGATAATAAAAGGAAGCATCACTTGAATCTGCGACGAAAACAAATCAATCGATACAGAATATCTCAACTCCCCTCACGAGGAAGTCCGTTTGTATAATCTGAGTTGAGATGCGAATGCTCAACAGTGGGTGTAAATGGGGCTTAAAGCAATCAATTCCGGTTCAGGAATCCAATTCTCCAAGTGACAAGGGTAGCAGCGTCATTGATTCATTTGCCCTCGAGGTTCATAGCCAATCTGTATGCTAAGCTGAGAAACGCGCAAACATGTGACACCGTGGGAGTTGTGAGGGTTGTAAGAAGAGTAGCCCAACCTGTGCGATTGTGGAGCTCGAAAGCGTAGTGAGGCCCGTAAGTGGAGCTGCAGTTGGAGTCGCGATATTCGAGCTTGATGTCGTACCCCGGCAGGACGCCGGACGGCGACGAGACGAGACCGATGGCCGCTTCTATGACGGGCAGGATCTGCCTCAGGTTTTGTCCACGATGTTGAGCCGGTTGGGTGCTGTTGGGAGCGATGACCGACAGGCGGACCGTCTTGTCCAGGCAGGACACTCCGGCCAGCCAACACAGCACCACTCCAGCCCAGATCACCATCGGTGGTTCATAACTGCAACAACAAACAACAACTTGATAAAAATCCATTTAGCTGTTACCTATTTGGGTGGATGGAGCTTGTCACGACGATTCTCCTCGTCAATTGAGGAGGTGAGTGAAAGAAAATTGTATACGTGGACGTGTACATACGTCAGATCAGCAAATTGAGAAAGTAAGCCTCAACGTTTTTTCAAACAGTTGGCAACACTGGATATCACGAGACGGTATAATACTATTATATCATGGAGGAATAGAGAGGAGAGCTCACTCTGTGTTAAACGCCGTGCCCAAAACGCCAACCCAGTGATGGAACGGCGGGTGGGATTGCGACTGCAGCGCGACCCCTACGAGATGTAGTGAACTTTGAAGGTGGTAAGTTACCAAAACTGAACCAGAAGATGGCGCCCCTGCGAATTCCGTGCAGAATTCCGTCGTTTGCGTGGGGGCAGTACGATCGCTCCCCTGCGGCCGCAAAAGTGAACCGGGAAGCGATCGCCGCTTGAAGAGTGAGTGCGATCGCTACCCGGGTTTGGACTCGAATCTTTGACCCGTGTGGTGAAGATGAATGCGATTGCTACCCAGGGTTGTTATCGCAAGCTCTCGTGTTTTCAGTCAGTTTCAACGCGATGGCGAATGTGGAACGTGTTGCTTGTGGCAGTAAGAGCGGAAAGGACGTGATTTTTTATAATAATAATTTTAAATTTTGTTTTCAAAAATATTTAAAGAACGGTGAACGGTGGGTGTGCGCTCGAAGCCGAAAGCTGAAATGTAAGAGTTACTTACGGATCGAGGGTGGTGAAGTGGTGTTCGTCGGTGATAATCATAATCATGAGCCACAGGGGAACGTGGGCAAGGTCAAAATGATTGCTGCCGTGAAAAGGAAAGCAGTAGAGGACATGTCGACCGTCCGCAGAAAGGTAGATTACCTATTTAGAATTTAGAAAGTAATCTTAATCGCAATAACTTGTAGTAGGTAGGTAGATCGATAGGGTTCTGTTGAAAATTTTGCAGATCGTGAGGAAAGCCCTCGTTCAATTTCCTGAGGTGGCATGCACTAGCCAGGAAGCCAGCAACTTGGGGCACATCGTTTACCGGGAGAGAAGAAAAAGAATAGGTATTCTACCTAAGTCTCGAGACGAGGTGTTTTCTACTTTGGAAGAGATGCCCACGAAAACGTCGCAGGATGAGGAATTCTTGTTATATGCAGATCAGTCAAGCGGTATCGTAATTTTCTCGTGCGAGTCCAATATTCGATTGCTGGTGCACTGCAGGACAATTTATATGGACGGGACCTTTAAATATTGTACGAAGCATTTTCTTCCGCATCCGGAGGAAGCGTGATGGCCTACCTCTTTTCGCATACGTCAAAAAAGTATCCGCCAAACTTTCGCTTCCGTTTGTTTCCGACGAAAGGCCCCACTAATTTGCGAATTTGTTTCAATTTGACTGTTACGACGACCTGTTTGACGACTACCTATCTCTTTTAATTTGATTTTTTTATATCTTTGACGACTACCATTGCTTCCACAGCATTGTTATGAACACAAAATTTTTAACCACACCTTCTTGAAGTTAAGAAGACAGTCCTCAATCTGTATAAGTGGGAAGGAAAATTTTGTGGTCGGGATATCGCAGTTTTCTCTGTGAACGGTCTCGGGGAGCTAACGCTTCCCGGGGAGCCATCGCCGGGAACTTCACGGGCCAAAACTGGGGAGCAATCGCCGGGGAGCGATCGCATCGGGGAGCGATCGCAAGACCCCGGTTTGGCGTTCACAGTGTACACAACTACGCAATCAATTTCGTTATTCAGATATGGTTCCTTCAATTTTTCCTTTAATTTAATTGTAGTAGCACAACAGTGGAAGATAAATCCGTTTAGTGAGGTATTTGGAGCTTTCCTTCGTAAGAAGGGCTAGTGGCTCACTCTAGTCGGGTTTGAAGGTACTATGTGTAGTTCACTACGTTCTGTAGGGATAGCGCCACCGTCGACTACGGCCAGGGCCGCCGAGAGAAAAAGCGGGCCCGGGGCAAAAGAGAGCATAGGGCCCCGGTGTAAGCAGGAGGTTGGGGGCGGTTCACAATAACGAACGTTCAATTTTCATTCCGGGTAGGTAACATTCAATTAATATTATTTTTCATTTTGTATTTTTCATCTTCTGCGTCTACAAATCTTGTTGGAACACTTACGGTAATATTAAATAATTAATTTTGTGGGGTGTGTGAAGAACGCCAAGGAGTAAATTTTAGGCTTATGATACAAAATGATCAAGCAATTAAAAAACGCTGCAAATTTTACACAAGGGTTTATTATTCTTTGATATAGGTTACTTTTGCAAAAATTTAATTCTGTGTCAATGAAAAAAATAAAAATAAAATTTTTTTGGATTTTTATTTTTCAAAAAAAGATTTAAAAAAATTTTTTTCTTTTTCAAAAATTCTTTGTTTTTTACTTGAAAAATAGTTTACCTCCTGGGATCTTTCAAAAATCCCATTTGTAGCCCCATGAAAGCCCTATAGATCGCAACAGTGAAATCGGATCGTTCCGGGACCCCAAAAAATGGATTCTACGTCCAAAAATATTTCGAAAACGACACCTGCCTCGATCCCAAGCCAAGAGCCTTCAAAAAACGCCTCCCGTAGCATAATTTTAGCCCCATAGCGCCCCACGGGTTTCGGCGATCGGGCTGAAAACCTTGCGGGCACAACGAGGTGGTAAACCTACCATTTTGTCAAAATTTCAGATTTAAAAAAAATTCCTACTGCCCAAAACGGCCCAGACGGCGGAGGGTACGGCGGACATTTCGGTTTTGGAATCTAGGCCTCTTGAAGCGGATAGGCCTACCTAGATAATGTCAAATTTTGAGGCCGATCGGAGTCGTTGAGCTCCGTCGCGAAAACATACACCTGTGAATTCCAAGAATAATGAACCAAAAGATGAGTCGATGTTCAGAAACATCGATGGTTTCAAGCCGCGATGTTTGAAGGCTACCTATTGATGTTTTCTTTCGATGGTGCGAATAATAGTGAACATCGATGTTTTCCTTTCGATGCTCCATATCGCTTTACCGCCGCCCCTCTTCTCATCCCGAACGTTTTTCTGTTGTGATTCACAAGGTTTATTGTGATTCACGTTGCTTGAGTTTTACAATGCCCAATCACACGGAAGACTACGTTGCCTGCCAAGTGGCAACTCAGATTTTTTTTTTTTTTTTTAAATCTTTTTTCCGCCTTTTCCCTTTTTTCTTATTTTTCTAGGGCCCGCTGGGGCCCCATGAAAAAGTCCGGGCCCGGGGCAAAATGTCCCCTTTGCCCCCCCCTCTCGGTGGGCCTGACTACGGCACCTGCATGTCCTACTTCATGAAGTCCTATTTAGTGAACTCTCCTCTCTATTCCTCCATGAATATTATATTATACCTCCGAAAGTCGTTGGAAACCCAAAAAGAAATCTCGATTTGGCAACAATGGCCATTGTCGGGTCCGCAAACGACTCAGCCGACCTGACACACACGCTCCTGGTTGCCAGTTGTGAATCCCTCAGGGTTAGCCTCCTGAGGCAGTCAGTGCTGTCAACACTGGAACCTCTCCCAGATCCCCTCGTGACTATGGACTGATCAGTAACAAGACGCCTGACGGATCTGCAACCCAACGACGAGAATTCGACGATCGCCGCGACTGTAACCAACTAGGCACTGTGAGGTATGCGGGAGAGTGCGGAAAAAGGTAATATAGAGTTCCTAAAGCCACTTTTTGCCTAACGGCGATGAGTTACAGTCGACATAACTCGAGATTTCGCGCATGCCCAGAAATAACTTACGTCCTTATGCCTAACGTCGGCCGTTATTGCCCTAAAGTTACGGCGATGAAGCTTAAGGTCTTAAGAATAACGCAGTTAATTTCGAGCAATTGAACGTAAATAGCGGCACTTTAAATTTAGCGTGACTTTTGATAACACCGTATCTCTGTTACCGTGTTAGGTATGTGAAGTTAGCTTTTCTTTGATTCCCTAGACAAATCCCTTACGGCGATAAAAATTAACGGTCGTATCTTGTATGTCACGCATAAATCGTATTTCCCATACATACTTGCCCAGTGTATCAGTACCAACCCCTGACACCATCACTACACTGTAGATGCCCCGAAATCAGTAGAAATCCAAGAAACATTTCGTGGCTAAATGCTCTAATACCGCCAAACTCACCACAAAAGGGATTGAAATAGGTGGTTTTGGAACTTAATTGACGATTTGTAGAGTTGGCATCACTGACTGGTAGATGTCCCCGAAAATCGTTGGAAACCCAAAAAAATTGTCCAGCTGGCAACACTGGTCATCAACCGATTCTAGATGCCGCGAAATTGGTTGACATCTGATAACAAAAGTAGAGTTGGTACCTAACACTAGCCATCTTTAGATTGTGGATGCCCCAAAAATAGTTGGAAATTCACAAAATTGTTGGCCACACTAGTCGTCATTAAACGGCAGATGCACCAGATATCTGTAGAATTCCGAAAAACGGTAGAGTTGGCTACACTGGCCATGCCGAGATGGTAAATACCCGAAAATTGGTATGTATACTAAAGAAATATAGATTCTTTAGCAATCACCAAATATGGTTTCCATAGAAATCACCAAGCTTGAATACTGAGAACTCTGCAGTTTTTATTATTTTAATAATAATAATAATTAAGGCTCCCAAAATAGGAACAATAAATGTCGCAACACTGGAAAGGCAGAAGGCAACACTGTTATACAGAAGACACCACTGTAGGTACCTACACAAGGCAACAGACAAGACAGACAAAGCAATACAACAGACAAGATGTAGAGGATAAGAACGAAGATAACTAACAAGACAACACAGTTTTCTGAAGAAAACGGACAAGACAGCAGACAGAACAACATAGTAGTCTGAAGATAACAGACAACTTATAGAAGGACAAGCCGAAACAGAAGATAAAAGGGTTGTCTCGAAATACTAAAGACAAGACAAGACATCACTGACCAGAAGGCAGACAAGACAACATCAGGGTCCACATAATATTAACATGAAGGCTTGGTAGAGGTCCTTTACAACAGGACTGATATCCAAATCTTAGTGAGAAGGTTGAGGGAAGGTTCAAATTTGTACTATAGGTACGCAATACGCAAATTATAATGTAATTGCTTATTGTGTACCTACTTATTTAATTATGCAAAGTAGGCGACAGGGCTATGAGCTGTCTCCCTGGTGGCAACCTCAGAAAGCGCCACCAGACCAAGTCTTGCTACCGCCTAGCTCCTCCCGACACCCACGAAGCCAGTGGTGGAAGAGAGACTGTATGTTCCAGGAGTGATAACTGCACTGCCTCAAGGCGGTCACCAAGGTTCGTAAAAGGAGCCGATCAATACAGATTCTAAGAAAGAGGAGTCGGATCTGTCAATTCTCGAAGGTGGTTTTTGGTTTGTGAGGCTACTCAGACCGCTCTGATCGGCAAATTGAACCTTACAACGTTCCCAAGACTGAGCTCGACAGGAAGACCTCCGCCATCCTTGTCCACCAGGGTGTGGAAACCAAATGGTAGAACGAATTCTTAAGTCCACCAGAACTGGATCAAAACTGTTCAAGGCGCCTCAGAAGGGAATCCACGTCCCTCTGAATACCACCCTGAAGAACACGATTTTGGACTTGACGGCTCTGCAGTACAACCATGGCTGTGCTCTAATAGACCTGCGGATTGCATCACCAGTGTCTTCATTTTAGCCAGTAACAAAAAACGGTCCGCCAGGAAACCTACCTTATTACTAGCTGTCGTCACCGAGGGAGTCGATTGCTGCCTGCCATCAAGACGGCCGCTGTAAAAGCAGTAAACGCCCAGTATTTAGGGCTGCATGGGCTGGGAGCATACCTGCTCCAATTCCACCGTCGGGGAAAGACAGCCTCCGAAGCAAGTGCTTTGCTCAGCCCTCCTAGTCATGTCCTTGGAGGTGTTCTCTTGGGAGGGCCAATCCTGCCCATCGTCTGGCAATTGGAGGGCTTTGGCTGTTCAGTGTCAGGTCGCGGATAATTTGTCTTCTTTGACGCTGCTCTTCTGAGGACTGATGCTGACTTGCTGCTGCGGGGCTTCGTTGATCGGATGGGCGCACTTCAGGCGGAGGATGCAGGAGTCGGAGTTATTCACTCTTTACAGGGAGCTGGACTCTGGTGTCAAGTGTGCCAGCCTTGTTGGGGACTCTCTCCCAGTGACCCTTGCAACGTTGTGATGGATTTTCAAGGTCCAAGCTGAGCTTCTGGCGCTAAATGCCAGACGATATGTCTCCGGCCGCCAGTAGGAGTGCTCTTTGTGCAGTCAGCGCGAGAGGGAGGACCCTTACCATTTTTTGTGCTGTTGTCTGAGTTCCGTCTTGCGGCATTCGGCCGGTCGCAGCTGACGAGGGAGACGGCTCTGGGAATTCTGAACGGTCCTGATTGGGGCCCGCTTGTGCAGTTCTGCAGGTTGGCTTGGCGATATGTGAAGTTTTTGGTGCGGGAGTTCAACTTCTGAAGCCTTCCCCTTGTTGTTGAGTCTTCCCGCCTTGGAGAATCCGATCCATCATGCGTTTTTGTTTTTGTTTTCTCTTTAAAACTAGATATAAGTAGATATAAAGATAAGATGTGTATTGCAGTCAAACCTCCGACAGACGGTTATCATAACCATTGCAGTATTGTTTATTTTCGTAATTTAAATTGTTTTAATTGTTGTTTTTGTTAATAAAAAATTTATCTATCTATCTATCTATCCTGCCCATCGAACCTCCTGGAGGCCTCAGCGTTTGGCTCCAGTTCAATACCCCCTGGCTGTAGTATTCTCTGGAAAGGGGTTGGGTGACTTCAAAATTCACTCTGAAACTTGCTGTGCGGCAAACATCTCGCACTTGAAATATCCGTCCTCTTATGAGATCAAACGCTTCTTTTATGTAGTGAGGAAAAAAAAAAAATCCTGTAAGCTCCTTCAAAGAGCCTTTGTGGTACGTAAATTCGTTATCTAAGTGGATATTCTGCTTCTGTTGACCACCGCCTGATATTAGATACAAGCTTTGAACTGTGGCGCTCTTTGGGAAGGTCCAAGAACTAATTGTGTTACCAGGGAAGCTATTCGGTAATATTTCGGGTACTGAGGTTCAAGTTAATAAATCTGGGAGCTCATCACTTTCGGATTTTATACGCTGATAAAACGGGTCTGTTTCGTCTCGGCGGGCAGGTGATATTGAGATCGTCGGCCTGGTCTCACAAGTCCATCAATTTGCCCCGTCATTGTTTTAGTGTTGGCCATTCATTAATTTCTCCGTTCCCGAGCAATTTCCCGTCATCGGTGCCTCTTCAGGAGGATTGATGGGGGTTTTGAAAAATAATGACTGATGACGAGGGCGTTTATCGGATCCTGACGGCGGGGATGTGCTCGAAAGCCAATCGGGAGCGCCCTCTGGTGATCGCTGAAGGTTGGCAACAATGGGGTGATCAGTGTTCATTCCCAAGTGTTTCCCAGCCCCCCCCCGAGGAGCTCGCTCTGGTTTTCTCGGGGAATCGGATCCGATGGGCGGAGATGCCTTCAAATGGGGGATGTGTGCAACTCGGGTAAGTTATGGCTCGTGACGGGAATTACAGAAAGCTCTAGCGGGGGGAGTCGAGTTCCTCTTTGACTTTATCGCCTCTGCCTTTCGCATTGCCAATGAGGGAGAACCACCACAATGACTGCACTCTCCGTCATTCACAGTGAAATATGCTCAGAAATGACAGTTTTCCGCGGTGCATTTTTACACTTCCCGCTAAGTGGGAGAGACGTATGGGTTTGGCCTGATTCCGCAGAGGTTGCCTCTCGGTGTCGCCATCATTGCGGACATTATATTATTTTATGTGAGCTCGGCAGCGAGAATGGACGTCAGGGTCCACGCAGAGGCTGAAGATAGATGTGTCGCCCGCTCTGGTTCCAGGGATGGATAAGCGAATCAATTTGACCCCCCCCCCCTCCAGTATAAATACTTCATTGTAGTTCAGAGCGGCCAACGAGAGATTGCGTTAGTATCGGCACTGCCATTCTGTTCTTTGAAGTTATAGGTCTGCCATTTGTTTGAAATAAAAACCCCATTACCGGGGATTCTTGCATTCTACTTCGCCCTCGAGATAGCAGCAGTGTTGTCATACTAAAATGAGCAAAATTAAGGATTTTTCAGAAAAATGGCAGATATCAGACGGATATCAGGATTTGAACGGCGGACATTGGACCGTTTCTGGATGCTCGATATTCATCCAAATGGATCTCCGATATCCGGATATTAATTTTGGTTTTCCATCCCTACCATGGAGTCAGTTGTGCACTGCACGGTCTGAAGTCATTTCCAGGCCAGTGTGAACTTGAACGAGTAGTCTCGTATGGCCGTATTTGTGTGAAAAGGTTCAGATCTTGGCTCTAATGACTATTTTCTTCTGAATCTCACAAGCAAAAGTTAAAATGGCTGGTAGCTCGGCCTGAAGAATAGTGGCCAGGAATCCTAGCGATAGTGCCAGTTACTCCTGTTCCCGCCTCACCTTCCTTGACTCAGAAACCATCTCAGCACCCCTCTATGGGACGTCCCTGTCTCCCAATGCTCCCTCGAAAACTTGTAGTATTTGAATCATACGGGACAACAGAGGGACTTGTAGAGATCCTTTCAGCCCCAAAACATCGATCGTAATCGATTAATAGACGGACGCAATTTCCTTAATCCTGAAGGCAGTCCCCTACGGGAAATCCGCAATGATGGGATTCATACGGAAAACGCTGCAAATTTTACACAAGGGTTTATTATTCTGTGATATAGGTTACTTGTACAGACATTTAATTCTGTCAATAAAAAAAATTAAAAAATTTTTTTTTTGATTTTTATATTTAAAAAACATTTTGGGGGGATTTTTTTTTTCAAAAATGTGTTTTTTCAAAAATTCTTTAATTTTTACTCGAAAAATATTTAACTTCTTGGGATCCTTCAAAAATCCCCTTTTTAGCCCCATGAAAGCCCTATAGAACGCCACAGTGAAATCGGATCGTTCCGGGACCCCCAAAAATGGATTCTACGTCCAAAAATACTTCGAAAACGACACCTAACTCGATCCCATAGCTAAAAGCCTTCAAAACACCCCTCCTGCAGCCCCATTTTAGCCCCATAGCGCCCCACGGGTTTGGGCGATCGGACTGAAAACCTTGCGGGCACAACTAGATGGTAAACCAAGTATTTTGCCAAAATTTCAGATTTTAAAAAAAATTCCTACTGCCCAAAACGGCCCGGACGGCGGACGGACATTTCGGATTTTGAATGTAGACCTCTTGAAACGGATAATGTCAAATTTTGAGGCCGATCGGAGTCGTCGACCCGCGTCGCGAAAACATAGGTGTATTATTCCAAGAATAATAAACCAATAATGACGCTTGTTCAAATACGAAAACAATGCCGAAGATTGCATTGGCTCTGCTGTCGTCGCTGAGTGGATCACAACATGACTGACCTAGAACACGTTCTTGGAAGTTCCCCTCGCGGCCTACTAAGAGAACGGAGGGAAAGAATTTCTCCTACAACGTTATTTTTCAGCTTCGACCGGCCCCTCGGGCGTCGCCCAATCGCCCGTCCTGTCCATCCGCCCCTGCCCTGATGGCCGTTCCCCAATTCGACTCCCTGTGGCTGTGGGTCTAGTGCAGGGGTCGGTGTAGGCTCGCTGGCCTTGATGAGGTGGATTTTCACCATCAAGAATCAGATTTTCAGCCCCCAAGAATTGGCGCTTTTGAGCTTCTTTTTTTTTATCCTCCACGTCTACAATGTGATTTGGCGCGTGCTGCTCGGCGCTTCTGATGCCTCCCTTTCAATACTTTTACCAGACGCGTACGCAGTTGTGATCTCTTATTTCGCACAGTCAACCCAATTTTTATACAGATTCTGATTTTTTACAAAACGTTACATCCGAAACACCAGGTAGAACGAGCGCGTTGAAGCTAATAATAGGTATCTCCGCGACCATCTTCAGATATCTAGTTGGGTCGTGTACCTCTTGAAAATGGTTCAATACAGATAATATCGGTAACAGAAGCCCCTCCTCGTCGGCCACTTAACGTCGGAATTGATGGAGAAAGCGAAAAAAAGGTAATCCAGTCACGTCCGTCTGATTGAATGCACTTGACTGAAGAAGAGAGTGATAACTCGGAAAACCTATCAAAGTTTCTAAGTGGGGGGAACTTAACTTTCCCTCCCGGTAGAATCCTAACTGGAAAGTTGAATAGATGCGAGTTAACTTCGACGGTATCCAATAAGCACTTGAAGGCGGAGGCCATTAGTCTTTCAGCAGCCAGTTCATGTTTCAGACGTACAGGATGGAGCTGTTTGATTTTAGTTGGTAGAAGTAAGATAAGCCCAGAAAGTAACAAGATGGCGAAGTTACACAGCCTGCAGACTAGTTTTGGGAGCTGGAGAGCTTTTCCCTCTTTTGAAGGTGTGGGGAAAACTCTCCCGACATCTACATCTCTCGATTTCCAGCCCGCCAAGCCAGGCTCGAGGGGATCACACCCAGCGGCGCACAGGCGTTGACGCGCCGCTCTTCCCCCAAGTGCGGCTCAGCTCCTAATTAGACGGCCGACGCCTCAATCTCGCCAACATCAGCTCTCGCAGTCCGTTAATACTTCCGCGATTAACTGCTTCATCCGAATCGCAGTAATTCAGGATCCTCCGTTGACGTGTTCGACCGAGGAACCCGGGAAAGGGATACTTATTATAAACGCAGGGGTCCATCGCCCCGGAGTCCATCCTCGACATATCGAGTTTGGATGTCGGGAAAGCGTGCCTCTGTGAGACCAGGGGATCAACATCCTTGGTACTTCAAGTTTGGAAGCTGGAAAACCACTCCTTGGTACAACTGCGCCAGAAAATGGAAACTCCACCCATCACGACACTTTGTGCCAGGTGAGGAAGTACTTTACTAACCTGCCAAGCAGAGTTGGGCACATTTTTAATTATAAATAAGGTTGTGAATTAATTCACATCATGCTTTGTTTGTGAATGTGAATGTGAATTAATTCATACTTTACCTATTTGTAAATGTGAATGTGAATTAAATCACATTCACAACTGTAAATGTGAATTAATTCACATTCACAACTGTAAATGTGAATTAATTCAAATTCACAACTTTTTCTGTAAATTAAATTAAATTCACACAAAAAATTGTAAATTATTCACAAAAATGTACATAATTACAGAAAATAGCCTGTGAATTTTTTTTAAATTCACAAACAATTAAATTATTTGTGAATTAAAAAATTTTAAAAAAAATCACAAATTTTGTGAATTTTTTTAAATTTACAAATAATTTGTGAATTTTTTTAAATTTACAAATAATTTGTGAATTTTTTTAAATTTACAATTAAATATGTGAATTTTTTAAATTCACAACTAAATATGTGAATTTTTTTACATTTACAGTGAATTAAGACCAAATTCGCGGTAATTACAGTTCTCATGGGTCTGCTGATATTGTAATACACTGAGAAAAGGCGATGATATAATATATTATATACAATATATATTATATACAATTTTTCTGGCAATTTCCTACCATTTAATCCTACTACCAGAATAATACCACTTAATAATATACTACAATTAAGTGGTAGGAAATTGCCAGAAAAATTGTATTCATCGGCTTTTCTCAGTGTATCAGCAGACCCATGAGAACTGTAATTACTGCGAATTTGGTCTTAATTCACTGTAAATGTAAAAAAATTCACAGATTTAGTTGTGAATTTAAAAAAATTTACATATTTAATTGTGAATTTAAAAAATTCACAGGCTTTTTTCTGTATATATTTACATTTTTGTGAATAATTTACAATTTTTTGTGTGAATTTAATTTAATTTACAGAAAAAGTTGTGAATTTGAATTAATTCACATTTACAGTTGTGATTGTGAATTAATTCACATTTACAGTTGTGAATGTGAATTAATTCACATTCACATTTACAAATAGGTAAAGTATGAATTAGTTCACATTCACAAACAAAGCATGATGTGAATTAATTCACAACCTTATTTATAAATAAAAATGTGCCCAACTCTGCTGCAAAGGACCTGCCGGAGTCACAACACCTCGACCATTCGAGTAATCCTGACGCACCCACGTCCTCCACTTCTGTAGCTGAAGAACTTCCAGGGTCTGCAGATCTCATACCATCGTGTTATAACCCAGGCAAGTATCTACCACCACTCCCTCCTCTACCCTCCACAACACATAACTGTAAACACATGCTGAATGCATTCTAACAAACACACGACAAAACTAATACCTTATTATTACACCTCGAACATGTAGGAACACGCCCAACACCTGATCACGGGGACGTCCCACATACTGGTGACCCCGACTGGTGTCCTACAGAAGGCATCTTCCCAGTCGAGATCACCAGAAGGTGCGCAGAAGGGGTGTCGTGCATCCATCGAGCCACAAGACCATATGGAACAGATCACGTTTGAGTCTCACAAAACAGTTAGGAGTGTTTTGGAGAAAGGTCCAGTAGGTATCTTGAAGACTGAAACTGCCTCCAAGTCCTGGAACGTTCTGAAAGCCCTGACTGGCAAAGTGTACAGAATGTTGACAAGACAATCGAGCTGTGTGTCTTCAGAAACGACCTCCAGGCGGAACCGACCCCTGCTACTATCCCTGAGGTAAGTCTTGCCTTTGATACACCTGGTAGCCCAGCTCTAGATCGGCTAAGCGTAATCCCCCAGGTAAACAGTGCAGCGCACTAACTCTACGTGCTGCAGGCCAAATGTAGAATAGAATAGAAAACATGTTTATAAGAAAAAATGGAAGGGTAAGCCAGCCTAACGGTAATCGGAAAAAAACTCCCCGGAAAAAAAGTCCCCGGAAAAAAAAATCCTGCAGGGCGGAAAAAAAAATCCCCAAAAAGAAAAATTGAAAAAATTGAAAAAATCTTGAAAGTTAGAGAACCTCTTCGTTTGGTTTATTATTCTTGGAATAATCGCGACGGGGGTCGAAAATTCTGATCAGCCTCAAAATGTGACATTATTCGTTTCAAGAGGTCTAGATTCCAAAAACGAAATGCCCGTCCGCCGTACGCCGTACCCCGTCCGGGCCGTTATTGGGCAGTAGGAATTTTTTCAAAACTCTGAAATGTTGACAAAATATCTACTCGGTTTACCATCTAGTTGTGCCCGGAAGCAGCCCGATCGCTCAAACCCGTGGGGCGCTATGGGGCTACAATGGGGCTGCGGGAGGGGTTTTTTGATGGGGCTATGGGATCGAGTGAGGTGTCGTTTTCGAAGGATTTTTGTACTTAGAATCCACTTTGGGGGGTCCCGGGTTGATCCGATTTCACTGTGGCGATCTATAGGGCTTTCATCGAGCTAAAAACGGGATTTTTGAAGGATGCCAAGAGGTCAAATAACAATTATTCGGAAATTATTTCCGAATGAAAAAAAAAAATTGTTGAAAAAACATTTTTTTAATAAAACATTTCTTTTTTCGAAATTTTATTGATCGACAGAATTAATTTTCTCACAAGTACACACTGAATAGGTACACGGTCCCGATAAAAGATGAGATGAAGCGCTATTTCTTCTACGGGGATTTTTTTCCGGGGATTTTTTTTCCGGGATTGGAAAGTACTGGGGATTTTTTTCCGGCGCCTTTTTTTGGTGGGACTTTTTTCCGGGGACTTTTTTTCCTACAATCAGCTTAACCCCGCTCCTTGTTTTTTTTTTTTTTTTTTCAAAATTTTCCGACAGCAGTAAGAACCTTAGAATCAATGTTTATTCAAACTTAGAATCAAAGCTGGTGACCAAATTTGAGTCACTCTCCTCCTTGTGTTGCGGCTTTAATGTTGTAGACTAGGAGGCCAGTCCATTCTGGCTATGGGTGACGGAAGAATGGGCGCTAATCCGAGAGGATCACTAGAAAATCAGGCGCAAACCTTCACCCCCGCTCATTGTAACAAATACAAACCTCGCCGCAACCAAAAAATTACCAGAAATCGCTGCTGGTACACCAAATTTTGAGGCAGATCGGAGTCGTCGACCTCCGTCACGAAAATTGTGGTGTATTATTCCAAGGATAATAAACCAAAATTGTGGTAGATACCCTATTAGTAGTAGACTGTGGAGATCAATCCAAAATTTATTAACTCGTCGGTAGTATCGGGATTAGGATCCAACGGAAAATCTCACTGTTTTGCCGAGCTTTCGAAATATATAGGCGTACGCCTATACCAGCTGAAGAACAGTTGTGTACAATGGAAACTGCAATGAGCGGTAGGCTATCTAGCAGGCTCCCCGAAGGGGGCTCCACCCGGCGGGGTCTGACCTTCCGCCGGGCTCCACCTCCTAGCGTCCCCACGACCCCCTCGAGTCCAGCACCATGCCGGGGGGGGGGGGGGGGGGGGTGAGGACCCAGGGATGACCCCCAAGCCCAAGACCGCGGGCTCCCCCCCCCCCCCCGCCCGAGGTACCGGAGAGAAGGAGTTGCTCTAAGCTGGATGTTATTTGCGTAATTGGGAGCAACTCCACCCCATTAAGGCCACTCCGGTCAGAGGCCCGAGAGCCCGAAGGCCCTCAACATCCCAGCGTTACCTGGGATATCGGCCTGAACATTACAGGGGTGGACATGAGGGTCGAAGAGCCGAGTCCGCCAGTGAGCCTTAGCACACTAGCATCAACCTACGGCCCTCCGGGAACGGTCCCCAACCAGCTGAAGAAGAGCCTACAAACTGTTGATGCCAAGCTTTGCTGCAGCTGCCCGCTCGGTGATGTGCCACCCAAAGGACAATCTCTGGATAAGCGTGACCACCTCAACCAGGTGACCATACGGCAACATAATCACAAACCTTTTCTTCCCAGCGGGAAATCATCATGTTGGATTTTGCTAGATTTACCGTCAGACCCTCACAATAGTCTTGAAGGCCAGCAATAATCCGTCGCGAGGACTTTTGGCAAAAATGACGACATCTCGTAGATCAAAGTGAGTAGGTACCTACCACTGTACCTTCAACCGACATGCCCCGAACTAAGTCTTTAATAAAATTTATTAAAGACTTAGTTCGGGGCATGTCGCTATTTAATAGCGCCCTGGAGGATGCTTGCCATTAGTACCAGAGAGGAATAAAATTTCCGTCATATCTCCATCAAGAGCTTTTTTTTTTTTTTTTTTTTTCAAAGTAGTCTTGCAGTCAGGAGCTTGGGATCATTAAATGATCAACGAAGGATTGGCAGTGTTGCTCTGTCAACTTGTAAGTGTAATCCGACTAATTAACCGAGCTCACCAGGACGGAACACACTTCAAAACTTGAAGTCACCAACAGTAAACCTCGGCAATTACGGTCGACCACAACTTCCTGATTGCACCCAGAAAACGGGACGTAACGAACACTGTTGGACGCCAGGTGACGTAGCAAACGTTCCGATTCCACTTCATGAGCTTTTCACGGTTTCACTGCCCCAACTTGAGCCGAATATTCCCCTACTTAAAGTAACTACTCTTCCTTTAAACTTTCCACCCTCGTAAGCCGCACCTGCTGGTACACCTGTTCCCCGTTCAGCACCTCTTGAGCGGATTAGCTCTTGAAAAACGCTCCCCCCTTTGAGTTTCCATAATAATTGAAACTGCGGGAATAAGGCGTGTGGGGGGTTCGAGAGAAAAGCCCGTTTGTGTTAATGGAATAAGAGTTCCGGGGAGGCATTAGGACTAGGGATTGCAATCCCGGGATCCCGGGATCCCGAAATCCCGGGATCCCGGTCGATTTTTGCCAATTTGAAATCCCGGGATTCGTAGAGTCAATCCCGGGATCCCGGGGTTCGAGAATTAATTGCACATCGTACGTAAATTGCTCAAGTCTTGTCGGGAAAAATCTTTTAATAACGGACAATAATTCGAAGGCTAAGTGAAAGTGCTCTAAGATGAAAACTGTGAAGTCCCCTGAAGAAAGGATTCGGAAAACTATGAACCAGCCGGTGCCGGTGCCGAAAATACAAAAAGATTTATCGACCACAATTAAAAAAGAAACGAGCCTGTTCAAAAATGGAGGCAGCCGAGGCCACTATTTGGATCAAGTATATAAAATTTGTGGATATTTAATATCTCCTGTTAGGCCGGTCAGCGGACAAAAAAAGAGGGCTTAGAACGGAAAAATAGACACGTTCTAATTTTTTTTTTTTAATGTTTTCAGGGACGGTACCAGCTTCGAAACCCTTGTGCTAAATGCTGGATGCCCGAAAAACCGCGAAATTTTCGGATTTTTTTTTTTTTTTTTTTTTTTCAGTTCTTGGCTTTTAACTTCAAAAATGTGCGCCCTAACGAAAAAGTCACTATATACTATTTTGAAGTAGACAAGATTTGCTACCATTTGAGCGCAACGGCAGCTTTCTAGGACCAATGGGCCCCGAGATTAACCCTCTTCAAACATTGACCATTTTCCCCAAAATGTTAGAAATCGTGGTTTTATCCTTCTTCAGTACGGAATATCGGCTATAATATTCATCCCACGAGGAAAGTTATGAGGAATGAAATTGTAGAGCAGTGATTCAGCTTCAATTTAAGCACAACCAGAACACGTAGGACTATCCCACTGACCTCCGTGGAAGCTGAGAGGGCCTTTTGGGTAGCAGGACTATTTTCGACAAAGCTAAGAAGCAAATTAATTGGCTGATCCAACTTTGAGTGCTTTCTAAGATCCAACATTATGATTTCTAAAAGCACATTTTTTGAGTACATGAGTGAAATTTTTCCTTCATGAGAGAAGTAATATTTTATATAATTTACAATTATTGTAAATAAACAAGTTTTTCGTCGTTTTTAATCAATTTTTTCACGTTCAAACCAAAATCATCAATCCCGGGATTAATCCCGGGATCCCGGGATTGCCTCTGAAAAATCCCGGGATCCCGGGATTCAGAAAAACGTTCGGGATTGCAATCCCTAATTAGGACGGATAAAAGCTGGCATAAGCCATAGATAGAGAGATGATGGATTGCTGGCATCATTCAGTTTCTTCTTTTTAGCGCAACCTTTTTTCCAAAAAATGGAAAGGTGCGCTCACCTCTTCGACATGACATGACATGTCATACATTGTATGTTTGTTTGTTTGTTCTTCACAGCATCACGCCCGAGCGGCTCAACAGATTTTCATGAGGGTGGTCTCATTGTGATCAGCGAGTTCGGGGGGTGGTTATAGGCTACCTTGATTTTTCCCCCTCATCCTCTTCATCGGTTTTTGGGAGGTCCTTCACGACGAAAGTTGTTTATCTCTGATGTGTAACTAAGGAGGCCTCAAAAGGGGGACGAAAGTTTTTGTCCGATTTCGTTGGTACAAGGGTCTATGGAATGAGCTTTTTAGGCTGATTCCAACGACTCCAAAACGATTTTTGCAGCCTGAGCCGTTCGTTACCTCTGATCGGCATAAGGTTTTCTTAAGCATCGGTCATTAGGGTGCAATTGTTTACGTAATGAGCATCACGTGGATATATATATATTTTTTTATTTTTTTATTTTTAACCAATTACACAAACTTTATTCAAATCCAAGGTAACAAGCCAAAACAAACAAAAACGAAAACCCAAACGTGGATATTTTTGATGTGTTGTGTGGCATAGTTTGGTCGCTAGATACCTACTGTTTCTTAGTTTCTCTCGCTCATTAAATATATCGTAATAACAAAAAGGTTGCGCTCATCTATTCAATTCAATTGATGGCTTGTTCTTTCAAATAATATTGGAGCTCCAGCCAGTAGTGATAGCAACAAACTATCGATACATTGCAAATATCGAAGTTTTGCTTCCGTCATAGATCTTTGAGATTCGATATTGCTCGACCAATCGATATTTACACCTATGTTTCCGCGACGGAGGTCTACGACTCCGATCGGCCTCAAAATTTGACATTATCCGTTTCAAGAGGTCTACATTCCAAAACCGAAATATGCCTACGCCGTACTCCGTCCGTGCCGTTTTGGGCAGTAGGATTTTTTTTTAAATCTGAAATTTTGACAAAATACTCGGTTTACCATCTAGCTGTGTCCGCAAGGTTTTCAGCCCGATCGCCCAAACCCGTGTGGCGCTATGGGGCTAAAATAGGGCTACGGGAGGGTTTTTTTGAAGGCTTTTAGCTATGGGATCGAGTTAGGTGTCGTTTTCGAGGTATTTTTGGACGTAGAATCCATTTTCGGGGGTCCCAGAACGGTCCGATTTCACTGTGGCGATCTATAGGGCTTTCATGGGGCTACAAATGAGATTTTTGATAGACCCCAGGAGGTCAAATATTTTTCAAGTAAAAAACAAAAAAATCCAAAAAAAATCTTTTTAATATAAAAAAATTTTGATTGACAGAATTAAATTTCTGCACAAGTAACCTATATTAAAAATAATGAACCGTTGTGTAAAATTTGCAGCGTTTTTCAATGCTTAGTTAGACTTCAAATGTCCCTTCTTACATCGCATATTCTTCAGTATTGTTTTCCCATTCATTTTTTTCTCGCTTAATCCAAATTTGAAATTATATGTCCAAAACACTGTCACCCTGTATTTATTTAGGAAAAAAATTATTCATTACACATTGAAAAGCGAATAGAAGGGGTCTGAGGCCAGGTGGGAGAGGTCGGGGGTTGGCTGGCCTTAGGGGCGATCCAACTCCGCCAAAGTCCAGCTGATTGTAAGTGAAAACATCCCAACTCCGCCTGCAATGGGTTATCTGGTCAAAGCGGGGACTATCATCTCCGCCAGCTCAGTTCCAGTGATCCGTTTGCTCTTGACATCAACTACAGGAACTGGGGTTAGCAAGAGAATACAAGAAGAATGAGAGCTTCACTGAACCTGTGGGACAGAAATCCCAAAATCCAGAAATGCAGAAAATCTAGGGATCAAGAAATCCATAGATGCAGAGATCCTGGAATCTAGCGATGTAGAGCCCCAGAAGTCCAGAAATGCACAAAATCCAGGAAATATCCAGAGATCTAAGAAACCGTTAAAAAGAGCTTACCTAAATCTAGAAATCCAGGGATCCCATGGCACAAACGTGTTAAGCTCCTTTCTCAGGCGTAATTGGATGGTCCCCCTGGCTTTGGCCAGCAGGAGGTGACCCGCTAGTTTATTGTTATTATTCACAGATGGTTGACCCAGAAAAACCTCATTACGTTCGTCATTAAACCGTCCTTTGCCCACGAATTTCGAAAGAGCCCCCTGAACGGCACCTCGTCAGCGGAGTGGATTCCTAACAGAGTCAAGTGGGTGTATAAACATCGATTAGACGTATGACAGACAAGTGGTGTTATCAAGAAGGATCGAGCGCGCGACCATGTCTAACCAGCGTTGCCAGATTGATCCTGACACACCGCGTTTGTCATTGTTAGAACCTTCTCGTCGCCCCCCCAAATGGCGTAATTAATCTAAATTGCTTGACGGAGGACTCCGTCGATGCACTTTCACAACTCGACGTGATCGATTGTCGTTGAAATGAGACGTGAACTATTTGCCGCTCTCGTTCCATCTTTTTGACGACTCACCTCTTTATACCAGGAGGCCCGTAGAGCAACGCACGGGTAATTCAACAGGTCGATCCGATTCTCCGAAAAATCCGCTTATTTCCTTCACGACTCGACTACGCCGCTAGGACACTGAAACAGACGAAAAAATCCAACAATAATAAAACAGGCTGAAAACGGTTTCAATTGAGACTTTAAGAGATTTTAGGTAGTTCAGTAGACAGAGCAGAAACCCATTCTGCGGGAAAAATTCGGATCTTGAGGTGGACCGAAAACCTCACAATTTCCGGACTGTTTCGGTTTTTCACTCATAACTTCTAAACTAAGCCGTTTTTAACCGAACGGTTCATTTTCAAACTTGTAGAGCATTATATTTACTACAATTTTGTCCATATAAACGTTTTTCTTAAACCTTATATTAATCGAGATACAGCCGTTCGAAGGTAGGGGAGTTTTCTAAAAATGGCAAAAATGGGCCGAAACGAAGGTTATCGCACTTAACTTCCAAACTAAGCAGGTTTCAACTAAAACGTTCCTTTTCAAACTTGTAGAGCATTAGATTTACTACAATTTTGTCTATACAAACTTTTTTCATATATCTTATATTAATCGAGCTTCAGCAGATCAAAATTAGAAGAATTTTCTCAAAAACGAAGAATTTCGCTCATAACTAAGCGGTTTTCGACCAGAAGGAAACTGAATGCTGTAGAGTATTACATTTACAGCAATTTGTCTTTGTCGACTTTTTTCTTAAATGTTTTATATCGAGATACAGCCGATCAAAATTAGAGGAATCTTCTCAAAATGGCAAAATTTGTCAAAAAACGAAGGTTTTCGATCTTAACGTCCAAACTAACCTGTGTTCTACCAAGAGGTTTATGTTAAAACTTGTAGAGCAATAATTGCACTAATTATTAGTCCAGGCAAATTAGACCAAAAAACAGCGGTGCCGGGAAATAAATAAGGTAGAACGTTTTATGATTTTAACTCACTTTTGGCAACCCAAATATGACCCATGTGAGTTTGCGACTACCTCAGGGCTGTGCTAAAGTTTTGGGAGCCAAAAAACCACGACATTTTTCCGTTTTTTTTTTTCAGTTTTTCGCTTATAGCACGAAAAAGGTGCATCCTTCAAAAAAGTGTACTCTTTACTTAATTAAAGAGCATAAAATTACGGGTCGAATGACCTCCTAAAACGTCCAATTCGGTTCAGCCGTTTACCTCCTAGCGATCATCAAAGATAAGCAATTTTTACCAACTTGGCTCAAAAATGGGAAACGTCCATATAGGAGGACGCCGCTAGGAGGTAAACGGCTGAACCGAATTGGACGTTTCAGGAGGTCATTCGACCCGTAATTTTATGCTCTTTAATTAAGTAACGAGTAAAATGTTTTGTAGGATGCACCGTTTTCGTGCTATAAGCGAAAAACTGAAAAAACCGGAAACATTTCGTGGTTTTTTGGCTCCCAAAGTTTAGCACGGCCCTGAGGTAGTCGCAAACTCACATGGGTCATATTTGGGTTGCCAAAAGTGAGTTAAAATCATAAAACGGTCCACCTTATTTATTTCCCAGCGAAAGTCTAATTTGCCTGGACTAAATCGTTTTTCTTCAATTTCGTCTATATACCAAAACTTTTGTTTTTACACCTAATATTAATCGAGATAAAGCCGATCCCCTACTCAGACATAAGGCCTCGCTTCGCTCGGCCGACCGCTTAAGCAGACATAAGGAAGCAGACCAGTATCGAAGCAAACAACGCCAACACCTGAGTTGAAAGCTGCAGCACCGGAGACCATACGCAGGATATGCAGAATATGCAGGATATGCAGGGTATGCAGGATATGCATGATATGCAGGATATGCAGGATATGCAGGATATGAAGGAAGTAATTGCCAGACTTCACGAAGCCGCCGTCACTTCGTGAAGGTGAGTGCGACGGCTTTCCATACCCTGAAAACCTCTCCAATCACCGACGCCATCCCCCATAACAGTTCCGCGTCGTCTAATGGCAAAAAAAGGAGAGAGAGAGAGAAAAAAAAACTCTGCCCATCTTGAATATTTCGTGTTGGAGCGTCTTCCGGGCCCGACCTTGGCACCCATTTTCTCAAGAATTTATTCCAACTCTGTCAGGGCGGCCACCACGCGAGTTCACTTATTCGGGTTTTTGCCGCGTTTGCCCCACTGTGCGCCGTCAGGGAACACCTCAGCCTCTAGGACAGCCCGTTCCGTCCCGAATGTCGGGCAGCTCCGAAGCACATTACACATTACATGCCTCGCAGAGCCCTCCGGGTCTGAGCCAGGATGGCTTTGAGATCAGCTGGAGGTGGAGACCAAAGTGCATGCTGGCAGTGCATTCAGGATACGAACCAGGGTACCTGCAGGAAGGCCAAGATGAAGATCTCCATCTGGAGGCAGTGCATCAGTGGTTGATGGCAAAAGACAGGCCGAGGCGGGAGGAGGTAACAGGAAAAAGGAAAGAGACCTATACTAGTACATGTTTGAATGGTTGCAGCTGCAAGGTGTCTGTTGCAGGGTTTGGGACAGTTCTAATGGAAAGCCGAGAAGACTGGCCTCTGTAGTAATTTGAGCAAGATCATCAACCTGCACGCATGCATAGGGCAGGTGGATCGGATCAACAGGATTGAGATAGAGAGAGAGAGAGAGAGAGAGAGAAAACATGTTTATTGAAACAAACAATTAAGCACTCACTCACCGAAAACAATCCAAAAACTACATTTATTTGTACACAATTCAATTTTTAAGTGAGTGCTTACACAATGTCAATAATTTACTTAATTATTAAGTAAACACCTAACAAAACATGATACGGCAATGGACATTTTGTCCGTCTGCCGGGAGAGGGCAAAAGGGCCGTCCTATTGTACCAGCATAATCTCAAATAATATGATTATTTACATTAACATAAGTCCACCTGATAATCCAGCAAATACTTTCAGTCGCTCCAATTGAACTCGGCCACTAATTGACTCCTATACGTCCATGCATAATAACTGAATCGCGCTACATTCAACCAACTATCCCTACCATCCAGTAGTTCAATCATCCTGCCAACCGACAACAAACCACAGCCAAGGAAACGCAGCCTGAACTCGGCTAGAATAGGGCAGACACCGAAAAAGTGTATTATGTCCTCCTCAACCCGTAGTTACACATGGAGCACAGTCGGCGTGGGGAATCTGATCGCACATAGACGCCGTCATTCAGCCGGAGGAGCGCTCCTCTCAGGCGTAAAACCCAGCGAAGAACCCACATTGGGCACTCCTGCTTCTCCCCACGCAGATCCGCCGGACGGGTGTCCAGATTCAAACTCGGGTACAGAGGGTTCCGAGACTGCTCAGCACGTGCCCTCATATTGCCCCTCCAGCGCATGCGAATACCCTCCACGAGGGCCTCCATTTGTGTCTTCCAAGTTCTCAGGTCGGTTATGTCACCGGCAAACTCACAACCATAGCTCGAGGCAACATCCATGAGGGCCTTATACCAGCTGACCCTCCTGCGGACCACCTCGTGAGCCACCAACCGAGGGAGACGAAGACCTGGCATCTTCAGCACCTTCAATATATAATTTCCGGCTAGTGAGAGAGTATAATGGTAGATCGGGTCTGCGCCAGACTCAAGGTAAACAAAATAGTTGGGGGTGTTACGAGGCAGGCCAAATATCATCTTGATGAAGCGCCGCTGAACCTGCTCAAGAGCGATGGATGGAAAGAGTCCCGTCACCTGTGCAGCATAGCACAGCACGGCCCTCGCCACAGCATTGAATACCCTGAACTTGGCATCCACAGGCACTGAGTGTCGGCCAAAGAAAGACTTATATATGCTGTTCATTCCGAGCTTTGCCGCCGCTGCACGCTCAGTAAAATGCCGGGCGAAAGACAGTTTCTGCGTCAGAGTGACACCAAGATATTTGTACTCTCCAACAACCTCCACTGGTCCCCCATTCAGGGTAAAGACATCGCTGGCACTGAGTCTCCCACCTCGACGGAAAATCATCATCTTGGATTTATCCAAGTTTACCGTCAAGCCCCACTGATCACAATATCCCTGCAGTCCAGCAATATTTCGCCGCATCTCCGAAGCCGACTCAGCCAGAATGACAACGTCATCAGCATACATCAACGCCCGCACAGCAACCCCGCCAACTCTCATCCCACAAGGCAGGGCCTCCACCAGATCATTTATTAATAAGGCAAAGAGCTGTGGACTGAGAAGACAGCCCTGCCGGACCCCACACTCCACCGGGAACGGGTGGGAAACACCATCCTTCCGCCACACTGCTCCAGTCCCAGTGCCGTAGATGGCTCTCAAAGAGGAGATGAATCTCTGACCAACATTGACCGCATTAAGCTAGATCAACAGGATTGTGCGATTGGTTGGCGAAGAAGGTGGATGATCAGCAGGCACAAGAAGCTCGACGTGGCCCTGATTGAGTATCGTACATCTGATTTACATCGACTGGATATACACCTGCATTCCTGATGTTCGGCTGGGAGCTCACCCTTCCGTAGCATCTCCAAAGCAACTGGTTCACGAGTACGCCATTGACTTTGGGCGAGGTTGAAGCAGGCACACTCCCAAGTACGACAGAACCTGAAGCATCGGATCGAAGGCATGAAGAGGAGGTACAACCAGCGTACCTAAGCAACTACGGTGGTGATCCCAAGGCTGGTGCCTGTCGCGTTTTCAGAGCCCCTTCACCGCCCATGATCCCAAACCCGTAACATCCCAAAAACTCTGGTGCACCCGTCAAAACGTGGTGGGTGAAGGGGGCTGTATGCAACCTATACCTACAGACGATTATCTGAAAACACTCTCAGTTAGCATCACTTGACGCCAGCATTATTTTGACACCCACAACTTATTTCACCAAAACGTTTCCACTCAAAAGTCCCAACTCAATCTCGACCTTCTGCCCCTTCTTTCGGTCTAATCCAATTGTTCCTCAACGGCGTGAAAAAAAAGTGGAAGACGAAGAGCGTCCTCAAGTAGACGGAAAAATAAATGGAGGGCTGATAGGATTTTTGCCTTCGGGGGGGAAGCTTTTTCAGAGTTTTGCACCTGTTGAAGACGATTAACTCGGAACCCGTCGCCCCACTTAGCCCTCCGAGGGATTAATACGAAAGGGTTTAATCCGTTTATCCACTTGGGGGTGAAAAAGAGGTCGGGAAAAACGGCGGGGGAAAAAAATGAATTTTTGATGAAAAGTTGGCAGCAATGAAACCAGGGAGATGAATCTTTCGGTCCTAATTAAAATTGGTTCTAGTATAACAAGCAAATTTCAAAGTTCAAAGAGTTGTTGTGTAAGTTTAAAAAGTTCATTGAATATTAAATATTCAGTTAATATTCAATATTAAATATTAAATTTTGGCTTTATGAAATCACCAAGAGTGACGTCACCGATGGTAATAAATCACCACACTCCAAATCAGACCATGAACCTTACGTAGGTACCACTGAGAAAGGATGTCACGTAAGGGGGATCGGAAGTTTAAAAAAAAAAATTTTCTCATTTTCAAATATTTTACCTATAAAAACTGCACATATTTGTGAACAGATTGGCGTTGGAATGAGGTCTCTATTACATTTCTAATCTAAGATATAGGCATTCCAAGTTCGTTACCTGACCATCTAAAATCCGCCCTGTTCGTACATCGGCCCTCCTTCTGTTTCGGTCAGTTTCTCCTCTTCTTTTTCCATCAAGGCCCACAATATCAAAACCGAAATCATCTTCAAACTCGTCATAATCTGCAAGGTTTCCCAATTTACCTGAAGCTCTACTCTGTCCGGACGAGGATTTGTAGCTGAGAGAGAAGAGGCGGCAGGTGTTTTGTCGGTCGCAGTGGAACCTGCTTCATCTTCCGACGTTTGTTGTTCGCCCTTCCGCAATTTATTCCTTCTGATTAAATCCTTGCGAAATGAGCTCGTTTTTTAGGCATAGCGCGAGAGAAAAAATCGAAAACGCCAAAACTTTCCGAAAATAGTCCGCGATAAACTTGTAAACAACAGAAATGATTTGATTCTTATCAGTTACTTCTTTTCCCTCTAATATATTCATTCTGGAAAGTTTCTAATGGTGGACACACAATCCTTCGGTAGAAATGATGATCATTCAGTCAGTAGTTATTCCAGTTCATCCAGAAGTTATGCAAGAACAGTACGGAACGGTAGCAGTGTTGAATTCAGTCGCGCGCAGGCCTTCTACGCAGTTTGTTTTGGTTTTTCGCGTCTCCTGAAAAGTTGGGTTTTGCCTCATGCTGGTACAGTTATTTCCGTCAATTTTCAACCAATTTTGACGTTCTTTTTTTCAATTTGTCTGGTGTGATGTCCTTTTGAATGTGATGGAGTCGAAAATGAAAAAATACCATTACGACAGGAGTGGTTGGACGGGGAACGAGTGAAAACATCGACTCAAAAACAAGGTAGCATAGATCATGTTTCTAATTTTTTCTATTAGGTGCCCGGCGAAAACCATTCCATTAGTGTTAAGATTAGAAGTTCTAGGATGTGTGGAGAAAATTTGGAATTGATAGCTCAACGGGGAACAGTTTGGGGTGTACCTAAGTGAGATAGGAAGTTAACACAGACTTCCGATCCCCCCGAAGTTGGCAGGACTTTGAAGAATTGGTCAAAGCCTTCTCTAGAATCCGCGCTGAATGTGGATATCTCTCGGACTGGGCTAAGCAAAACGAGACGGTGATAAACATCCTCAAAACGGAGTTCCAGCTCTTCACCTTATCCACAATGATCCCCCCTGTCTCATTGTCACTTGATGGTGATGTATGCGCTATGTACCTTGGCATAGAGCTCGACTCAAATGCTAGGCTAATGCAGTGAAGGGAACAATGAGACTGGGGCTGTTGAAGAGACTGACTGGAACTAAATGGGGAGCATCTCAGGACGTGCTTACACTGACATACAAGACCTAAGTGAGACCTAAGATGGAATACGGAAATGAGTTGTTTGTTACCGCATCCGAAGCTACAGTCCGCCAACTGGATGTGGTCCAGAACACTGCACTGAGAGTCATCACTGGAGGTGCTGTCTGAACACCAATCGCAGCAACGGAGGTACAAACTGGGCTGGAATCTCAGAGGTTCAGGAATGAATCACCGGCCCTACCCGCGACTTAAGCGAAACGGCGTAGACTTTCGGGAAAATACACCCCAGCTTCTAGTCGACTGGCCACCCAAACCACTTTCACGACTGTCGACCGCCTGAGAAACGAGTACAATCTCTCAGATCCTCTCCATACTGCCGAGCAGTTTCCATCAACCACACACCAAGTCCTACGCCAAACTGCCAGTTACTGGACCACCTTGTTGTCACCAGCATCGAAGCAAACAACGCCAGCACCTGAGTTGAAAGCTGCAGAACCGGAGACCATACACAACAGCTTTCCAGAAGAGCAATGGCTGCGGTTTTATACCAATGGGTCAGCCCTAGTAGCACAAAGAAACAGGGGTTTGAGCCGTTTTCGGCCGTTAGGTCTATTGCTGCACTGGTTGGTGTCTTGGCAAGTAATTTCGATGGCGAATTCGCTAGAGATGCTCCAATCTGTCGACTTCTCACGGGCCATCATCTTGTGCGACTCCCAGGCTGTAATCGATACACTTATGCACCAACAGCGAAACGAGCTCCCATGATGCCCTGAAAGACCTTGTAGCACTTGTACGTGTAGCAGCCTCCTTGAAGCACTGCTTGGTGGTGGAGCAACCGTGGCTCTGCAATGGATACCCTCGCACGTTGGCATTTGGGGAAATGAGAGAGCTGACGCCCTAGCCAAGGAAGGCTCTCAAACGCCTATGCCTGACGCACCAATCAGTTTGTAGCGGCCAGAACGCTCATAATAAACCCTAGTGTAAAATTTGCAGCGTTTTTATGATCAAAATTTGATATGATTAATCAAAAAGAATTTTGAGGCATAAGTAATAATTATTTAGCATTCTTGAAAATGATGAATTTTAAAAACCGTCAGTTTTGACGATGTGCCCGATTAATTCGATATTTTTGTGCGGTTTTTGGCAATGTAAAGTTTTGTTCTTGTTAGAGGGTCAGAACCGTCTGAGAACGAGGAAGTGAGCATAAAAGCGCGGCATTGAGCGAAGGGTCGTATGATTGTCGAGAGAGACGAAAAACGGCGACGTGAAGAAGCGGTCGAGGGGAATGGGGGCATCGGGGCATCTCCTTGGAGACCCTCTCATAACAATATCCTCTTGGCCTATCCTTAGCTCCCTTTGGTATCCTCAACCCAACCCCATCGACGAGCCCTTTTTGCAATGTACACCTTCCATTGTGTCCCCACGCACTCTAACAGTCGTTTCAGGAGTGACGGATCGTAAGGAATGGCGAGATTGTTAGTACGAACCTACGTAACAATCTCTCACTCCCCCAAATACGGTGCACAGCGATATATCGTATACATGAATCAAATTTAGCAGCAAATTTTACACAAGGGTTTATTATTCTTTGATATGAATTGTCCCAAAATTAATTCTTTAACAGTACCTAAGAATTTTTGTTTAAATTCAATTAATTTTAAATAAATTCTTTATTTTCTTGTAAAGCTTGTGGACGGATAAGGGACCCCGATAAATGCAAAAAAGTCCAAAATTACTCGAAAAACGACACCTCATTCGACTTTCTGGTATCCTTCAAAAGACGTTTGAAGCTAATCGATCTTTTCTTTTGACAAGAATAGTGATGAGTTCGTTTGAGCAACATACAGCGAGTCCAAAAGTTCCTTACAACTGTGCAGAGCTGTAGGTTGTGTCTAAGGCAATTTCTGGCCCATAACAACCTTTCTCGCTGTCCGTCGTCCAGGCCGTTTTGGGCAGTAGGAATTTTTTTTAAAATCTGAAATTTTGAAAAAATACTTGGTTTACCATCTAGTTGTGCCTGCAAGGTTTTCAGTTCGTTCGCCCAAACCCGTGGGGCGCTATGGGGCTATAATGGGGCAACGAGAGGGGTTTTTTTGAAGGCTTTTAGCTATGGGATCGAGTTAGGTGTCGTTTTCGAAGTATTTTTGGACGTAGAATCCATTTTTGGGGTGCCGGAACGATCCGATTTCACTGTTGCGATCTATAGGGCTTTCATGGGGCTAAAAATGGGATTTTTGAAGGATCCCAGGATGTTAAATATTTTTCGAGTAAAAAATACAGAATTTTTGAAAAAAAAACACATTTTTGAACAAAAAAATCCGAAAAAAAAATATTTGAGATAAAAATCCAAAAAAATTTTTTTTTAATTTTTTCATTGACAGAATTAAATTTCTGCACAAGTAACGTACTTATATCAAAGAATAATAAACCCTTGTGTAAAATTTGCAGCGTTTTTTTAAAGGCTTTTGGCTGTGGGATCGAGTTAGGTGTCGTTTTCGAAGTATTTTTGGACGTAGAATCCATTTTTGTGGGTCCCGGAACGATCCGATTTCACTGTTGCGATTTATAGGGCTTTCATGGGGCTGCAAATGGGATTTTTTATGGATCCGGGAGGTCAAATAGGTACGCATTTTGTTTAAGACGTCAAATTTTTTTTTTTTTTTATGGTTGAATTTTCCGAGCAAAAAACAAAATTTTGCAAAAAATAATAATAATACCTAATAGGCAAATCATTTTTTTATTTTTTATTTTTTTTATTGACATTGAATTAATTTTTGCACAATTTGCAGCGTTTTTCTTGATTTTTCCTGATTTCCGGGGGTCAAGGTCTAGTCCTGCTTATCTCAAAATTAATCTGGTACCCCTAGTGTTTCGTCAACTATCAACAGTGAAATTGAAAAACAAAAATTTTTCCTAAAACTTCGCGCCCTGGCCTGTCTGCCTTACGTGTTTCTGTGAGTTCTGATGAAGGTGGTGAGGCCAAAGGGGTTTCCGGTGTCCACCCCGTCAAAGACCACCCGGTGAAAACATCTCATCAGCCGTCTTTTTTTTTTCACTCTCCCTTCGCCGGGATTTTTTTCTCCTACGACTGTCCCCTCGACGGCCTCCTCAATCAGGACAGGAATAGAGTTAGTTAACTGGGGAGGACAAAAAAAAAAAAAAAAAAAAAAAAACTAAACAGGTGACCGGCGATTGAATTTCCGCTAAGGACGCCACAAAAGGGCTGATGAGTTCGTCGCCAACGAGACGGACGCAGTGAAATTTTCCCCTCCCCGCCGAATAGAAGGCGCGCGAAATTTCCCTTCGGCACGGAAGCCCGGAACGCCCTTTGAAGACTGGCCCTCATCAGGCGACGAAAACGCCCTCTAATTTGCACTTAAACGAGATTTTTCTTCAACGCTCCCTTCGCCTGGTTGGCAGGTAGAAATTGACGCTGGTTCGTTAGCCCCTAAACCATCCTCAGCCTCCTCGACAAGTCTAAGAATTTGATTAAATGGACCCAATTTTCTACGTAACTCAGGTAGCCAGGTGCAGCCCAAAGAAAAGCAGTCCACGAGAAAATATTACATTATTATAAAACGTTACAAATTAGATTGTATACGAGAGTGATATTTTAAACCAGCCATCGCTGTAATGTCGAACCGGTCTCGAACTTCCATAAGAGTCATTCTAAACTTATGGTGCTTCGCAAAAAATATGAAGATGCTGCCTAGAATGAGGCTACGGGAGGGGTTCTTGAAGGCTTTTGGCTATGGGATCGAGTCAGGTGTCGTTTTCGAAGTATTTTTGGACGTAGAATCCATTTTTGGGGGTCCCGGAACGACCCGATTTCACTGTGGCGATCTAGGGTTTTCATGGGGCTGAAAATGGGATTTTTGAAGGATCCCAGGAGGTTAAATATTTCGAGTAAAAATGAAGAATTATTGACAAAAAAAAAAAAAAAAAAAAAATCAAAAAATTAACAGAATTAAATTTTTGCACAAGTAACCTATATCAAAGAATAATAAACCCTTGTGTAAAATTTGGAGCGTCTTAAAATAAATTTTTGGATAATAATTAAATTATCCAAATTATTTAAATTAATAAATTTTATTGATATTGATTTTTTAGCAAAGATTAATACACCCTTGGGCATTATTAAATAATGAACGATACATTTTATCGTTCGTATTAAATACGAATAAATTTTATTATCGTTGGTCCTACTAACTTCTTCACCCTTTGATGAGAAAGCTCATTCCCCCTGTCAGACACGCCTCATTTAGCACCCTTTCCGAATGTTCGCTCCTTTTCGGCCCAACGAGACACAGCCGACCGACGAATCTTTTCCCTCTTGGCTCGTCGCGAGACGAAAGTGATGACGAAATTGGCAATTGGAAGGTCCGCGAGGGTCAAAGCCGCTGGTGGACCTTGTGGACTTTCCGTTGAGCCGATCGAAGCAGAAGCGACTCTACCAGTTTTTTTTTTTTTTTCTTGGGACGAGAGGCGGTGGGGCGAACGACAAGTTCAAACGGTTTGTTGTGACACGATATCATTATGAATTGCAAACGTTATTGATTATGGATGGGACGGACCGGTTCTTTTGGTGTCGACGAGAGACCACCGGCGGAGAAGTGAACTCATAACGCGTACATATTCGCTTTCGCTTCAGGGATGTAAAAAAAAAAAAAAAAAAAAAAACCTCTGCAAATTTTACACACGCGTAGGTAGGTATACCTATTAGTTTTTTGTATGAATCGTGTACAACTACTTCAGTGTCGATAAAAAAACATACTTTAAAATGATATTATAACAGCTCCTTAGTAGGTACTACCTACGGGCGGCTTGGAATTCCGTCCCGGGACCCTCATGAAAGGTACGCCCGGCTTAAAGAAATCTTTGAATTCCCTCCCGGCTATTAACCACCTGCTTACCAGCACCTTTAAATTCCGTCCCATGAACCTGAGCCCCGCTCAACAACACCTTGCGACTCCGTCCCGGGAAAATAAAAAAACCTGGCAAATATTAATATTTTCACACTAAGGTTTAATTATAATTAAACCTTAGTGTGAAAATATTAATATCTGTGGTTATAATTATAACCACAAGATACGTGTCAACAATTTTGTCAAAATGCCAAAAATACTTATCCTTCTAGGAACTTGCTCACCTACCTACTCGGTCGGCATAGAAGTGAGCAACTGAAAAAACAAATTGTGCCCTAGTTATTTGCCTCTCGGTAAACAGTTTGGTTTGCAAGGGCTTTTTGGCGGGTTACAGTGCGAGGATCATGATATCTATGGGGTACATCTCGACTGTTGAGTTTTATGTAGACCTCATTCTGATACTTTAAAAAGGTGTCACTGAAAATGTACATGTCAGGGTGTGAATTAGGAAAGCTGTCCGAAAGATGACTGTGGAAAGATTCACTACAGTTAGTTGTCCGGTTCGTGTCAGGAGTAAGGTTTTCCGTTATACCCCCCCCCCCCCCCACTCGATTTCGTGTTCATAAACACCCCTCCCGATGGCGGTACGCGTGTCGTATGCGACCTACATTGACCTACCGACCAGGCGCGACTGGTGATGGCAGAACAAGGGGGTGCAGTCACGGATTCGTGATAATATTTTATGAAAAATTTTATTGCACCCAACACAGATAAAAAGTACCTACTATCAAGATTTGCTATAGTTCATTATTTATTTGTTTGTTTAAAAATTCCAATTAACTATTACCAGTTTCCTTTCATTTCCTGGGTACACGCTGCAAACCTGGTAAAGGTGAGGTTGGCCGTCCCATGTCGCGAATGTCACACTTATCACTCATGCCTAAACGGGAAAACTCCCTCAAGATGAAATCAATAGAGTTATCCAACAAACGCTTTATGAAATGAACAATGAAACGAACGAATAAAAAACTTATAAATGAGACAAACGCAGATCACCGAGTTCAGAAAACACTTCCCAGAAAACATGGAAGCACACTAAACCCCTGATGCCATCCCCTCAGAAGCTGCTTCTGGTAAAAAATACCTTTGTGGGAAAACTGAAAAAATCCGAAACCTTGGTCGATCGAAATTTTATGATTTCATACCGTACAAAGTAATATAGCAACACCAAAAAGTTTTCAAAATATTTCAAAAGTAAGCCCCTATTTTTTCCATGATTTGAGACAGATTAGATCCTGAAAAAGTCCCTCATTACAAACGAAAATTCCCTGCCCATGAACGAAGACTGCCAACACTGGTGGAGGTGATTTAACATCTGGTGAACGGTGAGAAGGAAGGGTGTGCGCAGTGCCCAGAACTGCCCCACATTTCGACATTTCTGGCTTCACACTTAGTTCGGTGTTCCATAAGGTCCATGCAAAAAAATCGTCTCAAGAAGGGCAGTGCTCCCGTTATCATTGCACTATCAACACAGGCTTTTCAGACGTTCGGCGAACTATGTAAGGTCTACAAGAACTTACGTAGATTTTCGAGCCGAGTTTTGATTAATTTTTAGGTAGGTAACTAATTAGGTAGGTAATACGTAGCCCCCCCTCTCGCCCTTCTGCATCGAGGGGGTGCAGTTGCGACGCTGCCTCCCTCACGAGTCGCGCCTGCTACCGACCTACGGTGATGTTGAAGGGGCTGTATGCGACCTACGAATAACAAAAGTAGAGTTTACAAAGAATCCTCATCTTTAACCTGCTGGATAAGATTGGATAAGATATATCTTATCTTCTCTGGAGAACTAAGATTAATGAAAACGAGATCATCAATAACGTAAGTACAATAGAGGGCGCCTGTTAGCGAGTGAACGGAGAAGAAGAAACGAATATGATGAGGGCAATGACGATGACGTCTCTGATCAGTTGTCTTCAGACGAAGAAGAGCCAACTAGTAATGGGAACATCAGGAATTATGGACAGAGAGTACAAGGACCCTGGATTTTCGGCATGTGATGCAGGCACGATGACATCCTAGAAAGGAGATTCTTCATTGTTGAAAAAAGAGATCGCGCGACCCTGCTCCGGAAAATTAAAAGTGAAATTGCTCCAGGATCTCTGATTCTTTCGGACCAGTGGGCTGCCTACAAAACTTTACAATATATACAAAGGATATCACATGACGGAATGACCCCTCTCAACCCCTCCCAGAACGAGGATCTTCTCACTCGGAAGCAGCCCCGTAGAGAGGGGGGGGGGGGGGGGCACTGGACCCGTTGCCCCCGGGCCCGGCTTTCGTAGGGGGGCCCGGATTTTCTTCTTTTCTTTTTTAGGAGGCAAAATGGGAAAAGGGACAGATCAATATAGGGAAAATTTTCATACCTTTTTTTTTTTTTTTTTTTTTTTAGGGGCCCGAAGAATTTTGCCCCCGGGCCCGGATTTTCTCTCCACGGCCCTGCTCGGAAGTAATTTATGGAATTGGTGAGTTAGGTACTTTCTTTTCTAATTTTCTATTTTTGCCCATTTTTCGTCAGATGTAGGTCGCACGTTGGAAGTGTAGGTCCCGTCCAGAAATGTAGGTCGCATACGGCCCCTTCGTAGCCCATGGAGGTCGCATACGACACGCGTACCCCGATGGCTTTAAGGCACCCAAATTCGAGCCCTTTTCAGTTATAACACCTCCACCCCCACCCCCACCCACCCCGAACTCGATTTCGAGCCCCTCCCGATGGCTTTAAGGCACCCAAAGCCAACCAAAATCGAGTGGGGGGGGGGGGGGGGTATAACGGAAAAGTACCGTAAGGTCAGCCCATAATGAAGGAGGATATTTCTTACATTCAATATAATTGTTTTGTAAATATTTCAGAAACTTGGTGGCACCGCTGCTTCGTACAGGTTTTTCGGCTCTCAAATCTCTAAAAGCAGTGTTGACGTCAGAGGGTGGCAAAGACATGAGTCCGAAGAAGGTTCACCTAAGGGTCGACCAAATATCTGCAACGATACCCAACACAAGCCACATACAACTATCACGTTACGAGGGAGGGAATTACAAGATTGCTACAACCTGCCCGCTCCCCCTCGGGAGGGAATTTACAGGTTCCCATGAGCCGCCTCAAGTACGTCGCGGATTTAATGGGCGAGTTAATGGGGTTCTGGGACGGAATTTCAAGGCGCCCCTACCTACTAAGTGGGTCAAAAATCAATGTTGTCTAGTGAATTTTGTAGGACATTTAATACGAGCGTTCATTTTGATAGGTGTGGCTTCATTTGCCGTAGAACGCACATTTTCGGAGTTAAGTACTTACAGGCAAAAAAAAAAAAAAAAAAAAAACCCGGCAAATTCTACACAAGGGTTTATTATTCTTTGGTATAGGTTAATAGTACAAAATTTAATTCTGTGTCATCAAGAAAAAATTAATTTTTCAATATTTCAGAAAAGGTTAAAAAAAAAAAAAAATAAGACATAAAAAGAAAAAAGCGCGTGAAACTACGTGAAATTTTACCCTGAGGGCACCTTGAAGTGAATTTTCGGGGCCGGCCTCGCACTTTGGGTGCCCCAGGCGATCCGAAAGCGAGAGGAGAGTTATTTTGCTTTGACTGGGACACATCCATGTAGATATGAGACCAACCGCGCCGTTTTAGGGCTGAAAATAACGGAGGTGCGATTTATTTTATCAGACACAACAAAAATCAGGACCTTCGAAGAATCCGAGTTCAACTCAGCTCTCCGGATGCGGAGGGATGTCCTCTACAAGATGCAGGTGCAAAATAATTTTTCCAGGGCAAATTTTCTATCTTAGCTCAAGAAATGTGTGGAAAAAATGACGATAAATTGGGATTTTTCCACACTTTTCGCTCTTCTTCTCTTCTTTGGGTGCCATACCCGTAATCGGGCGTTGGCGACCTCTCGCTACTAACATCTGTTGAGCGTGCTGACCAGCTAATACAGAAGTAGTAGGGACCTACTGCTTAACGCCGGTTCCGAACGGCAAATTTGAGAGGTTTTCCACGGCAGAAAACTTTCGGTGGGTTGCCATTGCCTTCCGAAAGGTGATTATCAGTATGAGGAAGATGTCTTGCGGCTGCTGGGATCGAACCAGCAACCTTTGACTCAGTAGTCCAACGCTCAAACCACTGAGCCACTGATAACCACACTTTTCGCTAGTTTTTTGTAAAAACGGTGGGTTGGAAGCGGTGCAAAGGAAAAATTATGGTGATATTCGGAATCAGCGATAAATTTTACATAAGTTAGGCACCTTTGGCACCTTTAGAAGTGTGTTCAATGAAAAATCCAGAAAAGTTTGAGCACAAAACAAGTGTAAACAAGCTATATCATGGAAAAACGAGGTAAAACGCTGCAAATTTTACACAAGGGTTTATTATTCTTTAATATAGGCTACTTGTGCAAAAATTATTTCTGTGTCAATGGAAACAAAAATTGTTTTTAAAAAATTCATTATTTTTTACTCGAAAAATATTTAACCTCCTGGTATCCTTCAAAAATTCCATTTTTAGCCCCATATAAGCCCTATAGATCGCCACAGTGAAATCGGATCGTTCCGGCACCCCCGAAAAAGGATTCTACGCCCGAAAATACTTCGAAAACGACACCTAACTCGATCCCATAGATAAAAGCCTTGAAAAAACGCTGCAAATTTTACACAAGGGTTTATTATTCTTTGATATAAGTTACTTGTGCAGAAATTTAATTCTGTGTTAATGAAAAAAATTTAAAAAAAAAATTTTTTTTTCAAAAAAGATTTTTTGATTTTGTTTTTTCAAAAAATGTTTTTTCAAATTTTGTTTTGTTTTTTACTTGAAAAATATTTGACCTCCTGGGATCTTTCAAAAATCCCATTTGTAGCCCTAAGAAAGCCCTATAGATCGCAACAGTGAAATCGGATCGCTGCGGGACCCCAAAAAATGGATTCTACGCCCGAAAATACTTCGAAAACGTCACCTGACTCGATCCCATAGCGAAAAGCCTTCAAAACCCCCTTCTGTAGCCCCATTTTAGCCCCATAGCGCCCCACGGGTTTGGGCGATCGGGCTGAAAACCTTGCGGGCACAAGTAGGTGGTAAACCGAGTATTTTGTCAAAATTTCAGATTTTCAAAAAAATTCCTACTGCCCAAAACGGCCGTTCGGCGGACGGACATTTCGGAATTGGAATGTAGACCTCTTGAAACGGATAATGTTAAATTTTGAGGCCAATCAGAGTCGTCGACCTCCATCGCGAAAACATAGTTGTATTATTCCAAGAATAATAAACCAAAATCGGACCTCGGATTCGGATTCAGCACACCAAATTTAAGTTAAGTAGGAATGACGGTGTTTGTGTTGGTAAGCCTGCTTGCGGTCACGTTTAAATGTCGACATCTCGCGTTAGAGCCATAACATTTCCTGAAGACGATCCCCTTCTTAAGGGACTCGACGTCAATCGTCGAAAAGAGTCGATCAGCAGGGCATCTCACCGAGGACGTCGTCGTGTTCACTAATCCCTCTCCGAGTGAACAGGAGCGACAACCTCCGCGGTGCATACAAATGACGATGTGGCAACCGACTCAGTATGCTCTGGCGGATCTAAAGCGCAATACAACAGAAAGAATCTCAATGGAAAGAGTCATCAAAGTGGAGTTCTGAAATGTGGCACACGATGGACCCACAATGGGCGGACAAAAGGGGGAAGTTGGTCACAATGAGCGGCCTCGTCCACCTGAGATGGTTATCGAGGAGTTTCAGGGCTGTTGGGGGAGACCCTTTTATAAGAGCTAGACTGGAATTAGCAATCACGATGATAAAACGGCCGAGAATGGAGCCCTATGATCTAGGAGGTTGCTCCTAGATTGGCGGAGAATGAGCGGAAAAACGATCCGCGTTGACTGTCTAGTTGCCTGTCAAGGACTGTACAAACTGGGGGATTTCGACGGGGTTGCCAACTTGCCACAACCGTACTTGAACTCAAAACCGAATCGATGCCGGTTTGTACCACCAGGAAACTTCATGGAAATTCACTTCATTTTTTGATAGTTTGTTGTCATGTTGCAGCTCTTGCGATATTCTTTGATGTTGGTACTAACGCGAGATGTTGACACGATTACTTCAAGCAGGCTTACCACCACAATCACCGTCATTCGCTCTTAACAGTAATCATTTTCGATTAGTATTTAATGAATAATCAACTTACATTTTTTTGCGACTTGAGACGACGTTTTTATACTCCTCAAATTTGCCCTTATAAATTTCGTGATGTGTACCAACTTGACAAAAATGAAATGTCCGTCCGCTGTCCAGGCCGTTTTGCAGTAGACTTTTTTTTTTTAATCTGAAATTTTGACAAAATACACGGTTTACCATCTAGTTGTGCCCGCAAGGTTTTCAGCCGGATCGCCCAAACCCGTGGGGCGCTATGGGGCTAAAATGGGGCTATGGGAGGGATTTTTTGAAGGCTTTTGGCTATGGGATCGAGTTAGGTGTCGTTTTCGAAGTATTTTTGGACGTAGAATCCATTTTTGGGGGTTCCAGAACGATACGACATCACCGTGAGGATCTATAGGGCTCTCATGGGGCAACAAAAAAGGATTTTTGAAGGGTCCCAGGAGGACAAAGAAGATGTCGTTTCGAAAAAAAAAAAAAAAATACTACTGCCCACAAAGGGTCGGACGACAGACGGCGGACGGACATTTCGGATTTAGAATGTAGACCTCTTGAAACGGTTAATGTCAAATGTTGAGGCCGATCGGAGTCGTAGCTGTTCCTTCGTGGCTCAGAAACCCAGTTACTGACGGCTCACAGTACGTTGTTTGACCAATTTAGGGGAAGAAAAATCGAAAAATGAAAGTTGTAATAAAAATTTTCGGACCCAATGTATGTGTACATGGATACCTAAAGTAAAAGAAAATGTATTACAAAACCTTCAAGGACGACCGAGAAGGTCGGAGCACCTGCCCAAACTTGACGATTGATGATAGTCCGATTTTCTAACTTCTTCAACTGATGACCGAGTACGTCTCAGATGCAACCAAACAAGATATAATTGCGAGGTTCTCTGTATTCTACACCTTATAAGGTACGTGAAAATATTTTTTTCAAAATTTTAAACGCTTTCCGTATGCTCATTCTCAGATGAGACTTAAAAGCGTTATTTTGTTTTACAAAAATAAGCTTTTAAAAAAATCTCCGCAAAACACCTCTCTGGTTTTTTGGGGAACGTCTCTCCAATACCTACTGATGAAGGGGCAACCACTGGATCTTGCACGTTTTTGCACGATTTTTGAAAAAGCCGATTTAAAGTTAAATTATGGCCTAAAAAAAATTTTTTTTTTCGAGAATTGCTGTGAGTGAAAATGTATTTATTGTTATTTTTGCCCTTTTTATGGTTGTGGGGGTAAAATCAAATATACCGCCACGGAGCCAAGAAGGAGGGTCTTATATTATATCAAGTGTCAGGCAAGCAAGCAAAAGAAAGCGAATTGCTATAAGACCTGAAGTTGTAGCATTACTAGCTAAAACATTACCATCCAATGACCACGGCAGTGACTCAGAATCTGATTGTTACAGTGATGTGGATGATATCTCATCCGATTCCGAATAGACCAAAATTTTGAAATTGTAATCAAACACAGGATTTTTATTTTTTATTACTTTGCAGACTTGTGAAAACTTTTTATTTACATCTCATGTTTTCTTATACTTTTGGTTTATTATTCTTGGAATAATACACCTATGTTTTCGCGACGGGGGTCGACGACTCCGATCGGGCTCAAAATTTGACATTATCCGTTTCAAGAGGTCTACATTCAAAATCCGAAATGTCCGTCCGCCGTCCGCCGTACGCCGTCCGGGCCGTTTTGGGCAGTAGGAATTTTTTTAAAAATCTGAAATTTCGGCAAAATACTTGGTTTACCATCTATTTGTGCCCGCAAGGTTTTCAGTCCGATCGCCCAAACCCGTGGGGCGCTATGGGGCTATAATGGGGCTACGGGAGGGGTTTATTGAAGGCTTTTGGCTATGGGATCGAGTTAGGTGTCGTTTTCGAAGTATTTTTGGACGTAGAATCCATTTTTTGGGGTCGCGGAACGATCCGATTTCACTGGGGCGATGTTTAGGGCATTCGTGGGGCTAAAAATGGGATTTTTGAAGGATCCCAGAATGTTAAATATTTTTCGAGTAAAAAATACAGAGTTTTTGAAAAACACATTTTTGAACAAAAAAATCCAAAAAAAAAAATTTTTTTTGAGATAAAAATCCAAAAAAAAAAATTTTTTTTTAAATTTTTTTATTGACAGAATTAAATTTCTGCACAAGTAACGTGTATCAAAGAATAATAAACCCTTGTGTAAAATTTGCAGCGTTTTTTCTTTTGACACCGAAATAATTTTTGCGCAACTATCCTATATCAAAGAATAATAAACCCTTGTGTAAAATTTGCAGCGTTTTTCGTAGGTTACCCTCTGTTACCTTTTTTTTTTTTTGTTCTTATTATTGTTCCTGTTTATTTTTTGTTCCTAACATATTTGTTCATATTTGTGTGATTATAGTGTGATATAAAAAAATTCATCATTTAAGGTCAAGATGATGAAAAATATCATACATATGTTGATTTATTTAGTTAAAATCCCACATCCTTATATTAGGTAATGTGAAGGAAGACAATACAAAATTTTTTTCTACTGAACACTAAAAATCACGTAATACGGAGTTCGATTCTATCAAAACCATTCAGCCTCGCAGAATTTTGAATGTAAGATGACCGATCAGAGTCCACCCTAAAGAAAATAAATTGTAGAGTTGGAAATGCACCTATAACGTGGAAAGAAATGTACTAAATCATCCTCTGATCTAACTTTTAACATCATTTTTGGATTCTACGCGCCCCAAAACATAAATCTACCGATTTTCAGCCCGATATGACTTATCGTTTAGATGCTACGATTTTCCTTCCCCTAAATTGGTCAAACAACGCATTGTGCGGCTGACGTCCGTACTTTAGTATAGCTCATTTGTGGAAAAAGTTGACCTCATCGAAGCAATTCCAAATAGGTTCCAAATATTCTAAGCGACGAAAGAGAGCATATTATGCTGGGATGGGTGAGAGTCTACCGTTTCTCTGAAACACTTACCAGGGGCTACCAGGGGGACGATTCCATATTAAATGTTGGACCTGAAGCGGACAAATCCAATGTGCTGCGGACATGCAAACTCCCGGCCAACCGTCCAAGCCCCTGAACCTGGTACTCCAGCTCAGGTCCATCCGCCAGCCACGATTAAAGCTTTACGAACACCAGGTTTATTCTTTGACAGCTTCAACACAAAAAAACCGTGCTTTTTTATCATCCCAATGCACAGAGGGGGCAATGGCCCATTTCGTTATTGCGAAGCATTGGCTTAATAGTCCCAACGCAGGGGTGCAAAAGACTATTCTGACTGAGTTGCAAGCGATGATGGAGTAACCAATTCGACCAAGAGGGATTTGGGAACAATGGGGCACTGCCCTTCTCCCGATTTTTTTTTAGAGGACATCAGTTGACCCACGAAGTTCTCTATTGAGGAGGCTCGTCAACGGGCCCCAAATCCCCCCAACGGGCCTCACGTCAAGCATAACGGACGGACCGTGCGGGGGTTGTAGGAAATGTGCGGGAGCTTCAGCTCTTAAGCCGTACAAAGTTCCCAGCGACGTTCAGCTTTTCAACCCAAATCCGGGGATAACGACCGGGGATCCCGCCACAGATGGGAGAAATCCTCGCAATTTATATCCGACACGTTATTTATTTGAGTTCCTTATTTCGTTTTCACTTCTCTCGCCCGGGCTTCGGAGCCCAGCTGATCCACGCTATCATCCTAAATCGTATCGCTGTCTGTTGCGTGCTGGAATGTGCCCATGTTTCTAGCCATTGAAAGGACATTGCAGTTTTGCCAGCCTAGGGCTCAGCAAGTTGTTGGTGCATTCTATACCACTAATTCTCAACCTGTCTGTATGTATGTGTGTGACAAGCCTACTCTTCCTAAACGGTAAGTGATTGAAATGCGCCGATTCTTTCTTCAGTCTCCGCCTCCCAGACATCTCCTGCTGGTAGGGTTGAGAACCCCTAAAAATGGGCGCAAATGGGCGCATTTGCGCCCAACTTTCTTATTTTAAATGGGAACCCCCCAACTTTTTGGTCAATTTTACATCTGATAAGCGGGAAGAGCGAAATTTTTGATGAGCGCAAATTTGCGCAACCTTCACTATATTCGCTGTTTATGGTCCGATTGAGTCGGTGTTTCCTCTGAATCCTACCTAGAAATCCAAATCCGAATAATACGAAATCCCGAAAAAACGAATTCCGACGATTAGCGAATTTAGACGGGGAGTTTAATTTGAATGATTTGAAGAGATCCCAAGCGCGTTAGCTGTGTCTTGGGACGGTGCCAGGGACCTTGGAAAGGTGGAGAGGCTGGGAAACTTGGGGGGGGGGGGGGGGGAGAAGTGGCGGCTACTGCTAGGAGCATAGGAGCATGAAATTGTGCACCCCCAGCCAATACACACACAAAAAAAAAAAATAAAAATAATAATAATAATAAATAAATAAATAAATAAAAACCACAGGGTACTACTAGAGCCTTTGGCTAAAATTCAAGAAACATGGAACATGCTTTGCCTAGTAACGTTGCCAAACAGAAAGAAATCAACAACAATTATTGGCAATTGTTTGATAAAAAAAATACCTCCTTTGTTCTCCTAACCTCCTAATACTCGTGTGACACTTCTACGTCAGCCATCTCGCGTCACGTTTTCGGGCAGTTAGCTCAAGGCTAAAGCATGTTCCATGCTAAAAAATTGCAAAATTCCTCCAGCCTCATTTGATGGCTAATGACAGAAGACGCGATGATAGTTGAATCTATGCGCGAAACAGAGCGAGGGGTTGTGAACTGCGGTCAGAAGGGGCAAAGTGGGGAGCTCACCCTCTCCTGACCGATGAGAGGCGGGCTGGAGCAAAATAATTTAATGCTCCTACGCGGCTTATCAGCCACAATGTCTCAGGACTGGGGATGTCACGCGGGTTTGTGAAATTGACCAATCTGAGAGCGAGAAATTAGCAGCTTTAACTTCATGCTTCTCCGCCAGAGGGGTTTGCAATGCGTTCTTTCCGATTTATTTCGATTTTGTAAATCGAATCGGAGTTGTATAAACAAGCTGATGAGAGATTTACGGCTTTTCACGTTTCAAAGTGTTATGATTATGAGTGTAGGTAGGACGATGACTAATTCAGTGCAGAATGTAAAAGTGAACTATTCCCGTTTGTCGGTGGAGGAAAAGAGCAACATTACAGACACTGGCCATTGCTTGTCTCACTACCTGGACTACAGCAGACACTAAAATTAAAAAATCGTGCACATTCTTGCCTTAAGTTTACCGTTGAATACTATAAGAAGGTAGATTGGCTTTGCGCATTTCTGATTACCACTAGAGAACATTTTTTGTGTCTACTGTATGTATTTGACGATGAGAAAGTTATCAAGATTTATCCCATTTGCACATGGTTGAAATAATTTCCTTTTTGGCTGAGAAAAGCACCTTTTCCGTCCCCTTCTCGACAGTCCCTCCTGATGTCTGTGCACCCCCTGAGTTTCAGGGCAGGAGCTAGGGATGTCCACACTGAAGAAAAATATCGATATTCGATATATCGATAGTTCTAAAAATATCGTTTTACTAGGTCGATATATCGTAGAAAAATATCGATGTATCGGATATTAGTCCAAATTTTAAAAAAATACATGCCTTTCACGACTTTTGATTACTAGTAAATAAATTAAGGTTATAAATTCTTCAAAATTTGAAGAAGATTGTTTAAATTTATTTTTAAACAAAAAGATTGTTTAAAGATTTTTCATTAATTGTTGAGATTTGAAGATTAATTGTTTAAAGATGGTTTAAATTTGAAGATTATTTAATAATCTGTAATGAGTAGGTAATTATTTGTAAAATCATAGAAACAATTTATTTTCTTAGTTTATACCTAATGTTCTGACAAAACATTCAGTACATTGCACTAAAATGAATTGCGTGGATCTGCTCACCAACATTAATTAAGTACATTATTAACTCTTCACACATGTGATTGTGAACCAATTCGGTAAAGGGATTAGGAAATGAATTGAAAGCCGAGGTCTATTAAACATAGTAATTGATTAGAAATACTTTCAGTCAAGTTACCTACACGCTGTTTGATCCTATTTCTAGCTGGTGTTCGGATTTATGTCGGATCTCTCTCAAATATATCGGTTCCCGATATTTAAAAAATAATATCGATGGAAAAAATATCGCCCGAAAATATCGATATATCGACGGAAAATATCGATATTTTTTGAGCATCCCTAGCAGGAGTCGCCCCTGGGGGGGGGGGGGGGGGGGGGGGTTGTGTGGTAAGACGATTTCTCTCTCTATTCCCCGTCCAATTTTACGCCTGTTAAATTTAGCGCATTGAGCGACTATCACATGGGCGAGCAAAGCGAGCCCCCATGTCCGAGAAAGTAGATAGTCGAGCGAAGCGAGGCCCCCTGACCAAAAAAATGGTCGACCGAGCGAAGCGAGGCCTTCTGTTCGAGAAAGTGGATGGCTGGGCGAAGCGAGGCCTTATATCTGAGTGCTAGTTGGTCTATATAACCTAATTTAACAGTGGCGGTTCGTGCTACTATCAAGAGGGGGGTTCAATTGCGAAAATTAGTACGTACTGCCGTATAACATATTACACTCACGAATCTTACCATATAATTTGGTAGTGTCCGCCGGAATTCTCAGACCTATCATGGGCTGATTTCATCGTTAGGCGGCTCATTGAAATTGGGAAGTCCCCATGAATATTGCAAAATTGTCGCCTTTCTTCTAAACCTCCTCCTTCATCGTCAACTCGGACTTCCCTAACGACGTAAACAATAGTGTAGGTAGCTACGGGTTTTTCACAAACGTCTAACCCCTGAGCCAATCCTTAGTTTGGTTTCCTGCCGCTAGTGGTTTGTGGCGCTGCAGTCATCATGCCCCTTTTGCCTCGCATTTTGACATTTCTGCATTTTTCCTATATTCCCTCCTGGAAGCATAAAGGGTAAGGGGAGGGGGATTATTGGATACGAAAAGGAGGTGCTGGATGAAATCCATGCGCATCAGCAGAAGTCGGGGTTTATTATTCCTGGAATAATTCGCCGATGTTTTGGTATTATTCATGGAATAATTCACCTATGTCTTCGCGACGGGGGTCGGCCTAAAAATTTGACATTAGGTACTCGTTTCATGACGCGTAGATTTCAAAAATCAAGTCCGTTTTTCTTTCAATCGGGAATTTTGACAAAATACCTACTCGTTCACCATCTAGTTGCGTCCGGCAGGTTTTCAACCAAACCGCCCAAACCCGTGGAGCTCTCTGGGGCTGAAAAGAGGCCGGGGGTGAAGGTTTTGGCGTATATTCGGTAGGTACATAATATCGAGTGCGGTGTCATTTTCGAAGTATTTTTTGACGTAGAATCCAATTTTGGGAGTCCTAAAGCCACCCAATCTCACAGCGGGGATCTTCGAGGCTTTTGAATGATGCCAGGAAGACAAATGAGTAATTTTGGACGCATAATCAATTTTTCGATAGTTGCTCATCCTACTTCAATATATATATATATTTTAATCCTACTTCAATATTCATTGCCCTACGCAGCTATTTCAATTATTCACTCTTCAGCACTCAAGTTTTAAGTTTTTATTTATTTTTATCACGGCACACGAAAATAAAATCACCGGTCACCCTATTCGGAGGTTCAAACTTAGTGCAAAGATTTTGATGAGAAATCCGATATCAGGGATCAGACCAAAACAACCCTGACTACGATTACAATAACAACGCGGCGATGCCAGCGCCGTGAATCCAGCCCCGTAGAGAGGGGGGGGGGGGCACTGGACCCGTTGCCCCCGGGCCCGGCTTTCGTAGGGGGGCCCGGATTTTCTTGAGAACGTTTTTTTTTTTTTTTTTTTTTTTAGGAGGCAAAATGGGAAAAGGGTCAACAGATCAATTTTCATACCTTTTTTTTTTAGGGGCCCGAAGAATTTTGCCCCCGGGCCCGGATTTTCTCTCCACGGCCCTGCGTGAATCCCTAGCGGCAGGGAACCAAACTAGGGATTGGCTCAGGGACTAGACGTTTGTCGGGTTTTCCTGTTAGTTACTCGCTTAGAATCTCTAAATTTATTCTGGCTATAGTATCACGACGACGATGTCGCCATTTCGTGTTTTTCAGTCAGCGAAGAAAAGAAGGGTTCTACTAATCACAGTGAAACTACTACTAAGTACTATTTTACCACACCGTTAATGCAACACTTCGTTGGAGGTTTTGGCCACATGAACGATGTCCAAACATAACGTCTAGATGGCCCCTAATAATATACAAAATAGGCCATAGTAATATATATTACTATGGTCGGGTGGGCTCGAGTTCGAGTTCAGTTCGCCATCATAAGGGCTGTTTCCCTTTGGCTGAGAGGAGCTCGGCGGAAGTTGAGAAACTTGGGACTGGAGGACGGCGCTGGACTTCCTGATGTCCAGGACTGGAGCATGAATTGTTCGCATTGTTTTTATTGTTGTTGTTAGCGCCGCCTATATTTATAATCCGGTAAAGTTTAACTCTAGAATATTACGGGCTGGAAGGGTGTTTTAATAAATTTCATGAATCATGATAAAAGTAAAAGGGAATGAGCAAATGTGGAAAACTCTGCTACCACCCAAATTTAATGGTGTTTGGGAACCATGTTAATTATTTAAATAAAATAATTCTTGAGCAGAACCTTCTCCCCAACCAAGAAATAAGGCGTTAAATTGATAAAACCGGTTGAAAATACCGACATGTACTCGCTGTAAATTCTTAAGCTAAGATACATTAGGTAAAAGGTTAGACGCCCCAAAAGGGGGCCAAAATTGAACGGGTTTAAAATTACCCAAAATTAATTGAATCATCCTGATAAAAAAATGTTTCTTGAGACCGCTGAGCGCAGAAGGTGATTTGCAGAGAAATAAAGTTGATTGAAGTCCTCGCAGAAATGAATTCGTGTTGAGGAATTGGGAAGGAATTTAGGATTTTGGGATTAGCGCTAAATGGACCAACCTTTTTGGGTATGGCGGTTCTGGCGTTGCCGGCGTGTTTTAGGTAGACGTTGGCGTTTTTCACGGCCGTCGTGTCCATGACGGACTGGTCGTGTCCATGACGGACTGGTCGTGAGAGCCGATCCAGGTGTGGAAATCGGCGGATCCAAGGATGGAAAATTTCAATTTAATTGATTCGACGGAATCACGTCGGTGGCTGACTTCGGTGTGGTGCATCGGCCGAATTGTGATGAGGAAGACCAACCTTCTCTCGCTGCAGGGAACTGAAGAACTGAGGATTTTTCTCCGAGAGGGAGGTGACTTAGCTGATAGCCAACAGATGTCGTATGTGAGGCTTGATGGTCCCAAAGAGGGATAAATTGAAGGGATTAGGAAGGAGGTGGGGAGGATTTTTCACGCACTGCACTCAATTGCACACCTAAATCTCTTATTGATTAATTATTAATTTAACCCCATTAAAACTTGGGCAAATTTGTGTTAAATTAAGGTGGGGCGTTAACAGTTGTTGTTGATTTCAACTTATTTCAATAATAAAATTTATTTAATAATTAATAGTGAATTAATCGTAGTAGCCTTTAGCAAGAAGTAACCTTTAGCAAGAAGACTTCTTTTAGAAGAAAAATGACACGTCAAAGGACACGATCTCTGATGATTTAGGTAGGTACCACACCATTAATGCAGCAAATTTTAACGTTTTTCTTTCAATTTTGACAAGTTTCCGGGCAACATTTTGCCGTATTATATCCTCTGTGGTGATCCTACTAGTGATGCCAACTTTGCAACGAGCTCTTATCCCCCCCCCCCCCCCCCCGCAGGCTCCGGCTAACGCATGTGCTCGCTCGACAGACCTAAATAAAGTTTTCTTCTTACCAAAAACACCCGCCAAAAGTGATGAAAAGGAAGGCGGAGCTTATCATCCATCACCGACTGATGCGAGGCCCAAAGTTCCGAGTGACGAAGCACCTGTTCCCCGTTGCGAGAAACAAACTTGGTGCATTTTGGCGGGGAAAGGAGAACCTTCGAAGGGAACTTTTGCCCCCCCCCCCCCCCCCCCTCCGGAAACTAAAGTTGGGCGAAAGACACATTTCTTCATTCGTGTTTGGTGTTTCAGCGGGGATTAATCGGCGTTGGGGTTGCGTCCCAGCAAACAAAGCCGTTTCGAGTGTGACAATACCACTGAGTTTGGAAGGGTTGAGTACTTTCCAACATTGTTGGCCCACCCTGCTGAACGTTAACTTCCCAACTTTAGAGTAAATTTCATCGGATGAAATATTCGCTGAGATATCCGATACGACGAGAGTAACGATGCTGATATCGTATCAAATACCTAGTATCGATACCGAAGTAGTAGTGGAGAAGGGGGGGTGAAAGTGGACACGGGAGAAAGTGGCCACTGGCTGTTTTCGCGGCTGTGTTCATCATTGCAAGCGCCAGATGAGGTAAAATTCATCTTTGGAGTGCAAACCTGAAGTGCAAGAAGCAGAAAGTTGTTCGGATAAGGATTTGATAAGCAGTGATGAAGTGAAATTCTTGTCGAGGTCTGGAGCAATTTTGGGCCGTCGCTTCGGATCGCCTGGAGGGCGCATTTTTTTGGCGAAATCGTCAGCCATAAGTTCCTTTGAGTTTTTCTTGAGCCCACTAATGAGCTCATAAATTTTAGGATCCTTGAATTTTTTTGGTCGAATTTTCAGTTTTGGAAAAAAAATACTATGGGTAGATCGGGCACTCTTGAGCTTGGCATTCAACACACCGGATTGTCTGGTGAGAGCGGAGTTGGGTCTCGTGCACTCGGAGTTCTTGGTTGGCAGGGCGGTGTTTGGCTGGTGTCTCAAGCTCGTGGCCATGCCGTCAGACAGGCTCCCAAGGATCTGTTTCGAAAGGCTGTGTGAGCTCTCCATTCACTTTTCCGAGCTCAAGTTCAACTCTGGGCTTTGCAGTTGAGGGAGTTGCTGGACAGGGTTGATTTAGGCGATCTCTGGTTGTGTAAGGATCCGCTTGCCATTAGGGAGAAAAAAAGAGTGTTTCTTGGAGGCGAACCAGAAGCGTTTACGAGAAGCTGACCTGAACAGGATAGCCGCTTCCTCGCTGACATTGTGTAGAAGAAGCACACTGTTTGGGGTTGGCAAATGTGCTCCGTATGTGACTCGGTCGGCTCCCCTGAACAGCAAGAAACTTTTGGCTCATGCAAGATGTACCAACCCCTCCTCCTGCCGTATTGTGCTGCACAGAACGATCAATCGCTTTGATGCAAGTAACCCTTGTTCCATCTGCAATTCTCTATCAACAGACTCACTTCTTCCCTCTTGTCTTGCCTCGTTTTCAACTATGAGCGCAGGAGATTTTTTGGTGCTCCTCTATTTGATGTCTCGGATATTGAAGACTTCTTCATAAATATCACCCAGCCCATTTCAACAGATGTTCTCGTTAGGAACGTTTGTTTTTTTTTTTTTTGTTTTTTTTTTTCGATAAAGAAACTTCAATTCGTGTAAAACTATCATCGTGTTTTTCCTTTTTAGTGACTAACATCATCAGGTTATGGGCCCAATTCTCGAGACGTTACCTTTGATGAACATCCTCTTGTTCAAGAACCTTTTATCACCATTCCCACATCACAATTAGACCAAAATCCAACAAGTTCAGGAGAGGAGGTGGTTCAACCAGAAAATCCCCCAAATTCTTCCGAACAAGATGATCTAGCGGACAAGCCAGAAGAATCGAGTGATGTCGAACCAGAGCCTGAACAGGACGACGTTACCAGAAGGATACTTCGAGACAGATCAAAAATTCATCCTCCACAAAGGTATGAAGATTTCGTAATGAGTGTTCAAGATGAAATAAAATCCTACTTTGAACCCACTGCATACAAACAAGCGATAGGTAGCAGTGAGAAAGACAAGTGGATTCAAGCTAAGGACAGAGAAATAAATTCCCTCAAGGAGAATGAAACTTGGGATTTGGTAATTTTACCAAAAGACAAGAAAGCAATACCATGCAAATGGGTCTTCAAGGTAAAAACCAACGCAGATGGAAGTGTGGAAAAATATAAGGCTTGTTTGGTCGTTAAGGGATTCTCTCAAAGAAAGGGGGAAGACTATGAAGAAACCTTCAGCCCGGTTGCCAAGTCCGGCACAATTCGGTCGTTGCTGAGTGTTGCAGCGAGCGAACAACTGGTTTTAACTCAGTTCGACGTGTCCACAGCCAATGATTTGGCTGAAAAGGTTATTCAATGATATGGTTCCTTTGACACAAATTCCTGAACTGCAAGTTGACAACGAAGCCGCAATAAAGCTAGCCAACAATCCCGAATATCATCGCAGAACGAAGCATATCAGGATCAGGCATTTCTTTTATTCGCGAAGCTGTAACTGAGGGGGAGCTGCTTATCAAGAGTACGCCTACAGAGTTCCAGTTGGCAGACATGCTAACAAAACCACTCCACAAGTCAAGAATGGTAAAACTTTGCGTTTCAGCTGGACTGGGATGAGGGGGAGTATTGAAGACTTCTTCATAAATATTACCCAGCCCATTTCAACAGGTGTTCTCGTTAGGAACGTTTTGGTTGTTTTTGTTTTTTTTTCGATAAAGAAACTTCAATTCGTGTAAAACTATCATCGTGTTTTTCCTTTTTAGTGACTAACATCATCATCGGAGATCATTTCAAAGATGTGTTTGGATGATGAAGGCTGGACGAACAGAGTTGTGCGTTTCCTCCAGACGGTATTGCGACAGAGAGCTTTTATTATAAACGAGGGGTTCCTCTCATAAAAAGCACTCTGGGCATCAGTGGGTATCTGGGCATAGATTCGCAGGGTAGTGTGTATTCTCCCCCCCCCCCCCCCCCCCCTTATGTTTGCACTCTCTCATGGTCACCGTTCTTTTTTTCTGTAAATCTTTTCACTCGCAAATGCTTTTTTAGTTACTGTCCAGCATTGTAATGTTTTTTCTTTTGGTTTATTATTCTTGGAATAATACAACTATGTTTTCGCGACGGGGGTCGACGACTCCGATCGGGCTCAAAATTTGACATTATCTGTTTCAAGAGGTCTACATTCTAAATCCGAAATGTCCGTCCGCCGTACGCCGTACGCCGTCCGCCGTCCAGGCCGTTTTTGGCAGTAGGAAATTTTTAAAAAAATCTGAAATTTCGACAAAATACTTGGTTTACCATCTAGTTGTGCCCGCAAGGTTTTCAGTCCGATCGCCTAAACCCGTGGGGCGCTATGGGGCTATAATGGGGCTACGGGAGGGGTTTTTTGAAGGCTTTTAGCCATGGAATCGAGTTAGGTGTCGTTTTCGAAGTATTTTTGGACGTAGAATCCATTTTTTGGGGTCCCGGAACGATCCGATTTCACTGGGGCGATGTTTAGGGCATTCGTCGGGCTAAAAATGGGATTTTTGAAGGATCCCAGGATGTTAAATATTTTTCGAGAAAAAATACAGAATTTTTGAAAAAACAGATTTTTGAACAAAAAATCCAAAAAAATTTTTTTTTTAGATAAAAATCCAAAAAAAATTTTTTTTTTAATTTCTTTATTGACAGAATTAAATTTCTGCACAAGTAACGTATATCAAAGAATAATAAACCCTAGTGTAAAATTTGCAGCGTTTTTTTCTTTCTTGTCATTTACGAACTCTCGTGAAAACTAATTTGTTAACACAAATAAATCTTCTTCTTCTTCTTCTTCTTCGATCGTGGTCAGTTCTCTCTCTCAGATAGCCATTTACTGACCTGGAGGGCATATTTTTCGGCAAAATCGTCTGCGGTAAGTTCCATTCTGTTATACTTTAACCCATTGATGAGCTCATTACATACGAGGTTCTTTTAGAAAGCCTCCTGTGGCAAGGGGGATTTTTTTTTTAAAGTTTGTGCACCTGGCTTGAAGGCGGGGTCATAACGGTCAGTTTGCTTCGTAGCGCGTTTCTGTAGACCGTTTGGTTGAGTTTTTTAAATGGAGAGGTCGACGCCAGTTCCCGCCACCTCTCGTTCGTGTGAGACCCGAGCGGTCATCCGGAAGGGTGTCCTTTTGGTCGAATTTATGCCGAAAGGGACGACTATTAATGCCCTTAAAAAACTCAAAAGGAAGAGTCGGAACCGTAGAATGGGTATGCCGACCAAGAGGAACTGCCTCCTCCACGACAACGCCAGGCCCCGCACTGCTCGAGTCACCCAAGAACTTTTGACTTCGTTTGGATGGGACATTATGAACCTCCCTATTCACCCGACTTAGCACCATCTGACTTCCATCTGTTCAATAAATCGAAGGAGTTTTTGGGTGGAAAAAGATTTGCAGACGATGAAGAGGTCCAGGAAGCTGTTCAGAAGTGGTTAAAACAGGTGGCGGCGGAGGTCCATGACACTGGCATAAAACAACTGGGGCCCAGGATACAGAAATTTGTCGAACTCCACGGGTACTACGCGGAAAAATAGGGTAAGAGCACCAGTTATTGGCCACCCCCCAGTTATTGGCCACCCATTTTTTAAACTCAGTTTTCTAAAATCCGGATGCCTCTGAGAATGTGTAACTATTTTTCCCGCGTCAAGTAACTAATCGAGATGGCTGTGATGTGGCAAAATCAATTTTATAACCAGTTGTAACCTCCTGAGTCGACAATATACCCGCCTCAGTACATCCTTCGACGCAGAAAGGGCTGTTTCTTACGAAAACGGTAAGCAAACTTCACCTCATTCATAAGGTTTTTTAGAGGGTTCAATCCAGTCAAAATAACTTTTATTGATATGAGAGCAATCTGCAGTAATTTCTTTATCGATTCGTGTAGGTTTTTTTTGGTTTTGGATGAATTTTAACAATATTATTGACGTGGCCAATAACTGATACGAAAAGTATGAGATGTTTCAGTTATTGGCCACCCTGGCCAATAACTGAAACAGACGTATTTTTCAGTGAACCATTTATTGGCCACCACCCGAGCTGGTGGCCAACGGCTGGAAACCAGCCGTTTGTAATGCTTAATGTTCCACTCATTGGCATATGGTTGATTGGCGAACTCCCACAAGCAATGGAAGACTGATTGAGACTATTCTGTTTAAAAAAATTTCATTTCACATTTAATGTGATTTGATAATTTTGAGCTACGTTTTAATAAGGTTGTGTCATAAAAAAGGGTTTTAATTGCATTTTTTTATTGTTCTCTTTTTTGATTGATACTATTCTATTTTAAACTGTAATTTGATAATTTTGAGTTGTGTTTTAATAAGGGTGTAACAAAAATCCCGTTTGTAATCCCATGAAAGCCCTATAGATCCCCACAGTGAAATCGGATCGTTCCGGGACCCCAAAAAATGGATTCTACGTCCAAAAATACTTCGAAAACGACACCAAACTCGATCCCATAGACAAAAGCCTTAAAAAAACCTCCCGTAGCCCCATAGCGCCCCACGGGTTTGGGTGATCGGACTGCAAACCTTGCGGGCACAACTAGATGATAAACCAAGTATTTTATCAATACCCATTTCAGATTTTTTTTTTTTTAATTCCTACTGCCCGAAACGGCCCGGACGGCAGACGGACATTTCGGATTTAGAATGTAGACCTCTTGAAACGGATAATGTCAAATTTTGAGGTCCATCGGAGTCGTCGACCTCCGTCACGATCATATAGGTGTATTATTCCAAGAATAATAAACCAAAAGTGCTAGTCTTTATGACTGAATGATCCCTCTTCCCAAACACAGAAAAATCGGATAGTGCCATGACATGTAGGCGGCTAACCAAAGTGGATGGGTAAGAAATCTCTTGCGTAGGAGGAATCTGTGCATCCTGGGGATCATTATGAGTGCACCAGAGTTTTAAAAAAGAACTAATAAGAAGGACGGGTTGAATGAATGGACGGAAAGACGGAAAATGCTAGGTGGCCAATAACTGATGCACAGGTGGCCAATGTTAGAAACATGTGGCCAATAACTGGTGCAATTGACTTTTCGCACAAATCGTTAAAAAACAGGTATTTTAACAAAAAAGTCGGCCCAAATTGACATTGGATCGCATTCGTTAGATGTTTTCCTTTTCAAAAACCAGTGAAAAATGTGAATATAACTTTTAATTGGTTTTGTACGATGGGGAATACCCTTAAGTGGCCAATAACTGGTGCTCTTACCCTAGTTTATTATATTTGTGAAGTATTCTGTGAATTTCATTGGAATACAGGCATTTTTCCTTCTTTTGGTTTATTATTCTTGGAATAATACACCTATGTGGTGGTTAGGGTGAGAAATGACTCCTCTGCTGAGTACTAAATTGTTTATTGGAATAAACAATTGTAGCGTGGGGACCGGTTTCGAGCAACTAAGCTCATCTACAGCCCAGAGTGACTTGAGGTGGTTGAGCGTACAATTAGTTCTGAACTAATTGTACGTTCAACCACCTCAAGTCACTCTGGGCTGTAGATGAGCTTAGTTGCTCGAAACCGGTCCCCACGCTACAATTGTTTATTCCAATAAACAATTTAGTACTCAGCAGAGGAGTCATTTCTCACCCTAACCACCTCATTGGATTAGACCTCTGCACCGTCGGCAAACACCACACTGTGATACACCTATGTTTTCGCGACGCGGGTCGACGACTCCGATCGGCCTCAAAATTTGACATTATCCGTTTCAAGAGGTCTACATTCAAAATCCGAAATGGCCGTCCGGGCCGTTTTTGGCAGTAGGATTTTTTTTTTTAAATCTGAAATTTTGACAAAATACTTGGTTTACCATCTAGTTGTGCCCGCAAGGTTTTCAGTCCGATCGCCCAAACCCGTGGGGCGCTGTGGCGCTAAAATGGGGCTACAGGAGGGGTTTTTGAAGGCTTTTAGCTATGGGATCGAGTTAGGTGTTGTTTTCGAAGTATTTTTGGACGTAGAATCCATTTTTTGGGGTCCCGCAGCGATCCGATTTCACTGTTTCGATCTATAGGGCTTTCATGGGGCTAAAAATGGGATTTTTGAAGGATCCCAGGAGGTTAATTATTTTTCGAGTAAAGAATAAAGAATTTTTTAAAAAACAATTTTTTGAAAAAAAAAATCCAAAAATAAATTTTTTTGAAAAAAAAATCCAAAAAAAATTTTTTTCCCCCAACATTTTTTCTTTTGACACCGAAATAATTTTTGCGAAACTAACCTATATCAAAGAATAATAAACCCTTGTGTAAAATTTGCAGCGTTTTTTTTTGCAGCTTTTTTTTTTTTTTTTTTTTTTTTAATGTTGTAAACTTACTTTCTTAAACTTAATAGCTTTGTGGACACTCAGGTACTTGTCGAGTCCCAGCCACCTGCCATGCTGTGGGTCAGGAGGCTGTCAAGCTACACCAGGTGCTGGAAATCCACAAACCCAAGCGTGATGGCCAGTGGCCAGTCTTTGCCTGCATCCCTGCCAATTGTCAAGAGTTAGCAAAACCGAACCAGCTCCTGGAAGCCCCAACCAGAGCTTGGTAGCTCTTAACCAGTTCCTGCCAACAACCTTGCCGTGTGGCAGGAGTTAGCCGAGCTAAATCAGCTCCTGGAAATCACAAGACAAACCTTGGTGGCCATTAGCCAGTTTCTGTCACCAAGCTAATGCTGCGATCCAGTCCCAGGAAATCTGTAAATCCTAGCGTGGTGGCCATTTGTCAAGAGTTAGCCAAGCAGAACCAGCATTTTAGCAAAAGAGTTAGAATAATAAACCCTTGTGTAAAAGTTACAGCGTTTGTTAAAGAGGCTCCGTTGAGGCTAAGTTCTCAATATAACTCGGCGCAGTCAAAAAATTCGACGATTTCGTGTAAATTCCTTCTTATATCGATGACTGCACGTCCGATACGTCCCCACCACCAGGTGAAGATTAAATTCTCCGCTGCAACGGGGTCATTGAAGATAACATACGTTATCGTTGCGTGTTATTGGATCGCTATCGATTGATATTCTCTACCTACTCAAACATCCCCGTTCAATAATGACAGAAAACTCAGCAAATAGGATTCCGTACAATGTAAAGGAATTCCTTCCTTTCGATTGAACCCATTTATAAAATAATCATATCATTTTCTGTCAATTGTAGTTGTAGAGTCGTCAAACAGATGGCGCCTCCTTTAAATCGATTCGCCGACAAAAACTACTTCGACAATTCACATTCTGTATTGCTGCAACGACGCTGCGGGAGAGGCTTTTGCACATTTTGCCCAGAGAATCGGTAGAAAGGTGAGGATTTAGTGTCAGAATTTGAAGTACGATGGTCAAGGAACGTTTTACATTAAATAGAATAAATTTCATTTTTTTCCGAATGTTTCAAAAACCATGTACATAACAGGAGGAACTTGAGAAATTCGTCGCTATCTTTGACCAGCTAGTCCCAGAACTATCGGATTTCACCGAGCGGATCTATGGGGTTTTAACGAGGCTACAAACGGGGCTTTTGAAGGATGCCAGGAAGTCGAATCGTTTTCCGAGTACGTTTGAACGCATAATCCATTTTTCTGGGTCCAACATCTGTCCCCAAACTTTACAAAAAAAATATTTTTTTTTTTAAATAATTGAATTAATTTTTTATTTACATTCAATTAATTTTTGTGTGATTTATAACAAACAATAATAAACCCTTGCGTAAAATTTGCAGCGGTTTTTTACAGTTCCTCATTGATGTAAGGATTCATTAGCGTCCCAGACAATAATTGTTGAATTAAAAAAGAAACATGCTTTCAATTACTTGATAGAGAAAAATTCTCGACGGTTTTCTGCTGAGTGTAACAAGAGATCGCCGACCTTATCGCCGCCAGAGCAGGAAGTCGCCTTAGATGACGTCACCTCCACACAGTGCCAACTCTTTCATCCCACCTCTTGTTTATTCCCATTTGTCCCCACCGAACGTGCTAACCGTTTTGAACCTTTCCCATCAACCGTCTGACAGTAACTCACTTTTTTCAACGAGCTCTCAAGTGACTGGCGTTCGCGAGGAAATGAAAAAGGTTCGAAAATAGCGGATTTGGCAAACGCCAAACGAGAAAAGTTATACTGCGACGCGCAAACGGTGAAAGTCTGCTAATTTATTACCTTTTTTATTATTATATTTTATCGCAACATAATCGGCTCAATACGTTCAAAGGTAAAACAATCCCGAGGCTCACCGCTCTCAACACTTCCCGTATTTCGCTTGTCGAGAAGCACTGGAAATGCTCATATTGCGTGCGGGTGGGCCATCGTACCACCCAGTGGCCATACAGCACGCACTACAGGCTGACATTATGCATTCCGGACGAGGCTTTGAAGGGACCCTATTTTTAGCTGAGTGCCGCCGCACGCTCTCTGACAAATTCAATGGGATCTGATTGCAGGGATTTCCTCTTCCCACCGGCGCCGGTTTTGTGCGAAGTGCGCCAAAGTGCCTGAGGGACGTGGAAAGTCAACACGAAGATCATTTTGCTTTTTTATCTGTCAGTGATTGCTGCTATAGTTTTGTATTTTCCTGTTGAAAAAGTTGCGTTTTGTCATGTCTGCACCTTGTTTCCAACGCTGCCCCTGTTTCTTCGTTCGCTTCTAGTCCTGCCTGATCTCTTCTGCTTGGTTGTTTCTGTGCTTCATGTAAGCTCCTCTTTTTCTGACTGCTTCTTGTGAGATCTGCACCTTGAGGACCCCTTGTTTACTCTTTGCTTCTGTTTTGTAGTCAGTTTCAAGTCCTGTCCATTTCTTCCTTCTTTCGTTTCTGCGCTTCTTGTGAGCGCCTGCTCATCTGCAAGCATCTTGTGAGGTCCTGTCTGCACCTTGAGAACCTTATGTACACTTTTGCTTCAAAAACAACATTTGTTTCCTATACAGCTTCTTGTCCTGCCCATATCTTCCTTCCTTCTGCTTCTACTTTGTGTTTCTCTTTATTTTGTGAGCTCTTCCGTAGCTACCTTGTAAGCTCATCTGCCAGATTCTTGAAGGCCTGCATCATGAGAACCCTTTGTTTCCTCTGCTGCTTCTGTTTCTTCGTTGCATATTGTCTGCTAGCTTGTTTCTCTGCTTCTCGAGAGCTCTCCCACTTACCTATCGGCCTGCTTTTTGTGAGGTCCTGTCTGCACCTTGAACACCCATTGTTTCATCATCTGTTCTCTCTGCTCCTCGTAAGGTACAGCTTATAGTTTCTGGTGGTCTCCTGGTTGTAGTAGATCAGATCAACACACCTGATTGTCGAGCAGTGAAGAGAATTTCCAGCAAGGCCCTCCAAGCACTTGTTTATCGACTTTCAGAAGCTTTCACAGATCACTGGAAGCAGAAAATCTGGAAGACCCTGAGAAAGTCAGACGTCTGGCAGAAGGTGGTCTCACTACTCCCAAAACGTGACTTGGCTTGTCAGCTGATTTCTCAAGGAGGGTTGGATTGCTGATCACTCCCCATTGTCTTGATCCTTAGGCTGGACAGTGATTTTGACAAGCAGAAAATGACTGTATCGTTGAGCTCAATTTTCACGCAATCAAGTACTAACCAACGTTGCTCCTGTTTCGTAGTCTGCTTCTGGAGAACTCTGGATCCACATCAGATATTCTTCCATAGCAGAGAAGATTCCTCTGCGACTGCTGTGCTTCTCGTGATCTCCTTTTAATCCGCTTACTATCTCCTGGTTGTTATTGAAAGGTTCAGTTCAGCTTCTGCTTTGGTTTTTCAGATTCTGGCGATCATCAGGTTGTCGAATGGTCCAATTCATCACAATCAGTAATTCTGCACATAGTGAATGTGTGGTGGTTTCTACTGCACGTGATTATCTGGATCTTGTGAGCTCCTTGTCTTAGTATTGCTATCATTTCTTGGTCTGGTTCTGTTATTATTCTTCTGTTCTCCGGCGCATCTTCCAGCTACTGTGATCATGACTGCTCCATTCATCTGCATCATGACGCATTGATCATTGAGAGATTCTGCACATGTAGAAGCAACACTCTTAAGCTCATTGTGTATGGGTTTCTTCTGCTCCTGATCGCCTGTTTTGGTCGCCTCTTGGTATTCCCTATTGTCCCTTTTTCTAGGCCAGTTTCAGCTGAACCTCTTCTTCTATCGTTTACTTGTTATGAGCTCCACGTCGTCATTGGCCGATTCATTCATCTTCATTGTGACACATTGAGTGATGCAGTTCTTGTGAGCTCCCAGTTGTTATCGATAGCTTCAACGTTCTGCTATGCCTGTTTGCCGGCTTCTCCAGACGTCGCTTTGCCTCTTCATGTTTTCCTATAACAGACTTTTACAACATCGTGCCATCCCGCACTATACAATCTTTTCGCTGAAAATCAGCATCTGAAATGCAGCAGCAAAACAGTGCCCCCAAGCCGTTCACGCCGTGAATGGGCCTACATGCATCGAGCGATCAGCGACTGCGGGCCGGAGTTTGGCCCACTTGAAGACGTCATACGGACTGAACTTGTACCGGCAATCTTGGGAACATCTGTATCGCCAAACCGTTTCGATCTTGAACTGCCTGCGAGGTTAGGAGGACTGGCCATTGAGGATTCTGTGGCAACCGCCAGCCTAGCTTTCAACACCTCAAGACAGGCTACCAACCCCTGCCACCTGCTTGGTTCAAGCCATCAAGCAGGTGGCGCTCTTCCAACTGGTCAACCACGAGGACCATGTCAGCCAGTCCCTGAAAGAGGCCCGCGTCCAGAGGCTGATCTGTCAGTTAGAGGTGATGAGCTGCTGTCGCTTTTACCCTTTCACCAGCAATGCACCATTCAGCGGACGAAAGGCGCTTCCCTTAGGCTCACTGGCGGCGGATGACTGCGATCTTTCCGCCTCACAGTTCCAGGATGCCCTTGCTATACGTATCGGATTGGAGCCTGTTGGCTTGCCACAGGGGGGCAGGTAACGAGGGGCCATGATTGTGTGAGGGACGTGTGCGCGGAAATGGCAGGCCAGGCCTGGAACGGGGTAAGAACTGAGCCAGTACTTCGAGAGGCAATCCTTGCAGACTTGGTGGTCCCTGGGGTGTGGCATAGGGAAAAACTCCGACACCGCCTCCTATGCCCACCTCAACTGGGACCAGGTATCCAGGAATGCTAAGTCGACAAAAATGCAAAATATGACACCGCTGCTGAAGAATTGAGGGCTTCATTCTCCCCACTGTGCATCCGGCGGATCCATAGGGAGAGAATTCCAGCGATTCAATCGACAGCTCGCCTCGACACTGGCTGAAAAGTGGGCTCGTCCATTTTCGCAAGTTGCTGCACGGGTTCGGGTGAAGCTGCTGTTCGGGTTCGGGTGAAGCTGCTGTTCGCTGTCGTCCGGTCAGTGGCATCCCGACTGCGGGGTACCCGAAGAAAGTTCCGGTGTCTCGGACTGGAAGACGGAGCGGGTCTCCAGTTCTGGGATGAGTAGGTAGTCCACGCGTCCATGGCCCTCATTTGGTTTTTCCGCCATTTGTTGTTTTTGTTTCTTTTGTTGTTAGTTGTCAATATGTTTATCATTCTTGTTATTTGTTGTGTCATTCCCCTTGATCCAATTGCTTGGGGTGAATAAAAGTGTTTTGGCTGTTTTTTGAATCTTTTCGCTTGGTGATAAACAACTGCTTCAATCTCGATATTGCTTAAGACCGGGGATTTTACAATGTTCTAAATGGTGAGGGGAAAACCGTTGAAATCCTCTTGCTCTCTTGGCGTCTCTTCCGTCTGGAGATGATTGGCGTGACAAAAAGCGGCGACGTCAGCGGTTATTAGACTGAATTCCTCTCCGAAACGAAATTTCAACGCGGGGACACCATTAACGAAATGAGGTTCGGCTCATTTTGAGTCTCAAGTTGGAAGCGATTGTTGATTTGAAGTTTTGCGGCAGGAAAAGCGGTCGACCGACTCAAGTTGTGTCATGTTGCGGCCAACCCCGCCCGTCGGAAGGGCTCGTTTCCGCACATAACCGCCAAACGGGGGACGTAAACTCCCTTTTCTAATCTCCCTCTTAAACCAGTGTGGCCAACTTATCTGATGTGTTCGACGTGCGGATGGTTTCCGGAGGGTTTAATGAACGTTTACCGGCTGGGACCTCATTTCCTTTAAGCCCTTTTGTCTGACGGCTGGAGCGGGCGGGGAAGGCGAGCGGGATTCTAATTGGTGGCGGAAGTCGGGCGGACGCAATTTGTTGACGACTTTCGGCTGATTAGTCTCTAAATAGACATCGTAGATATTCGTGAAGAAAATAATAGTGTGAACACCCAAATTGCATCAGTGGGGCTCGGTGGGGCTAAAAAGAGGCTACAAATAGAATGTTAGACGGCCATTGGCGAGAAGGTCAAATGAGGTGTCGTTTTCGAGGTACTTTCGAACGTAGAAACCATTTATGGGGGTCTCACGTAGATCAGACAACACCGTGGGGCTTCTATGGGGCTTTTAAAGTAATTTGGCCAATGAGGAGTCCATTTCGATTTATAAACGTAAAATCCAATTAAGGGAGTCTCCGACACATCCGACGACACCGTGGTGGAACTATGGGGAATAAATGAGGCTACAAATGGTTTTATTCAAGGGATTCCTGGGAGGGCGAGTGGGGTGACGTTTTCAAAGTATTGTCGGACGTAGAATCCATTAAAACAGGTAGATTCGAAAACACCGTGGGGTTCTACGAATGGGGATTTCGAATCAGGGGTCGTTTTCGAAATATTTTTCGACTAAACCGTGGGGGATCTTTGGGGAACGAATAGCCTAGAAAATTTGCCATTTAATGGTATTGCTTTATCCTTTTTCCACTGCGCATCTGCGCCATCACGTCTTATCAAGTGTCTGGTCATGTTATCAAATGTTAATCCTAAACTCCTGTGATCCTCTCCATCGTCAGTTAACTTCCACGTATTTTCCTGAATTTTTGGCAACGGAAATGACCCAAAGGGATGTCGGGGGTTGTAACATTTCTGTCAGGACGATTGACAGCCAAGAAGGTCGACCCTGAAAGATTTGATCTTAATGAGCACAACGCGAGCACTGCACGACGTACGGTTGTCGAGATACAGCCTTTTGAAAATAGGCAATAATTCCAAAACAGTTCCTTTCAAGTTTTGGTCAACTTTAGACCCAAATTACGGTCAAAATAATTATTCTACAAGGATATTCTTTTCGAGTGAAGTTATACGAAATCTATTTAGCTTTCATTTGAGCCCAAGTAGGTCAAATAGGAACCGAGAAGATTAGTTAAACCAAAACAAGAAACGCCCAATAGTCCAGTCATTAGGTATACCAAACTATACTATAGTTTGGAACGGAAAAAATACCTGAAGAATTTTTCTCGACGGATCCAGAAGTTTTCGAGGATGCTGAATCCGAAAATTTGGTTATCTACTAGATTCGGATATGGCTTCACCATGAAAATGGCGAAATTTCGGTCCTTTTTTTGGGTTTTTGCCATTAACTCGGAAACCATGCGTCCTAGCGACATGACTATTCCATACCAAATTAAAACTGATGAAATTTCCTAAAAAATGAGACCAAAAATGCCTCTCTAGCTTTATCCGTTTGGCCACTAGAGCGTACTGAAGTTTGACCACTTTTTCTAACCATGCCAAAATCATCGTATTCCAGACTTCCGAAGCCTATTAAACACTATTGAACACCACAATCGGTCCCCCGAACCCCACATAAGGTACCTACCCTGACACCTTATTGTCATAATATGACAATTTCACTGGTCAAATGTTTTTTTTGACCGAATAGCTGCTAAAGCACTAAGTCTGCTATAACTTATAAGTCTTATAAGTTACAGCCGTAAAGAAACGTCCAATCTGACACCGCGCGGAGAGCGAAAACAACGTTTTTCAGAACGTTTTCGGTCGTAGCTCAGAAACTATTGGTCCGATTCCAAATTTATTTTTTTCTCGTGAAAGCTGATTAAGTTCTCCATCGCAGCTATTCCTTGTGAAATTTCGATTTGAGCTTTGATAAGGGAGGGGCGGGCACGGCAAAAAAGTGGCACATTGTGAATAAAAAATGCTTTGCACATTTCTGCCTATAACTCGGGAACGGTTTGTCCGATCTTAATTTTCTTTTTTTAATCACAAAGCTGATTAAATTTTATATAAGTAATGCCACATTGCATGTCTATTGAAACAACAAAAGTGCCGTTAGTATTCGTCGGAAAGTGTGTAAAAAATGAATTTTACCATCTACGACCAAGTTTTTCAGAAAACGTTCTTCTTTCCCTCCCTTATCAAAGCTCAAAGTGAAATTTCACACGGAATAGCTGCGACGGGAAATTTAATCAGCTTTCACGAGAAAAAGAGAAATTTGGAATCGGACCAATAGTTTACCAATAAGTAAGGGTAACTTATCGTATCAAGTGCATAATAAGACTAGGTACCTAGTGCATATTCGCAAAAGGTGATTTTTGCGGGGGGGTCAGGGTACCTTATGTGGGGGTTCGGGGGACCAATTTTGGTATTTATTAGTGTTTAATAGGCTTCGGAAGTCTGGAATACGAAGATTTTGGCTTAGTTAGGAAAAATGGTCAAACTTCAGCACGCTCTAGCGGCCAAACGAAGAAAGCTACCGAGGCGTTTTTGGTCTCATTTCTTGGGAAATTTCATCAGCTTTAATTTTGTATAGAGTACTCATGTCGCTAGAACGCATTGTTTCCGAGTTAAAGAGAAAAAAAAAAAAAAAAAAAGGACCGAAATTTCGCCATTTTCATGGTGAAGCCATATCCGAATGTAGCAGAATCTACTGAAAACCAAATTCAGGGCCCCCGAAAACGAAAACGAAAATACCTGAATTCGTCAGGTATTTTTTCTTAGATTCACTACTTTTGGACACCTAATGACTGGACTACAATCTGTCGCTGCTCGGTAAGTAAGTGGAAAACCACGTTTTTCAGAACATTTTCGGCTGTAGCTCAGAAACTGATGGCCCTATTCTGAATTTCTTTTTTTCCCATGAAAGATGATAAATTCCAAATCGCTATTTCAAGTAAAATTTTGATATGAGGTTATATAAGGGGACGAAGAGAAGAAAATGTTCGGAAAAACGTGGTCATAGATGGTGTCGGATGCGGTTCCAACTGATACTGGTTGTGGTGCCCCAAGTGGTGAAGTTTTGTACTTTTTGACTGATAGGACTTGGACTTTTTTCGACGCTGTTGTTAACATTGATAATGAAATAGAAAAATTGAAAAATAAGATTGTTTTTGTAGCGTTTGAAGTGAACCATTAAAATTTGACAGATTTGGTGTAACTTGTGTGTTAATTTCGGTCCTCAGTGTGGGTAGAAGTCAGTCTTATTAGAGAGATGGTAAAATTTCTGGTTTCCACCATATCCGACGAACACCAACGGCACTGAGAATAATTCTCTTTTTTCTAGAGTTGCGACAACATTATTAAGAACGGACAGACCGTTCCAGAGGCAAAAATGTGTGAAAAAACGTGTTTGCCATAATTCGCCGTTTTCTTTGCCATACATGCCCTTCCCTTATCAAAGCTCAAATCAAAATTTTACACGTAATCAACGCGATGTGAAATTTAATCAGCTTTCACGAGAAAAAAAAAAAAAAAAAAAAAATTGGAATCGGGCCGATAGATTCCGAGCTACAGTCGAAAACGTTTTGGAAAACACTGCAAATTTTATACAAGGGTTTATTATTCTTTGACATAGGTTACTTGTGTCGACATTTAATTCTGTCAATGAAAAAAATTTTAAAGAAAAAATGTTTTTTTGATTTTTTATTGATTTTTTTTTTTCAATAATTTTTTTAAAAAATTGTTTGTTTTTTACTTGAAAAAGATTTGATTTCCTGGGATCCTTCAAAAATCCCATTTGTAGCCCCATGAAAGCCCTATAGATCGCCACAGTTAAATCGGATCGTTCTCGGACCCCCCAAAATGGATTCGACGTCAAAAAATACTTCGAAAACGCCCCTAACTCGATCCCATAGCTAAGAGCCTTCAAAAAACCCTCCCGTAGGCCCATTTTAGCCCCATAGCGGTTCGGGCGATCGGGCTGAAAACCTTGCGGGCCCAACTAGATGGTAAACCGAGTATTTTGTCAAAATTCCAGATTTAAAAAAAATTCCTACTGCCCAAAACGGCCATGCGTGCCCTTCCCTTATCAAAGCTCAAATCAAAATTTTACATGCAATAAACGCGATGGGAAATTTAATCAGCTTTCACGAGAAAAAATGAAATTAGGAATGGGGCCAGTAGTTTCCGAGCTACAGTCGAAAACGTTCTCAAAAACGTGGTTACCCGCTTACTGTTGCTTGTATTGATAACAGCATATTACGGACCGACAATACGGCGGCTCATTCGGCGAAAGTCGCACATGCGCACGGAAATATTCTCACGGCAAAAGATCTTTAGGCACAAGCGGGGACGGATCACGCGGAAGTGAACAAATAGACCGAGCGAGGCGAAGCCCTTCCTTCTGCCGTTCTCACTAATCGCGATTTCGAACTCTCCTACGACTTCTCATCTCGCCCGGTCACCGCATGAAATTACATTCTCCGCCGATTACAATACAAACTGCGCGCTCCCATTTTTCGCTCGCCGTTCTCATATTTTGCATTGTGGCGGCCGCAAAATTGGGCAACGGTCACTCCCTTCGACATCTCCCGAGGCGGCGAAAAACAATTTCACATTCTCCTCCCGGTGTGTGCGGGACTCGAAGCAAAAAAAAAGTTGACCGACGGCCAAGAGATTTGCAAAAAAATGACGTCACTTCGAGAGCATTACGTCACAAGCGATTGACCGGCAGTGCCTTCGCAATCGCTTTCGTTGCCAATCTGCGAATTGTGGTCGGCGTTTTTTATCGTAGGATTTAATTCCGACACGACCGTTTAATAAAAATTTATTAGTTTTTTTTTTTTTTTGTTGTAGCCAACTAGAAAAATTTCAAAATCATCCCGCGGCGGCCTCAAAGGCTTTTGAAGGGAGTTGCGGCTAATAAGCGCTTAGGAAACAATAGCGAACGCGGGAGGGCCGGGCAAGAAATTGTTTCGCGGTTAGGAGGACACAAGGTTGAGATTGGATCCTGAAATTGGATCTCGAAGAGTCTCAAGGACTCAAAAGCTTTCATTTTTTCTCCCCCCCCCCCCCCCCCCCCCCCACCCTTCCAATTGAGTGAGTTCGATGCTTCATTCAAGCTGTGTCCATCCTCGGAAGTGGGTTGATCGATTTTTACGAGTATAAGAAGGTGAAAAACGCTGCAAATTTTACACAAGGGTATATTATTTTTTGATATAGGTTACTTGGTGCAAAAACTAATTCTGTGTCAATAAAAAAATATTTTTGAAAAAAAAAAAAAAATCTGTACATTGTTCGGCCAGAAGTGGGACTGCCACAAATTGATTATGCGTGCAAAATTACTCGGAAGATATTAGACCTGGGATTTTCGCCAATTTGAAATCCCGGGATTCGAGAATTAGTTGTACCTCGTACGTAAATTGCTCAAGTCTAGTTGGGAAAAGTCTTTTTAATAACGGAAAATAGTTCGAAGGCTAAGTGATAGTGCTCTGAGATGAAAACAGTGAAATCCCCTGAAGAAAGAATTCGGAAATCGATGAACCAGCCGGTGCCGAAAATACAAAAAACTTTATGGACCATAATTAAAAAAAAAAAAAAAACAGTTCAAAAATCAGTCGAGATCACCATTTGGTTTTAGTATACAAAATTTGTGGATAGTAGGAAATTTACATAATATCTCCTGATAGGCCGGTGAGCGGACAAAATTTGTGGATAGTAGGAAATTTACATAATTATCTCCTGATAGGCCGGTCAGCGGACAAAAAAAAAAAAAAAAACCGCTGCAAATTTTACACAAGGGTTTATAATTCTTTGATATAGGTTACTAGTACAAAAATTAGTTCTGTCAATGGAAAAAAGTTTGGGAAACAATTTTTTTTTTTTCTTCAAAACAATTTTTTTAATTAATTTTTTCTAAAATTTTTTTTTGTTCAAAATTCTTCATTTTTTGCTCGAAAAATATTTAACCTCCTGGGATCCTTCAAAAATCCTATTTTTAGCCCCATGAAAGCCCCATAGATCGCCACAGTGAAATCGGATCGTTCCGGGACCCCCAAAAATGGATTCTACGTCCAAAAATACTTCGAACACGACACCCCACTCGACCCCATAGCCAAAACCCTTCAAAAAACCCTCCCGTTGACCCCATTTTAGCCCCATAGCGCCCCACGGGTTTGAGCGATCGGGCTGAAAACCTTGCGGGCACAACTAGATGGTAAACCGAGTATTTTGTCAAAATTTCCGATTTAAAAAAAATTCCTACTGCCCAAAACGGCCCGGATGGCGGACTAATGTAGGGACGGTGCCAGCTTCGAAACCCTTGTGCTGAATGCTGGGTGCTCGAATAACCACGAAATTTTCGGATTTTTTTGTTGTTGCAGTTTTTGGCTTTTAGGTTCAAAAAATGTGCGCCCTAACGAAGAAATCACTGAATACTATTTTCAAGTAGACAAGATTTGCTACCATTTGAGCTCAACGGCAGCTTTGTAGGGTCCAATAGGTCCCGAGATTAACCCTCTTCAAACATTGGCCATTTTCCCCCGAATGTTAGAAATCTTGGATTTATCCTTCTTCAGTGCGGAATATCGGCTATAATATTCATCCCACGAGGAAAGTTATAAGGAATGAAATTGCAGAGCAGTGATTCAGCTTCAATTTAAGCACAACCCGAACACGTAGGACCATCCCACTGACCTCCGTAGAAGCTGAGAGGGCCTTTTGAGCAGCAGGTCTATTTTCGACAAAGCTAAGAAGCAAATTGGCTGATCCAACATTATGCTTTCTAAAAGCACATTTTTTGAGTACATAAGTAAAATTTTCCGTTCATGAGAGAAGTAATATTTTAAATAATTTACAGTTATTGTAAAAAAAAAGTTTTTCGTCGTTTTTAATCAATTTTTCATTTTCAAACAAACTTCCTCAATCCCGGGATTAATTAAATGAAAACTAGATGGTAAACCGAGTATTTTGCCAATATTTCAGATTTTAAAAAAAGTTCCTACTACGCAAAACGGCCCGGACGGCGGACGGACATTTCGGATTTTGAATGTAGACCTCTTGAAACGGATAATGTCAAATTTTGAGGCCGATTCGTGTCGTCAACCTCCGTCGCGACTGCATAGGTGTATTATTCTAAGAATAATATAGGTACCAAAATTGCTTCATATTTTACACAAGGGCTTATTATTCTTTGATATAGGTTAATTGTGCAAACCTTGCACAGAATTAATTAATTCTGTGTCAACAAGAAAATATTTTCAAAAAAATTTCATCTTTTGCTATGGACTTTCTTACGAAATTTGTAATAAAAAAAATTATTTGAAAATTCAATTGAATTGAATTATTCCAATAATATTTCGTAGTTTTGACCCTGTTTCATTCCGACAATATTCCAAGTGTGTTCCCAAGTGCAGCACTTTTGAACGAGTATAGGAAAATACTATTCTCTGCCTCCCTTTAAATTCCGCCATCTCGTCCTCGTCGGCTGTTGAGGCCGCCCAGACCGCATGACGTCACCTCCTAACTCAGCCTCACGTTGGTATCACCTCTGGATGACTCCATCAACCTCTTCTTTCTACCGTCGCGAACAATATACCAGAACTCTTTTCTTTTTATCTTTTTTTATTGCGAATATCTAATTGAGGGGAGTTTTTTTTTTTTTTTTCTCACCCGGCCAGACGTGAAAAAAGGTCTCGCGTCAAGTCCCGGTTTCAGACGACTCAATCCGCCTTATCCGAACATCTCGAATCAAAGACCACGAACACAATGGGTCATTCTTCCTCCCGGATGGTTCACAAAACTGATTACCATCCCGAGATTCGAGGAAGATACTGAGTCACAATATTTCAATCAATCGGTCGATGGACAAAAAAAACTGTCAACGATCTAAAGCATTAATTCAGATTGTCAGTGTACGAATGTGTATGTCGCAGGCTTTGGGGCTATCGTGGGGCTCAAAAACGGGACTTTTGAAGGATTTTAAAGATACCAAAAAAGGAAGTGGCAGTCCGCCGCACAGTGCGTTATTTGAGCAATTTAGGGTAAAGAAAATCGAAAAATTAAAGTTGCAATAAAAAATTTCGAATCCAATGTATGTGTACATGGATACCTAAAATGAAAGAAAATGGATTACAAAACCTTCAACGACGACCGAGAGGAACGGTGCACTTGCCCAAACATGAAGATTGATATTAGTCCGATTTCCGAACTTCTTCAACTAATGAACGTGTAGGTACGTCTCAGTCACAAACAATCAAGCTAATGGCGAGGTTCTCTTGTAATCTGCACGTTCTGTGAAAAGTGGAGCACACTTTTCGAAAATTTTAGACGCTTTCCGTATGCTCATATTCAGATGAGATTAAACTTTTAAATTTAAATTATAAATTTAATAAGCAGTATTTTGTTTTATAAAAATAAACTTTAAAAAAACCACAAAACAGCACTATGATTTTTCGGAAAACGTCTTTCCAACGTGTACTTTTGAAGAGGCAACCATCAACTCGTGCCCGGTTTTGCTCGATTTAAAAAAAAAAAAGTCGATTTAAAGTCAAATCTGAAATTTTGACAAAATACTCGGTTTACCATCTAGTTGTGCCCGCAAGGTTTTCAGCCCGATCGCCCAAACCCATGGGGCGCTATGTGGCTGAAATGGGGCTACGGGAGGGGTTTTTTGAAGGCTTTTGGCTATGGGATCGAGTTAGGTGTCGTTTTCGAAGTATTTTTGGACGTAGAATCCATTTTTTGGGGGTCCCGGAACGATCCGATTTCACTGTTGCGGTCTATAGGGCTTTCACGGGGCTACAAATGGGATTTTCGAAGGATCCCAGGAGGTCAAATATTTTTCAAGTAAAAAAAAAGTTGAAATTTTTTTATTTTTTTTTTATTTTTAAAATTGACAATTAAATTTCTGCACAAGTAACCTATATCATAGAATAATAAACCCTTGTGTAAAATTTGCAGCGTTTGTTTAATGCCTACATCGATGTGATTATACCGACCATGGTACTATAATACAAATAAATAAATATTGATAATTTAAAGTCAGAAGGAGGAAAGTATCATAAATATGCCGATTTATTTCGTAGAATGTGAAAAATAGGAAAAGTAAATATTTATTTTTCCTACTTAACACTAGAATTTCTAGTTCTAGTTTTAGAGTCACTCTAGAAATCACGTAATTTTTTGCCATTTCTAGTCTAGAAATCACGTAATACTGGGGCTCATTTCGGTTGAAACCCTCCGTTAACAGCCGCGCTAAACTGCATTTTGATAGTAAAATGGCAAATCAGAGTGTACCCTAAAAATGTGAAAAATTTTGAGTCAGAAATGCTTATTATAAAACCAATAACGCGTCAAACATGTACCTTCTAAATTATCCCCTGACTTCTTTTTGACCTCATTTTTGGATTCTACAGAATCTGTAGATTTGGTGGATCTGATCCAAAATGAAAACCGACCGATTTTCAGCCCGATAGGTCGAATCGCTTAGTTGCTATGATTTTCCTTCCCCTGAATTGCTCAAATAGCGCACTGTGCGCCGTATGCCGTACGCTGTCCGAGCCGTTTTGGGCATGCAGAAGGTTTTTTTTAAATCTAAAATTCAAAAATTTTAAAAAAATTACTAATGGACGTAGAATCCATTTTTTGGGGATCCAGAACCATCGGATTCCACCGTGAGGATCTATGGGGCTGTCATGGGGCTACAAATTGGGCTTATGAAGGGACCCAGGAAGTCGAATGGAGGTGTCGTTTTTTCTAGTAATTTTGGACGCCTAATCCATTTTTCGGGTCCCATATCCGTCCGAACACTTTCCAAGAAAAAAAAAAAAACGCTGCAAATTGTACGCAAGGGTTTATTATTCTTTGATTCTGCTGTTTATTATTCTCAATTCTGCGCCATTAAAAAAAAAAAAAAAAAATTAGAAAAATTTACAAAAATAAAAATAAAATTTTTTCTATTACAATGTTTGGACAGAAGTGGTAAAAAAATGTATTTTGCCACCAAAGATTATTTGAAAAACGACACCTTATTTGACCTCCTGGGATCATTCAAAAATCCCATTTGTGGCCCCATGAAAGCCTCATAGATTCCCTCGATGGAATCGGATCGTTCCGTGACCCCCAAAAATGGATTCTACGTCCAAAAATACTTTGAAAACGACATCTACCTCGATCCCATAGCCAAAACCCTTCAAAAAACCCTCCCGTAGCCCCATTTTAGCCCCATAGTACACCACGGGTTTGGGCGATCGGGCTGAAAATCTTGCGGGCACAACTAGATGGTAAACCGAGTATTTGGCGAAAACTTCAGATTTAAAAAAAATATTCCTACTGCCCAAAACGGCTCGGACGGCGGACGGCTTAGGTCGAGTTAGGTGTCGTTCTCGAAGTATTTTTTTTTACGTAGATTCCATTTTTGTGGGTCCCGGAACGATCTGATTTCACTGTGACGATATATGGGTCTTTCGTGGGGCTATAAATAGGTTTTTTAAGGAACCTAGGCGGTGATATAGGTATGGAGTTGTGTTCGGAGTAATTTTGAACGCAAAATCTTTTTTTTTTTTTTTTTTTTAATTTTCTCTAAAATATTTTCTCATTGATACAGAATTAATATTGCACAATTAACCTACATCGAAACCCTTGTGTGAAATCTGCAGCGTTTTCAGCAAGTGTTTCGCTCCATCGTTAGGCCGGTATGATCCCGTCGTTGGCAACACTGTCTCAAAACCGCCAGGCGAACGGGAAACGTACAAATTGGCGGTAGAACTTTGGTCGGCGGGAGGAGGTGCGGCGGATCCAACAGGTGATGTCATCCGGGCCGTACCGCAAATTCCGCGTGAGCCCCCCCACACACGCGGAACGACCGCAGCGCATTTCGAGGGAGATATTCGACCGCAAAAGAGCGATTGGGCTGGATTTTGAAAAATGTTCGTGAATGATCGCGGGTTGAGCCACGCAGGTGGGCCAACTGTCAAGGTCTGAAATGGAAACGCCGAGGTTGGAATGAAAACCGTCAGTTCTGATGATTTCACCGGTGCATCGGGTTTCTTGTGCTTTTGGGGCTCCAATGGGGCTGCAGCGGTTTTTTAATTGTTTGACTAGTGGGTCGAGTGGGGTGTCATTTTTTAAGTGGTTTAGGGCAGTAGAATGGATTTACGAGGTTCCCAGACCGGTCCGACCACATCATGAGGCTACGTGGGGCTCGTAAGGGGCTAAAATGGGGGTCCTTGAAGTGTGATGTCATATAGGTCGAGTGGGGTGTCGTTTACAACAGGGTTTCGGGCAAAGAATCGATTTACGAGGTACCCAGACCGGTCCGACCACATCATGAGGCTACGTGGGGCTTGTACGGGGCTATAAATGGGGTCTTTGAAAGTGTAATGTCATACGGGTCGAGTGGGGTGTCGTTTTCAACAGGGTTTCGGGCGAAGAATCGAATTACGAGATTCCCAGACCTCTCCAACCCTTCTAAAAAGCTTTTTTGATTATTGAGCATCGATAATAAAACTACGTATACAAATTTCATCTTTCCTCACTATTACTCCTTTTCGCGTTACATGTTGCTACGTGTGTTCAACGACCTTGAAGTTTTGTTCTGACGAGTAAAAGTTTTTCCCAATCGCGGATTTGTCTCTCGTAGCTCGTAAAAGGCCGCCCACCTTTTGGTGACCGGCTTCAAGGTCGAGAACACCTTTCTGGGAATAGTAATGTCATGCTAATTTAGTCAGCCCTGCGTGGACTCATCGTCCTAATAAATCCCGCGGGGCGTGATAGACACACCTAGGCGATGACGGGATTCGTGTTCGGTTGGATTTTATGGTTTGTAGGGATGTCAGATTCTTCAAAAAGACTCGATTTCAGTCGTGGCGATCTTTTTGGAAAGAATCGAAAACAATCGTATTGATTTTATATGCTTTTGGACAAAACAACAACAAAAATGGTGTAGTTCCGAATGTTCTGGCATTAATGCTCCGCACCTGATAGAAATGATAGAAAAAAAAAACGTCGAAGAGATGAGCGCACCTTTCCATTTTTTGAAAGGTTGCGCTAAAAACGGCTTCTCGGAAAAGTTGGGAAACATTTGTTTCTACGTTGCCCGGGTGATCGCCTGTTTACTTGATTGCAATACTAGTAGCATGGAAATCCCGTTGCGGCCATTATTATAATATAATATTGCAATGGACATCACCTGATGTGGCCACATGTTCCGGTTGTCAAGAAAGAAAATTTACCCCTTTAGTTCAGTTTTAGGCCAGACATTCCACGAATTACACTCACGTACTACATTCATAACCATCTTTTCATTTTACATTTGGGGGCCCGTCCGAACTCTGTTACGGAAGAATTCTTCTAGAAGGGGTGGTGAGAAGAAAAGACCACGAACTTTGGTGGATCAAGTGTTGCAGAAATGAGTTCGTGGATCAAGAGTCCTGCAGAACCGATCGCAGCTCGTTCCCCGACAGGATCGACACCTTGAGCTCCGGGTTTCGGCAGAGAGGGAGACATCCCGCTGGTCTGCCGACACCAGTCATTGTTACAGCGTGTCGCCAGAGGCGAAGGAAGGACGGGTTAGGTCCGTGGGGGAGGAGTTGTCCCCGGGAACACGGTGTTTCCTGACGTCTTACTGGGTTTCGAGGGACCCTGCGGGGAGAAGAAACCCCACGTTGGTGGCGCCCAAGTGGGTCAGCGGCTCCAGAGGTGATCAAGAAGATCGGGAAGGTGCAGGCGAAAGATAAACAGCAAAAAGAAGAAGGGGATAGTGCAATGGACATCACCTGATGTGGCCACATGTTCCGGTTGTCAAGAAAGAAAATTTACCCCTTTAGTTCAGTTTTAGGCCAGACATTCCACGAATTACACTCACGTACTACATTCATAACCATCTTTTCATTTTACAATATTATATTATAGTTATATACTTTTACTATAAGTATCGGAGTTGTGGATTAATGTGAAAACACTGACTTTTGTCAGGTAACTTTGTGACATCCCAATAACGCTGATTTTCGAGTTTTCTATGTAAAGGGTAAAGTGAGCTTTACGTCATGATTTTCGACCTCCTGGCCCTGACATGACGGGGAGCCATTTTTATTAATGAATCACTTTAACCCAGTTGCACTTTTTTCCCAAAATTTCCATGGTCTTCAAAGGGATTCGAACCCGTGGCCTCAACAGAAGCGCGAAGTGGCTAACGCCCAGAATCACACGGCTAATCCGGCCGCCTATGTTCTATGTATTAATTTATATTTCTATATTTTTTAAAATCTTATTTTTTTAATTAAATTTATTTTTTTTAATTTAATTTAATTTAATTTTTTTAATTTAAAAAAAATTAAAATTAAATTAAATTTAATTTAATTTTTAATTTTATTTAATTTTAATTTTTTTAGATTACAATTAAAACTACCTAATTTTTTTAAACATTATTAATAAATGTTAAAATTGTAAAAGAAATTTTCTAAATTAGTTTTTTAAATTATTAATTTTTTTTTAATAAAAAATGTTTTCTGGGTTATTGACTGTTCTCTATTGCCCTGGATACACGGTAACATTGTGCCAATCGCGTTTTAAGCGAGTTATAGTGAAGAAACTGGTGTTGGCACAAAGTTCCCTGACTTGTGCCAACGAAATAAATTCACTGTGGCTACAATTTTGAAGCTAAATTTTTTTCTTGACAAAGAAATGTAGCTGGACCCTATACAAGTCCAGGAAAACCGAAAAATAGCGATTATGTGGTTGAAAATGGACAAAATAAGGTAAGGCCAAAGCCTCAACGAAGTGTGGCATTAATGGTGAGGCACAATAGTACCTAAGAAATTAGTACAACTGCAACTATTATTGTATTTTTCCCGCCAGTGACGGCGGTTTTTAAATATGAACTTCCCAAGACTTAAGATTTATTGTTGACGTTTGTTGCAACTTCTGTAGGAAGTTTCCATCACCCACCATTTTCTGTTGTCTGTCGATCAAAAAAGAGCATCAGAAGGTCCCGCGGAAGGAAGCGGCGGGCTGAGAGAGCTGTCAAAAGCACAGCAGACTCTTCCCCATTCGGTGTGACAGAAAACACATTTCCTCCCGCTCGAATAACCTGCCTGCCGATGAAGGTAATCTCTTGTGGTGCTTATTCAGCAGTGGCGGCGCCCATCCAGAAGATTCCAACAGGTCTCACCGAACAGGTTGTCTCGTTCGTCATCAACCACGTCAAAACTCGGTGAGATGAAGCTAACGCGGAAATGACGAAATACTCCAAAGATGGGCTTGCGTTGCTGATTGTCTGAACATTTAAGGGGGGGGGGGGGGGGGGGGCGAAAAAAGGAGCGGTTTTTTATTTTTAGAATGGGCTCAGTGAGAAGTGAAAACGCTGGTAATTTTACAAAAGGTTTCATTATTCATTGATATAAATTGAGCAAAAAGTAATTATGTCAATAAAACATTTCCAGTACAGTGTTTGAACGAAAGCGGAACCCCGAAAAACGGATTCAAAACCCTTCAAAAACCCAATTTGAAGCTCCTTGTGAGCCCCATATATCCACGACGTGGTCAGACAAGTCAGGAATACACATGAATATATTCCACGTCCAAAATAATTTTGTAAGATGGAGGAACCGGCTGTCGAAGTCAGAAGATAACTTGGAAGAAAAGGCCGGGTTTTCTTGAAGTGCTTTTAATACAAGTCAAGTACAGTCGAGCTTTCGGGTTAAGCTATGAACCCTTCTTCAGGATCTACAAAAAACCACAGGGGGAAATATATAGTACTTAAACATGTAAGGTGTCATAGGTGGTGACAAGCCACTATTTGGTCGGTAAGTCTTACCTTAATATGGTAGGTATCGAATTACATTGGGTAAGATGTAATCCTCGTCAGCGCAGAATAATATAAGTTGAATTTACAATGTAAGTGCATCAGGAGCCTAAGAGAAATTTTATGTGGTTAGAACATGTTGTGGGTGTATAACTTCAACATTGATGCTAGGTTTAACTTACGATTCTTATGCGTTATGTAAAATTTAATTGTATGGGCCGATGATGTTGGACTCATTTGGGTTTATTAAAATTATACGTACCTATTATACAATATAGAGCACATTTCGGCGAAGCCGCTGTTATCAACACGAAGAGGTTAGAGCACCGGTAACCTGCTCCTGGGGGAGGAAGTTAGCGGTTTACATTTTTATTTTATATGTCTGGTAATTAATATCAGTAAGTGTAAAAGTTGACAATGGTTGGTGTGAACTAATATTTAATTATATGACGTGTTATTCCATATCTATATCTACTACGTTCTCATAATTAGAAGGTTTCAGGAACAATGGTATAAAAATATCATGTAGATCTAGGATATCAGTCATCTTATTTAAAGCTTTATGTTTGTTCTTCAAAATTTCTATATTCTCTAGGGCTTTTCTTTTAAATAAATTAGGTTCTTTTCTAAGTGATTTAATGCCTCCCCAATCAATTTCATGGTTGGTTTCTAAGGCATGTTTCGCTAAGCCTACCTTATTAATTTTTTGGTTTATATTACCTATGTGGTTTTTTACTCTACTTCCTAATAATTGGTAACTTTGTCCTATATAGACTTTTTTGCATGAGCATTCTATTAAATAGAATGCTCATGCAAAAAAGTCTATATAGGACAAATTTTGGTATATGTTATTCCTAGTTTAAGGAGTGGGACCTTATCTTTTAGTGGGGGGAGAAATTTACTGAGTTTATTAGGGTATCTCCAATCTATAGCTAATTGAGGTGACTCCCGAGATATTATATGTCTAATTTTATTTTCCCAGATGGGGTGGTATGTAAAAGACACGAATTTTCTTTCTGGTTTATCTTCTACTAGTTTATGAATTATGTGAGTATTTTCCATTTGTTTACAGATATGGTTGTTAATTTCGGGAGGAGTTTCTAGTGTTCTGCTTTTTTGGTGTTGGTTTAAAGTAAAAATCTATCCTATTTGCTGGTGGGGTTATAGATTCAAGAGTTGAGTAGGTGTAGGTTGTATTAAGCTCTAATTTAAAAGTTACATGTTTAGTTATTTTTGTTTTAGAGTTATGTAGGGGTGGCGGTATGCTTACATTTTGAGTAGGGTTGGAACTAGAAGGGGGGTTTAATATTTCAGAATATATTACCAGCCTTTCGGCTTTTTCTATTGTCTTTTTTGCTAAGGTTGGTGGGTAGTCATTAGTCATGGCGATCCTTAACAATTTTGCTCTGATACTATTATAATATTTTGCTGAGGTGAGTCTGAATGCAGTAGTAGACATATTGAGTAGGAGATTCCTTTTAGTCGACGTTGGGTGGGCAGAGTAGAAATTTATCATTTGCCCAGTATGAGAAGGTTTCGTATACCATTTGAATTCTAATGTCCTATCCTGTTTTAACATTATATTCAGATCTAGAAAAGGTAACTCGTTATTGATACTGTGCTGTTTAGTAAATTTCAGACTTTTATTCATAGTGTTAATTTCGTTAAGTAATGCGTCAATTTTATCTTTGGGGGCAGCCAGAACTAGGTCATCTATGTACTTATATAAGAAAAGAATATGAGTATGAGTCTTTTTTAAGAAAGAATCAAGAAGATTATTCATTATTAAGTCCGCCACCGTGACTGAGATGGATCCACCCATTTCCATACCTCGTTTTTGTTTGAAGATCCTATTATTAAAGCAGAAGTATCCTTCATCACATACAAGTTTAAAACCTTTTAACCGGCTGATCTGGTCCCAGTTGTTACGGATGACTTCTATTGCCTTAGTTCACCCGTCAAGCAAGTTACCGACTTCATAAAAGGTTTTAAACTTGTAGGTTTTAAAAGTTATCTTCCAAAATAATTTTAGTAATTATTACTTTGAAAACGACAGCGCACTCGATTCTCGGCCCAAAGCTGTTCAACAGAGTCTTTTGAAGCCACTTAGTTACCGCACAGAGCCTCACTGAGTGCTCTGACCGGAGTGGTATTCCAATCAATGGAGTCTACGTCCAAAATTACCACGAAAACACTTCATTTTGGACCCTAAGCCCATCAAACCTTCACACGCAGCACCTTTGTAGCTACAGGGAGCCTCACTGATGGCTCCGACAGTACACGGACCCGCTTGAATCGATTCCTCATCCAAAATCACGTCGAAAACGACACCCCACTCGATTTGTCGTCCGAAATCATTCAAACCATTGAGGCTCTCAGAGTGCTCTGACACGTAACGGATATAAATAAATCGATTTTATTACCTCAAAAAAGGACAACCCACTTGATTCTTCACCCAAAGCCTTTCAAAACCTTCACTCGCAGCACCAAAGAGTGCTCTGACAGGTCCGAGAACGTCATAAATCGATTTTAAGCTCAAAATTACCTCGAAAACGACGCCCTATTGGATTTTTCGTCCAAAGCCCTTCAAAACCTCCACTTTCAGGCAATTTGTAGGACCGTAGTCCCTCACGAAGTAGTCTGACAGCTCTGGCACCCACATGAATCGATTATTCGTTCAAAATTACTTCTGAAAACGACACCACACTCGATTTTTCTTTCAACTCCCTTCAAAACCACCACTTGCAGCCCCTTTGTAACCCCACAGGGTCCTTCGACAGGTCGATTCCACATCCAACATTACTCCAAAAACGACGCCTCACACGATATTTGTTGAATGCCCTTCAAAGCATCCATGTGGAGTCCCTTCGCATCGCAACAGAGCCTCACAAACTGCTATGACAGGTTTGAGAACGTCATAAATCGATTCTACGTTCAAAATTGCTTCGAAAACGACACCCCACTCGATTTTTCGTGCAAAACCCTTCAAAACCTCCTCTTGCAGCCACTTTGCAGCTCCATAGACCATCTTGAAGTGCTCTGACAGGTCTCGGTTCCACCCAAATCGATTCTACGTCCAAAACTACTTCGAAAACGACACCACACCCAATTTTTGTGTCAAACCCTTCAACACCTCCACATTCTGCTCGATAGGAGCACCATAAAGCCCCACAGAGTGCTCTGACAGATCTGAGAATGCCATAAATCGATTCTACGTTCAAAATTACTTCGGAAACGACACCAAACTCGACTTTTCTTTCCAAGCCCTTCAAAACCTCCACATTCTGCTCGTTCGGAGCACCATAAAGCCCCACAGAGTGGTCTGACAGGACTAGCACCCACATAGTTTTGAACAAATCGATTCTTCGTTCAAAATTACTTCGCAAATGACACCCCACTCAATTTTTCGTCCAAAGCCCTTCAAAACCTCCACTTGCACGCCCTTTTTGTACGAAAGTGGATCCTCTGGCCAGGAGTATCACGTAAAAACCACTAGAAAATCGCGTCTGTCGCTTCACAACCAAAAACTGGGTCAAAACAGTCAAAAAACGCTCCGAATGCAGGGCAATCTATTTTTACAATTAGGAAAAAAGTTCTTTTTACGATAAATAAAAATGCTGCAAATTTAACACTTGGGGTTGTTATTCATTGATATAGGTTACATGTGCAGAAATTTATTTCTGTGTCAATGAGAAAAAGTTAAGAAAAAAATTTTTTGGGGGATTTTTTTTGTAACAACCTTTTTTCGAAAATATTTTGTTTTACTTGAAAAATATTTGAACTCCTGGGAACCTTCAAGAATTCCGTTTGTAGCCCCATGAAAGCCCTAGAGATCGCAACAGTGAAATTGGATCGTTCTGGGACCCCCAAAAATGGATTGAACGTTCAATAATACTTCAATAACGACACCTAACTCGACCTCTTAGCCTAAAGCCTTAAAAAAAAAAACCTCCGGTAGCCCAATTTAGCCCCATAGTGCCCCACGGGTTTGGGCGATCGGGCTGAAAACCTTGCGGGCACAACTAGATGGTAAACCGAGTATTTTGTCAAAATTTCAGATTAAAAAAAATTCCTTCTGCCCAAAACGGCCCAGACGGCAGATGGCGGACGTCATTGTATGCGTGTTCAGTTTCAGTGTGTGTCATTGGATGTGTGTTCAGATTGTATTTTTGCCTAGGCTGGTCGTGTTAGTTTTAGGGAGGGGAGGAAATTTTGAAGAAGTACTCGCCCTCCACCAGACAAGTAAACGTAGAGAGAGCAACCACCCATGAGGGGAAAACTGCAAGTTACGAGAAGAGGTAGAAGAGTAGGTAGGTACGGTCTGCTGCATTCCGCAGCCACCAACGACCCGAACACCACAAGTTACAAGAAGAGGTGGAATAGTAGGTAGGTCCGCTGCGATGACTCCTGTACCAAAGAATTTAGAGCCAATTTACCATGATAAGACCTCCTTTAAAACCCGGCGCCCCATATTGGTTCAACCCAGTCACACCAGAATGGTGCAGCTAACGCTGGAGGTGACAGGAGGGCCCGCTGTTCACTCCCCATAGGGGAGATCTGAAGAACAAGGTAGAAGAAAGAACCTATCTCTTTTTCGGGAAAACAATTTTTTGGAGATCAGCATAGGAATAAGGAAAGCGGTTTGTTAATTTTCAACCAAAAAAAAAAAAAAAAAATCAACGGTGGCGAAGTGGCCCCCTTGGGGTGTGCGCCCCGGGGCTATAACCCCCTTAGCCCCCCCGTTAATCCGGGCCTGTCCACATCCAACATTACTCAGAAAACGACACCTCAAACGATATTCGTTGAATGCACTTGAAAGCATCCATTTGGAGCCCCTTCGCATCCCAACAGAGCCTCACAAACTGCTATGACAGGTTTGAGAACGTCATAAATCGATTCTACGATCAAAATGACTTCAAAAACGACACCCCACTCGTTTTTTCGTACAAAGCCCTTCAAAACCTCCTCTTGCAGCCCCTTTGGAGTCCCATAGACCATCTTGAAGTGCTCTGACAGGTCTATACAAATCGATTCTACGTCCAAAACTACTTCGAAACGACGAAACACCCGATTTTTCTGTCAAACCCTTCAAACCCTCCACATTCTGCTCGTTCGGAGCACCATAAAGCCCCACAGAGTGCTCGGACAGATCTGAGAATGCCATAAATCGATTCTAAGTTCAAAATTACTTCGGAAACGACACCAAACTCGATTTTTCTTTCCAAGCCCTTCAAAACCTCCACTTTCAGTTACTTTGTAGCACCGTAGTCCCTCACGAAGTAGTCTGACAGGTCTGGCACCACACAAATCGATTCTTCGTTCAAAATTACTTCGGAAACGACACCACACTCCTCGAAGTTTTGTCCAAAGCCCTTCAAAACCACCACTTGCCGCACCTTCGTAGCCCCACAGAGTCTTTCGACATGTCTGGGAACGTCATAAATCGATTCCACATCCAACATTACTCCGAAAACGACACCTCACACGATATTTGTTGAATGCCCTTCAAAGCATCCATGTGGAGCCCCTTCGCATCCCAACAGAGCCTCACAAACTGCTATGACAGGTTTGAGAACGTCATAAATCGATTCTACGATCAAAATTACTTCGAAAACAACACCCTACTCGTTTTTTCGTACAAAGCCCTTCAAAACCTCCTCTTGTAGCCCCTTTGCAGTCCCATAGACCATCTTGAAGTGCTCTGACAGGTCTATATAAATCGATTCTACGTCCAAAACTACTTCGAAACGACACCACACCCGATTTTTGTGTCAAACCCTTCAAAACCTCCACATTCTGCTCGTTTGGAGCACCATAAAGCCCCGCCGAGTGCTCTGACAGATCTGAGATTGTCATAAATCGATTCTTCGTTCAAAATTACTTCGGAAACGACAACCCATTGGGAGTGCACTCCTCGATGTTTTGTCCAAAGCCCTTCAAAACCTCCACTCACACTCCCTTTGTAACCCCACAGAGTCCTTTGACAGGTCTGAGAACGTCTTAAGTCGATTCCACATCCATGACTACTTCGAAAACGACACCTCACACGATTTTTCGTTCAAACCCCTTCAAAGCATCCATTTGGAGCCCCTTTCGAAAACGGCATCACTCGACTCACTCAATTCCCCAGGCCAAAGCCTTCCAGAAACCCCAAATATAGCCTCATTGTAGCCCCACCGGGTGAATAAAACTGGAATGAAAATACTGTCCAAAATTTGGACATATTTAATATTCCATCAGACACCTCCCAGACCCCAAAACGCCATGTTGCAATTCGACGTCCGCCATGGAAGTCGCCCGTCCCCCTAAAAAGACTCCCCAGGTAGGTATGAAGGTACTTTCTATCGGTGTGGCTCTTTCAGCCGGTTTCCATTCGGTTTGACAAACTTCGGAAGTTACTTCGTCTCCGCCTCGAGCACTTTCAAATAACTTTCAGCGATGACCTCAAGCGGTCCCAACTTGTAAGTCCGACCAAAAGGAAAACTTCGCCGGAGTCCTTTTTCAGGGACTCGCTTGAAAACCCCAAAAGGGAATAGGAAAACTTGTTTTGGAAGGAAAAGATCAATTACGTCAATCGGTGACGTGACAAGTGACGTGAGAAAAGTGATTAAATCAAACAAACTTCGCGCATTTAGAATTAGGAGGAAAAGGCAGAATTAACCAAGTGGAAACGCGCTCTAGCGGAAAACACAATTGCACGGTTATGCACGTTTGAAAGGGAAATATCAAGCGGAAAAAGTTGGCAAGATTGTGGGAAGGCTTGAAATCCCATCTCGGCGGGGGAAAATACGTCCCTGCATGCAAATAAACTGACAATTTCAAGCAGAAGGGATTTTCCGTAGGGATAATCTCATTAGACGTCAAACGAGAATAAACGGGATTTATCGTCGTACGTGAAACGGGAAATGGGAAAAATCGGTGTCAATGGTGGTCATTTCCCGTTGTTAGATAAAAAGCGCCAATATAGTTCTTGATGGGGCCACCGGGAGCGCCAACGTGTGAATTTCATTTTTGAATTTCTCAGTTTTGACGCCTCAGTCAGGATTTTGTGGGAGCCAAGACCACGGGAAGCGCTGCGGCTGACGGCGAGAGTGGGAGGCCTAGCTTTTCCCGTGAGCAGCTTCACCGCCCGGACCCTACATCTCGCCGTAGGTTATCCTTCACTGATCTTTAATTCACGTAGGTATAATGATCAACTATCACTCTGAAAGAGGGCTTCGCTTCGCTCGGTTGACAACTTTTTTGGGCCTAAGGGGCTCGCTTCGCTCGCCCATTTGAATAATAGGTCAAGTGATGGGATAGCATACAGTGGCAACACCAACTCATCGCTTATATTATATATAGCCTATCTCATAATATATATATCATAGCCTTTCTTATATAAATCGTATATAAGAGCCCTGAGTGACAAAATTTGTCACATGCCAGTGTCTAACAACTGGAACGGTTATAATAAAACTGGATGGTCATAACATTCTTCCTGCCTTTTAAAACTTCAGTTCATAGTCCTTTAGGCGGGCAGGCGTACGTCGCTCTCTCGTAGAACGACGCGGGGAATTTTCACGAGGTTGCGAAGAAACTCGGGATTTCTGGGGTGCCCTCGGGGTCTTCCTGGTTTTCTTCCGGTGTAAGGTATGCTGGAGGTTCGATGTCGTGTTGCTCAGTTGTCTCAGCTTCCACTGATTCTGGCTCAATCATCGTACCACCAGGAGGTGCCAGGTGTTTCAAAGACACCGTCGCACAGTGGTCCAGAATTCAAATCTAGCTGGACAAAAAGCATGTTATCGACTTGGAAGTAACAACAAAGCCAGGTTCAAGCATGCATTCACAAAGGTCTAAACTAGCTCAGAAAGCCCCTCTTATCGCGCTCAGTCATGATATTGCCCTTATCTGGCCTCATCAAGAATTGCAAGACTTGTATCTTTCGATGCAGTCTGCATTCATCGTTCAACAAGTGATCACTGGTGCCGTTTTGAAGCCGTCTGAGCCCCTTGATCGTCATGGTTCGTTTAATTAGAGGTAAGTAGCGTAAGATGCCATTTTCAAAATCTCAGAAAGTGCTTTCTGAACGTGCTCATAAGCTATCGAGATTTTAACACTTTTTTATGCCTTTTAACGTCTATATCTTTAGTGGCACCTCTTGGCCGTTTCTTTTGAGACCAAGGGCGTGTTGGTATGAACCCCAAGACTCCCATAAAACAAGAAAAGTTTGCACGAATTTGCACGTAATGGAAATATGGTTTTTTTTGCAGATGGCCCAGAAATCGCATTTACGCGAAAAAAAATTTTCCATCAAGAAATATTGCTGTGGAAGCTTGGATGGACCACATACGTGACCGCGAGGAGCCTGGCAATGGATTTTCTTATGAAGAAAACAGCACTCTAAGGTCAACTTTAATTAGTTTCCATAAATTATTGAAGAATAGATGGTTAGGGGCGAATAGGGTTGAGAACAATTTTTTAAATCGTCATTCTGATTGGCTAGAAGAGAACTGGAGAATGGAGAATGGAGGATGGACACTCTCGAGAAGAAGAAAAAATTTGAAGAGAAAAAGAAACGAACGAGAAGAAGAAGAAAAAAATTTGAAGAAGAAATTTGAAAATGAAGAAAGAAAAGAAGATTTGGAAGAAGAAAGAGAAGAAGAATGATTTTGTTAAGCCTGGCTTTGGCACAACTAATGATGGAAATAGTGCTCGCCGTTTCCTCCAAAACTCTCATTTGTCCAGTACGATTACTGGAATAGATGAAGGATTGTTAGATCGATTTGGAGTAATATTGAAAGCGCTTAATTCAGGTTTTGCTATTGATGCCGAAAAATTCCACTCATATTGTTTTGAAACTGCCAAACTATATGTACAGTTGTACAACTGGTACCCGATGCCTGTGACCATGCGCAAGATTTTAATGCATGGGTACGAAATTATAAAATACTTTACTATTCCGATAGGAATGTTATCGGAGGATGCACAAGAGTCCAGACATAAAGATTTTCGATTCTACCGTGAGCATAATACCAGGAAGATTTCTCGTAAATCGGCAAACGTAGATCTTCTTAATGCGCTCTTAATATCTTCGGATCCTGTAGTATCTAGTATGAGGCTAAGAACTATGCCAGTAGGAAGAAAATCATGTTACAATAAAGATGTAATACATTTGTTGGAACCCCTCGATTTCGTGGCTGAGGAAGATGATCATCTTGAAGAAGAATAATTTCAATTTTATTGTTTTGCTTTGTTCCTATTTATTCCAGCAGAGTTCTTTCTTTATTTGTTCAATGTTGAATTCCTTTCATTTTTTGCCTCAAGAGGTTATTTCAGAGTACAGCTAATTTCATTCATTAATTTTCTATTAAGTATGTAATTCCAGTTATCTATATCAATCGAGTATATAAAATTATTATGTTATTATCTTCGTTACTGATTTGTTTTATTAAGCACCTCCTCCCCCATTTTGTTTACGTTCAAAAGTACATAAATGTTATGTGCGCAGTATGCGTACGTGATACAGCTACCTATTTAAAAAAGGCTTCTTAGCTGGCTCGAGAACTTGAAATAGGTACTCCTAAATAACCTACCTACATTCTATTATCTTTTCATTGAAAATTCGCTCATGAAATGATGTAAGTGGAATCAGCGATATTATTGCCTTTTTATTTATTTTTTTTTTTTGTGAAAATTTTCTTCTGGAAACTCTAAAACTGAAGGGAACTTCATTTTATGACTAAATGGACCCGAAATTTGGAATCTACGCCCCAAAAAACCCATAGATACAAAATCTGGTCGAAAAGGAACAGTTTTTGATTTTTGTCCAGCTAGATTTGAATTCTGGACCACTGTGCGTCGTCTCCCGTCCATCATCGAGGCGAACCCTGGCATACTGTGGGTTAACGTCAAGGATATCGACTTCCTCGACCAGAGGATCGTACTTGCTTGTCCGTACGTGCTTTTTCAATAGCGCTTTTTTCGATGGTGAAAGCCAAGTCGGAAGCGAAGTACCATTAATGGCTAATTAGCTGATCTTCTGTTGTGGCGGAACATCCTCTCGTGAGGCGTTTCGTTGGTTGCCGTGCATAATAGAGATCGGATGGAATGGAGTGCATCCGGAAGCACCGATTCCCAATCCGAAGGGTCTAATTTTCTGTGCTTGAGAGCAAAAGACACCGTGCGCCAGATTGTGCCATTTTGCCGCTCGATTTGGCCGTTTCCCGTGGGGTTATAACGGGCCGACATGGAAGAGGCTACTCCTCGGGTATGAAGAAATTCCCGTAGCTCCTTGGATGCGAATGAGGTTCCTCGATCGGTGTGAACGTATGAAGGTAAACCAAAAGTGGTGAAAAGGTTAGTAAGGCAGTCGATTACAGTTGACGAGTTCATGTTGGGACAAGGATAGGCGAAAGGGAATCTTGAATACTCATCGACGATCGTCAGGAGGTATTTATTCCTCGACTTCGACGGAAGTGGGCCCTTGAAATCCATGCTGATTCTCTCGAACGGATGCATGGACTTCACCAGAGTGAACTTTGAATTCTTGTAAAATGGAGGTTTCACAATGTTACAAGACGGGCATGAGGCAGTCATCTTTTGGTTTATTATTCTTGGAATAATACACGTATGTTTTCGCGACGGGGGTCGACGACTCGGATCGGCCTCAAAATTTGACATTATCCGTTTCAAGAGGTCTACATTCTAAATCCGAAATGTCCGTCCGCCGTCCAGGCCGTTTTGGGCAGTAGGAATTTTTTTTTTAAATCTGAAATTTCGGCAAAATACTTGGTTTACCATCTAGTTGTGCCCGCAAGGTTTTCAGTCCGATCGCCCAAACCCGTGGGGCGCTATGGGGCTATAATGGGGCTACGGGAGGGGTTTTTTGAAGGCTTTTAGCTGTGGAATCGAGTTAGGTGTCGTTTTCGAAGTATTTTTGGACGTAGAATCCATTTTTTGGGGTCCCGGAACGATCCGATTTCACTGGGGCGATCTTTAGGGCATTCGTGGGGCTAAAAATGGGATTTTTGAAGGATTCCAGGATGTTAAATATTTTTCGAGTAAAAAATACAGAATTTTTGAAAAAACACATTTTTGAACAAAAAAATCCAAAAAAAAAATTTTTTTTGAGATAAAAATCCAAAAAAAATTTTTTTTAATTTCTTCATTGACAGAATTAAATTTCTGCACAAGTAACGTATATCAAAGAATAATAAACCCTTGTGTAAAATTTGCAGCGTTTTTTTTAAGGCTTTTAGCTATGAGATCGAGTTAGGTGTCGTTTTCGAAGTATGTATTTTTGGACGTAGAATCCATTTTTTGGGGTCCCGGAACGATCCGATTTCACTGGGGCGATCTTTAGGGCTTTCATGAGGTTAAAAATGGGATTTTTGAAGGATCCCAGGATGTTAAATATTTTACGAGTAAAAAATACAGAATTTTTGAAAAAACACATTTTTGAACAAAAAAATCCAAAAAAAAAATTGTTTGAGATAAAAATCAAAAAAATATTTTTTTAATTTTTTCATTGACAGAATTAAATTTCTGCACAAGTAACGTATATCAAAGAATAATAAACCCTTGTGTAAAATTTGCAGCGTTTTTAATGTCCTCGACCGAATAGGGAAAATTACGAGTTCTTACCCAGTGAATCATTCTGGTCACTCCGGGATGGCATAAGTCACAGTGTAGGGAGTATAATAAGTCTATCTGTGTGGCGTTACATGCCCTGGAGAATATATCCGCTACCTGATTCAGTTTTCCCGGCCTGTATATGATCTCATAATTGAAACATGACATCTCTAGCCGCCACCTCTGAATCTTCTCGTTCTTGATTTTATTCTGATGTGTCATATCGAACATGAACGACACAGAACGCTGGTCAGTAATAATCTTGAAGAATCTTCCGAGTAAGTAGTATCTCCATTTTTTCAGGGCGCTCACAACAGCGTATGCTTCTTTTTCGACGGCCGAATGTTTACGCTCGCTGTCGTTTAGTTTTTGTGAGAAGAATGCTCCTGGCCGCCCACATTGAGATAAAACTGCTGAAACTGCGAAATCAGAGGCATCGGTTTCAACTGTAAAGGGTTCCTTGTCATCTATGGTGCTCACTACTGCTTTGGAGATTTCAGTTCCGTAAAGTGGGGTGAATAGGCTCACTTTTTGAGTTTGAGAAGCTGTAAAATCTGAACCAATCAACATAGAGAAACCGTTCCAACGGCATTTCATGTGTCTTGGCGTCAATTTTCGATTCCTCACCTGTTCAAGAGTCATCCCTCTAAGGGAAAAACGTAAACACGTTTTTTATGCACTGAGCCGATTGGTCCACCAGGTGGGGTGAATAGGCTCACTCAATGTTTTTACATGGAAAAAAATATTTTTCTCGATTCTACCAACCAGTGGACCAATGGGCTCAGTGGTTTGAGGACACAGACAGTTGGGCGACACCAAGGGGTTTTTTTTTTTTTTGGTTTTTTTTTTGTGAGAACAAGTGGGTTTTTGAAAATTTCAGTAATATTTAATATTACTCACTTTTAAGCTTGAATATCTCCAAAACTATTATAGGTACGCGAAAAACGAATAGGGACACTTGTGTAGCAAATGTTGTGAGGTTCATTTTTCATGTAGATGATATTTCTGTAGGACCGTCCTACTGTAGGACGTTTTCGAGTTAGGAGCGAAAATACGAAATAACCGACCTTCTTCGGCCTCCCCCACCCCCGCTCGCTTGTAGGGTCGTATTTTATCCTACCTAAACACATCGGTGAAAAAAATCTCTTCTGCTCTCAACATTAAATTTTCATGTTCAGAAGCGATTTCTTCATTCTAGGGGGAAATTTTCCACCTAGAATCATTTATTGCCTAGACTAACCATACTTTTTCGCAGCCTCCCGAAGGCTCAAACCTTGTTTTACGCCAACAACCGCCCGCTTGATTTCTTCCAGCGATTTTGACGCCAGGGTTCGGTTTATAGTCCCTCAGCATGGTGAGCCGATTCACCCCACTTTACAAATCGAGCGTGAGTTCAATTACAAAATCGGCCGCAGCCTCCAACAGCACAGTCGCACGGAATCGAAATTTTGACAGTATCATCACAGAATGTTTACAAATCAGATAAGCCGGTTATAAACTTCATATCAGCAACCATTGTTGCTGTGCGGGCAAAGTTAGGACCCCTAACCAAAAACGCTGTTCCGGGTAGCCATAGTTACCAACACTAAAAACGCCAATGGACGTCGAAATAAATAACGATTGAGTTATAAATCGATACATTGAATCTTCCCCTATCGATTCCCGTTTTATTTTTTATTTTATCCTTATTAGTTCGCCGTATTTTTCAAATTACACGTTTTTCGCAAAAAGTGAGCCTATTCACCACACTGAGCCTATTCACCCCACTTTACGGTTCTGAGCTGGTCAAAGTCTGATACAGCGTCTGGAGTCAAGGGAAAAGTTGTTGAGCTGAGTAGACGTCTAATTTTGTCTGAATAGTTCGGAACCCATCTGGAATAATGTGCAAACATTCCAATCGTACGCTCAAGTTCCTTTCGACTGGCTGGAGGTAGAAGACTGAGCAGTGGCTTAAGGCGGTCAGGATCAGGAGATATGGTTCCATTTTCAATTTTATAGCCTAGTAGGTAACTTTATCGAAGTTTGTGAATATTTGCTTTTTTCTTCATTAATCGTGAAGCCATATTTTCGGACTGCCTCTGAGAAGCGCTTGAGATTATTATCATGCTCCTCTTGCGTTTTTCCACAAACAGTAACGTCGTCGAGGTACGCATAAGTTTGATTGAGTCGTTCGTGTGTGTGAATCGCTGGAATAAATTGTTGTAAAAAACCTTTGCAAATTAGGCTTTGTTAGTCACAATAAACGTGAAATGTAACATTAAGAAATTTGGAGTGAAGACACATGCCAGTGTCTAACAACTGGAACGGTTATAATAAAACTGGATGATTATAACAGAACATTTTTGTGGTGATGAAATATTTTGTGATTTAATAACTCTAGCGTATTCTGCACTAACCTTTTCGTCGAGATTTTTTCTAGATTAAATGTTTACTTCCCCAGTTTAAAGTTGGGTTAAAATTGTTATTACCACAACACAAAGGCTTTATTTCATGTTTTTGAACTGTAAGCACGAATTGTTCCCAGTCAACCGATTTTCAATTTAACTGCGAGCTGTGGAAGAACCGATACCGATCACGACCCTTCGTGTTTGACATTGGATTCACCACAGCCCCATTCAAAGCTCGTGCTTCTTCCATAACTGTATCAACATCATCTATTAGGTCAGCAGACCGCGACATTAGTTCGTACAGTCCCATCCTCTTCCTCCAAAAACACCGGTGGCGTAATCCTAGATACGACGCTTGAGGCATTCCACCAATCACACAATTAGGAACATATCATGCCACGTTGCAGGGTGCCCCATAGATTTTTCCCCCCCCCACCCCTTTGAATTTTTTGACCAAACGTCTTCTACAGTTTCAACGCTAAGAAAAACCGGAAGTTTTACAACGTTTCCTTATTGCCCCGGGAAGCCTCACAGCAGGCCTTTAACGGCTCCGGGAATGAAGGCCGTTAAAAGTTTTTGCTCTTCTTTTACGACCAGCAAATTCCAAAGAGGCGTAAAACCGGGACAGGTGTCGGGCAAGGTGGCGATGGCCGCACGTCGCTTTGTGGAGACAAGTCGTTAAGGGTATTAGGGGTGAGGAAAGACGAAGGTAACAACTAGGTTATAACGCCGTAACGACAGGGTTGAATTCAAGTTTACAGGAGACGTACCCAAAACAGCCATAACCTCTTGAAAGGGAATTTGTGTAGCTGAGGCTGGTAAAAAGGGGGAGAAAACCAAACCGTCTTTAATCAGATTCATTTTGGTTTATAACCAAGATTGGGTTCCTCATGCGTCCCGCCGAACGAGAGGTGATTATCTGATATACCCGATGCGGCCTGATGGTGATGAGAAAACGTAGTCACTACATAAGTACCTCTGGTAGGTCCTATCGCCCTATCTGCCATCTCTCCGTCCTGGCCCCCCAGCTTTAGCAATCTGCCGCTCCGAAGCAGATGATGCTAACGACCTACTGCGCCCCCCAGAATTATGTCTTCAGCTGAATATCCAGGAAGCGTTTGACAACGTATGGTGGCCGCAAGCCTTGGCGGATCTAGTGAGAAGAGCCACTCTGAGCTAATTGGCCCAACTCTCCCTGCAACCTGTCTGGGAGAGAAGTCAAGACGGTCGACCGTGATCTGGCCGTCGAATAGTCCATGACCGAGAGCTGTCTGTCCTGGGGTTGCAGCTGTGGAAATTGGTCTTTGACGGTCATTCCCTGGGTGTGGTCCAGGACGCGGGCATTGAAGCAGCTGCCTCAAGAGCAAGCTCGTCTGGTGACCGGCTAGAGAGCTTCTCTGTGGCCGATAGTTTTGTCGAAGACATTATGGACGTACTTCCTGCATCAGAGCCACACAATGCCACAAGTAGCACACTGCTTGTTCAAACCCAACGGGTGTCGTACAGATGGCCTCCACGAACTGCTAGGACGCATTGGGTATTTAATAATTAAATAATAATAAGATAATTATTATCCCTGACCGGGACACATGGAGCAGGTACAATTAAGCTGACGCGGGACGCATGGAGTAAAACCCCATAACCAATGCTTTCGCGAAGGCCTCAAAATTGGGGATTGCGATCTTCTTCCAGCGAGCAAATCTGTTTTCGGATATAGTTAGAAAAGTGGTCCTCTTTTTCTTTTTTTTTTTTTGTTTGTTTGTTTGTTTGTTTGTTTGTTTGTTTGTTTGGAAACGATCTTAGCAACCCTTAGAAGGCTCTACATATGGGACAACGGCTCTGGTGATTCTCTTGGCAAGCCTTTAAAAGCTTAGCTAGATGGAGACCAGCTTTGCAAGCCTTGGAAGGTCTGGGAAGCGTAGAAGCCATTCTGACAAGCCTCGGAGACGCTTGGACAGCTGGGGATCATCTTGGCAAACCATGGAAATCCTAGCCAGCTTGACACCAACTTCACAAGGTGTGGAAAGATTGGGAGCATCTTGGCAAGCCTTGGAAACCCTTATCCATCTTGGCATGCCTCGGACAGCTGTGGAAAGGTCAGTAAGCAGGATAAAAATTTGATTGATTTTATCATCACCACTCTGTCAACTTCGACGGGGAGGGGGGGGGATATAGAATGCCACTTGGAGTCGGAGAAGTACTTCTTCGGACTGTTCAGCGGCGATCGATTCCCCTTCACTTCTCTCTTCCAACGGGAGTCGATCGCACTTCCCCCAAAAGGGAAAAACGGAAAGGGTTTTCGGGTATGATGCCGTCTTCGGTGTCGGTTTCGAGGTATTTTTGAACGTAGATTCCATTTTTGAAGGTCCCAGAACCTTCCGATTGCACCGCCCGGAACTATGAGGATACAAACGGAGCTTTTGAAGGATGACAGGAGGTAGAATGAGGGGCCGTTTTCCGGACGCATTTTTCGGTGTCCCACATGGTTAAAAAATATGCAGGGATTTTTTTTTTTTTTTTCAATTTTGACATTCTATGTCTTTACTTTGGCACATTTATGTTGCGTTGCGTTGAAAGTGTTGAAGCGTTAACAAAGCGTTTAAAAAAAAGCATTACGGGTTACGGCCTAGCAACGACTAAACTAAAGACATAAAAAAACTAAAGACATTTAATTTAAATGTCTTTAGTTTTGAAGAGACAGATTTTTTTTTTTTTTTAAATTAAATTTTAATGTCCTAATGTGCTGCAAACTCGTATTTTGCTACAGCAATGCTAATGCGTTGCTAATTTTTTTATTTATTTTTTTATAGGGTTTAGTTTTCCCTTTTTGACTTACCACTGGGGGTTGTCATTCTCAGTATCCTACAAATTGGGGGGGGGGGGGGGGGGCATCATTTTCAGCCAAGTGGGACAAAGTAGCCAGTTTCTAACGATTGATTGTGGCTAAACGGCCGAACCGATTCTAACTTTTAAGGAGTTCATTCGACGCACAATTTTATGGTTTTTAACTTTATAATAAGTGTTTGTTTACGGTGATTAGTTTTCGAGTTATAGGCGAAAAACTGAGACAAATCCGAACAAAATCGATGTTTTTCGGCCGCCAAACGTTTTCCCACTTAGGCGTGAGCGAATTTTGAGTTTCAGGTGCTCCCTTATCTCGGAATATGTTGCTCTACAATATACATCTTGAGCCTACATAAGTTACAGGGGTTGAAATATGAGGGAATACGATTTTTCAGCCAAGTTGGAAAAAATTTCCTATTTTAGACGCTCGATTATGGCTAAACCTGGATCGATTCTAAAGAGGTCATTCAACACAGAATACAATGCTCTTCAACTTTGTAGTGAGTAAGGTTTTGTCTACGGTGCTTAGTTTTCGAGTCCGGAAAAAAACCGAAAAACTTTTAAAATAGTTCTTTATAGACATAACGTGTAAAATTTGAACCATTTGCTTTTTTCTTTTTCCTCTTTCCATTCCTTAATTTTTCTTCAGTTCATCTTTCCGCTTATTTTTTCCAGGTTCCATCCACACTTCTTTTTTTTTAATCTTTTCTTCCTCTCTTTTCCCCTATTTTTGGTTTATTATTCTTGGAATAATACACCTATGTTTTCGCGACGGGGGTCGACGACTCCGATCGGGCTCAAAATTTGACATTACCCGTTTCAAGAGGTCTACATTCTAAATCCGAAATGTCCGTCCGCCGTCCGCCGTCCAGGCCGTTTTGGGCAGTAGGAATTTTTTTTAAAATCTGAAATTTCGGCAAAATACTTGGTTTACCATCTAATTGTGCCCGCAAGGTTTTCAGTCCGATCGCCCAAACCCGTGGGGCACTATGGGGCTATAATGGGGCTACGGGAGGGTTTTTTTTAAGGCTTTTAGCTATGGGATCGAGTTAGGTGTCGTTTTCGAAGTATTTTTGGACGTAGAATCCATTTTTTGGGGTCCCGGAACGATCCGATTTCACTGGGGCGATCTTTAGGGCATTCGTGGGGCTAAAAATGGGATTTTTAAATGATCCCAGGATGTTAAATATTTTTCGAGTAAAAAATACAGCATTTTTGAAAAAGAAACATTTTTGAACAAAAAATCCAAAAAAAAAAAATTTTTTTTGAGATAAAAATCCAAAAAAATTGTTATTTCTTTATTTTTTCATTGACAGAATTAAATTTCTGCACAAGTAACGTGCATATATGAAACGAAGTAACGTGCATATATAAAAGAATAATAAACCCTTGTGTAAAATTTGCAGCGTTTTTCCTGTTCCCTTTTTGCTCTTTCTCTTTTCATTGTTTCTTTCTCCTGTTCTTTCTTCCTTATATTTTCTTTCCTCGCCTTTGTTTTGCGTCCATGTAATTTCATTCACTTCACTTTCGTTTTCCTCTTTTCATGAGTTTTCACGCGGGTTTAGTTGAGTGGGCTGCGCAATACATAAGCAGAAAAAAGGTCAAATATTATAGCTTAGTGACATGTTCATATTGGGTCTCATTTCATCAAAATCGGTAGAATATTAACCCTTAACCGATTCGGGAAAGTGGGAGTTTTTTATTTATTTATTTATTTTTTTACCCAAAACAGCCACAATCTCCCTCGAAAGCGAATCATCGTAGTAAATTGGGCGAGGCGGGTGAAAAGGGAAAATGTCGTCTCTAATAAGAACCTGTAAGTTGACTATGTAGAGTACAATTGGATGTGATACGTCCGAGACGAGGGTTTGAAGGTTCGATACCAACAACACCGAAAAGTCACCATTGGGTTCGATTCGTCTTTTTACCTTCCAGTCTAATATCCTGACTGTCTCACTCTATCTTCCCAAAAGGGGGGAAGAAAAAAAAACAGTCCCGAGTTCTATCAGACCCAATCCGGCTCGAAGGACCAGAAAAGAACGAATTTAAAAGATGGCGGAGGGGAGGGGAATAATCCCTTCTTTGTACAGGGAAAAAGTCTTCGCCGAAAGGATGTCGCGAAACTCCAAAAAACTTTCCTTCCAACCTCAGAGACTTCGGATTTCATGCTAACCCGACTTTTCAAGAGGTGTCTTCGAGACCATATTTTCTTGGTTCTGGGGGCTTATTGAATTTGCCGTATCATTTTTTTTTTTTTTTTTCCTCCTCTTGACTTTCTACTTCAGCTTTCAATTTGTTACCGTATTGGGGGAGACTTGATTTCTGCGACAAAGTAGCGGAGAATTTTATTGCGGACAGAGATGAAAGCGCGGGGAAATACAGCAGCGCCCTCTGAGTGAGGTTGATGGAGTGAAGGCGGCTGATTGTCAGGTGCAAGTCCAATCGTCAAAATGGTGACCAAGATGTCCTTAAGAAATTACCTCGCGTGAATTTAACGTCAACCCCCTGTAAGGTCTGAACACCTGTTGCTCCTCTTCTCCTCTTCCTTTCCTTGCCACTCCTCGCTCTATGGCTGAGTTCAAACTCCACGCCGGTAATGAACTGTTGTCTGCCCCAAGCAGGGGTACTAGACGAATGACAATCGGCCCTTCAAGTTAATCAATCCGCACTTCACAAATGAGTGTAACAGTGTAATACAAAAATATAAAAACTGCTGCGAATTTTACTTACACGAGGTTTTATTATTATGAAGTTTCTTATTCTATGATCAAAGAATAATCAACTTAATAACTAGTAATAAAACCTCGTGTATCAATATAGGGGGCATGGCATTCCACGTCAAAGGTTGAACTCAAAAAAATAAAGTTCTTCGAAATCAACCATTTTTGGGTATGTTGTACCCCTAGGTGAGAAAACAATTCCCAGAAATTTGGAGACCGATTCGTCGCTCCACAGGCAGTCAAAGTTAGCAAAATAGGCAGGTGTGGGTTCACTTCGCCGGCTGCTGCCGCCACCAAAAAAAATAACATCGCCAGTGTTTTGGAAAGAGAAAAACCTCCTCTTTTCTGTGGTGTAATAGTTTTTTCAATAAAAATTTTATTTCACTTTTAAAATCGAGTTTGAAAACTTAAAAATAAGTTTTCTCCAATTTGGGCATTTTTAATTTTTTTTTTTTTTTTTTATCTTTGGCTTAATTTCAAGGTATACACCTGTAGAACATCCATTTAAAAGGGAATCATGGGATGCAAAGTCGTTAAGTGTCAGCAAACAAAAGATATCACTAATATATGAGGGAAAACGCGTTTTTTCTCCTTTTTACCGGGTTTTCCGCGGTTGCATTGCCTCGCATCCTTTCTCTACGAGAACACAGACTACAATGGACTTCATCTGCCACCCAAAAGACAACGAGAATATTATGTACGTAAGAAACTTGCTAGTGATGTGGCTGCGAAACAGCCAAAGAAATTGAATGCGGACACCCCAATGGCTGCGAAGAAGACAAGCAAGAAATCTTTAAAACGAGATTTGGATACCTTTCACCCTACGGGCCCACAGCTTACCAACGGTTGGTAGGTTACCTACTCCAAAGAGAGAAAAATTCGGGACGGGCGACGCTGATGATGATGATTCCTCCCTCTTCTTAGATGCCACTCTCTCATCGTCTTGGGTTGATAAGAAGGTGAGTCTTCACATGGGAATATAATGGAATAATATTCCATTATAAGACCATTGTTGTTCCATTGTAAGACTATATTATAGTCTTACATGGAACAGTTCGTTGACTCAATAATGAGTTGTGTTACTACAAATCTACTGTGTTCTTCACCCAAACCTGTATGGAATTGTTAGCATGTGTCGTATTACAGCCGTCCAATACCCCTACCAACAGAGGTGTACGTTTACCAATTATCACCTTTTACAGCTTGTCAAGACGTCACTTCTAGACACCACAATACTGCATTTAGAAGTGGAAAGAGATAGAGCAGCGAGAATGGCTTCCAAGCACCAAGCTAAGATTAAACATGCGTGCCAAATTCTTGCTGAAGAAAGACGCGCTCAAGCAGAATGGAGGGCGGCACAGCGCTCCGCTGAACAATCAATTGGCCAAATTGAAATCCACTCTTCAATCTTAGCCGACATTTGATTTAAACTATAATTCAACGTTAATTACATTAATTAAAGAACTGAGTCTAATTACCATTTCTTTTCTGATGAAGATTACAAAACCACTGAGAATGATTCGTAGGTACCTACTATCCACACAAAGTTCATGATAAAACATGAAAATGTCTCACCGTGTTGCGGACTAGTAGGCAATCTGTCCTAGAATTTTGTTGATTGCTTGATATCTCGTCTCTGACCCAGGCAGGCAACTTCTTCTTGCTTGACATCTCGTCTCTTGCCCAGTCAGGCCACTTCTTTATGCTTGATATCGCGTCTCTGATCTTGGGAGGGCACTTTTTCTTGCTTGATATCTCGTCTCCTGCCCAGGCTGAGCACTTCTTTTTGCTTGGCATCTCGTTTTTGGGCCAAGCAGAGAACTTGTGACTGTTTACCTTTCTCGAGACGTTACCTCAGCAATACAATGAAAAAACGCTGCAAATTTTACACAAGGGTTTATTATTCTTTGATATAGGTTACTTGTGCAGAAATTAAATTCTGTCAATGAAAAAATTTAAAAAAAAAATTTTTTTTAATTTTTATTTCAAAAAAAATTTTTTTTTTGAGTTTTTTGTTCAAAAATGTGTTTTTTCAAAAATTCTGTATTTTTTACTCAAAAAATATTTAACATCCTGGGATCCTTCAAAAATCCCATTTTTAGCCCCATGAAAGCCCTAAAGATCGCCCCAGTGAAATCGGATCGTTCCGGGACCCCAAAAAATGGATTCTACGTCCTAAAATACTTCGAAAACGACACCTAACTCGATCTCATAGCTAAAAGCCTTCAAAAAAACCCCTCCCGTAGCCCCATTATAGCCCCAGAGCGCCCCACGGGTTTGGGCGATCGGACTGAAAACCTTGCGGGCACAACTAGATGGTAATCCAAGTATTTTGTCAAAATTTCAGATTTTTTAAAAAATTCCTACTGCCCAAAACGGCCCGGACGGCGGACGGACATTTCGGATTTTGAATGTAGACCTCTTGAAACGGATAATGTCAAATTTTGAGGCCGATCGGAGTCGTCGACCAGCATCGCGAAAACATAGGTGTATTATTCCAAGAATAATAAACCAAAACGCTGCAAATTTTACACAAGGGTTTATTATTCTGTGATATAGGTTACTTGTACAGACATTTAATTGTCAATAAAAAAAAATTTTAAAAATTTTTTTTTGGATTTTTATATTTCAAAAAAAAATTTTTGGGGGGATTTTTTTTTTCAAAAATGTGTTTTTTCAAAAATTCTGTAATTTTTACTCGAAAAATATTTAACTTCTTGGGATCCTTCAAAAATCCCATTTTTAGCCCCATGAAAGCCCTATAGAACGCCACAGTGAAATCGGATCGTTCCGGGACCCCCAAAAATGGATTCTACGTCCAAAAATACTTCGAAAACGACACCTAACTCGATCCCATAGCCAAAAGCCTTCAAAAACCCCTCCTGTAGCCCCATTTTAGCCCCATAGCGCCCCACGGGTTTGGGCGATCGGACTGAAAACCTTGCGGGCACAACTAGATGGTAAACCAAGTATTTTGCCAAAATTTCAGATTTTAAAAAAAATTCCTACTGCCCAAAACGGCCCTGACGGCGGACGGACATTTCGGATTTTGAATGTAGACCTCTTGAAACGGATAATGTCAAATTTTGAGGCCGATCGGAGTCGTCGGATGGGGGGCAATATGTCGACACATAAACTGGTCGACAAACGGCCCAGAAGCCGTGTCGACATCTTTCAACACCAAGAGTTGAACTAAGTCGACTTCACTGGCATTGGAAATACGGCGACATAAAAATACAGCGACAAGTCGACAAGTTTCAACACCCCTTGTTGAAAAAGGTCGTCCAAGTCAAACAAGGGGATATGACGACAGATTTCCATCGACATCCTTCGTATACCTGCGAAGTCTCGAAGGGAAATGGCAGACACGGATGGGGGGCAATATGTCGACACATATACTGGTCGACAAACGGCCCAGAAGCCGTGTCGACATCTTTCAACACCAAGAGTTGACCAAAGTCGACTTCACAGGCATTGGAAATACGGCGACACAAAAATACAGCGACAAGTCGACAAGTTTCAACACCCCTTGTTGAAAAAGGTCGTACAAGTCAAACAAGGGGATACGACGACAGATTTACATCGACATCCTTCGTATACCTGCTAAGTCTCGAAGGGAAATGGCAGACACTCTAATTGGCCAATTATAGATCAACAAAGCCGGATGACTTACTGTAGGCCTACGAAGTTACCTACGAAGTAACGAAAGTAGGCCTGTTGAAGAGTTACAGTTAACAAAAGCAGGTAGATGGCCCCTATCCCTATTCTAACACGTTGCACTACCCTTTTCGCGTAATTTGGTCGTATTTACGTTGGAGTTCACCTCATCAGGTCGAGCTTGGCTTCCCCTCCCGGAATAATTCAAATCAATTCAATTCAATTATTGAAAGTGACTTCTCATGACTCATCAGCTTATGACTTAGCGGCCAACAAACTCACCCTCCCCTGGTGGTGCCTTAATGAATTGCAAAATTATTTTGATGAAATACCTATGAAATTGTTTTGAATGAAAATTTGTTTTTAGTTTATTGTTATTACATTATTTCATTATTCTATTAAAGTCATTTTTAAAAAGGAAGGAATTATGGCTATTGCACAGGAAACTGGAAAACCCCTAAAAAAAGAAAGTTAGTTTTGCGTACTTTTATCGATGGTTTAAGTACATAAATTAGATTATACCTATGTACTGTACATGTACTGTACATGTACTGTATTATAGTCCAGGCAACAAAGACGAAAAAAGGTCTTGAGGTAGAAAAAAAAGATAAAAAGCAACATACAAAGTTCAAGTAACAACTAAAGCAACATACAAAGCAAGTAACATACTAAAAGTTCTGGGGGGTGGGGGTGCTACGTTACGAGGGGGGGTCTTAGGCCAGGCAAATTAGGAAAATAAAAGGCAGTTAGCTGAAAGTTTAGTAATAGTCGTAATCACCACATTCCTTTATGTTTTTTGGGTCGCTGAACACGACTCTGAAGTTTGCTGACAGGATTTTTGCCCGGAACATTGTCAAAATCGCAAAAAACCTCGAAATGTTGGCACTTTTTTCGGTTTTTTGCTCATATCTCCGAAACTATGCGTTCTAACGACATGACCACTCTATACAACATGGAAGTACCTACATAGGATTTTCTACAAAATGCACTAGTAACATTAAATGATTCGTGTTCAGCGACCCAAAAAACGTATAGGAACGTGGTGATTACGAGTATTACTAAACTTTCTGCTAACTTTTCTAATTTGCCTGGAGTATCTCCAAAGGTCCCTTTTTCAGGATTTTAGTGAATTCACTAAAATATTCATATCTCGGAAACTGTGCCTTTTTCGATAAATCATGCCCTATAGTAAAATTTCGTTTAATGAAAGATGATACGAATACTTTTTCCAAATTCCGAACCGTTTTCGAGATATACCTACGCCTCGGAAAATCGGTTAACTATGGAAACCAGATTTTCACCTGTACTTACCTGTATTGACCTAAGCCCAAGGATTTATAAGATCTACCTGGAATGGGATCTGGGGGCACCTTTTCGCGAGCATGTTTGACTTGGTCATCATTACGAGCTCCAATATATTCATCCTGGGCAACGTACTCAATTACTCCTTCACCACGAATGGAAGCAGCGTTGAATGCATCCACATCTTGGGTACGAAAGAACAGTCGTATCGATTCAGGGTAATGCTCGTCCACATATTCTCGTGTTACAAATCTACTCTCAGTTAGTTCCTTTTCTTCAGGTAGTAAATGCTGACCATTTCTAATTTTCGTTAATATAGACGAGAAAGTAACATCAGCTTGACGCATTACTTGGACAAGTGGATAATACTGAGTGAATAATACACACAATCTCGCAACAAAAGTTTTGTTTACTGCGTTTATAGATTGGAGTTTGACATACAGGGGGTTAATTGTCGTAGATCACCGCAAAAAACCATATTCATACCAGCGAAGGGACGTTCATGATCGTGAAGAATATGCTGCAAACGAGAATTTATTTGTCCAAGTAAACCTGAGCCGATCATACTGCACTCGTCGATAAACACTATCCTCACATTGTTGAAGGCAGTTCTGAATGAATTAAGTGATTCAACAGAGAGACCAGTTTCACGTTGCGAGTTTCCAATTCGAAAAGCAGCGTGAACCGTAGTACCATTGATCGCGGCTGCGGCCATAACTACCAGTTGAAGCTGTAGCTACGTAAGCATTGAACGCTACATTATGAGCTTGAGAAAATCGATTATAGGTCTCCATCATCAACTTCATTGTGAAAGTTTCGCCACAACCAGCTGGACCGGTGAGAAAGATTTGAAGCGGAGTCTTCTCATCATCTTTGTACAATGTACAATACATACGATACATACATGTCATGTATGTATCGTATACGATGTATCGCTTCCAGAATCAAATCGCGCTGACGCTTATTTGTGCGTCTCATTGCTAAACAAGACGAATTGTCTCGGGCATGTTCTCATCAACCTGTTCTTTTGGGTCATTTTTTAACCAAAGTAAAATGTGTGCGTGTGGACTGCCTCTTTGCTGAAACTCTATACGTTTAAAGTACTCTATGACGCGGTATGAACCAAATGGACTGTAACGCGACGACTGCAGCAAAACATTATCGTGTCAACTAATTTGTCAACATACAAGCAACACGTAACTGGGATGTACGCAAATCACAACTCATTTCATTCACAGGATCACCTTCCCCCGTCCATTCTTTATCGTGATGCAGTCGATAGAGTAGGCTTTCTCTGCATCCAATATTGCTTCAATCAAATTTTTGTACTTGTCGAGTAGAAAAAGTTTCTAGTAACCAACCGCCAAACTTCCTTACAGACCAATCATGTGATTATAGTTTTCGCGGTTATGTTGCGTAACAAATTTTGGTGTCGTTACGCAAATTTTAGAATGACCCCCAGCCCAAAAACATATCCATGTTAAAAAAAGATGGGCAGGAATCTGAATCCAGGCCTACATTTCCTGAATCTTCCTAATTGTTTTGAGTTAGGTTGAGGCCTACAGTTGGCAAGGCAGTGTCAATGACCCACTTCCCAAGACCCCGCAGGACAAAGGCTGAGGACAGGTAGTTGCCAAACAACCCTTTTGTCGTCGTTTAGCAGTCGACCAGTTTCAAGAGCGGTGTTTTTAGCTCATTTTCCACTCTGTTGTTGAAATACAGCGAAAAATGGATCTCAAGTTTTCGACATAAATCCGTCGACCAGTTTTAAAGATGTGCGTTATCGACGTTCTTCAACACTTGGTGTGGAAATATGGCGACAGGAGGTGTCGACCAGTTTATGTGTCGACATATTGCCAAGTTCCCGCAGACACTCTACCTGGCCAATTATAGATCAACAAAGCCGGATGACTTACTGTAGGCCTACGAAGTTACCTACGAAGTTACGAAAGTAGGCCTGTTGAAGAGTTACAGTTAACAAAAGCAGGTAGATGGCCCCTATCCCTATCCTAACACGTTGCACTACCCTTTTCGCGTAATTTGGTCGTAAGTATTTACGTTGGAGTTCACCTCATCAGGTCGAGCTCGGCTTCCCCTCCCGGAATAATTCAATTCAATTCAATTCAATTCAATTATTGAAAGTGACTTCTCATGACTCATCGGCTTATGACTTAGCGACCAACAAACTCACCCTCCCCCGGTGGTGCCTTAATGAATTGCAAAATTATTTTGATGAAATACCTATGAAATGAAAATTTGTTTTTAGTTTATTGTTATTGCATTATTTCATTATTCTATTAAAGTCATTTTTTAAAAGGAAGGAATTATGGCTATTGCACAGGAAACTGGAAAACCCCTAAAAAAAGAAAGTTAGTTTTGCGTACTTTTACCTATGATTTAAGTAAATCAGATTATATTCATGATAATTATTATCATGAATAGTTGCAGAATGCATATAGTCCAGGCAACAAAGACGAAAAAAGGTCTTGAGGTAGAAAAAAAGAAAGATAAAAAACAACATACAAAGTTCAAGTAACAACTAAAGCAACATACAAAGCAAGTAACATACTAAAGGTTCTGGGGGGTGGGGGTGCTGCGTTATGAGGGGGGTCTTAGGCCAGGCAAATTAGGAAAATAAAAGGCAGTTAGCTGAAAGTTTAGTAATAGTCGTAATCACCACATTCCTTTATGTTTTTTTGGGTCGCTGAACACGACTCTGAAGTTTGTTGGCACTTTTTCCGGTTTTTTGTTCATATCTCCCTAACTATGCGTTCTAACGACATGACCACTCTATACAACATGGAAGTACAAAAGATTTTCTACAAAATGCACTAGTAGCATTAAATGATTCGTGTTCAGCGACCCAAAAAACGTTTAGGAACGTGGTGATTACGAGTATTACTAAACTTTCTGCTAACTTTTCTAATTTGCCTGGAGTATCTCCAAAGGTCCCTTTTTCAGGATTTTAGTGAATTCACTAAAATATTCATATCTCGGAAACTGTGCCTTTTTCGATAAATCATGCCCTATAGTAAAATTTCATTTAATGAAAGATGATATGATTCTGCACAACTTTGATTATAAACACTTTTTCCAAATTCCGAACCGTTTTCGAGATATACCTTGGTACGCCTCGGAAAATCGTTTAACTTTGGAAACCAGATTTTCACCTGTACCTACCTGTATTGACCTAAGCCCAAGGAATTTATAAGATCTACTTGGAATGGGATCTGGGGGCACCTTTTCGCGAGCATGTTTGACTTGGTCATCATTACGAGCTCCAATATATTCATCCTGGGCAACGTACTCAATTACTCCTTCTCCACGAATGGAAGCAGCGTTGAATGCATCCACATCAGATGCATTCACCCTAGATTCTAGGGTACGAAAGAACAGTCGTATCGATTCAGGGTAATGCTCGTCCACATATTCTCGTGTTACAAATCTACTCTCAATTAGTTCCTTTTCTTCAGGTAGTAAATGCTGAACATCTCCAATCAGCTTGACGCATTACTTGGACAAGTGGATAATACTGAGTGAATAATACACACAATCTCGCAACAAAAGTTTTGTTTACTGCGTTTATAGATTGGAGTTAGACATACAGGGGGTAATTGTCGTAGATCACCGCAGAAAACCATATTCATACCAGCGAAGGGACGTTCATGATCGTGAAGAATATGCTGCAAACGAGAATTTATTTGTCCAAGTAAACCTGAGCCGATCATACTGCACTCGTCGATAAACACTATCCTCACATTGTTGAAGGCAGTTCTGAATGAATTAAGTGATTCAACAGAGAGACCAGTTTCACGTTGCGAGTTTCCAATTCGAAAAGCAGCGAAAAGCGTGAACCGTAGTAGGTACCATTGATCGCGGCTGCGGCCATACCAGTTGAAGCTGTAGCTACGTAAGCATTGAACGCTACATTATGAGCTTGAGAAAATCGATTATAGGTCTCCATCATCAACTTCATTGTGAAAGTTTTGCCACAACCAACTGGACCGGTGAGAAAGATTTGAAGCGGAGTCTTCTCATCATCTTTTTACATACGATGTATCGCTTCCAGAATCAAATCGCGCTGACGCTTATTTGTCTGTCTCATTGCTAAACAAGACGAATTGTCTCGGGCATGTTCTCATCTACCTGTTCTTTTGGGTCATTTTTTAACCAAAGTAAAATGTGTGCGTGTGGACTGCCTCTTTGCTGAAACTCTATACGTTTAAAGTACTCTATGACGCGGTATGAACCAAATGGACTGTAACGCGACGACTGCAGCAAAACATTATCGTGTCAACTAATTTGTCAACATACAAGCAAGTAACTGGGTCTTCATGTACAAGGGATGTACGCAAATCAGAACTCATTTCATTCACAGGATCACCTTCCCCCAGCCATTCTTTTTCTTTATCGTGATGCAGTCGATAGAGTAGGCTTTCTCTGCATCCAATATTGCTTCAATCAAATTTTTGTACTTGTCGAGTAGAAACAGTTTCTAGTAACCAACCGCCAAACTTCCTTACAGACCAATCATGTGATTATAGTTTTCGCGATTATGTTCCGTAACAAATTTTGGTGTCGTTAAGAAAATTTTAGAATGACCCCCAGCCCAAAAACATATCTATGTTAAAAAAAGATGGGCAGGAATCTGAATCCAGGCCTACATTTCCTGAATCTTCCTAATTGTTTTGAGTTAGGTTGAGGGCTACAGTTGGCAAGGCAGTGTCAATGACCCACTTCCCAAGACCCCACGGGACAAAGGCTGAGGACAGGTAGTGGCCAAGCAACCCTTTTGTCGTCGTTCAGCAGTCGACCAGTTTCAAGAGCGGTGTTTTTAGCTCATTTTCCACTCTGATGTTGAAATACAGCGAAAAACGGATCTCAAGTTTTCGACATAAATCAGTCGACCAGTTTTAAAGATGTGCGTTATCGACGTTCTTCAACACCTGGTGTGGAAATATGGCGACAGGAGGTGTCGACCAGTTTATGTGTCGACATATTGCCAAGTTCCCGAGTCGTCGACCAGCATCGCGAAAACATAGGTGTATTATTCCAAGAATAATAAACCAAAACGCTGCAAATTTTACACAAGGGTATATTATTCTGTGATATAGGTTACTTGTACAGACATTTAATTGTCAATAAAAAAAAATTTAAAAAAATTTTTTTTGGATTTTTATATTTCAAAAAAAAATTTTTGGGGGGATTTTTTTTCAAAAATGTGTTTTTTCAAAAATTCTGTAATTTTTACTCGAAAAATATTTAACTTCTTGGGATCCTTCAAAAATCCCATTTTTAGCCCCATGAAAGCCCTATAGAACGCCACAGTGAAATCGGATCGTTCCGGGACCCCCAAAAATGGATTCTACGTCCAAAAATACTTCGAAAACGACACCTAACTCGATCCCATAGCCAAAAGCCTTCAAAAACCCCTCCTGTAGCCCCATTTTAGCCCCATAGCGCCCCACGGGTTCGGGCGATCGGACTGAAAACCTTGCGGGCACAACTAGATGGTAAACCAAGTATTTTGCCAAAATTTCAGATTTTTAAAAAAATTCCTACTGCCCAAAACGGCCCTGACGGCGGACGGACATTTCGGATTTTGAATGTAGACCTCTTGAAACGGATAATGTCAAATTTTGAGGCCGATCGGAGTCGTCGACCCGCGTCGCGAAAACATAGGTGTATTATTCCAAGAATAATAAACCAAAAACGCTGCAAATTTTACACAAGGGTTTATTATTCTTTGATATAAGTTACTTGTGCAGAAATTAAATTCTGTGTTAATGAAAAAATTAAAAAAAAAAAACTTTTTTATTTTATTTTTTCAAAAAAGATTTTTTTGATTTTTTTTTCAAAAAATTTTTTTTCAAATTTTCTTTTGTTTTTTACTTGAAAAATATTTGACCTCCTGGGATCTTTCAATCATCCCATTTGTAGCCCCATGAAAGCCCTATAGATCGCCACAGTGAAATCGGATCGCTGCGGGAACCCAAAAAAAAAGGATTCTACATCCAAAAATACTTCGAAAACGACACCTGACTCGATCCCATAGCCGAAAGCCTTCAAAAACCCCAAGTTTCTGTAGCCCCATAGCGCCCCACGGGTTTGGGCGATCGGACTGAAAACCTTGCGGGCACAACTAGATGGTAATCCAAGTATTTTGTCAAAATTTCAGATTTTTTTAAAAATTCCTACTGCCCAAAACGGCCCGGACGGCGGACGGCGGACGGCGTACGGCGGACGGCGGACGGCGGACGGCGGACGGCGGACGGCGTACGGCGGACGGCGGACGGACATTTCGGATTTAGAATGTAGACCTCTTGAAACGGATAATGTCAAATTTTGAGGCCGATCGAAGTCGTCGACCCCCGTCGCAAAAACAGGTGTATTATTCTAAGAATGATAAACCAAAATGTGTTTTGAAACCCAGTAAAACGGCTGGGGACTCGAAAATGCCACTCCTACCCCTTTTCGTCATAATGAAGGGCTCTCCTCCGATACAGACTGCCAGATTGCCTGCAACGTAATCTCAAGAAAACCACTCCATCGCTCAACTAAACGGTTTTAACACCCTTAAACGAAGCTCCGCGCGGTTTCACTGACGTAATTGACAATACTGCCAAATAGCGTTTAAGTCTCTGTTTGTGCGTAGGCGGGAAATCCCGTTGAAATCCCCTCGCGTCCCACTTGGCTTCTCATCCTTCTCCAACTCTGATTAATTTAGTTGAACGCCGAACGAACCCGAAGTTTAATTAATGTTTAATCAAGCGATCTTCCCGTACAGAAGGAATGCTATGTTGGGAGTTGTCAAAGTCTTTAACGGAACTACCTCGTAGCCAACATGCGCAAATTGATGAGAGACCAGTAATTTCTAATTGGGATAATCGATTCCGTTTGGAGTGACATCGCGCTGCGATTGGCAGGATTGGCAGGAAGTTCAGAAAGGAAGTTGTGGGTGTGATGAGATCCCAGAACAAAACGGGAGTTGGATGTTGACGAAAAGACTAATCAGATCGATCGGATCGCCTCATCTGTGTGAGGCCCTGGAGCGCAGACGGTATCTGGCTCTGGGATCAGTAGACCTGGGAGAGACACTGGCGCACCAGGACCTGGTAGGAGGACTAATGAACCTCTTTAGGGTCACAGAATCATAGTAACTCCGAGAGGCAGCACAACACAGGCCTAAGTGCGAGAAGTGCGGTGCCCTTCAGGAACCCACTTCCGAGGGTATGATATTGATCTAATCTTATCAGATGCAGAAATGCTGCAAATTTGGATTCCACAAGGTATGACAATAATTATTATCATTATAATGAGTTCATTGAAACGAGGTCCTGCCGGTTGAGTTGAAGGCGGCGCGTCGGTACGCGGCCTACCGCACGAGGAAGGGCCTCCCCTTTGAGCTGTTTGGGACTGGTTTTTCAGCCGAGGAGCTGCTCCGCCCTGTTGAGGTGAGCCGCCAGCCCGGCGGTGGCAGGGGGAGTGGGAGGCGTCGGGCACCAGCCAGCACACCTTTGCCTTCTTCCCCAGCATCAGGGAGAGGCTTGAGGCCTGTTGCTGGCCACGGGGATTTCCCGGCGAAGCTCTCCTCCCTGGGGTTGATGGCGTCCAGTCGATGCTTCTGTTGTGCCTCCCCAGGTTCTGCGGAGCATATTCTTCGGGAATGCCCTGCGGTTCTCTGCTGAGAGGCTGGCCCTCGAGCGAGTGGCCTTCCCAGATGGGTGGCGGGCAGGCTGGTCCTGTTATGTGGGCACAGCAAGGGCCTTTAAGGCCCTGGCAAAGTTCGCCCACACTATACAGGGGGCAGCCGCTCAAATAAGGCGGCCTTCAGCCCCCAGGCCTAATAGCATTGGAGCCCCTGAGGCAAGTGCTGGTGGCCCTGGACATGAATAAATAGGTCCCCCTTCTGGACTCAGTCGTGGCCAGCATCCAGCATTTGCCTCATTGAAAAGGAAAGAGTTTCTAACATGATGTAAAATAGAAAAAATCAAACTGTATGTTGGGTGTGAGACCAGGAGGTAAAGGTCGGTGTCGGCTGGCTTTAGCCAGCAGGTGGTGGCACCCTAGTCTAGTAAATTGGAGCTCCTCAGCGCGTAGATGTCGAGAAAAGTTTGCTCCATGTGGCGTATCTGAGCATCAAAGTTAAAATAGATTTTCTCTTCGCTTTCATCCTGATATCTTCAAGAAAAAAAAAATCTGTATGTTTCATGTGAGGCTAGATGGGAAAAGTTGGGGGTTGGCAGGACAATATCACCGTAATAAAGTTGGCATCGGAGAGACTTGGTCGAGTTTATCCTTTGTGACTGTTTACCTTTCTTGAGATGTTGGCCCGGTTTATGTGAGATTGTCTCCTGATAGCCGCTGCAGGTAGCGAGAATTTTGGCCCACCGAGTAAAAATTCAGCACCCTTTAAAACCCCCAGATTACAACTTCCTCCAGGAGGGAAGGCCTGTTCTCGCTTGGATCGTAGCTGCTCTACTGTGTGCGTGTCTTCGTATGTGCGCTGTTGTGGGACCCTACGGATCCCAGGTCCTGTTGCCTGTTAGAAGGGATTTTACCCCAAGGAGACAATCCTCTTCACATTCCGAACAAGTAAAATCAGACGCTGATTCGGCAGTAGGAATGACGGCAGGAGGGAGACGAACGAAGCAGAGTCTTGGTCAGTTGCTTGAGGATCGCGAATCAAGAAAGTCACACCACCAGCCCTCGACGCCCTCGTAGCCAACGACATTCGGCACAGGCCACCCTCGTCGCCAACTTTCAACAAATCCATTGTCAAATTTCATTGTTTCTCTCTTGCCTAAATCCGTCGAGGGGTTTGAAGGAACGAACTGGGGACAGGGTAAAAGGGAGGATCGGCAGCTCATAAGGAAGATCCCCTAGTCTCAGATTGACCAAACAAAACAAAACTTGACCAAATAAGACCGTCAATCCAGCTATTTGACACGCCCCATCTGTCTCCTCCCCATCTTGGGAAAGCGGCTCCAAGCCAAGGGAATTGCTCCACAGCTCGAAGGTGCGCCAGAGCAGTTTGGCTTCAGGGCTGCTGTGGAAGCTGTAGACCAATTGAGTCAGTGTGTCGACGAGGCCCCTAGAAGTATGTGCTTGTTGTGTTTCTTGACATCCAGGAGGCATTAGAAGTCTGGCGGCCCCGGGTCCTGGCATGGCTTGTGGATAGACGCTGCTCCCCTTGATAATATACCCTAATCTGCAGCTATCTAAGAAAGGTGAAGATGATTGACCGCACTCTATTGGCTGCCCCCAGGGTTCAGTCTTGGGCCTACACCAGTGGAACCTGTGGAATAGGATCATGAGTGTAGACAGGAGTTAGGCCTATGCAGACGACTGCGCGGTGTTGGTCTCAGATCAATCGCAGAAGACTCAGGTGATCAGAGCCACTTGGGGCGATGGCTTCCATCATTCAAGTTAACGTCATTGGCACATGTGTGCATCGACATTAAAGGGGCCAAAGTCCCAAAACATGGTACAAACAGTCGAAAATTTGCTTTTTGAGGTTTTAACCTAATCTTCACGCGCTCTAGTGGACGTAACAGTAGAGCCAGTGTAGCGTACTGGTTAACGGATGTTACAGGTGTACATGCACAAAATTAGTTCATAATTCTTTAATAGGTTTGTTATTAATTGTGTTGTGTGTTTGGGGGAAGGCCTCCAGTGAAACTGGGATTTCGCCCCAGGTGTCTTTGAAGGAAGATGAAGGGAGTACCTGAATATCCCTGCCCAGGGCATAACACGATATGTCGCGAGCTGCTGACCTGGGAGGCGGTATCGAGGCATAAAAGGGAGCGACCTCCAGACCGGCAAGGAAGTGTCGTGACAGTCTGGAATGCGTTGGTCTGCGGAAGGGAGTAGGGGAATCTAATATTGAAGATGAGAGGTCACCTTCAACCTCTCCCTAGATCCGCAGCTAACACGGAGACCAGAGGGTTCCCCAGACGAAATTTCGTAGTCCTTGGTATCAGTCAAAAATGCACAGCGTGGAATCTTGTTGCATCAATAAGAATAGTCGGTCAGTGAAATGATAGCTCGCCAAGGAAATCTCGAGAGAAACTGGACTTCCCGATCACGCCACCGAGAGTGGCGCTTCCCTTGGTTCACTATGGAACCACTAGCAGCTCTGCCCGGCGAATTTAGGAGAAGAGTTCAGGCCATGCGGCTGCAGCTAGAAACAAATGTTATGAGTGAAAACTGTAGGAAAGTTTGTCTACTTTAAGTTAGTATAGAGAAACTGTTGCGCTAAACCGCTTACTTTTCGAGTTGCATGCCAACAACAACTAGAAAATAGTGAGAATTTTGCAATTTTGTCAAGGTTCTGGGCATTCTTTCTATAAGAGAACCTCGGATTCGTGTTCATCGGACCTAAAAACTTACAGAATCGTAGAGATTGAAATCTCTGGGGTTGTTACAACCACAAAACTTTCCGCTCGGCCAAAACAAATCGTCTGAACGCTTTTAGAAGCGAAAATATTCGGATGAGCTGATCCTTCCGAGCACTTTCACGAAGATATTCACACATTAGTCATAGCAATCAATCGTGTTGCTCTTACGTTCAATTTCGTGAAGAGCCCTGCCAGGCAAGTCTCCTTCGTAAGCTCAGATAAACAACAGATAAAACGAGCTCCAAAAACTGCCACAGTCGGGATCACATTTGCTATCCACTTTTTTTTACCATCTTTCGCGTAAAAAGAAGGTTCGCATAAAAGTCGAGCACGTTCCAAACGGCTCTTGGCTCGTAACTGTTGTCGCAATAACCCGAGTTATTAAGCATTAAAAAAAACTACGGCTCAGTACAGCGTAAATTCAAACATGACGTTTCGTAACTTCATTGAGGCCCGGAAAATCCGCCTGATTACAAATCTCGATTATTTCCTTGTGTTATCGCGCGTCATTCCCGTTATGTTGGGAGGAGGCTCGCATTCGAAAATGCAACAGACGGGCGATGCAATTAGAATAACAAATGAGAGAAGGCTCCTGTTGGGAATCAACTCATTAAAGCGTCACAGTTAGGTAAATTGGATTACATTCGTAACTCAACGTCCACATGAATCAACAGAGATTGACGGAACCGAATACCGAGTTAGAACGAAAAGTTGATGTGGAAATTAGCAAAACCTACTTCGGCGATGGAAATCGAATCAAATGCTATTGTTACGAGGTTGGATTCAGACATGTTAGAAATTTCAAGTGTCACAATGAGAACTTTTTTTTTTTTTTTAAATAAATACCGATACTTTTCATACAAAGTATCTTGAGTATCGATTCTGTTTTTCCAGTACAAAAGATGCACATTTTACATTAGGGTTTATTATAATAAGAATTATTCTTCGATATAAATAATTTAATATGCACAATTATTGTGCAAAAACTAATTCTATACCTATCAATCAAAATCTTGAAACGTATAATGTCGAATTCTCAAGCCCATCAAAATTTTCGAACCCCGTCGCGAACACATTCTAAGAATAATAAACCAAAACTTGAGCTAATATTCATCAACTTAATATCTTCCGTGTGATCATCAGATGTGAACATTACTACTGCGTAAAGGAACTGAAGTGAAAGTGCTCATTTCCAACATTTGGAATTTGAAATCAACGATTAAACTCCTTTGAACCTGACAATGTTGAAATTTGAGCTGAAACACTAAAAAAGTCCAGGTAACTTCTGTGTGATGCTCTGAAGTGCTAATCACTACTGTGTGATATAACTGGAGTAAAAGTGCTCATTTCTCATCCATGGAATTTGAAGACAGCAATGGGACTCCTTTGAATCTGACATCCTTGAATTTTGAGGTGTTACACAAGAAAATATAACTTCTGTGAGATTATGTGATGTGATCATAACTACCTTATGATGGAACTGAAGGAAAAGCACTCATTTCTTACATCTGTAGATTATGAGCACACTGATAATACTCAATCAATCAATCAATCAATAATTTTTTATTGCCGAAGCCAACACTGACATAGTAATACTACTTGGATCCTGACATATTTTGGCTTTCAGGTGTCACAAAGAAAATATAACTTCTGAGTGATGCTCTGAAGTGATCATTACTACTGTGTGATGGAGGCTCCATCATGGAGCTGAAGTAAAAGTGCTTAGTATCTCTTACATTCATGGAATTAGAGATGTAACTATCGGAGAAAAATATCGATATTCGATATATCGATATTTGAAAAATATATCATTTTAGTAATCCGATATATCGTATAAAAATATCGATATATCGTATATTTTTCAAAAATTAAAAAAAAAATCCATTTAAATGACGATTTCTGTTGTCTAGCTCTTCACTTCTACTATAGAATAATCGTTCTCCCCCTAAAAACGTTCCAATTGAAAAAACAAACTTTCCTGAAAAAGAAAAACTGTGGGTTGGTTACTAGAAACTGTTTCTACTCGACAACCAAAATTTGTGACGACGAGTTTACAGTAAACATAATAACATTGAATCATGGATGTTATCCATGATTCAATGTTTTTCCGTGAAGCGGAGAATTTCCAGGGTTTTTTTTTTTTTTTTTTTCGCTTATTCTACAGAAGTCACTGGAATATAATATATATTATGGATTATGGAATGTTTTCGAAACACAGGAAACACGCAGCTCTTTCACGGGTAGATACATGCAGAATTCGCAATTATCAAAACATTTTGATGAGAACATCCCATCAGAGCGATCACCTGGTTGTATGTGATTCAAAATTCAGTTTCCTGCATCTTCTTAGATCGAAGATACTCTGGCTGGTGTTTCGGATTTATTTCGGCACTTATCAGGAGAACAAAATATCGGTTCCCAATACTGTAAAAATAATATCGATGTATCGGAGGAAAAAATATCGATATATCGCCGGGAAAATATCGATATTTCGATATTCGATTTTAAACATCCCTACATGGAATTTGAATGCAGCAATGGGAATCTCCTTGAATCTGACATCCTTGAATTTTGAGGTGTTACACGAGAAAATATAATTTCTGTGAGATTATCTGATGTGATCATTACTCCTATGTGATGGAACTGATGTAAAAGTCGGAACCTATACTTATTTCTAACATCTTGGATTTTGAGCATTCTGATAAAACAAGGGGAGGATGGGGTAATTAGAGGCAGGGGTTATAGGAGACATGAGTATTTTAAAACAGCCCGCGAAAATCTTATCTAAAGTTTGAGCGGGTAGGGGGGACCACAGCTGCGAAACTTACGAAAGCGCCTTCTTTCAACTACAGGTTACATCCTGTGATAGCTTCGTCCGGCAAACAAGGAGGCCCTTCGATCTTGTCAAGTTTTTCCAGACGTGTCTGATGGGATTCTGTTTATATCAATCTGCCGCATTTCTGTACGACGACTACTTCTATATTTATTACGATAACGTCTTTTTGGGTTCTTGGATCTTGGATTACGATAGTTCTAATTTCCCCCAGCTGGGGCAATTGAGGACAGCCTGTCTCTCGTTTGTTGAAAAAATGAAGGTTTTCATGTTGCTATCTGTTTGTCTGGAGTGCCCTTCGATGATGAATGTTTTTTTTCTTTTGGTTTAATATTCTTGAAATAATACTAATTATAATAATCACAACGGAGGTCGAAAATTCAGATCGGCCTGAAAATTTGACATTATCCGTGTCAAGATGTCTAGATTCCAAAAACGAAATGTCCGTCCGCCGTTTTGGGCAGTAGGAATTTTTTTTAAAATCTGAAATTTTGGCAAAATACTCTTTTTTCCATCTAGTTGTGTCCACAAAGTTCTCAGCCCGATCGCTCAGACCCGTGGGGCGCTATGGGGCTATAATGGGGCAACGGGAGGGTTTTTGTAAGGTTTTCGACTATGGGGTCGAGATAGGTGTCGTTTTCGATGTGTTTTTGAACGTAGAATCCATGTTTTGGGGGTCCCAGAGGGATCCGAGTTCACCGTGGGAATCTATGGGGCTTTCATGGGGCTAAAAATGAGATTTTCGAAGAATCACAGGAGGCCAAATGTAAAGTAGTTTTACGAGTAATTTTGGACGCAAAACCCTTTTTTTCGAGGTCCCACATCTCTTCAAATATCATTCAACAAAATCAGACAGTGCCGTTTTGGGCAGTAGGAATTTTTTTAAATCTGAAATTTTGGCAAAATACTCTTTTTACCATCCAGTCGTGCCCGCGAGGTTTTCAGCCCGATCGCTCGAACTCGTGGGGGCTCTGTGGGGCTAAAAAAGGGCTACGTGACGTTTTTTTAATGTTTTCGGCTATGGGGTCGAGTTAGGTGTCGTTTTCGAAGTACTTTCGAACGTAGAATCCATTTTTGGGGGTCCCGGAGGGATCCGATTTCACTGTGGGGATTTATGGGCCTTTCATGGGGCTACAAATAGGATTTTTGGAGGATCCGCGGGAGGACAAAATTATTTAATAAGCTGTCGTTTTCCGAGCAATTTCGGACGCATAATCCATTTTTCGAGAACTCATACCGACCCGAACATTGTACAGATTTTTTTTTTAATTTTATTTATTTATTTATTTTATTTTTATTTTTTTTAATTGTTGCAAAAATATTTCCTTACTGACACAGAATTAATTTGTGCACAACTTACCAACATCGAAGAATAATAAAGACTTGTGTAAAATTTGCAGCGTTTTTGGCTTTGTCTCCATGAAAATATAACTTCAGTGAGTGATCATTGCCACTGTTAGTTTGATGAAACCGAAATCCAAATTCGCAGCGTTTTTGTCTTCATCTGATCAATGTTTTCTTCAATATATATTGTATATTGCTTATTAAGCCCCGTTATGTTCCGGGTAAAATGTTCAGCTTTTTAAAGAGTCAAATTTGTTTCAATCTCAGTCCGTATTTGTTCAGCGAGTTCTTCGAGAGCTAAAACACGATAGATATGCCTGGATTTTATATGCTTCAGAATATTACAATATATGCAGAAATGATTAAATAACAATCAAATCTGTCTTTCAAGTGGCCGCTGAGCGACGTGGGATCCAAATCTTAACCACACCGAAGAGATTGTGATGTTGTGGTTGTTGTCGCCGCCTAAACGGGCCCGCGTTTCGTCCCCGCTAAGAAGGAAGTCATTTTAATCAAACCCGAACGCGTTCCGTTTGTTCAACTCGAGCCTCCCTAAGGGCGATCACGTGTTATGGCCTCAACAGCCTTACGATGGCAAATTGACTCTCGTTAGCGTTTGACACGATTCCACTCCCAGGAAGGAAACGGGCGACGTCCGCCGACTGAACCCGCTTTGGGAGGAGTTCTTCTGAAGTTGGCAAGCCTGACCTGAAACAATTCCTCAGGTAACTCCAGGAGCCAAACTTTGAACAATATGATTGATTCTCTTCGAATAAAAGGGGAATATTGGCGGTGTTAACTGGAGTAGAAAAATTACCACGAAATGCGATTAATCGACGCAACAATTTTATACAATTGCCGGCGGCGTTAATCGGATTTCAGTGTTGACACGGGGCATCAAATCCTCTAAAACTATTATTTAGCCGGCACCCTTTTGAAAACGTTCTTTGAGCCCGCTGATTTGGCGCTTTCAAGCGAAATGAGCAATTAAGGGGCTTCAGATGGGGGTTTTGAAGCATTTCCAGGGGTCGGGTGGGGTTTTTTTGGGGAGACTGGTGGGGTTTTTTCACGAATTTCAGCAAGGAGGGTCGAGTAAGGTGTCGTTTGCAAAGTAATTTTGAACGTAGAATCGATTTTTACAGGATTCAAACCTGTCCTCCCCTGTGGGGCGGTATGAGGCTTCTAAGGGGCTGTATGTGAGGGTTTTGATGGGCTTTTGCCAGTGGGTCGAGTGAGGTGTCGTTTTCGAAGTAATTTTTGACGTGGAATCGATTTTTTGAGATCTCAACTCTGTCCTACTACACTGTGGGGCTGTACGGGGATTTTAAGGAGCTTCAGATGGGTTTTTTTTAGTGTATTTGTGTGTTGAGTGGGGTGTCGTTTTCGAAATAATTTTGGGGGTAAATCGATTTTTTAAGGTCTTAACCCAGTCTTACTACCCAGTGGAGCTGTATGAGGCGTCTAAAGAGCTGTAACTGGTTTTTTTTATGGGCGTTGGACAGTGGGTCGAATATGGTGTCGTTTTCGAAGTAATTTTGGCCGGTGAATCGATTTTTCGAGGTCTCGACTGTGTCCTATTACACTTTGAGGCAGTATGAGGCTTCTAAGGAGATATAAGTTGGGGTTTTGAATGGCGTTGGCCAGTGGGTCGAGTGAGGTGTCGTTTTCAAAGTAATTTTGGACGTAAATTCCATTTTTAGAGGTCTCAAATATGCCCTATTAAACTGTGGGGCTGCTTGAGGCTTCTAAGGGGCTATATGCGGGTCGAGTAAGGTATCATTTTCGAAGTACTTTTGGATCTGGAACCGTCTTTCAGAGGCCTCAACTCTGTCCTACTACACTTTGGGCTGTAAAAGGCGCTACATGTGGGATCTCTAACGAGATTTTGTCAGTGGGTCAAGTGAGATGTCATTTTCAAAGTAACTTTCGATGTGGAATCCAATTTAGGGGGTGCCAGAAGGATCCTATTTCACAGCAGGGATGTATGGCGCCTTCACGGGTCCACTCATTGGGGTTTTGAAGGATGCGAGGAAGTCGAATAGAATTTAATCTAATAGAACAGAATCTAATCTACATATTAAGTAGAGTAGGTGGGAATATAAAATACATATTAATAATATGTAGTTTAGATTCCCATCTGTAGTTACTAACTACATAATATTATTATGTAGTTTTGGGACTCCGAAAAAAGGATTCTTCGAATAAATAAATAATTCGAAAAACTACAATGTAGTAATAATTACTACAAAAAACTATTAGTAACAATTACTACAAAAAATTATTTTTATTTATAAATAAGGTTGTGAATTAATTCACATCATGCTTTGTTGGAGAATGTGAATTAATTCATACTTTAACTATTTGTAAATGCGAATGTGGATTAATTCTAATTCACAACTGTAAATGTGAATTCATTCACAACTTTTTGTAAATTTCATTAAATTCACACAAAAAATTTAATAATTCACAAAAAATGTAAAAAATTACAAAAAATCCTATTAATTTTTTTTTTTTTTAAATTCACAAACAATTAGTGAATTTTTTAAAGTTCAAAGTATGAGAATTAAAATAAAATTCGCGGAAATTAAGTGGTTGGAAATAGCCAAAAAAAATTATATTCATCGGTTATTATATTACCGCGAATTTGATTTTAATTCGCCGTAAATAAATAAAAAAAATTACATATTTAGTTGTGAATTTTGTTAAATTCACAAATTATTAAATAATTTTTTTATTTGATAATTAAACAAATTTTGTGAATTAAAAAAACAAACACTAATTTAATTAAGTGTGAAAAAACATTCACGAATTTAAAAAACAAATCAAATTATTTGTGAATTTAAAAAAAAAAATTCACAGGATTTTTTTTTGTAATTATTTACATTTTTTGTGAATTATTTATTATTTTTTTGTGAATTTAATTACATTTACAGAAAAAAGTTGTGAATTAATTTAGATTCGCATCTACAAATAGGTAAAGTATGAAATTCATACTATGAATTAATTCACATTCACAAACAAAGCATGATGTGAGGGGAGGGCCAGGACTCCGTCCCGTCCCCTCATTAGTCAGTGGCATCGGCTTAAGAAAAGTATAAGATTCCGTCCCGACCCACCTGAGTCGGCTTAGCAAAAATGAAGGACTCCGTCCGAAGAGGCTAAAGAGAAAGTAAGGACTCCGTCCCTCCAACATCTGTCTTTGAAACTTGATTTTTATTAAAAATAGAATCATTTAAAATAATGTCATGTCACGGAAAAAAAACCAAGAAAGTCACATAATATGACCTAATATTATTAGGTAATAGTACACGTATCAATGGTGCAAGGAATCGCCATAAAATACAAGTCACTTTGACGACATGCAACGTACGGAAGTAGTTGGTAAATATTATTATTGTAAATCAACAAAGGAAATCACGTTAGCAATACGGACTTCTTGAAGTGACGTGAACAGGGGTTGCCTTGTTCCACGTGTTTACGAGAAAAAAAAAGATCGCTGGCGCTCTGGCGGCTGCGTGCCCAACTGCTCGACGCCCAGCAAGACGAGGTGTGACGTCAAAATTTAATATGCCCGGCTTTCATTTCAAAATCTCTAACATTTCGAAAACAGCTCAGCACGTACCTATACGGATTTTCGAACTAAAAATTTGGGGTTTAAAGGGTGCTGAATCCGAATATGTTGTCAGAAATGCTGAATTCCAACCTTTTCAAGAAGCCCAATGGGCTATCCTGACACCAACACTTTGTGGCGCGAAAACCATCGACCAGCAACATCTCATTGCTTCGTTCACTGAACAACGTCTCAAGTTGCCGAATCGACATCGCACACATTGAAAAACAGTGACATACCTAGTGAAGTAGGAACTGGGCCAGAAACGATTATTTAGCGATAAGATTGCGAAGCAACGGAAGCAAAGTGCATGGTGATATCTAGTTTGTTTATTCTTGAAGCCAATCCCAAGTTTCTCCCATCGCAGCCCCTGGACGGAGTCCTCACAAATTACTTGGCCGTATGTAATCCTACCGGACGGAGTCCTCAAAAATTTTTAAGCCGGTGTGAAGTGGAATCGATTAGCGTCCCTGATTTAATAAGGGGGCGGGACGGGGAGTGTACAAACTCCGTGCAGTCATGTACAAACTCCGTGCCACCGTCAAATTAGGAATGTACAAACTCCGTGCCTCTACCTATATGCAGTCCCATGGAGGAAAGAAAAGGAGATTCCTCTTCATAGGAAATCGCGTCCAGCCCTTCATGCCTGCGCCCGCAACGCTATCTGCTGGATCTCATTTTGGAGGTGGCCTTTTTTATCAGGTCGCACTTATTTTGCTAGGGTGAGCCACTGTTTGTTTACTGACTTGGAAAACTTGATGGTGCGATCTATTTTTCCTCCTGAGGTTCTCCTCAGTGGTTCCCTCCTGCGTTCTCTTCGTGAAAACAACATTGCTTATAACTTCACTGTTAATTCATCTATTATTTTCGCGGGATAACTGCTTTTGAAAGCTGGTTGTGGTGAGTTTCCCAAATCTTCTCTTCTACCGCTCTCTGTGATTGTTGAGGTTCAACACAATCAGACGGTTCACTTAAATGAAATCCAGCAGGTCGCAGCAGCGTCGGTTTCGCCCCACAGCCGCGGACGCAAGTTAACGTAGAAGAGGAATCTCCTTTTCTTTCCTCCATGATGCAGTCCTTTTAGCGCTACCCAGGGTGCACCTCGAGAAGGCGAACTGATTCACACCGCAACAGCCTCTCGGAAAATCGCGAGTTGTCAAAATGTTGTCCGAGAGATCTTGCTCGAAGAGTATGCAAGCATCTGCTGCCTCAGAATTTCCTCTTTTTTCCTGATTTCGGCTGATTTTTCGGGCTTCGACCGCATTTTTACGTAAGTCGTGGCCTGAATGTCCTTAAGTGCTTCAATAAACTTGAAGATGTGCGGATGACTTTTGTGGAACATTTGATTAAATTTGGAGTGAAAAGCCTCACAGCTATTCGTCGTCCAAGCCGTGGAACAGGAAAATTCGCTCCAGAGAGTGGGTGGAAATGAGGCATCGTCAGCTATGTACGTGTCTAACAGGTAATCCAAAAATTTGTCGAGTTTACTTACTGTGGCCGAAAATCAGCCTCGAACACGGTCCAACCTCCGAATTGACGTTTTTATATTCTGGGACGAGCCATTCGTTCTGGATTCGTCGCCACCAGCTTTGACATAAGTGTACCTACCTGCCTGTAGGCCGCACGGAATGGGCCACGGAACTAGGTCAGAGAAATGGGAAAATTCGGCCGAACATAGTTGAACTAGTAATGAGCAAAGTAACTACTCAGTACAGTTAGCACTGAGAAATTAGGTGTCTGAGCAGAGGAAATCACTAGTGAATATTTGGCGTTTTGAATTTTCCCGCGGTGCAACTATAACTAATCTGCCAGAGTGCGCTAGCATAAGAAGGGACCGACGGGAATCTGCCAGAGGTGACGGCGGAAATGGCGGCCGTGAGCAGCCAATGAGAGAGTAGCGCCACTTTTCCCTCCAGATTCAAAGTTGAAATTTTCGACAGTGCCCTGGAAATTTGTATTACACCTTAGGAGCCCAAAACTCACTGCTATGCCTTCAAATTATGAAGTTCTTTCAGAAAAAAGTATTATTCGACAGTCGGTTCCGGGGCCCATTTGTACTCTACCCTTCGAGCCCCCCGCACGGAGATTGTATTTTTGCTTCCGACGACGGGGATTATCCGCACGGAAATTGTACATAGCCGCGGGACGGAGTCCTAAGCCTCCCGATGTGAGTTAATTAGTTCACAACCTTATTTATAAATAAAAATGTGCCCCACTCTGCTGATGAATACACTGTAGTTTTTAGAATTTTTTGTTTATTCTATCTAATTAAGCATTGTAAAAGATTCAGAAATTTTTTATGAGTAATTATACCTATTTTAAAATACATAGGTATTTATTACCCATTTTTTTAAACAAAAAAACTATAAATTGTTGCACAACTTATTATTTATAAATGCTGCAAATTTAAAGAACAGTTTATTATTTTTTATAAAGAATAGTAAATAGTTCTTTTTAAAATTTGCAGCATTTTTCTTCCGTCAAAACGCTTCACGCTTTGTCTCTCGTTCGCCAAATTGATGATACTGTTGAGGTTCGCCCTTCGTGTAAAATGAGACGGATCCTGTTTTATTCACCGGTACGGCCCGTGATTGATGGAAGTCCATCTCCGTAGGCAAATCCCTCCACAAAACCCCCTCGCCGATTGACTTTCAAACGAAAAACCCGCCCCGGCCGATAAAAAGTAACCCCCACACCCCGAACAAATGTCACTTCTTTTTTTTTCTCTTCGACGGGGTTGTTCGAGTTGGGTATCGTGTTTTCTCACGTTTGGACGGCATGGGGGCGATTTCAAATTAACTGTCCGTACAGCCTGCAAGTCTTCCCAGGCCGCAGACAGAAGCAATTCCAAAGGAGATAGTAAAACTGATCACGTTTCGTATTTTTCACGTTTCAACGCTAAAACCGACTTGTTTCTTCTCCGAGTTGTCGTAATTGTTTTTGCGCACTTTCTTCGTCTTCTACAACTCGTCCAACACTAGTCTCTCAAATACTGCCGTGAAAATTGTTACAAGAACGACATTGTGTCGATTTTTTAACGTGTGTCTTTTTCAAATGAAAAATAAATTTGATTCCGAATTAAAAAGTAATAAAAAATTTAAAAAATTTAATCGAGGGCTCAAGTTTGTGGTTTGACGTCACATTGCACCAATACGACCACAATAACACTAAAAAAAAAAAAAATTGCAAAACATATCCAACATCGACTTACTTGGAACCATCAATCCATAGCACAATTTTACTCACCTGTAAAAAAGAAAAAAAAAGTTATCACGTTTCAGTTATCCCACCACAGAATACTCAACAATAATCAAAATTATTGGCGTCATAGAAATTAATCAATTACTGATTCCTGCTGTCCAAGATAGTCAGCCTTCCTTCCGTCGTTTTTTATGCTACCATCAAGTTCATAGACGGTTTAAAAATAAACGCTGTTATGACAACAACAAAAATAATAATAATAATGGGTCTTTTAGGGAGTAATTTAATAAGGGTGTACTAAGGAGTAATTTATTAGGGCTAATATATTAAGGCTGGCATCTGTTTTTAGCGAATACTGGACACACCGAGATGAAATGTTGGAATTCACGAGACAAGTAGAACTATTCTATTTTTTTTTAAACAAATATACCGATTTATCATAATAACATTATGATAAATTGATAACATATAACGGTTTGTGTATGTATGTTTTTAAGTAATTATTTTAATTGATAAAAAAAAATAATAACGTAATCATCAATTCTCAAGGGTAGCATTTCATTGAATTAAAGAAAAAAAAAAATTTAAAAAAAAACAAAAATTTTACACAAGTGATTTTTATCTTCTAATATAGGTAATTTGTGCGAACATTACTAAGTTATGTTGACAAAGGAAAAGTACCTAAGTAGGTAAGTCTTGTCAACAAAAGAAAATTGTCAACAGAAGAAATTTTTGAAAAAAAACAACAACAAAAACTGGACGTTGTTTGGACAGTTGAGGGACCTTGAAAATGGATTACACATCCAAAATTACTCGAAAAATATTTGACTTCCTATGATCCTTCAAAAATCCCATTTGTAGCCCCATGAAAACCCTGTAGACCGCAACAGTGAAATCGGATCGTTGCAGGACCCCCAAAAATGAATTCTACGTCCAAAAATACTTCGAAAATGACACCTAACTCGATCCCATAGCCAAAAGCCTTCAAAAACCCCGTCTCGTAGCCCCATTTTAGCCCCAGAGCGCCCCACGGGTTTGGGCGATCGGGCTGAAATCCTTGCGGGCTCAACTAGATGGTAAACCGTGGTGAACCGGGTGAATTTTGTCAAAATTTCAGAGTTTTAACACACTTAACTAAGGCGCACATTGAGCTGCGTGGCGCAGTCGGCGCAGCACAGCGCAGGGCAGAGCAGCACAGGGAAATGGGCAGGGCAGCACAGTGTCCAGCGCACATTGGATAGCAGTAACTGCTCAACTCAACTGTTGAGTGAGCGAAGTGACGAAGTGAGGTCCCAAGAAGTCTGGCGAGAAATTTCATTAAATGAAAAATTTTGCTTTTGGTGTATTATTCTTGGAATAATACACCTCTGTAATATCGATGGGGGTCGACAACTCTTGGAATCGGCCTCAAAATTTGACATTATCCGTTTCAAGAGGTCTACTTCCCAAAACCGTAATGTCCGTCCAACGTTTTTTAAATCAGAAATTTTGAAAAAATACTCGGTTTACCATCTAGTTGTGCCCACAAGGTTTTCAGCCCGATCGCCCAAACCCGTGGGGCGCTATGGGGCTAAATTTGGGCTATGGGAGGGTTTTTTAAAGACTTTTAGCTATGGAATCGAGTTAGGTGTCGTTTTTGAAGTTTTTTGGACGTAGAATCCATTTTTTGGGGGTCCCGGAACGATCTGATTTCACTGTGGGGATCTATAGGGCTTTCATGGGGCTACAAATGGGATTTTTGAAGGATCCCAGGAGATCAGATATTTCCCGAGTGAAAAAAATGTTTGAAAAAAAGTGTTTTTGAAGAAGAAAAAAGTTTTTCAACAATATTTTTACTGTCACAGATTTCATTTTTGCTCATTTCAATTAATTATGTAACTTCTGACAAAAACGGGTTCATTTTGGTTTATTATGCAAATGAAAAATTGACCGGGAAGCGAAAACTGCGCGACACGTGCGACTGTGCTTCACGTTTTCTGTCTCTCTTCCACAAGTGTCACGTAGGCGAGTGGGGCGCAGATCTGCTCTGCCCTGCGCTGCGTCTCAATATGCGCGGTTCCATTGAATCCTGTGGTTCACAAAACACTGCCCTGCTCTGCGCTGCGTGAACTGTGTCACCTGCGCCTCAATGTGCGCCGGGCCTTACTACTGCCCAAAACGGCCCGGACGGCGGACGGACGTTTCGGGTTTAGAATGTAGGAATTTAGGTCTTGAAACGGATAATGTCAAATTTTGAGGCCGTTTGGATTCGTCGACCCCCGTCGCGAAAACATAGGTGTATAATACAATAATAATTATTCCAAGAATAATAAACCAAAATCATTAAAAAAACACTGAAATCTGAAACCCCAATATAATGAAATTTTTAATTAAATTAATACTGGGGTTTCACGTTTTAGTCTTTTAGGATTTTTATTATCCTCTTTCATTTCTTTTTCTTCCAAATTATCTTCCTTTTTTTCCCGCATTCGGGGGATCGAAGACGCCCCTCGGTTTCTTATAAAATGGTATAAAATTAGTAAATAAGTGCAAATTTTGCACTATCATATTATCGTTATCAGCAGGTAATGAAGTCGACATCTTCTTCCGGTAGCCGTAAGGTTTTGCTTCGCAGGAGAAACGCTATGGCGAATGATGGTTTTGTTTTTGTTTGTTTGTTTTTGTTTTTTTTTCAGAGAGAAATAAGTGCTAATGAGTTTCGACCTGAGTGTTCAAGTATCTACATAGGAAATTCATACAGCTTCACGCGGAACATCGCATACATTCGCCAATGAGGTCGAGTCGAGTGACGTTTTCCGAGTAATTTTGGACATAATCCATTTTTCTGGGTCCGAGATCTGTCCATTTGTTGATCCCAGCCTATATTCACTGTACCTCCGGGGACCCCCCCCCCCCCCAACTTGTCCGTTCTCAAATTTGAGATGGGGGATTTTTTTCCAACACCTCCGAGATTTATTTTATTAGAGAGGCTATAAACAGGGGGGATTTTTTTAATCCTAGCGACGCCCAAAATCCAAAATCTTTCGAGAGAAGGAGTCAATTATTTTACAACCTATTCAACAAAAATCGTGAAAGAATTTTTTTTAAAAATTTTGATAAATGCACGACACATCGATTTTTTTTTTTTTTTTACGATAAAATTAATTACTTAAGCGAGTTTTTAAAATATCGATAAATCAAAAAGTGATATAATTTTACGATGTAGTTATACGGCAGCCCACGCATTTCCAAACGAGCAACCAAATACTCAGAAGAAATATTTTGCTGTCATCACAAAAACCGTGGTTGTCAGCCATGACTCATATTGCGAACCTCGAAAAGGTAAAAAAAAAACCTTCTGGGTACTTTAGTGTCCTCCATAACCCAACAAACAGTCAATTTCCGCTCTTTCTTTTCTCAATAGGCCAGCGATATTAAAAACCCGCGATATGAAAGCGTCCATTCCGGGGGCTCAATAAAGCGCCGGTTGAGTCGGAGAGAAATTCGGGCTCCAGGAAATGCGATAGTCGTATCGGCGGAGTGATAGTGAAAAGAGGGAACGAGCCGTGGGGGGACACTAGGTTGGCACTATTGACACTGATAATGTTGGTATTCACTCCGCGGTGGCGTTTTTTTTTGCCTGACGAGGTTCCAACTAGGCTGTAATGCCAAGACGGAGAAGGCTGATTGGCTGGTTGAAGAAGTAGGAAAAACGCTGCAAAGTTTACACAAGGGTTTAAGATTCTTTGGTATAAATTATCAAAAAATTAATTTTGCCAATAAAAATTACCTAGTTTTAAAAAAAGTATAAATACGGGAATAATTTCCGTAATCATACAATTTTGGTGTATTATTCTTGGAATAATGCTATGTTTTCGCGACGGAGGTCGACGACTCCGATCGCCCTCAAAATTTGACATTATCCGTTTCAAGAGGTCTACATTCAAACTCCGAAATGTCCGTCCGCCGTCCGGGCCGTTTTGGGCAGTAGGATTTTTTTTTTTTAATCTGAAATTTTTACAAAATTCGCGGTTTACATCTAGTTGTGCTCGCAAGGTTTTCAGCCCGATCACAAAAACCCGTGAGGCGCTAACGGGCTACCATGGGGCTACGGGAGGGTTTTTGGTTTATTATTCTTGGAATAATACACCTGTTTTCGCGACGGAGGTCGACGACTCCGATTGGCCTCAAAATTTGACATTATCCGTTTCAAGAGGTCTACATTCTAAATCCTAAATGTCCGTCCGCCGTCCGGGCCGTTTTGGGCAGTAGGATTTTTTTTTTTTTAATCTGAAATTTTGGCAAAATACTTGGTTTACCATCTAGTTGTGCCCGCAAGGTTTTCAGTCCGATCGCCCAAACCCGTGGGGCGCTATGGGGCTAAAATGGGGCTACAGGAGGGGTGTTTTGAAGGCTTTTAGCTATGGGATCGAGTTAGGTGTCGTTTTCGAAGTATTTTTGGACGTAGAATCCATTTTTGGGGGTTCCGGAACGATCCGATTTCACTGTGGCGATCTATAGGGCTTTCATGGGGCTAAAAATTGGATTTTTGAAGGATCCCAAAAAGTTAAATATTTTTCGAGAAAAAATTAAAGAATTTTTGAAAAAACACATTTTTGAAAAAAAAATCCCCCCCCAAATTTTTTTTTTTGAAATATAAAAATCCAAAAAAATGTTTTTAAAAAATTTTTTTTATTGACAGAATTAAATGTCTGTACAAGTAACCTATATCAAAGAATAATAAACCCTTGTGTAAAATTGCAGCGTTTTTTTTTAAAGGCTTTTGGCTATGGGATCGAGTTAGGTGTCGTTTTCTAAGTATTTTTGTACGCAGAATCCATTTTTTGGGGTCCCGCAACGCTCCGATTTCACGGTTTCCAAAAAATTTTTCATTGACAGAGTTAAATTTCTGCAATTTTGGGTACGAATTACTCCTAGTGATTGGACAGATGTGGGACGTCAAAAATGACATCTACGTTCAACATTACTAGGAAAACGTAAGATTGGGTTCCTCGTGGCGTCCCGCCAGGCGAGAGGTTATTATCTGATATACCCGATGCGGCCCGAAGGTGATGAGAAAACATAAGCCACTACATAGGTACCTCTGGTAGGTCCTATCGATAGGGCGATCGCTCTATCTGCCATCACTCCGTCCCTCCAGCTTTAGCAATCTGCCGCTCCGAAGCAAATGATGCTAACGACCTACTGCACTCCCCAGAAGTATGTCTACCTGCAGGAAGCGTTTGACAACGTATGGTGGCCACAAGCCATGGCGGATCTAGTGAGATGAGCCACTTGAGCTTTGCATTGATTGAAACATCCTTTCAACTGCTCCAGCCGCAATTTTTTGACCACTTTTGGAGCAACGTTTTGGTGATATCAGATTTTCCTCATGCTATGCTCGCCGAGCTAAATTTTAAAAGAATGTGAGGAGCCCTCCACAATTAATAACGATTGTAAATAACTTGTAATGACTAGAGATAGTAATAAAGAAAAGGAAGCAGAAAGGAAAAGAGAGGTACGGCGCTCGCCTCTCGGAGAAGGCGCAGGCCTTCCCAAAGAGGGCCTCCCACCAAGGGGACTCAACCCCCTTCTTGGCAACTGCCAAAGAGGGGGGCGCAGGTAGTATAATAGTTTATATTATAGTATACTATATTATAGTCCCTGGCGCCAGCGGCTGGTAGTATATATATATATATATATATATATATACTATATAGCGCTGCCAGGCTGCCAGCCGGAGGACTTCATTCAAGTGTTTCTCTTGAAATCATCAAGTAGTCTATTCTATCCTTACGTCACACAAGCTTTGTGTGTGTTTAACTTAACCTTATCCCTTCAGGATAGCTATCTTCCTTAGGGCTCGTAACATAGGCTGGCTCCCAATAGCTGTGAGATCCGCCTCAAATTAGACAGGCTGGTCGTTAGCTGTGAGATCCACCTCAACAGTGCACATTTCACTCAAAGTATTCATTTCCTCTACGTTCCATTAGGTAAAGTTAGGCACAACAGAACGATTTCAGATTTTTCCGAACGCTAATACATATAAAATAATAAAGATTACGAACCTTTTGGTTTATTATACTTGGAATAATACACCTATGTTTTCGCGACGAGGGTCGACGACTCCGATCGGGCTCAAAATTTGACATTATGCGTTTCAAGAGGTCTACATTCTAAATCCGAAATGTCCGTCCGCCGTCCAGGCCGTTTTGGGCAGTAGGAATTTGTTTTTAAATCTGAAATTTTGACAAACTACTTGGTTTATCATCTAGTTGTGCCCGCAAGGTTTTCAGTCCGATCGCCCAAACTCGTGGGGCGCTATGGGGCTATAATGGGGCTACGTGAGGGTTTTTTTTAAGGCTTTTAGCTATGGGATCGAGTTAGGTGTCGTTTTCGAAGTATTTTTGGACGTAGAATCCATTTTTTGGGGTCTCAGAACGATCCGATTTCACTGTGGCGATCTATAGGGCTTTCACGGGGCTAAAAATGGGATTTTTGAAGGATCCCAGGATGTTAAATATTTTTCGAGTAAAAAATATAGAATTTTTGAAAAAACACATTTTTGAACAAAATCAAAAAAAAATTTTCGAGATAAAAATCAAAAACAATTTTTTTTTTTTAAATTTTTTCATTGACAGAATTAAATTCCTGCAAAAGTAACGTATATCAAAGAATAATAATCCCTTGTGTAAAATTTGCAGCGTTCCCCCCCCCCCCCCCCCACCAATTTCCCATTCTTACCACGCAGCACGTATACGTATACGTATACAGCACGTATACTGCAATACTTTCTCAGTGTCCTTATAAGGACACTGAGAAAGTATTGAAGGATCTGTATGGTTTCGTGCTTACTTGGGAGGAATTTTTCTCAATTTTCCTCAATTTCCGAGAAACGACCCACCACTCCAGTAACTGGAGGCCCTCCAGTGGCGGGTGACGGACGTTCTACAACTAGGTAGCCGTTTGTTCCTCGGCAGGCATTTCAGCCGGTGTTTGTGTTGACATTTACTGAGGACGTTGGTAGCCCTGTTTTCGTGTGGGGTGATTCTGGCCCGGAAACATCCGGACTGCAAGTGACGCTATTTGTGGGGAGGTCCGGGGCCTGTTTGCGACACTTCAACGGCTCGCTAAGTGGCCGTCGTTTCTCCCCCTCGACCGAAAGGTCTCACACTACCCTTTTTAAACCGACAAAACACCGGCCCGCTGCTGACATCAGCCGAAAATGGAGTTGTAAACAAGAGCGGTCGAGTAACTACCGGGAGGAGCCCACTTTTCCGTCTCATCGAAACTCCGCTTCACTCGTGGAGGGCCCTGTAGAGTGTAGCTAACTCAAACAGGACCGAAAGAAGGAAAATAAAAACTTTCAGGCTACTCACAGTTGTGTCATTGAAAAAGTTGATGCTGGACGATGAACCCAATAAAAAACGCTGCAAACGGCACATTTTACCCAAGGGTTTATTATTCTTTGATAATTATTATCACCTATTATAGGTTACTTGCGCAGAAATTTAATTCTGCGACAATGAAAAAAAAAATAATTTAGATAAAAAGTATTTTATTTTATTTTTTATTTTTTTATTTTTATTTTTCAAAAAATTTTTGTTCTTTACTTGAAAAATATTTGACCTCCTGGGATCCTTAAAAATCCCATTTGTAGCCCCACGAAAGCCCTATAGATCGCAACAGTGAAATCGGATCGTCCCGGGACCACAAAAAATGGATTTCTGTGTACGCTTTTTCTGTGTACCTCATAATGTCGGTTGGTACACTTGTTCTTTGAAGAAATGTTTGAAATATTATTTTAGTCCATCATGCCGCAACGACCACCCCTGCAGTGAACACGGTCGGCACCTAACCAGTAAAATTATTGCCAGCAAAATGCAACGGCTAAAAATAGATGAAATATTGAGAGAGAATTAACAAGGAATGTCGTCTGAGGAACGCATTTCTTTTCCTTAGAGCGTCCAAAGCTGGTCCGTGAGTAGAATTCTAATTCAGATGTCGCGGCTGAAGAACCTCCGGAGAACGTACAACTTCATTCTTTTGAAAAGGCCTGATGAGATTTATTATGGAGATGTTTTTAAAAGCAGTTGGATGTGACATCTCCGTCGGGGGGATTAGCTCGGCGAAGTGTTGAATGGAAGGCCGCGAGAGGAGGTTTGTACCGGCGGGCTGTGGACCATAGATGTGGAAGTGGTGGGTTGCTAGACGGGTGAGGAACGTGATCCAATCTAAGGGTGGTCTAATAACGGCAGCAGTAGGATGTAGTTCAAGGTGGCTCTCAGTGAATCAAGGGCAGATGAGGGCATTCGTGACTTGGAATGAGACTTGGGATAGCTCATGGCTTGGCTTGGCTTGGTCTGAAGGAGCACGGCTTGGAATTTCTTCAGGAGGGAGGGAAATGCTGGATACCAGAATGTCGGCCCATGGCCATGACTGGGTCCCCCAGAAGGGGGATCTCTACCCTGGACCTATTTATTCATGTCCAGGGCCACCAGCACTTGCCTCAGGGGCTCCAAGGCCCGGGGGCCTGGGGGATGTAGGCCGCCTTATTTGAGCGACCGCCCCCTGTGTAGTGTGGGCGAACTTGACCAGGGCCTTAAAGGCCCTTGCTGTGCCCACATAACAGGACCAGTCTGCCCGCCCCCCATCTGGGAAAGCCACACGCTCGAGGGCCAGCCTGTCAGCACCTGTGGCCTGTGCTTCTGGACTGGTGGCCTGGCACCTGGCCCAGAAGCACTGATCTGTCAACTCCAACCCCAGGGAGGAGAGCTTCGCCAGGGAATCCCCGTGGCCAGCAAGAAGGCAAAGGTGTGCTGGCCGGTGCCCGACGCCTCCCACTCCCCCTGCTCACCCACCTGGCGGCTCACCTCAGAAGGGCGGAGCAGCTCCTCGGCTGAGAAACCGGTCCCAAACAGCTCAAAGGGGAGCCCCTTCCTCGTACGGTAGGCCGCGTATGGACGCGCCGCCTCCAACTCAACTGGCAGGATGGAAGGAGCATGGCTTGAAACGGCCACAGTGCATTTTCCTGCAGAGCCGTTTCAATCATTAAATGATGAATAAGAGGGGACCCACGACCAAACCCTGAAGGAGCGTGGATTGAAAAGCCTGGCACTCGAAGCTGCTGATCAAGCTCATAAATTTTATGTGAATGATCTTCCTGGAAGCATCAACGCGCTTTCCGTCATTTTTGGTGATGCCGGTTATTTTCACTGAATGAAGTTGGAGTCAGTCGGCAGAATGCATCGATACTCTACAAGGTGTGACCGTCGGAACGGGGGAGGATGTGTGTCGATGGTTCAATAGCAACGGTCAGTCTACGAATGAGTCGAAGTCTGTCACTATGTATTTTGGCTTGCGTTCGTTGACCGAATCCGTCAGGTGCCAAATTGTTGGGGCTGCATCTCAATCCTAGATTGAATTGGAGGAGCCATTGCGAGGCCGCCGTCAGTGCTGTCAACAGTGCCACGTTTCTTCTGCGTCAAATAAGCTACGGAGGGAGGCTGTCCTGGCGGCCTACTATGCCTGCTTTCATTCTAAGGCTACATACGCGATCATATGCCGCTTCAGTATCACTGGTGTTTGGGGCTCAGAGGAGAGCTATTCGCGTAGTCGGAGGCCTATCGTTCCGTGAGGACTGTCGTCAGGCTTTCAGTGATCTAAATGTCCTTCTTTCCCAGCCTCGTACATTCTTGAATACTTGTTGTTTGCATAGGAGAATTCTGGAGCATTCGTCGTCGCGTCCCACAATTACAACACACGGAATGCCTCCAAGTGCCTGATTTCGTTCGGCTGGATGCAACGCGTGAGGCTACTTACTGGTGGGCGATAAAACTGTTCAACAGCTGGTACCTCTTAGTGTTCGCATGATGAATAAACGCTCCTTCATGCTGGTCGGTTTCTCAGTGCATTGGCACCGAACTCTCTGGAGGACTTTTTCGTGGCAGGAGGACACCTGACTCATAAAGACTTAATAAAGCATGCCTTACTACTTTACTTGACTTTGTTGAATTGTGACGATTGTCCAATACGATTTGTATGCTGACAATAAAAAAACGATCTCTCTCTCTCTCTCTCTCTCTCTCTAAGCCAAGACACTGCTATCCCAAATCTCATTCCAAGTGATGAATTCTGGCCAGCTCTGCAGGCTCAAGAGACGCCAGTCGAGCCAGCAATTTCAAACCGCCCACAATCACCAGGAGCCCCCAAGTCACGAATACATTCTGTCTGTACCTGCGACTCCTTCTTGGGAGGACTACCTCATTGATGAAGGCGCTAATGGGACTGGTAATCCTGACCTACTCAGCGGGGAACCGGACCCCCCGAAGGCCCTAACTGGACTTGCTGACTCTCTCGGTCACATCATATCACCAACACTTCAAATTTCAGACGCCAAACCCATACGGACGCTTCCACAGTGTTGCCACTCCTTCTCTCTTTCCCCCAATATTTCATCTCTATTCAATCATCAACGTCAAAGTTTCAATATCGTTCTCTGTTTTCTCTCCAACAACACCCCCGAGCATGTTTCTGAAAAGGTTAAGCAAATATTTGGCGTATAACGAGATGCCGCCCGAATAAAAAGGTCGGTCGGGGTTTGATAAATGACTCTGGCCGGTGACCAACGCCAACACGATTGTGATTTGCATGCAAAATTATCGAACGCCAACAAAGCGGACATTATTCAAAATATTATTAGAAAATCGACCTTCGGGGCTTCGTCCGAACAAAGCTGAGTGACTTGACGAAAAATTTTGGTTGAAGACAACAAATTATCCTAATGTGTATTCTTGCCACTAGCAGATGGGCATTTCCAGTGCTTTGGACGACAGGATCGTGTGAGGTGTGTTTAAATTGATTTTGGCTGTAGGTACAACCCAATGGGAGTCCGTGTGGTGTAGAGCTTTCGCAGTGATTTTGGTTTATTATTCATGGAATAATAATACGCATAGGTAAGTAATCGCGACGGGGAATGTCCGTCCCCCGTCCAATCCGTTTTGGGCAGTAGGAATTTTTTTTAATATGAAATTTTGACAAAATACTTGGTTTACCATCTAGTTGTGCCTGCAAGGTTTTCAGCCCGATCGCCCAAACCCGTGGGGCGCTATGGGGCTAAAATGGGTCTACGGGAGGGGTTTTATGAAGGCTTTTGGCTATGGGATCGAGTTAGGTGTCGTTTTTGAAGTATTTTCGGACGTAGAATCCATTTTTGGGGGTCCCATAACGATCCGATTTCACTGTAGCGATCTATAGGGCTTTCATGGGGCTACAAATGGGATTTTTGAAGGATCCCAGGAGTTCAAATATTTTCCAAGTAAAAACGCTGCAAATTTTACACAAGGGTTTATTATTCTTTGATACAGGTTGCTTGTACAGACAATTAATTCTGTCAATAAAAAAAATTAAAATTTTTTTATTTTTTTATTTCAAAAAAAATTGTTTGGGGGGATTTTTTCTTCTACAAAAATGTGTTTTTTCAAAAATTCTTTAATTGTTACTCGAAAAATACTTAACTTCTTGAGATCCTTCAAAAATCCCATTTTTAGCCCCATGAAAGCCCCTAATGATCGCCACAGTGAAATCGGATCGTTCCGGGACCCCAAAAAATGGATTCTACGTCCAAAAATACTTCGAAAACGGCACCTAAATCGATCCCATAGCTAAAAGCCTTCAAAACTCCCCTCCTGTAGCCCCATAGCGCCCCACGGGTTTGGGCGATCGGACTGAAAACCTTGCGGGCACAACTAGATGGTAAACCAAGTATTTTGCCAAAATTTCAGATTTTTAAAAAAATTCCTACTGCCCAAAACGGCCCGGACGGCGGACGGACATTTCGGATTTTGAATCCAGACCTCTTGAAACGGATAATGTCAAGTTTTGAGGCCGATCGGAGTCGTCGACCTCCGTCGCGAAAACATAGGTGTATTATTCCAAGAATAATAAACCAAAACGGAAAATGTTTGAAAAAAAACAAACTTTTTTCTAAAATATTTTTTCATTGACACAGAATTAAATTTCTGCACAAGTAACCTATATCAAAGAATAATAAACCCTAGTGTAATTTTGCAGCGTTTCGGTTATGTGGTCGAGTTAGGTGTCGTTTTCGAAGTATTTTTGGATGCAAAATCGAATTTTTTGGGGTCCCATAACGATCCGATTTCACCGTGGGGATCTATGGGGCTACAAGTTGGGCTTTTGATGGTTGCCAGGAAGTTGAATGAGGTCACTTTTAAATTTAATTCTATAACGATAAAAAATTGACTCGTAAATTATACAAGTAAATTTTTTATCGTTATAGAATTAATTTTTGGATAATTTATATATTTTTAAACAACAAAGAAAAAAAAACTGCCACAATGATAGCAGGGCTTTTTTTTGCGCAACCTTTCCCTCAAAAAATGGAAAGGTGCGCTCATCTCTTCGACATGTTGGTTTTTAGCGCAACCTTTTTCCAAAAAAGGAGAGGTGCGCTCACCTCTTCGACATGTGTTTTTTGTGTATCACGGCATCACGCCCGAGCGGCTCAACAGATTTTCAAGAGGGTGGTCTCATTGTGATCAGCGAGTTATAGGCTACCTTGATTTTTCCTCCCTCATCCCCTTCATCGGTTTTCGGGAGGTCCTTCACGACGAAAGTTGTTCATCTCTGATGTGTAACTAAGGAGGCCTCAAAAGGGGGACGAAAGTTTTTGTCCGATTTCGTTGGTACAAGGGTCTATGGAATGAGCTTTTTAGGCTGATTCCAACGACTCCAAAACGATTTTTGCAGCCTGAGCCGTTCGTTACCTCTGATCGGCATAAGGTTTTCTTAAGCATCGGTCGTTAGAGTGCAGTTGTTTACGTAATGAGCATCACGTGGATATTTTTGATGTGTTGTGTGGCATAGTTTGGTTCGCTAGATACCTACTGTTTCTTAGTTTCTCTCGCTCATTAAATATATCGTAATAACAGAAAGGTTGCGCTCATCTATTCAATTCAATTGATGGCTTATTGAATTTACGTTTGACCAAATAGTAACGTTATTTGTGCTCCCTGAACGCAGAGTTTTTACGCGGGAGTTACATACCATTTTTGAGCAGCAGACATTAGTTAGAACTTGATTTTGTGAACATTTTTTTACGGCCAGTCGCCTCTTTACGGCTGGGTCAATTTTAACTTTAAGGTACCTACCTAGTTCATTCGAAGCCGAATTTTGTGCTCTTTGATTTACTAAATGGAATATTTTCACAAATAGCACACCCTTTCAGTTAGTTACCTGTAAAAAAAACGCTGCAAATTTTACACAAAAGGTTTATTATTCTTTGATATAGGTTACTTGTACAGAAATTTATTTCTGTCAATGAAAAAAAATTAAAAAAATATATTTTTTGAATTTTTATATTTAAAAACATTTTTTGTGGATTTTTTTTTTCAAAAATTTTTCAAGAATTTTTATATTTAAAAAAAAAAATTGTGTTGCTTTTTTTTTCAAAAATGTTCATTTCAAACATTCTTTATTTTTTACTCGAAAAATATGGATCCTTGGATCCTTCAAAAATCCCATTTTTAGCCCCATGAAAGCCCTATAGATCGCCACAGTGAAATCTGATCGTTCCAGGACCCCCAAAAATGGATTATACGTCCAAAAATACTTCGAAAACAACACCTAACTCGATCCCATAGCTAAAAGCCTTCAAAAACCCCTCCTGTAGCCCCATTTTAGCGCCACAGCGCCCCACGGGTTTGAGCGATCGGACTGAAAACCTTGCGGGCACAAGTAGATGGTAAACCAAAGATTTTGTCAACAATTCAGATTTAAAAAAAAAAAAAAAAAATCCTACTGCCCAAAACGGCCCGGACGGCGTACGGTCATTTAGAATTTTGAATGAAGACCTCTTGAAACGGATAATGTCAAATTTTGAGGCCGATCGGAGTCGTCGACCCCCGTCGCGAAAAGATAGGTGTATTATTCCAAGTACATAGGTATAATAAACCAAAAACCGTTGAGAAAAATTTTACACCACGCTTTGAATCGAAAAATCACCTGACTGGACTGAGGTGGCTCTCAACATGCCGCTTGCGTGGAAAGGTCGACAACTGTTTATTACCGCAAAAGAAACCGCGTGGGTTGAGAATCAATTCCAAGCCATTCTCATGTTCCCACTTAATTAGCTACCAGATTGATTTCCAACAATTCCGAACGAGATACTCGACCGGAGCTAATTAATGTCCCACGCATACGCCAGATGGGGCTAATATTTGCCCGCCGCGAACACACCAGCCACGTCCACCTTTCAACAACTGCAACTTAAATTCACGTTCGTAAAAAGTTCGCCGACTTATTTTCGGATTTGGCTGATATTCCCAGAAGTTCGGGATATTTTTCGACGAAGTTTTACGCGTATGACTCCTCAGTTTTGGCAGATCCGTCAAAATGTTTGGCGGGCCGCCTAAGCGAGTTTTATTGCTCGGGTCACGACATATTTCTGTCGTTTTTTTTTTTTTTTTTTTACGCAACCCTCCCCGAAATTCGCGTTTTATTGAGTTGAATCGTTCAACACGATTTCCACATCAAAGTTGATTGCTGTAAAACCAATTAGACGTTTTAGAGCCCGCTTCCCACTTCTCATTTTCGTTCATTTCGAAATCCCTAAATGAATAAGAGGGTTTTTTATTTTTATTTTTTATTTTTCCAAAGAAGGGGCTTCAGGGTAGGAAGGACAGACGAGATAATCCTTTTTTTTCTCTCTCGTTCTACTGGAAAAATTACCCGGAAGACCAATTTGTTTCCCTTATTAGAATAAAGCCGCATTTCTCCTCCTTTTTTTCCCCTCATCTTGGTTATTTCTCTCTCGTTTTGAGTGGAATTACATTTACAGTCCTTGAAGTATGAAAATGATCATTTTGCGTGATTTCGGCAAATAAACGCTTGATAATACAACCTTTTTTTTTCGTCGTCAGTCAGCAGAGTTTTTGGAAACAGTCAAATAACTTTATTTGACAGTTTGCTTCAGCGAAATGTTCATAAAAACGCTGCAAATTTTACACAAGGGTTTATTATTCTCTGATATAGGTAAATTGTGCAGAAATTAATTCAGTGTCAATGAGAAAATTTTTAAAAAATTTAAAACTTTTTTTTTTAATTATTTTTTTGCTCTGAAAATACGACCAAAAAAATAATTTGACGTATTAAAAAAAAAAATCCCTCAAAAATCCCATTTGTAGCCCCATGAAAGCCCTAAAGATCGCCACAGTGGAATCGGATCGTTACGGGACCCCAAAAAATGGATTCCACGTCCAAAAATACTTCGAAAACGACACCTGACTCGATCCCATAGCTAAAAGCCTTCAAAAAACCCCTCCCGTAGCCCCATTATAGCCCCAGAGCGCCCCACGGGTTTGGGCGATCGGACTGAAAACCTTGCGGGCACAACTAGATGGTAAACCGAGTATTTTGTCAAAATTTCAGATTTAAAAAAGAATTCCTACTGCCCAAAACGGACGGCGTCCACCCGTGGCGTCCAACCCGGCACCTCCACGTAACGCCGGAGGGGACAGGAGAGCTCGCTGTACTCCCCCTAGGGGAGTGCTGAAGAACAAGGTAGGAGAAAGAAGATTAAAGAAACCATAAGCGCACTTCCCCTGGGGGAAGAAAGCGAGCAGAAGGTACAAGAAAGGATGTTATGGGTCAGAAATGGCCTTAGACACAGCCTAAGATGCTCTGTACAGCGGACGGACATTTCGGATTTGGAATCTAGACCTCTTGAAACGGATAATGTCAAATTTTGAGGCCGATCGGAGTCTAATAATAAAATAATAAACCAAAACGCCCGAAAAAAGCTAAAAAGCTAAAGAGGCTTTGAAAGGGATTGAAAAACGCTGCAAAGTTTACACAAGGGTTTATAATTCTCTGAAGAAGGTTAATGAGCCCCTTGAAAGATTTGTTTATATTTTTTTTCCAGGAAAGATCATGCTTCGCCGAGCGAGATGCTCAAGTTGGCCAACTTTGCTCCTCAAAAAGCTGAACCCGAAATGGTCTGATGTGGGACCTCGAAAAAATGTATTTTTCGTCTCAAATTACTCGGAAAACAACACCATATTTGACCTCCTGGGATCCTTCGAAAATCCTATTTGGAGTCCCATGAAAGTCCCATAGATTCCCACGGTGAAATAGTCCTGGCACCCTTTTTATTATTTTTTTAATCTGAAATTTTGACAAAATACTCGGTTTACCATCTAGTTGTGCCCGCAAGGTTTTCAGTCCAATCGCCCAAACCCGTGGGGCGCTATGGGGCTATAATGGGGCTACGGGAGGGTTTTTTACGGCTTTTGGCTAAGAGATCGAGTTAGGTGTCGTTTTCGAAGTATTTTTGGAAATAGAATCCATTTTTGGGAGTCCCTGAACGATTCGATTTCACTGTGGGGATCTATAGGGCTTTCATGGGGCTACAAATTGGATTTTTGAAAGATCCCAGGAGGTCAATACTTTTCAAGTAAAACCACAACAGCTGCACTAAACTACCAAATCTGTCTATGAATAAGGTCCGAAAAATGAGGCTGAGGTCCTCCTTGAGCAACGGCAACTATGAATAGCTTGAGGAGCCTCTGAGTCCTCCTCCTCAAGAGCTTCCTCCACTTGAGGTCACCTCAACTCTCCTAACCTGTCGTCTATGAATAACGTAAGTTGCTCAAACTCGCTTGAGGCCCCTTTTGAGCAGATCCTCAAGCTTGAGGAACGTCTATGAATTCCGCCCTAAATATTTTTCGAGTAAAAATTAAAGAATTTTTGAAAAAACCGATTTTTGAAGAAAAAAATCCCCCAAAAAAAATTTTTTTTGAAATATAAAAATCCAAAAAAATTTTTTAATTTTTTTCATTGACAGAATTAAATGTCTGTACAAGTAACCTATATCAAAGAATAATAAACCCTTGTGTAAAATTTGCAGCGTTTTTTACAATAACCCCATTTGTAACAAATCCTAAGAATCTTAGGAAGGAGAACAGTTCTCCAGGATTTTTCCTCATTTTGATAACAGAACGATTCCATAGGGGTGTTATGATGGGTAACGAAAACTGTTTATGGCTGTCATTTTGAAAATAGCTCCTACAGTTTCAATTTTTGCGAGTTATGGTTGGTCTCATTCTGTTCAGAAAGCTAAGCTTCTAAGCTTTCAAAGCGTTACGCCACATTGGAATTTTAACTGAGAAAATGGAGGAGAAACTCCTTACCAACGGACCATAAGTACACTGAGACGCCGTGTGGCAGCGCCACTGTGGGACGTTTTGATAGCCTCTACGTAGAAAAAATAGTTCTTCAACGGGAGAATCAGAAAATTTTTATCCCGAGATTCCAACAATAGCTTCATTCAGCGTTGCCTTCAAATTTCTTCGGACGTTAACCTTGCGTTTATTCCGATTAGGTGGGCTGAACTGGCTTTAAGGGGGGGGGGGGGGGCTGTCCGGAATAGTCGGATAAAAATAGTTCCAGCGTGAGGTGAAAAAAAATCCTCTTTCACTTTCAGGTCATTTTCCTCAATCCGAAAAAACAGAAGAAGAAAAAAAAAAAAAAAAAAAAAAAACAGTAAAAAGCGTCGACTCAATTAGAACCCCGTCCGAGAGTTCCCCCAATTAGCAAAACTTACAAGAGGAGCATTTTGGCCGTAATTGACTACCAGAGCGGCTAATGGGGTTGTGCACGGGCCAAATCAATTACACAAATTAGCCGGGCGGGCTTTACGAGTTCGTGATTTTGTATTTTTTTTTTTTTTTTTTTTTTTTTTTTTTTTTCCCGCAGTAGAAAAGTAACAATCTGAGGAGTCATCTCGGGCCGAATATCGTAACAGTGGGCGGATTTAGAAATGGGTTATATTTACTCTCTTGGAGGAAGTTATAAATAGCGTAAGGGGACACGAATCGAACGGAGTCAGTCAACCGGTGCTAAAGGTGTGACTTGGACTGCAACGGGCTGTTCGAAAATTGTAGACGGGCGGACGTCTTCCCAACGTCCACGAGATCCTTAAAAAAAATATCAAACTCCCTTCAGTTGGGTCTGAACACGTATTCAGTTTGTACCATCGCGGTTTGGGTTTTTATGGCAGCCAGAAAACCTTGAAATTTCGCACTTGTTCAGTTTTTCGCTTATAACTCCTAAGATAAGCACAATATATTGTGCTATATATATAGTGATATATCATAATATTATTATGATGCTATTCAGTCGATGAAATTCTGCGTCGATTGACCTGCTCACCTTTAAAATACGACCACTTCATAAGGTAGTAGGTAACTGTCGGTTGAAAACTGACAATTTTTCCCATTTTCGCTCAAATGTACCATTGAGTGGTTTTCAGCCGACGATTACTACCTGTTAAATCGGTCTTATTTCAAAGTTGAGGGAGGTCAATCGACGCACAATTTAATGCTCTTTCGTCCACTAGATAAGAACATTTGTTATAAACTGCTTAGTTTAGGAATTATAAGCGAAAAAATGAAAAAAGTCCGCCAATTTTGAGGTTTTCCGCTTTTAATTCCTAAACTAAGCATTTTTTTCACAAATGCTTCTATCTAGTGGATGAAAAAGCATTAAATTCTGCGTCGATTGACCTCCCTCAACTTTAAAATATGACCAATTTAACAGGTAGTAATCGTCGGCTGAAAACTGACAATTCTTTCCATTTTTTGCTCCAATGTAGTCGTTTTCACCCGACGATTACTTCCTTAAATGGTCATATTTTAAGGTTGAGGGAGGTCAATCGACGCAGAATTTAATGCTCTTTCATCCTCTAAATAAACGTATTTGTGAGACAATTTTTAGTTGAGGAGTTATCAGCGAAAAACCTCGAAATTAAAGCACGTTATTTAGTTTTTCGCATATAACTCCCGAACGGCGCATTTTGTCACAAACGCTTTTATTTAGTCGAAGAAAGAGCGTTAAATTCCGCGTCGATTGAACCCCCTCAACTCTAAAATATGACAAACTTTAAGGTAGTAATTGTCGGCTGAAAACCGATAATGTTTCCGTTTTCGCTCAAACTTACCGTCTACCGACTTTCGCTCCTCTACAAAAACCTACAGCATAAAAGTTGTAGAGAATCTAACGGCAAGAGTCCTTCATAAGAATTCAAGAGATATCTGTCTGATCCAGTCGGGCTATTTTGGGCTCTAAAGGGGCAACATGTGGTGTTTTTGAATGGTTTTGGCCAGTGGGTTAGGGTGAAGTTTTCGAAGTTTGGACGTAGCATCAATTCATGAGAGTCCCAAACCCAAATGACCTTTAGATAACTATTTTGGTGTATAATTGAAACAACTACCTACAAGAGTTTATTATTCGTAAAGTAAACATCGTAGGACAGGGGCCACACTATGGTCCAGAATGCCTAAAAAGCTGCCTCTTTTCTTAGGAATGTTTCAAAGAAACTTGGCACACCGAGTTTTTGTGGGTCGTAGAATCCAAATCTTTCCCGTCCCGTTCTCGACAGACCCTCCTGATGTCTATGCACCCCCTCGGTTTCAGGGCGGGAGCCGCCACTGGCTGAGTTGTCACGAGCCACTCAGGACCCGTCGCATCACCCGCAAGGAAAACGACGAGGTCTTCATAGTAGCTTTTTGAAAGGTTCGGTGTCACCAGTAAACGGGAGGTTCAGCCTTCACTCGCAGTCCCAAACCTGGAGTCCGGCGCCATCTTCCAACCCCAGACAACGAAACTTCCGCCGAGTCCCCCGCAGTCTCATGGCGACGGCTCGGATCACTGCGAACTGAGTCTTGACCCGAACCCAGTCAGCTACTTGAGAGTACAGGGAACCCACTTTTCAGAGAGAACAGTTGCAAGCTGCTTGTGGAACCGCTGGAAATCCGTCCCGAGTGACCCATCACACGAACAGATTAGTGCATTGAATGATGCCCTCACGTCTTCCGCTGCTCTATCATATTTCGCGTGTTTGGCCGCTTCTGCATGGCGGGAAACTTGGGGCAAGTCAAGGCGGCCTTAGGAAACTGCGTCAGCGTTTGACGCGGTTGCCGAAAAACGCAAGTCTCTCCCTATGGCACGCCCCCGGAACTGCCAAGTCCGCAGGGATGGTTAGGGATGGTTGCTTGGGGTCCTCGAAGTAGATGGAAGGAAGGCTACAGGTGTCCTCGAAGCCTGCACGATGTACCTGCTGGAGACGTTCCCCCCAGATGGTGCTCTGGCAGCACCTGGCGGAGTTGGGGACCCCATTCTTGGCGAAGACATTCAACCTTGGACAATGATGATCTCAAGGCAGCCATCGCAATATTTGGACGTGGCAAGGCTCCAGGGTAGTGATGTGTTGTGACAGCTTTTTCCTGTCACAGGAACAAAGTGTTCCTGCTCCTTCTCAGTACCTGATACTTTTACCTGATACTTGTCACATAATGTTCCAAGGAGCAACCTCGGGATTCATGTTACTTTGTTACCGTTCCGAGGACTAGTAGCCATCGTCCCACTTCCCTTCCGCCCACCATCATGGTGCGTTGTGCCTGGAAGGGAGCGGGGCCTCTTCTAGGAAAAATTTGGTTTTTTTAGCCTTCTCCCTTGGACTTTGAGTTCGTTTTCTCTCTAATTGCTCCTAAATAAAATTTATTTAATGAAATCTTTGTGTATGAATTATTGACATTCATTTCATTTATTAAAATTCATTTAATGAAATCTTTGTGTATGAATTATTAACAAATACAGATTATAAAATATAGGTACCTACCTCAGGTAGGCTACCTGCCAATCATAATGGTGTGATACAATAATTGTATCATTTGGTAAATAATTATTATTTACCAAAGACATATCCATGATCTGATGTTTTTCCCTTACGGGGAAAAATTTGACATGTTTTTCTAATTTGAAATCGAGTGACTCGCTTAGCTATTATCATTCAAGTAAAATAACTTCATTTTTCATCCTGGAGCTCATCAATGTTTTTGCTAACCAACCTAAGTAATTATGATATTTTCAATCAACAGTCCCTATAAATTTTTTTATAAATTTATAATTTTTTTATAGGTACTTAGGTTAGGTAGGTACCTACCCAACTTCTAGGCTTTGAGTTCCCACAGCTAGGACTTTTCCAGCGTAGGTACAACCTACTTGAAGATTTCTGACCCCTCTTAACTAAACAAGCACAATAAAACTGCTGCATACCAGAGTAGGTATCCGTGCGCCGCACGGCGTGCGGACCTACAATAAGAACCAAAACGCTGAGTCTTCAGAGAAGAACAAGATACGTTTGGGGAAGTGTGGAGAGGGAAGCCAAAAGAGGAGAGGATGGAGACAGCGGGCGGGGGTACCTAGGGCAGGCGGGGGGAGTTCTCGTGGGTAGGTGAGGCTGGCAGGCGTGGAACATCGAGTAACTAGGTACAACTAGGTACATCGAATCCCCGATGTTACAAGAGGTGACAGTGACGTAAAACGTGACACAGTGGAACATGGGCCGTGTAATCAAGTTGTGACTGGCGTATCAGGTACTTTCGGGTTGTCACATTTAAGAGTATCAGCTACTTTCCGGTACCTAGTACAAAGTAACAGATTGATACAGAACAACACATCACTACTCCAGGGTCAGATGGAGTGGACATGGCCACGTTGAAGGAAGCACCTGAGCTGTATCTCCAGGAACTCCAGCGGTTATACAACCGAGCACTGGCTATGGGGGAATTCCCAGCTAACTGGAAGATTTCAGTCGTATATTAAAGGCAGGTGATCGTGATATGGCGAGCTGCAGTAATTATCGGCCCATTAGCCTCCTCCCAGTGGAAGCCAAGGTGCTGGAAAGGCTTATCCTCGACAGCATATCGGGAGTGCTGGAAGGGGCTGCGCACCTGAGGCAATTTGGATGTTGTGCTGGTCAAAACACAGAGACAGCGATTTCAGCATTGATGGCCTGTGCTGCCGGTAGCAATGAAAAATATGTCATGGCTATTTTTTACGACATCCCTGGAGCATTCAATGCACTTTGGTGGCCAATGGTGTTGAGGAGACTTGGCAGGTTGGCAATCCCTGGGAACCTCTACTGGCTCTTGCAGAACTAATTCAGCGACAGGAAGGCCAGAATGTATGCCAGCGGCGGGTGGTTGTGGTCACACGTGGATGCCCTCAGGGTTCAGTCCTGGGGGCAGCCATCTGGAATCTGGTTTTTGCGGAGCTCCTTGAACAGATGGATGCTGGGTCTTGGGAGCCATTTTCGTTTGTCGACGACCTAGCGGTGGTGGTAACCAGCAGAACCAGGGCAGGGATGGTGGCCCAGGCAGAGCAGTGTTCAGCCTTCGTGGAGCACTGGTGCACAGGAGCCCAGTTGAAGTTGGCTGCACATAAGATCCAGGCCGTGGTATTCCGAGGAGCAGAAGACAGAAGGCATCCAACAAGGTTCCATGTTGGCGGCCAGCGGATCCAGGCTGGTGACCAGAGAGCTCGGCCGTCACTTTCGCGGAGTACTGGCTCAGTCAGAACGCCGTTCCAGGCCATGCTTGCCATGCCAGCGCCAACGTCTCTGATCTGGTCATGCCCTCGCTTTACCTGCCCCCCAGTCTTACCGTTTAGGGCGTGATTGAGCTGCATCCGTTCTCCACAGCCGTCGCACAGCTCCATCAGGCCCTTGGGTTCTAGCTCATAACGAATCGCCAAAGCATCCTGGAACTGAGCGACTGAAAGTCGCAATCGTCAGCAGCTGAAGGGACAATGGTTAACCACTGTGAAGCACACCTGGTTCGCCAAACTGTATGTTGCTGCTGGGAAGGCAAAGCAGAAAGTAGAGCTTCCCCTCTAGCGTCCAGTTCTGCCTTGCGTGTCTTACGAGCTCCACTTAGGCTGAGTTGGTCTTCATAATTAAACAATTGAAAGTCAGTCCCATGCTTAATTTCGTCGACTAGGAGATCAGTGGGTTTTGGTGTATTAAAAATAGAATTTGCACTGTTTTATAGAAGAATATAATATGTAAGTGAATTAAGAACTTAATAATATGTGTATTATTATGTGGAAAATCAGACAACACTGCGTGTTGCTCAAAGTTGGCACTCTGATTAAGTCCTGCCACGTCTGCCACGGTGAAACTCGACATGAGCTCCAAGTTAACATCACATACTCAACCCTGTTTACGCTCCAAGTTTACCTAGAAGTTGATAAGCAGCCTACTCGGAATGATTGGGTGGAGGTTTTGCTCTCAAAAGAGACGAGCCGGCAACAGTCAACTTTCCCGGATTCCCTTCGTAATCAACCCTGGAGATGTAAATGCGAGTTGGTGGTAAACCTGCGAAGGGGGACCCCCACTCCGTTATGGTGGCTCGGCAATTTCCCCCTTTTCCCCCTCACGACTGGATAATGAACCAAAGCTTTGTGGGATGTCACGATGGCGTCAGCAGGAGCCTTTTAGAAGGAGATATTGCTGTATGTGGCAACAGGTTACGGCCTCGTTTATGCACTGAAGGTTTATTTTTACGGGAGTAGAAATTTATGAGTACCACGAGCCATTAAGGGCTTCTTCAATTTCTCCTTTGTGGTTTATTATTCTTGGAATCATCAAACCATGTTTTCTGTAGATTACGTTGGCGCCAATAAATGTTTCATTCGTTTGCGTCAGGGCTTCGCTCAGCAAGAAGCGTCAGAAAGTAGAACCCACAGAGTTTTCCTTAAACGGCATATTTTATTCCTAGTAGCAGTTATAGTTTAGTATCAGTACGTGAATTAAATAATACAGATATATCATCAAATCTAAAGTAATCTAAATGTATGTGTGTCACAAGCCTGCACTGAGAGAAAAAAAGGGCCTATTCTAGGTTATTTTTCGATTTTTTTCTAGGTTAAATGCTGCCAACCTAGATTTTTTTTTTGGTTTTCATTCTAGGGTGGAACAATTTAGTCTAGGTTGAAAATCATTTAACCTAGATTGAAAATACTGGTGAAGTTACCTTCCTAAAAATGCAAACAACCAAGATTTAAAATGCGCCACCCCCACACTTTAGTTCTAGGTTAAGTTCACGGTGTGTGCTGCCGCCTCCATCCATTTACAGTCTAGGTTAAAAACATTAATGTCTTGGTTGTCTCACCGTGGTATTCAATGTTTTTCACTTTCATATACGGTTGATTTACCCTAAAACAAAAACGTTCTCACCCCACCTCAAACAATTTACAGCCATGGCGCGTTAACCTAGAACCCTTTTTTCTCTAGGTTGTGCCCCTTTATTTACGAGGTTGTTTCAATTACTATCCCTGTTGTTCCAGTTAAATTTTTAGGTAGCTTCCTATTCTTTTCAGGTTGGTCCTAATAAATTACTAGGTGGTCCACTTTTCTTTCTAGGTTTGCTCCACTTCCATTGCAGGTTGTTTCTATCAACTTCAACTATCTTTCTGGTTTGTCTCTGTTTCCAACTCAGTACGAAAATTTGAATGTGAAGTCATAATATGACTGCACATAGTGACAGAAATTAGATGATTAGAATTTGAAAAAGATTTGGCCTCAACCCCACCGGCTAAATAGCAGGGGTGCCAAGACAACGAGAATTAACGCCCACCGCCTACAGTGGCGCTCTCTGCGGCCGCTTAGCGTACTGTAGAAACAACCTGGAATTTATTGAATGAATTACAATCACTGTTGTTTAAACCTAAAACTATTTGTGGTACTACGGTAGTTTTAACCGAGACTGAAAGTCTAACTTTTTCTTCTGGGTTGTTACCTAAAGTAACAATCTCGCCTTTTAAATCTCTCGGTTGTTTTCAGTTGTACAACCGAGACTTTAATGGAGGGGAATTATATGGAAGGTCAAATCATTCAATTCTAGGTTACCCCACTTAAAAGTCAAAGTCAGTATTTTCTAGGTCTTCACAATGTCAACCTAGACCAAATGTGAAGTTCACATTTGGTCTAGGTTGACACTTTTTTATTCCAGGTTGTGGTCAGAGGGCGGGTAATAACGGGTTAGGTTGTTTCTATATGGGTCTAGGTTGTATTAATATTTTTCGATGTTACTTTAACCTGGACCTATTTTTTCTAGGTTGAATCAATTGATTCTAGGTGGTTTCAATTTCTTTTCGAGGTTATTTCGGATTTAACCTAGCCACTAAAAAAATCTTTTCTCTCAGTGTGCTCCTCCTAAACGGTAAGCTTAAGTGATAAAAATAATCCGATTTTTTCTACATCTCCTACTGGTGAGGTTGAGAACCGCTTAAAATGCGAGCAAATTGGCGCATTTGCGCCCAACTTTCTTATTTTAAATGGGAACCCCTGAATGTCTGGCGAATTTGGATTCTTTGGTCACTTTTACATCCGATAAACGGGTTGAGCGAAACTTTCAATGAGCGCAAATTTACGCAACCCTCACTATCTTCGTTGTTCACTGTCCCGATTGAGTCGGCGATTCCTCTGTATACCTAGAGATCCGAACTTCAAAAAGAAATGGGTAACCAATTAACGAATCCCGACGATCGGCGAATTTAGACCGCGAGTTTAATTTGAACGATTCGAAGAGATCCAGCGCACGTTAGGACGGGGGCTTGGGACGGTGCCAGAGACCTCGGAAGGATGGAGAGAACGGGAGAACGGAGTGTGTCAGGGGTCTTGGAAAGGTTACATCAAAGAATAATAAACCCGAGCGTAAAATTTGCAGCGTTTTTTGTTTAATTCTTTGACTTAACATGTCTGGAGCGAGAAGAAACCATTCCCAGCAAACCAGGGCTTTTTTTTTAGCTCTGCCGATTCCCAATTTACATGGAAAACTCGTGACTTATCCTCCACTGAAACGGGTAAAAAATCTTTCTGCGGCTGAATTAGCCTTATAAGTATATTTAATATACTGAGATAATAATGAGGCAGATAAACGAAATCAGCAAGTTCGGAAAAGGGGGTTTTTGCCGCTCTTGTCCCACTGTGCGTCGGCTCACGAGTGCTTCACAAGTTTGCTCCTGCTCCGCGGATAGTGAGGGGAGGGGGGGGGGGGGGGGGGGGGAGAAAGAGAGGTGCGAAATCAGTAATTGAATCTAACTGTTAGAAGGACCGCAATCCCATTACCCACCCATCGAAATTCTTCAGGCAACAGCGAGAAGAAGTTGTCAAAGGCCAGGTGGAAGAGGTCGGGGGTTGGCTGGCTGAAATGAAATAGGGTGTCAGTCGTCCTCGTCTGGAACAGCGTCCAGGTGTCAGTTGGGCACTAAACCGCGAGCCGAGTGGTAGTCGGGAACTGCCCGGCTGGCTTTAGTTGGCCTTGGCTGGCTTTAGCCAGCAGGGGTTGGCCCCCCAAGTCATAGTTCTACAACTGGCGCAAACGAAGGAACATTTTTCCAATTTTCCCTTAATCAGTGTCTGCACAAACATGGTACAGTTTCTTAATCTGACGGGTGCAAATGGTAGCCATGTTTTTAGTAAAAAAATTGAAATAAAGAAAGTGCTGTGGTGTGGAAACCCTCCATGAGCCATAGAAGAGCGCCACTGTATCACAATCCGAGGGACTCCACTACAATCCGAATCCCACTCAGTCTAAGCAATATGAACAGAGTTTAAAAAAAAACCCCACCTGTAGCTACTTAGGAGCCCCATACAGCCCCATACACAAGCAAGTCATACAGATATGAAACCTCAAAATATTGATTTTACGACCGAAATTACTTGGAAAATAAATCCTCACTCGACCCTCTGGCTACATCCCCCCCCCCCCCCCACACTGCTTGTATCCTCTTGTAAGCCTCATATAGTTCACTGGGCTATTTGGTCGGCCTGAGAATCCATAAATTGACTTTACATGAATTACTACGGAAACGACACCCCAGTAGACCCACTTGTCAAAACCTTTCCAAAACCCAACCGGTAGCCCCTTCAGAGCCTCACACAGCTCCACTGTGAAGCCAGGTAGATCTGAAATCTATCAAAACCGTCAAAACTTCCGAAATAACTCCGAACTCACTCGACTTACCGGACAAACCCCTTCAAAACCTCCATCTGTAGTCCTATAAGAACCCCATAGAGCCCAACAGTGCAGTATAGCAGATCTGAGGCCTCTAAAAATCGAATCTCCGTCAGAAATTACTTCAAGAACGACACCCCTCTCGACGCACTGGTCAAAACCCTTGAAACCCCCCAGCTGTAGCCCCTTAGAAGCCCCATATAGCCCTACGGATCGACCCAAAACACCCATAAATCGATTCTTTGTCCAAATCCCTTTGAAAACGTCACCCCTCTCGGCTCACTAGCCAAAACCCTTCAAAAACCCCACCTGTAAGCTCTTAGTAACCCCATACAGTCCTGGTATGAGTGATCTGAGATCTTTGGAAATCGATTCTACGTCTGAAATTGCCCGAAAACGACACCCCTCACAACCACTTGTCAAAGCCCTTGATAACCCCCACACGAAGCCCAATAGAACCCCATATAGCCGGACGGATCGACGAAAAACGCCCATTAATCGATTCCTTGACCAAAATCCCTTTGAAAACATCACCCCTCTCGACTCACTAGCCAAAACCCTTCAAAAACCCACCCAGTAGCCTCTTAGTAGCCCCATACATCCCCAATGGGTGGTATCACAGATCTTAAACCTCTAAAACTCGATTTCCGTTCGAAATCTCTTCGAAAACGACACCCCACTCGACCAGCTGTTTCTAAACCCTTCAACACCCCCACCTGTAGCCCCTGAGAAGCCCCAATCCCTGGCCTTACAGATCCCTACACTGTAGGGCCTACAGGTACAGATCGATCCAGCTGGTTGCCATTGACTACAAAATCGTCCTGCCATTCCAGGAAAATGACAGAAAGTTTAGAAAGCGTCCTCATTGAGCAAGTTTATTCACTTTTTGACGCTTCCACCGGAAAATATCAACGTTCATTTATCACAGTCGTAATTAGGTCGTTTTGCAAGCGTCGCGGAACACTTTGAGACTGTTTGGAGTCCTCCGTGATGAATCACCATTGTCTAAACGTCAGGGAAGAAACGTTAAGAGCGACGAAAGAAAAGAATTGCCTAAATTGAGACGGTCACACAAGGGAAAGCCGCCGCGGCGATAAGAGACGGAAATAATTCATCGGATCCTTCAACTCTTTTAATGGCTCCACACTCGTGAATTTATAGGGTGGCCAGCCTGGCGGTTTAGTCTTCGCCCCAGCTGGCCCTTTTTAGTGAAATGGACGCCGGAGATGTGAAACAGGACCTCCTACGACGTTCTGACAACCGGGAGGGGAACTCGAATGGACGTGATAAAACCGGCAAATAATTGCTGGGACGTTTGTGGGAAAACACATGGCCGGGCTGTTTACAGCAACGGCACAAGAGCGGATATTTCCGCCCGCGAGGCTCTCAGGCTGATCGTCCGTGAGGCTTTGCGAGGCTGCAGGTGGGGTTCTTGAACATCTTCGACCAGCAAGTGAGGTACAGTTTTCGAAGAAATTTCAGACGTGAAATCGATTCTTACAGGTCTCTAAGCTGTCTAACTACCCAGTTGGGTTGTACGGGCCTACTAAGAGGCTACAGGAGGGATTATGGAAGGGATTTGGCCATTGAGTCGTGTGAGATGTCGTTTTCGAAGTAATTTCGAGCGTAGAATCGATTCAGAGAGATCTGTCTGGCTACCCAGTCGGGCTGTATGGGGCATGTAGAGGCTACAGGTGGGGTTGTTGAAGATCTTTGGCCAGTAGGTCGAGTGAGGTGTCGTTTTCGAAGTAATGTCGGGCGTGAAATCGATTTTTAGAGGTCCCTGAACTATCTCACAACCAAGTTGGGTTATACGGGGCTACTAAGAGGCTACAGGTGGGATTTTGGAAGGGATTTGGCCATTGAGTCGTGTGAGGTGTCGTTTTCGAAGTAATTTCGAACGTAGAATCGATTCTGAGAGATCTTAGATCTGTCTGGTTACCCAGTCGGGCTGTACGGGGCTACTAAGAGGCTACAGGAGGGATTTTTGACGATCTTCGGCCAGTAAGTCGAGTGAGGTGTCGTTTTCGAAGTAATTTCGGACGTGAAACCGATTCTCAAGGTCTCTGAACTGTTTCACGACCAAGTTGGGTTATGTGGGCTACTAAGAGGCAACAGGTGGGATTTTGGAAGGGATTTGGCCATTGAGTCGTGTGAGGTGTCGTTTTCGAAGTAATTTCGAGCGTAGAATCGATTCAGAGAGATCTCAGATCTGTCTGGTTACCCAGTCGGGCTGTACGGGGCTACTAAGAGGCTACAGGTGGCGTTGTTGAAGATCTTTGGCCAGTAGGTCGAGTGAGGTGTCGTTTTAGAAGTAATTTCGTGCGTGAAATCTATTTTTAGAGGCCTCTGAACTGTCTCACAACCAAGTTGGGTTATGTGGGGCTACAAAGAGGCTACAGGTGGCGTTTTTGAAGGGATTTGGCCATTGAGTCGGGTGAGGTATCGTTTTCTAAGTAATTTGGGGAGTAGAATCGATTTAGAGAGATCTCAAATCTGTCTGGCTACCCAGTCAGGCTGTATGGGGCTACTAAGAGGCTACGGGAGGGTTTTTTGAAGGGTTTTGGCTATGGAATTGAGTTAGATGTCGTTTTCGAAGTATTTTTGGACATAGAATCCATTTTTGGGGGTCCTGGAACGATCCGATTTCACTGTGGGGATCTATAGGGCTTTCATAGGGCTACAAATGTGATTTTTGAAGGATTCCAGGAAGTCAAATATGTTCCGGTAAAAACAGGTATTTAAAAAAAAAATTCAAAAAAAAAAAAATTGTTCAAACTTTTGGTACAAGTAACCTACCAATATCAAAGAATAATAAACCCTTATGTAAAATTTGCAGTGTTTTTAATCGTGGCCAACCAGGAAAATCCTCGTCCAACGGGAGATAATCGCTGGTCCGCCAAAAACTCAAATTGCGACTTTTCTTTGAATTCGTGCGAACTTGCAATTCGGGTTTTAACCCCATTTCCGGTGTTATTTGGAAGCCTTCTGTCAATGAAAAAAAAAAAATCCGTGAACACGTTTATCTGCAATATGTGATATCGTTCAGTCAATAATCACGTTCTATGACGTTATTACTCTGAAGAGAAAATCAAACGGTCGATATTGTTCGAATACTCACCGCAATGAACGCCCTAAATGAAATTATCGTAACACTATTTTACCCGACCGGTAAAATCTCGCTATTTCCCAACACCCCCAACTTTGACTGCCTGGAAACTCACGACCCGGAGAAAATTAATCTCTGAATTAACGAAGAATTAATAACTTCGAACTCTCACCTTCGGCGACGTAAAATAGTTATCCGAGTTTGGAGCGAACCGTCCGAGCGAAAAACGGGATTTTCAAGACGGACTTTTCGTAGACGAGTCTACGGGGGGGAAGTTTTGATTTTAACGATCCCTTCAAGTTCTTAATGGTTTGCAAACTTCACATTGCGGAGGAACTTGAAGCTGTTCAAGTTATCAACGGCACGTTAATTAAATTCTCGGATGGATTAATATTTTAGGGGTTGTTTCAATTACGTCATTTATGAGATTTTTCGGTTCGAAACTTTTCGGGAATTGGTTGAACTCGGCAAGGGAAGCGTCAAAACTGCCCATCAGACGCTCCACAGAGCTGGGACCGTAAATAGATTCTTATTTGAAAATTACTACAGATACGACACCCCTTGCCATTGGGGGCATTTTTGACCTCCTGGAGGGCCCCGACCTCAGGGGGTTGAGGTCCGCCCAGAGAAAGGCCCCTTTTCAAGGTGACACGGGCTTATAAGACAACTACAACTAACGTAGAATCCGAATCCACGATCAAAAATGGGGGTTATACGTGAAAAAATACCATTGCGCGCAATTGCGCACAGTTGCGCGCGTCGCTCGGGGTTTTAATGTAGCCTACATTGTGGCGGCAAGCCCACTGGATCGTTAAAAAAAAAATTGAAATCCGTTCAGCCGTTTAGGCGCCTATAAGGCACGACAGACTCACAGAAACCCAATTTTATAGAAGTACTAGCGGTCCTGTCCCAAGGCCTCTTTCGGCCGACCATACTGACAGGTGTTTCGGACTTAGAATTTAACGTAGAATCCGAATCAGCTATCAAAAATGGGGTTATACATGAAAAATACCATTGCGCGCAATTGCGCACAGGGGTGCAGGCCAGGTCGTCCGAAATAATCGGATTACGCCTAAGCCGATTTTCGGCCCGTAATGAGGTCCGACTTGAGTAAAAGGTGTGTGAGAGTGTCAGGTCGTCCTTGTAGAGATAGGTATCACATGAATCTCCAAGATTTATAGTAAATTCACGCAATATAACATTTATTTATTGCAAGTTTACTAGCCTAGATTTATTACGTTCTTTTCAATCTTTTAGTTAGTGACATTCGAATCCTCGTCCAAGTTTGGATTCCGGATCCCTTTCAGTGACCATGAAGGTCAATTTTATTCATTTTATTCCTGAATCCTTTATGGATCCGCTGTCCAGTAGACCTCCGACCACCCCTTATAGTCTACCCCTTTACCTCACGGTTTTATAAACCAGTTATGGTTTCTTTCACCACGTATCCGCGGCCTTTCATCGACATTTGGATCACAAAACCATTTGTTTTGTGATATCAATTTAGCACATACCTTTTTAACTCTTGCGAGGCCGCATCGTCTCCCAGTGTCACTCCGATCACCCCCTTTTGATATCAATTTAGCACATACTCTTTTTAACTCTTGCGAGGCTGCATCGTCTCCCTGCGTCACTCCGATCGCGACACCAAACTACTCCTGAGTCAGTCTTACAGTAACTGACTCAACTTCTCCCGAAAAGCCGAGTCGCCATCTTTGTTGTTAGTTCACCAACTACCACCAGATCGCTCCCAACAACTAGTTTCTTTTCCCGCCTTTTCGGATTGCCTTTTGGCAACAGTCCTACCGAGTTCGAAGTCAGTCAGCTGGCCCGGCCTTAGTTGTTTTGCTGGACTTAGAACATTTCTTTGGAGTGATAGGAGTTTAGAAACCATGAATGTGAAAACTAATGACGGCGAACCTTTCGTTTTATTCCATAGTGAATCTGATGGTCTCGTGATGTTTTCAACTGATCGTAATTTGCAGTTTTTAGCCCGTTCGTCTATCTTATTACTTACAACGCGAAGTTTTTTACTCGGTTGTTTACTCTTCAAGCGTTCCAAAATGGTCATTATATCCCGTCAGCTTTTTTCCTTATAGCCGACAAAAAGCAGCAAAGTTATGAAATTTAGGATTCATGGTTGTAATTGGCGTTCTCCACCCCAGAAATGTTAAGGGCGAATACAAAATTTGTGTAGCTCGGTAATTTGAGAGAAAAAAGGAAGTTTTACCTATTAACCCGAACCACCTCCTAGAGTATCCCAACGAAAGCCAGTACAGCCACGGAGGATGAACAACACATCAACCATTCATTCCTAAGTAACAACTGGTGAAAGCGTTTCCCCCGCCCTTAGGACGAGTTGACACTCAAAATTTTGAGCATGTGTCAAGTCGTCCTACGAGTAGGATTAACTGGGGGAGGACGAGTTGACACAACCCTCTTCGGACGAGCTGACACTGTAATCGGACGAGCTGATCGGAACCCGCGCACAGTTGCGCGCGTCGCTCGGGGTTTTAATGTAGCCTACATTGCGGCGGCAAGCCCACTGGATCGTTAAGAAAAACCCGTCGAAATCCGTTCAGCAGTTAGGCGCCTGTAAGGCACGACAGACTCACAGAAGTATTATACTTCTATAATAGAAGATAGGATAGATAGATAGATAATGAGTTTGGTTAGGGAGAGAGAACGACTCCTCTGCTGAATATTCAGCTGAAATATTCTGCTGAATATTCAGCAGAGGAGTCGTTCTCTCTCCCTAACCAAACTCATTGGATTAGACCTCTGCACCATCGGCAAACAACCACTTTGATAGATAGATAGATATCAGGCGCTGCTGTGCGGGTCCTCGCGGGGGTGCTCCCTATTGAGCTGTAGGCTGCCCATCGAGACGTGGCCTACAGGAAGGCTTCGAGCCCGGGCCAGGATGCGCCAGGATGTACTCGCCTTGGTCCTCGGCCAGTGGCAGCCGGGTTGGGACGCCGAGAACACTGGGAGGCTCACATAAGACCTACTCATAATATGAGTTCTTCCCATCAGTGGCTCGGCGGCTGGAGATGCCGTGGGTGGTCCCCACAAAGGACCATCCCGCTACCGCGAACCTCCATCGGCTGGCGATGGTCGAGAACCCCAGCATGGTGCGGCGATACTGTGGGCTTGGCAGAGCTCGTGCTTCGGAGCAGCCTGGCATTCGGCCGACGAGTTACGTCTCCGTATAGGGCGCTTGTTGCGTTTGCTGCCGAAGGCCCCAGACGGCAGATGAGGGCCCAAACGGGGACGACGGCTGGCTAAGCACTTCTTCACAGCCGTCCCCGAGAACCCTGATGCCCCCTCCCCACCCCACCAACTCCCCTGAAAGGAGAAAGCCTGTTGAGAGCCCATATGGGCTATATAGAAGATTTAAACAATAAAAAAAGACACCTCACTCGACCTTCTGGCAAAAGCCCTACAAAAACCCCAACTGAAACCGTTTTCGAGCACCTTATAGCTGCAATGGGTAGTCAGGCAGATATTAAACCTCTATAAATAGATTCTAGACGCAAAATTACTTCGAAAACTTCACTGGTCCCATATTGCCACACTGGATTTTAAGACAGATCTTAGAAGTCTAGAAATCGATTGTACGCCCAACATCACTTCGAAAACGACACTCTACTAGCTAAAGCCCTTCAAAAATCCCCACCTGCGGCCCCTAAGAGCCCCATACAGTCCCACTGGGTTTTAGAATAGATCCGAGAACTCTAGAAATCGAATGAACGTCCAAAACTACTTCAAAAACTACACCTCACTCGACATTCAGGCAAAAGCCCTACAAAAACCCCACCTGAAACCCTTTTCGAGCACCTTACAGCCGCAACGGGTAGTCAGGCAGATAAAAACCTCTATAAATCGGATTCTAGGTACAAAATCGCTTCGAAAACGATACCTCACTGGACCCGGTTGTCAAACCCCTTCAAAAACCCCATCTGTAGCCCCTGCAGAGCCCCATAGAGCCACAACGGGTAGTCAGGCAGATATTAAACCTCTATAAATCGATTCTAGGTACAAAATCACTTCGAAAACGATACCTCACTGGACCCGGTTGTCAAAACCCTCCAAAAACCCCACCTGTCGCCACTAATTGCCCCACTGGATTTCAAGACAGCTCTTAGAAGAAGAGAAATCGATTGTACGCCCAACATCACTTCGAAAACGACACCCAACTAGCTGAAGCCCTTCAAAAACCCCACCTGTGGCCCCTAAGAGCCCCATATAGTCCCACTGGGTTTTAGAATAGATCCGAGAACTCCATATAGCCCCATAAGATTTTAAGACTGATCTGAGAACTTTATAAATCGATTTAACGCCCAGAACCACTTCAAAAACGACACCCCACTCGACCCAAAAACTCAAAACCCTTCAAAAACCCCACCTCATAGCCAATTTAGAGCCTCACATAGCCTCATTGCGTGGTAAGTCGATTTGGGACGTCTAGAAATCGATTCCACGTCGAAATGTACTTAGAAAACGACACCCTTCTCGACCCTCTGGTTTACACCCTTCAAAAACCCCATCTGTAGCCCGTCACACACCCCATACACCGGTTTTTGACCCCCCCCACAACCATCCACACAAGCTGTTGTCCTAATTTTTCAATCGAGTGACCTCAGCCAACAAATTCCTCAAAACTGCTTCCCTGATTGGAAAATGAAATAACCCCTTTCAAGGCTCGATGCTTCTCACACAACCTCAAAAAGTGTTCTGAATCATTTTATTTATGCAAAACGAATTCACCTCAATTCCGAAACGGGAAATTGAAGAAAGATAAACGAATTAAATGAACCCTCTCAGGAGCCGTCACGATGTGAGGTGAGAGCAAATTTCAACGATGGGAAAATTGGCGTATTCTCGTTCCATTTACTCGGCAGTACAGCGTCCTCCGGGAGGGAAGACTTTCAGACGAGCGCCTTTTTATAGTTGACGTCACCGTTTCGCGACCGAAAGCCGAGAGAGCAAATGGCCATTCGGGAATTAGCAACCTAACCTAACCTTCCCTTCCACCTTCTCTTCCCAAGGATGAAATATTCATGAGGAAGACCTTAACTTGAGTCAGCCTTTGGGAACCGCTCCCACCTTCGGAACGGGCTCTTTTTCGCTCACCTTTCGCTCCGAGTTCAAGTCCAATTCCTTCCAACGGGGTGGGTTCTATTGTTCGGGCGAGGCGCAAATGGAAAATTTCTTCGACAACGTTGGAATTACGTTTTTTATACGCTTGAGGCCCAACAACACGCCGGAACACCTAAAATGAAAAAGAACGCTGCGGAGTTACTAACATGTCTTGATGACAGGTCGCTTTTTAAATTTGCAATTTTTAAAATAACGAACGAAATAGTTTCACAATCAATACTGAGAATATAATATTGTTAAGGAAGTGACTTTCCAGTGAAATTTCGAGACGAAAAATTATTATTTAAAAAAAAAAAAAAGTGGGTTTTATTGTGTTTACCCATTTTTGGTTCTCACAAGTGGGGCAGGAGCCGACCCCGCACTGCACCCAGATAATCACAGATAAGGTACGAAAGTCTTAGATAGTCTTGCTCCAGAGAAAGGATTCACATAAACTTGCGTTCAGAGGTGAATTGTCTGCCGACAAGCCGAGTATTACAACACATGATTGATTTTTGGTCAAACATTGGTGTTCGGCCCGGATTCGAACCAGGCTGATCAGCGCTCCGACTGATGAATAATTATTATTATTCAGTAGGATTTTTTTATTAAATCTTGAATGTTGACAAAAGACTCGGTCCACCATCTAGTTGAGCCAGAAAAACTCTCAACCCGATCGCCGCAACCCGTCGAGCTCGAAGGCTTTTGGCCATGGGATCGAGTTAGGTGTCGTTTTCGGAGTATTTTTGGAAGTAGAATCCATTTTTTGGGGTCACGGAACGATAGGATTTTGAAGGATTCCAGGAGGTCAAATAATATTTGACCTCCTGGTAACATATTATGTTTCAAGTTAAAAAACGAAAAACGCTGCAAATTTTACACAAGGTTTTATTATTCTTTGATTGATATAGGTTACTTGTGCAAAAATTATTTCTGTGTCAATAAAAAAAATTTGGGCGGAAAACAATTTTTTTGGATTTAAAAAAGAATTTTTGAGGATTTTTTTCCAAAAAAAATTTTTTTTCAACAACTCTATATTTAACTCGAAAAACATTTAACCTCCTGGGATCCTTCAAAAGTCCCATTTTTACCCCCATGAAAGCCCTATAAATCGCAACAGTGAAATGGATCGTTCCGGGACCCCGAAAATGGATTCTGCGTCCAAAAATACTTCGGAAACGACACCTAAATCGATCCAAAAACCAAAATCCTTCAAAAAACCTCTCCCAAAGCCCCATAGCGCCCCACGGGTTTGGGCGATCGGGCTGAAAACCATGTGGGCACAACTAGATGGTAAACCAAGTATTTTGTCAAAATTTCAGATTTTTAAACAAATTCCTAATGCTCAAAACGGCCCGGACGGCGGACGGACATTTCCGATTTAGAATGTAGACCTCTTGAAACGGATAATGTTAAATTTTGAGGCCGATCATAGTCGTCGACCCCCGTCGCGATAACATAGACCTATAATAGACCATAATTACACCTGTGTAATTATTCCAAGAATAATACACCAAAATCTTGGGAAAAAAACGCTGCAAATTTTACACAAGGGTTTATTATTCCTTTATATATGTTACTTGTGCAGAAATTTAATTCTGTCAATGAAAAAATAAAGAAATAAAAATTTTTTTGGATTTTTATCTCAAAAAAATTTTTTTTTGGATTTTTTGTTCAAAAATGTTTCTTTTTCAAAAATGCTGTATTTTTTACTCGAAAAATATTTAACATCCTGGGATCCTTCAAAAATCCCATTTTTAGCCCCACGAATGCCCTAAAGATCGCCCCAGTGAAATCGGATCGTTCCGGGACTCCAAAAAATGGATTCTACGTCCAAAAATACTTCGGAAACGACACCTAACTCGATCCCTTACCTAGCTAAAAGCCTTCAAAACCCCCTCCCGTAGCCCAATTTTAGCCCCATTGCGCCCCACGGGTTTGGGCGATCGGACTGAAAACCTTGCGGGCTCAACTAGATGGTAAACCAAGTATTTTGTCAAAATTCCAGATTTAAAAAAAAAATTCCTACTGCCCAAAACGGCTCGGACGGCGGACGGACATTTCGGATTTAGAATGTAGACCTCTTGAAACGGATAATGTCAAATTTTGAGGCCGATCCTAGTCGTCGACCCCCGTCGCGATAACATAGGTGTAATTATTCCAAGAATAATACACCAAAATCTTGGGAAAAAAATTGTTGAATAAAAATCAAAAAAAAAAAAATTTCATCGACACAGAATTAAATTTTTGCACAAGTAGCCTATATCAAAGAATAATAAACCCTAGTGTAACATTTGCTGCGTTTTTTGTTTGTTTTTTTATGTTGACACGGAACTTATTTTCGCACAAGCAACCTACCTATATTTTTTTATCATTTAATATTGATTAACAGGACGTTTCCATTTGTTTTCGTCACGTCACGGGGGATTTAGAGCGAAACATGATCGCGAAAACTATAATCACATGATTGGTCTCTAAGGAAGTTCAGCGGTGGGTTAAAAGTAGAGGGTTGGTGTAAAATTAATCATTATTAAATGATCTGACTGTAGAACCATTATGGTTCTACCTTCCATGATAGGTCTACCTTCCGGTTTTATTTTTGGGGAGGGGAGGAGTTATTAAATTCAAACTGAAATTTAAATCCAAGTTATGAATTTATAAGTTATTTCAAGAAAATCAGAAGGGGAAGGCCGAAAAATTTATTGGGCCCCAGGTGGGACTCGAACCCACAACCTCTGCATTACTAGTGCAACGCTCTACCAACTAAGCCACTGAAGACCACAGGTATGATAGAACATTGGAGATTGAAGGCCCAACTGTCCCCTGCCCCCAACACTTGATTCGGCCTTCTCATATTATTGCTTATTTTCCCCCCTCTGAACCCTGATCTGATAGCCAGTAGACATCCTACTTTTGTCCCTCTTCCTAGGGGTCCCCTAATTCCCCAGGAGGAGTAATTTCATTAAGGAATGACTGAGGAGATTTATGACCTGCTTCCTCATGCAGTGTTTATATTTTTGGGGAGGGGAGGAGTTATAAAATTCAAACTGAAATTGAAATCCAAGTTATGAATTTATAAGCTATTTCAAGAAAATCAGAAGGGGATGGCCGAAATTTTTTTTAATAATATGAGAAGGCCGAATCAAGTGTTGGGGGCAGGGGACAGTTGGGCCTTCAATCTCCAATGTTCTATCATACCTGTGGTCTTCAGTGGCTTAGTTGGTAGAGCGTTGCACTAGTAATGCAGAGGTTGTGGATCGAGTCCCACCTGGGGCCCAATAAATTTTTCGGCCTTCCCCTTCTGACCTTCAGGTTTTTTTTAATGACAGAATCAATTTTGGCACAATTAGCACACATCAAAGAGCAATAAACCCTAGTGTTTTCACAAAACAACGAAATAGTTTCTCGGCCAATAACCGCGATATTTTCACAGTAGGCTCAATTAGGAAAGTTGATTTGCTCGATTCGTCTTGAATTTCCATTTGTGATCAGTCCGCCAAAAATGTGTTGAGACGTTTTCACTCAAAGGGCCCAGCAAATATTTGATTTCAAGGGGCTCTGAGGCTTTTCTCAGATTATTCTTTTTTTTCGTTCCTTTTTCTCTCGTCGTTTCTCGCGATGTTTGCCCCCCCGTCGAGATCGACGAATATTAATTGGCCTCCTCCTGCCTTTATAAAGCTAACAACGGAGCATAATTGGTGTTTACTCGGTACAAAAAAAAAGGAGGAAGAGCCCTGTCTCGTTGTTTCGGAGGAGAAAATTAATGTGATCTTCTGGACGGGGGGAGCAGAAAATGAAAAAAGGTTTTTTGCTGCTGGTCTTTCATTTTTTTGGCACTTTCAACAGAATGCGAGACAGGGCATTGAGGGCGGGGTTTGTCGAGAGTGAGATCGTAAAAAGATTCTTCGTTCGAAATATATGGCGGGTTTTTGAAGGGCTTTTCAAAATGATGCTGCTAGACGTGAGGAAAACGCTGCATGTTGGATAAATCTTGGGTTTATTATTGTTAATGAACTCTCTGAATGATTTCATTTTTTAATTTCCTGGAAAGGGCATCCTTTTTCAACGTCCAAACTACTTCGAAAACGACACCCAACTCGACTCACTTGTCACAGCCCTTTAAAACAACCCCTCAACAAACAAACTGAGGTGGTTAGGGGGGAAATGACTCTTCTGCTGAGTACTAAATTGTTTATTTAAATAAACGTAGCGTGGGGACCGGTTTCGAGCAACAAAGCTCATCTACAGCCCTGACAAGAAAACCATTTGTCATTAGCACCAGAGAAAAACCATGAAATTATTAGGTTTATTTAATTTAAAAATTAAATTTATCAAGTTTTTCCTCTAGTGCTAATGACAAATGGTTTTCTTGTCAGGGCTGTAGATAAGCTTAGTTGCTCGAAACCGGTCCCCACGCTACAATTGTTTATTTAAATAAACAATTTACTACTTAGCAGAGAAGTCATTTCTCACCCTAACCACCTCATTGGATTAGACCTCTGCACCGTCGGCGAACACCACACTGAAACCCCTATAAAACAAACCCCTCAAAAGCCCCATACAGCCCCACTGGGTACTAGTACAGATCTGAGATGTCCATAAAACGATTCTATATCCAAAAGCTAATGAGAAGTTTCTTAGGTTGACTACGATTTCAGCAATTGCTAAGCAGAGCGTCGTGCATTCCGTCCTGCAAAAATCAACTGCAGGCCATCCCAAAGACAAGAAACAGTCAATAAACGGGCCAAAAACCGTGACGAATCAACGGCAAAAAGAGGCTGACACCATTCATTCTTTTTACGGTAGTTCCCAAACATATTTTAGAAAGGGCAGTTATTTATTTTTCTTCTTATGTCCTTAGGAAGTACGATTTTCAGAAAGTAGTACATTTTAGTGTCCTCAGAGGAAAAATAGTACCTACGCAGGACATAGGCCTAAAAGTAGAATATGTCGTTACAAATGTTGTACACGTAACTACTAGCAGACGTGTCTGGTCACCGCGCTATCTATATCGTCGTCTGAGGCGCAGCATGACACATCTAACTTTAACCAACTTTTCAGGAGAGCCTAAAAACTCTTTTGCGTTCTGTGCAGAAGTGCCGTGCTGAAGGGTGGTTCAGTTGTGCTATGCTGACTAAATCTAAAAAGCGAGTGGCCAAATCTAAAAACTGTTTGCCCCAATCGCTCAGGCGCGAAATTTTGAATGAGAAACCATCCCTAACTCAATTTCGCCAAAATGTTAGATGTGTCATCTATAAGACAGATCTGAGACCTCAATGAATCGATTCCACGTCCAGAATCAGTTCGAAAACGACACCCCACCAGTCGGCTGAAAACTTTTTTTTTTTCATTTTTCGCTCAAATGTACCATTGAATCGTTTTCAGCCGTCGATTACTGCCTCATAAATTGATCATATTTTAAAGTTGATGGAGGTCAATCGACGCAGAAATATATCCTCTTTCATCGGCTAAATAGAAACATTTGTGACAAAATGCTTCGTTCACGAGTTACAAGCAAAAAACCTCGAAATATCCGCAGTTTTTCCGTTTTTTCGCTTATAACTCGTGAACGAAACAGTTTAGCACAAATGCTTCTATTTAGTCGATGAAAGGGCATTAAATTCTGCGTCGATTGACCCCCCTCAACGTAAAAATATGACCAACTTTTAAGGACATCATCTTCAGGTGAAAACGACTCACTGGTACACAAGAGCGAAAAATGAACAAAATAATTTTAAAATCATGAATGAGTGACAATAATTGTCAATTATTGGCCGACGATTACTACCTTATAAGAGGGCCAATTGAGGCAGAATTTATCGCTCTTACATCGACTAAATAGAAGCATTAGTGAAAAGCTGCTTCGTTCACGAGTTATAAGAAACTGAAAAAAGTGCTAAAATGACGTGGTTTTTCTCCTATAACTCCTAAACTAAGAATTTTTTCACAAATGTTTCTATTTAGTCGATGAAAGAGCATTGAATTCTGCGTCGATTCACCTCCCTCAACTTTAAAATATGATAGATTTATGAGTCAGTATCGACGGCTGAAAATAGACCATTTCTTCGATTTTCGCTCAAATGTAGCATTCATCGAAAATAAATCGTGTGTAGCTTCCATAAAACCGATACTATTTTGATATCTCTGTAAATCGATTCTATGACAAAACTTACTTCGAAAACAACACCCCACTCGACTCGACTGCGTCGCGACGGCTGCCGGCCCTTCACAATCCCCACCTTTAGCCTCTTGAAAGCTTCACAGAGCGTTACGATACGACCTCGAACCGCCGCAAAATTCTACGTAGGTAGAATATATTTAATATATTCTACCTACGTCAAAATCACTTCGAAATAGACACCCCACTTGAAAAACGCTGCCCCACTTGAAAAAAAAATTTCTTTTTTCAAAACAATCTTTTTTACTCGGAAAATATTCGACTAGATCGCAACAGTGAAATCGGATCGATCCGGTACCCCAAAAAATGGATTCTACGTCCAAAAATACTTCGAAAACGACACCTAACTCGATCCCATAGCCAAAAGCCTTCAAAGACCCCTCCGATAGCCCCATAGCGCCCCACGGGTTTGGGCGATCGGACTGAAAACCTTGCGGGCACAACTAGATGGTAAACCAAGTATTTTGTAAAAATTTCAGATTAAAAAAAAAAAAATTCCTACTGCCCAAAACGGCTCGGACGGCGGACGGACATTTCGGATTTAGAATGTAGACCTCTTGAAACGGATAATGTCAAATTTTGAGGCCGATCGGAGTCGTCGACGTCCGTCGCGATTACACAGGTGTATTATCCCAAGAATAATAAATTGAAAACCCACTACGATAATATCATATTATGACGATCAACGTCATATCGATATTTCTGTGTACTGGTGGGGATCTAATAAGCCCTGAATGTTGACAGACACCAACGTCCAATTGACCGGTAAGTACCTGATAATCATCCTACACACCTACCACGCTGATGACGTCACTTACTATCTCTCATTCGATGTCTATAATCATTATCGCTATCATTCCAGATATCGACTATTTCGTACCGTTCCCCCATTCTCCCCGAATGTATTTCAATTAGATCGTATTCAGTTCGTCGTATCTACAAATAATTACCTACTACATTCGTTCGTTCGTCGCATCCAACATTGTGACGTCAGCGGGTTCAAAAGGCAGCGCGCACTTCTCCCCCCATCTGTGACGTCATACAATTTAAACTAGTTATGCATTTTCTCAAAGGCTCTTTCACAGCCGTACGAAAAATTGGAACGTTGTTCACGGTGAAAAACGGAGGAAAAGCCTTTCGCCCTCGGAACACGTCGACGGGTTCGAACTTGGCAAAGATAATGAGGAGCCGATATTACAACACCTGCTGGGAGTGCGGGCTGATAAAACCGACGTTGCTACACGTGTAACCACATTTTACATCCCGCTACAACCCGTTGGGAGCTACCGTAGGTGTAAACAGGTAAACAACGGGATTAATTTTCGGGAAATTCGATCAGAGGAAGACAACTTTAGCGGGTCGTATAATAAACAGCCATGCAGTGGAGTGGTTTTCGCAGTGATTTTGACGTAGAATAGATTTGCGGGGGTTCGAGGTCATATCATGAGATTTTGTGAGGCTTTCAAGAGGTGGGGGTTCTGAAGGGCAGCAGCCAGTGGGACGAGTGGGGTGTCGTTTTGACGTAGAACCGATTCGTAGAGGAATTAAAATAGTATCTATCGGTTGTTGGAAGCTACAAACGAGACATCATCATCATCATCATCATAATATTATTATTATGATGATGTCTCTCGAGATCTTTTTTAACCTATAAAATGAGTTTTAAGCCCCCTGAGAACCGGTTCTATGCTCCTACAAACAGGTTCAACTCCTACATTCAATGTTTCAATTTGTGGAATTTAAAAAAAAAAATGAAAAAAAAAAAACTTCGAAAAGATCAGTTTTCCAACTAGTTGTGCCGGCCAGGTTTTCAGTCCGATCGCTCAAACCCGTGGGGCTCTGTGTGGCGAAAAGGGGGCAACGGGAGAGGTTTTTGAAGGTTTTCGGCTATGGGGTCAAGTTAGGTGTCGTTTTCGAAGTATTTTTAGACGTAGAATCCATTTTTGGGGGGGTCCCGGAACGTTTCGATTTTACCGTGGGGATCTATGGGGCTTTCATAGGGCTACAAACGGGTCGTTTGAAGGATGGCAGAAATTATTCACTATGAATTAAATTAATTCAGTGTCCATGAAAAGATTTTGGGAATTTTTGTTAAATTTAATTTTTCTTCTTTTTGCTGAGAAAATACGACCAAAAATACAATACCTACGTCAAATTTAATTTGACGTAGGTATTGAAAAAAAAAATCACATTTCGTCACTAAATCCGCCTAACCCTAATTTTGGCCAAAATGAGTTTACGACGGATTCCAAAGCGAAATCTCCTGCCCGAGCGGTTGAAACAATCAGTTTTGACGCAACACCAACAGAATGCGCGGTAAACACGAAAATGTCATAACCGCCTAATCAATGAAAAATTATTTTTGTTTATCAGCTGGGAAAAACCGACTAACCCACAACCGCAACCATAGGAGCAATAATTGAGAAAAACCGCCTAAGCCACAAACCCCAACCGGCAAAACCACCTAACCCACACGTTTTTCTTGATTTTAGCTAATTCCAGCTTCAAATATGGCTAAATATTGGTAGAGAGCCGCCGAAATAGTATCTCGTTACTTATATTAAATATGAAGTTTTCCAAGATTTAAGTCGCAGTTTTGAAAATAATCAGTTTTTTGAGTCTCCTGAAAAAGTGTAAATGTGGGTTAGGCGGTTTTAGAACTTAAGTGACAAATTTTGACCTCCTGGGATCCTTCAAAAATCTCATTTGTAGCCCCATGAAAGCCCTATAGATCGCCACAGTGAAATCGGACCGTTCTGGGACCCCCGAAAATGGAATCTACGTCCAAAAATACTTCGAAAACGACACCTAACTCGATCCCATAGCCAAAAGCCTTCAAAAAAAACCCTCCCGTATCCCCATTTTAGCCCCATAGCGCCCCACGGGTTTTGGCGATCGGGTTGAAAACCTTGCGAGCACAACTAGATGGTAAACCGAGTGGGTGTTTTGTCAAAATTTCAGATTTAAAAAAAATTCCTACTGCCCAAAACGGCCCGGACGGCGGACGGACATTTCGGTTTTAGAATGTAGACCTTTTGAAACGGATAATGTCAAATTTTGAGGCGTATCGGAGTCGTTGCGATTACATAGGTATAAAAAACCACAGCGTTTATTTAAGTTAAGAGAACCATAGATTTCAGGAACATCGATAACTAAAAAATTCTACGACGTGTTCTCCGAAAAACGGCTATTTTTAAACGTTTCGCGAATTGCCGAGCACATTTCTCGTCTGGAATATATCCATCCAGCGCAGCATTGTTCCAATACCCTCTCAATGTCACGACGAAAATAGACTGTCGACGGTGCACGTAGACGGTGCGGTTCCAATCGGAGTTTTTTTTTTATCGCCGTTCCGGCAATTGAATTCCACCTGGAAGACGTTGCAATCGTCATCTGCCTTCAAACGGACGCAACTCGCCCCGAAGCGGGCCAAATCAAAATTTCGTCGTCGGTTGGATGTCGATTCTTCGAAAAAACGACAATCCCCGACTGCGCCAATGAATGTTTCGCCTCCCGACGAGAAGGCGTAAACAGTTTACATCGTCTTCGGCAGAAAAAAAAAAGTTTGCAAACCCAGCGGGGGAGGTGAAATAAGGTAAATAAATCCGAAGCGAATTCCGTCTGTTGTTGACGTCATACGAATCGATAAGAATCCCTAATTAGGCGCGTGGGAGAGTGTTACAGCCGGAGAATTGGGACGATTGATCATACAAAAGCATGATTAGACATGCCAACCAAAAAAAAAAAAAATGCAAAAAAAAAAATTTTTTTTTTAAATGTTGAAAAAAATCAAAAAATCATGAAATGTTGATGTTGTCAAAATGTTGAAATTATTTTTTGAAAAAAAATCAACAAAAAAAATTTTGTAATTAAAAAAAAAATAATAATTTTTTTCATTGACACAGAATTGAATTTCTGCACAAGTGAACTATATCAAAGAATAATAAACCCTTTTGTAAAATTTTCAGCGGTTTTAAGGTACCAAAGCGCCACTGGAGAAACGCTGCAAATTTTACACAAGGTATTATTATTCTTTGATATAAGTAGGTTACTTTTTCTGTCAATGAAAAAAAAATTTTTGGATTTTTTTTTCCAAATTTTTGTTCTGTTTTTTACTTGAAAAATATTTGACCTCGTGGGATCTATCAAAAATCTCATTTGTAGCCCCATGAAAGCCCTATAGATCCCCACAGTGAAATCGGATAGTTCCGGGACACCCGAAAATGGATTCTACGTCCCAAAAATACTTCGAAAACGACACCTAACTCGATCCCATAGCCAAAGCCTTCAAAAAACCCTCCAGTAGCCCCATTTTAGCCCCAGAGCGCCCCGCGGGTTTGGAAAACCTTTCGGGCACAACTAGATGGTAAATCGAGTAATTTGTCACGAAAAAATTCCAACTGCCCAAGAATGACATTTCGTTTTTGGAATCTACATAACATGTCGTGAAACGGATGTAAAATTTTGAGGCCGATCAGAATTTTCGACCTCCGTCGCGATTACATAGGACCTATAATAATTATTATTCCTGGTGTATTATTCCACGGACTTTAAACCAATTTTACGTAAGGGAATATCGGATGTATTCGTCAAAGTTCCTATAAGTGAGGTTTCAGTTGTTTTTTTTTTGTTTGTTTTTTTTTTCCTAAAATATGGCCACTTCGCGTCGTCAGCCCATTTATGCTTATAAGCAAGATTTATGCGAAATAGTCTCCAAGTTCCACGGCAAATGACACGTAAGCGAGATCTCACCCGGCTCTGAGGTCAAAACCCAACGAAATAAGGATGAGTGAGAGGTAAAGAGAATGAGTGAGTTCAGACAAATTCAGGGCAGTCAGATCCATTCCCTTGTATATAATTTTCTCGAATAATTCTAGTCAGGTCTGTCAAAAGTTGACAAGTCACTTCCTCTCGATTTTCAGTTTTGTTTATTATTCTTGGAATAATACACCTATGTTTTCGCGTCGGGGGTCGACGACTCCGATCGGCCTCAAAATTTGACATTATCCGTTTCAAGATGTCTAGATTCCAAAACCGAAATGTCCGTCCGCCGTCCGGGCCGTTTTGGGCAGTGGAAATTTTTTCAAAAATCTGAAATTTTGACAAAATACTTGGTTTACCATCTACTTGTGCCCGCAAGGTTTTCAGCCCGATCGCCCAAGCCCGTGGGGCGCTATGGGGCTTTGGAGAGGTTTTTTGAAGGATTTTGGCTGTGGGATCGAGTTAAGTGTCGTTTTCGAAGTATTTTTGGACGCAGAACCCATTTTTGGGGGTCCCGGAACGATCCGATTTCACTGTTGCGATCTATAGGGCTTTCAAATGGGATTTTTGAAGGATCCCAGGAGGTCAAATAAGGTGTCGTTTTCCGAGTAATTTTTGACAAAACCCATTTTTCGAGGTCCCACATCTGCCCAAACTTTGTACAGAATTTTTTCTTTTAATTTTCTTCAAAAACATTTCCTTATTGACCCAGAATTAATTTTTGCACACCAATATCGTAGAACAACAAACCTTGGTGTAAAATTTTCATTTTTTTAATCGTTAATTTACACTGTAGTGTCGTTTTTAAATTTGTTGTTTAGTCACTTACCTCCACCAGCCATCATTTTGTAATAATTACAGTTGAATTATTCAATTAGGATATGTGTATGAACAGACTCCAACTGCTGATATGTTGTTGGTAGATGGCATTGAAGGGAAAATCAGTTTTCAAGGTTTTTAATTTTCGGTGCAATAATTTTGGTGAACGTTTTCTTTTTTTTTTCAATGTGCATAAATAGTACTTATTGCACATGATATAAAAAAGAAAAGAAAAATGTGCATAAATCCAGTACTAATTCAATAAATCTAGTACTAAGTAATAGGTAAGCCTTATTGCGCATAATATTATTATGCTTGTCCATGTCATGAAATCAATATTTGCGTTGTCAATGAGAACAAAGAGCGAAAAATTCAAAATTTGTTCAAAATTTATGATGATTAAATATACGTACTCACTTAGGTTTAATGAACAAGTATATGGGAGTTTTTCAGGTCTTTGAGGCAGCCGGTGGAGCACAGCACAAAATCCACAGGCCGGCAAAGTGACGCCCGAGTTTGAAAAAAAAAAAAAACACTTTCGCGATATCGCGGAAAACCCGCCGACAAAAACCGCCGATCGACTCGACTCCGAACGGGAACGCGGCGCGAGCGCGACTGCCTTTGCGATTAAAAAACAAATCCGCGGAGCGCGGAGGCGGTTCGGTGGAAACGGAGGAGGACGATTGCGGCGCATGCGCGGACGGGGGGGCCCCGGTTTTGACCCCACGTGGTTTTGTCGGCGAAACGGAGGTCCGGTTTGTAAACACTGCTGGGGGTCCTCAAAATGGGCCGGGGGGGGGGGGGGGGGATTGGGCCCGCTGGCGTAGTGTGTACCGTCGAACGAGGGGAAACGCTGAAAATTCACTGATTTCGGTTAATCGCGCAAAAATTACGTAATTCTGTGTCATTATAAAATATTTTTCAAAAAAACTTAAAAATGAACAGTGGAGATTTGCAGAAATGGAATACTTTTTTTCTTTCAAGGAATATTTGTTGGCCCAAGTTAATTCTTATTAGCAACATATTTGATTGATACTTCAAACTAAGATCTCTGTAAATTGTGATTATTAAAAGTGACTCTTGTAAACCGCACTTGGAATTCACTAAATTGAACTACCCAAATTGAAAAACGGTGCAAATTTTACACTAGGATTTATTATTCTTTGATATAGGTTAATTATGCAAAAATTTAATTGTCAATGAAAAAAAAATTATTTTTTTTCAAAAACAATTTTTTTTGACATTGAAAATGTCTTAGTCGACGGGTCAACCGTAGATTCTGTTACGGAAATTTTGTTACGCAAAGAAAAAAACGCCACGCAACCTATTTATATATAAATACTGTCTATAGACAAACGGAGTATATTGTCAAAATTTCAGATTAAAAAAAAAAAAAAAAAATCCTACTGCCCAAAACGGCCCGGACGGCGGACGGGCATTTCGGTTTTTGAATCTAGACCTCTTGAAACGGATTACGTCAAATTTTGAGGCCGATCAGCGATCACATAGGTGTATTATTCCAAGAATAATAAACCAAAACACGCTCACACCAACAGGTCATGAGGTTTCTTCCTCTTGAGACGTGGGAGCACCTCGGAGCATCATCGAGCAACTGGAGGTCCAGTTGGTCCCGCTTCTTGACGAGTATTAAATACTAAATTTTGTATTTGTAGCGATCGGGCTGAAAACCTTGCGGGCACTACTAGATGGTATTTTGTCTAAATTTCAGATTAAAAAAAAAAAAAAAAATCCTACTGCCAAAAACGGCCCGGACGGCGGACGGACATTTCGGATTTAGAATGTAGACATCTTGAAACAGATAATGTCAAATTTTGAGGCCGATCAGAGTCGTCGACTCAGTTTCACAGCTCTCTCTGCTAAATCATTGACCACTTTTAAGCCTGAAAGAGCTTCTCTAGCTTCAAGGAAGGCCGGATCCGTTGCCCATGAAGATGTCTGTCTGTACGAATTTTTCATTCAGTTTCAGGCGTCGAAAAATGTTCATGCTCTTCGATGACACGAAAACGAGCTGTGAAACTGATGCAGGATTTTCATGGTCTACTCACGGCGGACGAAGAATAAAAGCAGTTTGTCTTACAATGTGTCAATGAACACAGGAAATTGTACCCAGACTGCAAAAAAGAAACTTTGAAGAGGAAATTCTCATCTTAACAACCTGTTTTCTCATGATCATATGATTTTTCTCATTTCATTTCTCATCATTTGACTTTGATCAACACTATCTACACAGTCTTCTAAAATTAAATAACGTTCTATGTTCTATCTCACATTCCTTCATTGTTTTGGTTTCAGGGTGGTTAAATTGTCAACCATCCACTTCATAGACTCAGTGTACCAGCCAGCACTTGAAATCGTGACCAAATTATTGTTAACTTCCCAAAAACCCGATGAAAACATGAAAAATAAAAATAGAACTGATAGTTTAGAAATCAACAACATGATAGGTAGGTATACTAGAAAGTAGCTGGAGAGGCAGATTTTCCTATAAAAAAAAGTCATTATCAAGCACTCAAAATTTTCTCCCGTCTGTGTTTTTTATTGAATCGACTTCAAATTTTTACCAAATCTTCAATAATATCAGCCAAACGCTCGATAAAAATCTCAAGTTGGTCGGATGAAGGGGGTGGCCGGGGGGTGGGCACTTATGGAATGGAAGAGCCGAAATTCACGTATATGAACTTTGGCGAAGATTCGGCACGGGTTAACGTTATCCTAGGCGGGAAATATTTCGTACACGGTAGAAAAATTATTTGGCTCAAATAAGGGACACTCTAATAGATGTATTATTCCAAGAATAATAAACCAAAAGCCACAAGCTTTTCAGCCCGATTGCTCAAACCCGTGGGGCTCTTTTTACTTTTAAAGCTAAAAAGTAATTAGAAAAGATTGAAAATTTCCATCTTTTTCATTTAACGTAATCATTTTATTTGCTGAGACCACACTGATCACGGGGGAAAATCTTCACAAAATTGCTTCATTGATCGGAGCTCATTTCTTGAAATTTTCGGGTTTTCATCAAATCAGTTTCAGATTCTGAAAACACAATTTGCATTACTCCTTTTAAACGGGCAGCTAATTTTATCATATTACCTAACAGGTTACCTCACACTCACACAACTCACAAGAAAGTAGTAAAATAGAACATAACGTGATAGCAAGTGCCTTAACAGTTGCACATTATTTTTATTGAAGTTTTGTTAAATTATTTTTTCTAACACATCAATTAGCTTCGAGAAAATAACGTGCAACCCTCACACTCCTACGGTGGCTCAAAAGCGACTAAATTTTTTTATGTAAACTGCTACCGATAAGTTTTGTCTTGAAGGGAATGACGTGTTCTGCTCACATTTCCCCCAGACGTTTGCGGTTTCGTGTTCTCTTTAGCGCTCCACGTCAAAATATGCAACTTCACTTTCAGACTTCAATCCAGCGAGTGGTGCGGGAGGAGGAGCTGTGCTGAAGAACCGTCGAACACGAAAAAACGCTGCAAATTTTACACGAGGGTTATATTTATTATTTGTAATTGTGCCAAAATTAATAATTTTTCTGGGTCAGTAAGTAATTTAAAGACAAATAAAAAAAAAGTTGTTTTTTCTGTACAATGTTTGGACTGATGTGGGGCCTCGAAAAAACAGATTTTTTGTCCAAAATTACTCGGGAAACGACATCTTATTAAATAATATTGTTTTTGACCTCCTGGGATCCTTCAAAAATCCCATTTGTAGCCCCATGAGATCCCCACGGTGGAATCGAATCGTTCTGGGACCCCCCAAAAAGGATTCGAAGTCCAAAACCAAAAATACTTCGAAAACGACAACCAACTCGACCCCAGAGCCTAAACCCTTCAAAATTTTAGGGCCGATCAGACTTTCGACCTCCTTCACGATTACATAGGTGTATTCCAAGAGTAATAAACCAAAAGGAAGCGCGCAGAAAACGGCGGAATCCGCATTCTACTATTTTTTCTCCTGCCGTTTGAACCATTCGAAACACAGCTGTCGGATTAGCCTACAAAGATGTTCGACTATCAAAGGTAACAAACCCACATGTAGATTTAAGCCCTCGATGACGTGATGATAAATGTCCAGAAATTATAACGAACCTCAACAATGAGTAATTTGTCAGGTATCGGGAACGGGGTCAAAACAGAATTACGCCTTTTTTCGCCGAGCTTTCGATTAATATATAATCTTCATCAGGGCCTATAACAGCAAAAAACCAAAAAAAAACTCGTCATAGAAGGAAACATATGGCATGGACTTGTCGGCTACAATCATTTTTAACAAAACTTACTCAAAGATTAATAATTATGCACATGTGCATAATTCATGCTCATAGTTCATGCTATGTATAGCATTTCACCATCATGTTGGCTAAAAAACAAATTGCTACCTTAATAAAACAAAACTCAACAACAAAATAAACTTCCAACAAATCAACAAATTAAAAACAAGAAGACCACACCAGACTAGGAGTCAATATGGCAACTACAAATAAATTCAATGTGGCTAAAAACATGACCTTAATGGGGAAAGGACCTTGACTTATATTTTGTCAAAATCGAGATATTGGAATTTTCTGAAAGTAGAAAATCTGCTGAACAAGTTGGTGTTCAGGTGGTGGTGTGTTTGTACGATTTTTTCTGGCAAAGTTATGACTTTTTAAAGTTTACGTTCCAAAAAATGTAGTTTTGAGATAACAGCGGTCAAAGTTTTGCTACAACACTGTTTCAAGAAAGGGACCCTAACTTATCCTCTCCTCCCGCACATGTTACTATGGAGCGGAGGGGTGGATAAGTTAAGGTCCCTTTTCTGCAGTTCGACCTGGTCTCGATTCATCAATTACACAGGTTTACAAAAAAAAGGTCAATCTCAGGCGCCGCAGAAAAAACCATCAAACTCTATGTTTTTTGGGGTGCTGAATCCGAATCCGACCCCCGTTTTTTTCGGTCACGTCCAAATTTTCGAGATATTGGCGATTTTTCGTTTTTTCGACCTTTTTCCGTTTTGAAAATCACAGCTAAATGTGCGGATGCCCAAAAATTCCACAAAAACTCTCTTCTTACTGGAAATTTGGCGCTGATTCCGAAAATATATATGAGTTGGTGTCTAAAACCACGAGAAATGTGTGATTTTGCCAAAAGATGTTGAAAAAACGTTGTTCTTACAAAACCAAAGTCACGTTTTTTGATACTTTTTACTTTCTAGCGTGAAAACTAAGGCCGTTAATAAAATTTTTCCAACGAGGTCTTGTAGGTAGATTGTTTCTGCGTCGAATGGGACCAACCGTGATTCTTTACCTTCCATAATAAGGGAGCTATGATTTTTCAAAGTTTCTACCCATTTTGGCCATGTCGTAGAACATGAACTCCTGGAGTCGGCAATGCAACTTGATCACAACAAAACTTTGTTCCGAGGAATATATTGGACTCGGAGGCATCAATTCAGACCGACTCAAAGATGGTTTTATTCATCAAGATCTCACGGGATTGGACTTGAAGCCCTGAAAAACAAGCGCCCAGAAACTTTGAAAAATCATAGCTCCCATATTATGGAAGGTAAAGAATCACGGTTGGTCCCATTCGACGCAGAAACAATCTACCTACAAGAGCTCGTTGGAAAAGTTTTATTAACGGCCTTAGTTTTCACGCTAGAAGGTAAAAAGTATCAAAAAACGTGACACACCAACTCATATATATTTTCGGAATCAGCGATAAGTTTCCAGTAAGAAGAGAGTTTTTGTGGAATTTTTGGGCATCCGCACGTTTAGCTGTGATTTTCAAAACGGAAAAAGGTCGAAAAAACGAAAAATCGCCAATATCTCGAACATTTGGACGTGACCGAAAAAACGGGGGTCGGATTCGGATTCAGCACCCCAAAAAACATAGAGTTTGATGGTTTTTTCTGCGGCGCCTGAGATTGACCTTTTTTTTTTTGTAAACCTGTGTTATTTAATCGACAAAACCTCCAAACGAACGTGGAAAGCACGGCGAGACATAGTTGATGTATCACAATCGATCAAAACCTGAAAATCGACTTTTTAAACATTTTTTCGAAAAGCAGCTCTGAAAATTTACGTTTATAAGTTAAGGTCCCTTTTCCCATGAACGGTCACATATAAAATTCACTCTGAAGTTAATGAAAACAACAATGTAACAAGATAACCTTCCACCTCCTTTTTCTCTCCTCCAACAAACAATCACGACAGACACAAAACTTTGCTCTATTCAAAATTATCCAACAGATCACAGCATATCACAGAATCTTCTTGAGCAACGATGGGTCCAAGTCTTAATGTCAATTTCCGTGCCTCATCCAGGATGACGGCGTATATCGAGCTCAACCCATTCACGGTGGTTGCAGGTAGCTGGAGCTGCCGTATCGAATATGGCACATTTCCTTAAACAATCTCCGGCCCAAGAGTTTCTACCGATCCAGCACCATCAAGGTCCGCCAACATGATGGTGAAATGCTATGATTGTAGCCGCCAAGTCCACGCCTTATGTTTCCTGCTATGACGAGCTTGTTTTGCTGTTATAGGCCCTGTTGAAGATTATATATTACTCGAAAGCTCGGCGAAAAAGGCTTAATTCAGTTTTGGCCCCGTTCTCGATACCTGACAAATTCATAAGAAACCATAAACACACAAACAGTGACAAACTTATAAGAACCTCAACAACCCCAAAATCAGGAAACATAATTTTTCAAATGTAAATTATTTACACTTGATGTCAACCATAAGTTAATTCACACACGGAAGTAATGTACCATAACGCCGAATGCATACCTACAATAGATTCCACACCCAGAGAAGTGAATGAAGCCGCCCTGTTTACTATACAGGAAAATAATAAGCTAGGCCTAATATCCTCGAATCCCGAGCCCTACTTATAACTTCTGTTTGCAACAGTAAGGGCCGCTTTATCAATCAGGGCTGATTAGCGCGCTAACAGTTATTGGTTGGAGTCTTTGTCGCCGGATATTGAAATTGAATCCTAAATGTGATGCGTGATAACCTTATAGCAAACGAGTCGCCAATTAAAATTACTTTAGTGTCGAGTCCGTTGGACGGGAGTTTGGACCCCAGCGAGCGAAGCGAGTTCACTACAAGCCGGTTCCATCACTCCAACGTCCTTGATTTCGACGTCTTTCTCCGGCCACTTTCCCCCATTGACGGGCGGCTCCTGTTCAGCGGGGCCGGGGCCACATTACCGCCGGGAGGTGAGAGTTCGACGGCCTCCGGTGTGTGGGAAGCATTCTGGCGGTAAAGTGGGCTAACTGTTGATCTAAGGAGGTCCGCCCTCACGCCGCCAGATGTCTCAACTCGACAACAGAGTTTTGACCGATTAAGAAAAGCAACTCACAGAACAAATTCATTCAAAAATGCGGCGCGTAGCCCCCGTAGGAGCCTCACGAACAGTTATAAAACCACCATTGATTCTACGTCCGAAAATACTTCAACAACAATACCTAACTCGACCCACCGACCAAAAATCATTCAAAAACTCGACACGTAGCCTCAAGGAGATCCCGCGGTAAGTTCGGAAAGGTCTGGGCTCCCCATAAATCCACTCTACGTCCCCAATTACTCCGAAAACGACACCACTCACAACCTACCGGTTAAAATCCTTTCGAACCCCCCGTCAGCAGCCCCATACAGCCTCACGGAGATATCGGAACACTCTGGAACCTCCGTGAATCAATTCTACCTCCAAAATGACTTGGGCAACGACACCTCAATCGACCCTTCGTCGAAAAAACCCACAAAGTGAAGCGATCTAGCGGCGTTATAGGCATTGAAATACTCTTTCTACAACTAAGAAATGAACGGAAAATATTATTCAAAAAAAGGAAAATCCGAAGAAGATTCGTATGAATAACGCGACAAAATCGGACGAAGATGATATTAAACGTAGTGGAAACAGCAACATTTCAATGTCGCGTGAAATAAATGTTGCTGTTGTTGTTGCATATTCTACATGTATTGTTAGACAATGAAATAATATCTGTCAGTACGGTACTGACATGATAGATTATAATATAATGATATTATCATGCCTGACAGAACATGATAACGACTGATAAATCTGATAAAAATCCCTTAAGGGTAACAATTGTTACCTGTGTTTACGTTTTTCTTGCGAGCCAGTGACCTTGGAATTGCCTCTGAAAGGATTCTAGTAGTCCATTTTCACTTTTTGTTTGTTTCAAATAAACCAAAAATCCTGTAAAAAAAATTACACTTGAATAAAATAAAAAATTCTGTGATAAAACGCTGAAAATTTTACACAAAGGTTTATTATTCTTTGATATAGTTTAATTGATTGAAATTAATAATGTGGAAGAAATTTGTTTTTTCTTTTCAAAAATACCTATTTATATTTTTGAAAAAAAAAAAAAAAACGCTGCAAATTTTACACTAGGGTTTATTATTCTTTGATATATGTTACTTGTGCAGAAATTTAATTCTGTCAATGAAAAAAAATTTTAAAAAAAGTTTTGAATTTTTATCTCAAAAAAAATTATTTTTTTGGGGGATTTTTTTTTATTTTCAAAAATGTTTATTTCAAAAATTATTTAAGTTTTACTCGAAAAATATTTAACCTCCTGGGATCCTTCAAAAATCCCATTTGTAGCCCCATGAAAGCCCTATAGATCGCAACAGTGAAATCCGATCGTTCCGGGACCCCAAAAAATGGATTCTACGTCAAAAAATACTTCGAAAACGACACCTGACTCGATCCCATAGCCAAAAGCCTTCAAAAACCCCCTTCCCCTGGCCCCATTTTAGCCCCATAGCGCCCCACGGGTTTGGGCGATCGGACTGAAAACCTTGCGGGCACAACTAGATGGTAAACCAAGTATTTTGTAGAAATTTCAGATTTTTAAAAAAATTCCTACTTCCCAAAACGGCCCGGACGACGGACGGACATTTCGGATTTTGAATGAAGACCTCTTGAAACGGATGTCAAATTTTGAGGCCGATCGGAGTCGTCGACCCCCGTCGCGAAAACATAGGTTTATTATTCCAAGAATAATAAACCAAAAGTGACTAGTGAAATTGTCATAAGGTGTCAGGGTACCTTATGTGGGGTTGGGGGGACCGATTGTGGTGTTTAATAGTGTTTCATAGGCTTCGGAAGTCTGGAATACGATGATTTTGGCTTAGTTAGAAAAATTGGTCAAACTTCAGCACGCTCTAGCGGCCAACGGAGAAAGCTAGCGAGGCGTTTTTGGTCTCATTTTTTAGGAAATCTCATCAGCTTTAATTTCCTATAGAGTAGTCATGTCGCTAGGATGCATGGTTCCCGAGTTAAAGGCCAATAACCAAAAAAAGGACCGAAATTTCGCCATTTTCATGGTGAAGCCATATCCGAATCTAGTAGATAACCAAATTTTCGGATTCAGCACCCCCAAAAACGTATAGATCCGTCGAGAAAAATTCTTCAGGTATTTTTTCCGTTCCAAACTACCTAATGACTGGACTATTGGTTCGGCTAGCTGCTGGAAGGGAAGAAAACGCGTCCCTGAGACGCCTCGCGCCGTACGGAGACACTCATGAGTGTGTTCCAACATTTGAAGCGAATCCTCCAATGACTCCTGACAATGAAAATCCCTCGCCAGTTGGTATGGACTCATCGGTACCTTTTCCAATCCCTGAAGGGTCCCAGCAGGACCATTCACAAGAGGACAACGGCTCGAACCTCAGGAGAAGTTCGAGAATCAAGACTGGCAGGGGAGAATGTGTTGATCCTCTCCAGTGTGTTTTGTTGCATATGTGTTTCCAAGACTGAGCGTTCCCCGAATTTCTTAATTTCATTCCTACGTTAGGTTTGGCTAATAAAACCTTAACTCAGAAGGTTTCATCATTTCAAAAAGTTTGATTCATCATAAAATAGTAAAAATAAACCAAAATTGACTGACGAACCCCGTTGATTTTCCCACACACTTAGTTATTACGACAGAAAATCTTTTCATTATATCTCACCTGAAAAAATGTTGTCTGTTGTCCAGTTGTTGTCCTCCAGTTGATCGTCCAGCGTGAAACCTCCTCGCTGCTGTCAATTTGAAGTGTCTGCAGGTAGAAACTCAAAACAGTTGATTAAAAAAAACGACAAACACAAAATTAGCTTGGAAGGTTCTGTTTCGTCGTGAAATCGTGTGACGTAAATATCGACCCGGCCCTGTGCGAATTACAGTTATTGGCACTTTTGCTTGACGAGACAAAGCAGTTTTACTCGGAACATGCGAAGCGTTAACGAAACAGTGCAACAGACGTAGCCAGACCTGCTGAGGTGAATCTCGATGCGTAAATTGACGTAAGGAACGTTGGAGGGAACGCCGAAGTGAAACGCTAATGTCATTTTAATGTTTAACGTCGTCGGGCAGTCAAGTCGGGTTTTAGGGTCGAATGAGACGAGGTTGTCTCGGGTTGAGCTGTGAGCTGACTCTCAACCGGAGGAAAATATAGCCTAAGAAATGAGGCGGAAACCGCTGGAGGTGGATTGAAAAACGCTGCAAATTTTACACAAGGGTTTATTATTCTTTGAAAAATGGAGCAAAAATTAAATCAGTTTTTTTAAAAACATTTTTCTGTACAATGTGTGGACAGATGTGGGACCCCAAAACTTGGATTGTACGTCCAAAATTACAAAAACGACACCTTATTTGACTTCAAGATGAATAGTAAAAAAAAAAAATTTTTTTTAAATGAACACATAGGTAAATTATATAGGTAATACTACAAATAAATAGCTCCTACATTCAGTCAATGAGTAATTCTTCTGCCTCGAAACTTAATTGAATTGATAACGTTGATTCCCTCACCATTATCGCCTCGACCTCTAACCCGAATACACCAAAATCCTGTTAACCGGCATCTTTGAAAATTCACTGCGCCTGAACACGGTGGAAAACGGCGACGAACTTTTCACGGCATCTTTATTAGGGTCTGACGTTTAAGAAAAAAATAAAAATAAGGCAGACCTTAGGATGGCCTAGCTCGATTTGCACGCTTCCCTAAAGTCAAATTCTGCAGAAAACCGTGAATTCGGAGGTGTTGTTCATCGGAATTCATTTTAAAATTGAATTTTGTATTTTTATAGAATACTATTGGTACATATTGAGAACATGTAAAATTTTCAAAACTACACGATTAAACTGAGTGAGAGGGGAATTTTTTATGTTATACCTATAAAATGCTTAAAATCTCATAATCTCATGTTTCACTCCTCATTTAAGTAGTGAAAACTAATTTTAACCGCAAAACGACTATCACACGCTGATTCTACGGTTAAAAAACTTGGAGAAAACCACAAAAATTCTCTGGTATACACACTTTGCAAATTTGACTTTTTTCCACACCAACTGTGCGGCGTACGGCGGACGGGCATTTCGGTTCTGGAATCTAGACCTCTTGAAACGGATAATGTCAAATTTTGAGGCCGATCGGAGTCGTCGACCTCCGTCGCGAAAACATGGTGTATTATTCCAAGAATAATAAACCAAAACCTAAATGTCCGTCCGTCGGTTTACCATCTACTTGTGCCTGCAAGGTTTTCAGCGCGATCGCCCAAACCCGTGGGGCGCTATGGGGCTAAAATGAGGCTACGGGAGGGTTTTTTTTTTAAGGTTTTTGACTATGGGATCGAGTTTGGCGTCGTTTTCGAAGTATTTGTGGACGTAGAATCCATTTTTGGGGGTCCCGGAACGATCCGATTTCACTGTGGCGATCTACAGGGCTTTCATGGGGCTACAAATGGGATTTTTGAAGGATCCCAGGAGGTCAAATATTTTTCAAATAAAACACGACAAATTTTTGAAGAAAAATATTTAAAAATTTTGTTTTCCTAAAATTCTTTTTGACAGAATTAAATTTCTGCACAAGTAACCTATATCAAAGAATAATAAAACCTTGTGTAAAATTTGCAGCGTTTTTATTGTAGTGATTTACCCTGTATTGTAGTAGCGATTTTTCTTGTACTATTGTGGTGATTGATTTACCCTCGAATCGCCGGAAGGCTTTACAAAATTTGTAATTATTTAATAAATTTTTTCATCTCATTTCAATGGGCCGAACTTGGGAGCATGAGTAAGAGAGGAAGGAGGGAGCGGAGAGGGTCGTTGAGGCAAAAGCAGGAGAGCTAACTTGAAATAATAATCACAAACCGGCGGAGGACTTGGAATAAAGGGTTTTATTCGGTGAGTCCGACACTACCAGGGCGAAGCGGCCCCATCTGGTGTGCATTAGGCATTTCCCTCTCCAAAGCAAAAAAAAAAGCAAAAGGCTTGATACACTTTTTGCACCACGGAATAAGAACTGCCTCTGATCAGGGCTGACACAATCACCTGTTTTCTAACTGCTCATGTAACAAGCAAGTCAGTCTTGATGAAGAAAATCTGATTCTTGGGGGATGATAATTCTATTTTTGATGCGGAAAATCTGAACAAAATCGTGAGATCGACCCTCAAATTTCTAAAAATGCTAGTAATTTCTTTTTTTTGCAAATGGTTCGCAAACTGCTTCAAGTTTTCACTCTCCATTCCAGGGCCGCGCTTCGCCGGCTATGTACAGACGCTACGATAACATAATATTGATTGTATTCTACAGCGCCAGCGAGCCCGTTGACTTAGCGTTCTACTCCCGAAAGTGAACTTGATCCCATAACTTGATCGATTCCCATTAGCGGGAGCGGCTTTCGCGGAACAACACCATTACCGAGTGATTAGCCGGACTGATCACTTCAAATGTTGGGCACCTGTCCGTAAAAAAAAGATATGAACGTTGAGCCTAAAGGGTGAAATATACGAAGTTGGCGCCATCTATCACGTCTCCGGCAGCTACTGAACAGAAACGCGTACTTTGTTTCAGTGAAATGATGATTGATGACTATCAATCGACGGGGGAAAAAATTGGAGCGGCGCGGAGCATATGGGGATGTTCTTCGGAAATCGAGCCAAAAGCCTTCAAAAGCTTCAGAGAGCTCCAGTGTGGTTGGGAAGATCTGGTTCCACAAGAAAAATGGATTCTACGGTCAAAATTACTTCGAAAACGACACTTCATTCGACCTCCTGGCCCAAACTTTTCATAGTCCAGTCACCAGAAGATTTTTTCGATGCAAAGCGTGTTGTAGAATTTTTCTCAACGGTTTTATACGTTTTTTGGGATGCTTAACACGAAACCAAAGCTCCCCAAAAAAATTTCTGGGACGCACACCGTCGAAATAGCAAAAACCTCGCATTTCGGCACTTTATTTTTGGTTTTTCACGAATAACTTTGAAAGGGAGCATTATAAGCAAATATTCGTAATATATATATTCGCAGTATATATATTTCGTAAATCAAAGAGCACAAAATTCTGCGTCGAATGAGCTACCTTAAAGTCAAAATTGACCCAGCCGTAAGGGCGCAACGAGCCTTCAAAAATGTCGATTTTTTCCAATTTAGGGAAAAATCAAGATAACTTCAAGTTTAAATGTCTGCGGCTCAAAAATGGCAACTCCCATGAAAAAACTCCCATGGAAATTGTAGAGCAACTGATTTTGCGTTCAGAGAGCAAGTAGATAAAAATTGGCATTTTTTGACGGCCCGTCGCGCCCTTACGGCTTGGTTGTTTTTGACTGTGAGGTAGCTCATTCGACGCTGCATTTTGTGCTCGTTAATATACTATAAAAAAATATTCTCATCTGGGGCGCACACTTTCAAAGTTAACCGTAAAAAAAAAAAAAAAAAACCAAAAAAAGTGACGAAATTTCGAGGTGTTTTGCTATTTTGACGGAGAGCATCCCACAAATGGGACTGAGAAGCTTCGGATTCGAGTTCAGGACCCCAAAATCATATAAAACCGTTGAGAAAAACGCTGAAAATTTTACACTAGGGTTTATTATTCTTTGATATAGGTTACTTGTGCAGAAATTTAATTCTGTGTCAATAAAAAAAAAACCTTTTGTATTTTTTTTTCAAAATTTTTGTTTTTTACTTGAAAAATATTTGACTTCCTCGGCTCCTTCAAAAATCCCATTACTAGCCCCATGAAAGCCCTATAGATCGCAACAGTGAAATCGGATCGTTCCAGGGCCCCAAAAAATGGATTCTACGTCCAAAAATACTTCGAAAACGACCCCTAACTAGATCCCATATCCAAAAGCCTTAAAAAAAAAGCTGCAAAATTTACACAAGGGTTTATTATTCTTTGATATAGGTTACTTGTACAAAAATTATTTCTGTGTCAATAGAAAAAATTTGGAAAAAAAATTTTTTTTTTTAATTTGTTTTTCAATAATTCTTTATTTTTTACTCGAAAAATATTTAACCTCCTGGGATCCTTCAAAAATCCCGTTTTTAGCCCCATGAAAGCCCCATAGATCGCAACAGTGAAATCGCATCGTTCCAGGGCCCCAAAAAATGGATTCTACGGATTGAAAAACGCTGCAAACTTTAGACAAGGGTTTATTATACTTTGATATAGAAAAATGGAGCAAAAATTAAATCAGAGTCATCAAGTCAGAAGATTTTTTTTAAACATTTTTCTGAGGGTACTTTTTTTTACATTTTTCTGTACAATGTTTGGACATATATGGGACCCCAAACCTTGGATTCTACGTCCAAAAATACTTCGAAAACGACACCTGACTCGATCTCATAGCCTAAAGCCTTCAAAAAAAAACCTCCCGTAGCCCCATTTTAGCCCCATAGCGCTCCATCGGGCTGAAAACCTTGCAGGCACAACTAGAAGGTAAACCGAGTATTTTGTCAAAATTTCAGATTAAAAAAAAAAAAAAATTCTACTGCCCAAAACGGCCCGGACGGCGGACGGACATTTCGGTTTTGGAATCTAGACCTCTTGCAACGGTAAATGTCAAATTTTGAGGCCGATCGGAGTCGTCGACCTCCGTCGCGATTACATAGGAGTATTATTCCAAGAATAACTAACAAAAAGTCAACACCACGCTTTGCATCGAGCATCCCTCCTGAAGCAGCTGGTGACTGGTCAATATACCCATCCATGAGAACCTTCAACGTGTCTGCCTACCTTCTCCAGGACTTCCTGAAGGACTTCTGGCAGGTACGACACGCTGAGAACCCTGACTTTGGATTTGACAGCCGTAATTACCCCGAAAACGACTCCTCACTCATCTTTCTCGTCCAAAACCCTTCATAAACCCCACCTGTAGCCCCTTCGATGCCTCGTAGAGCCTCACAGTCTGGTACCCCTAAACACCGATTGAACACCTCAAAACTCTTCGAAAACGACAACTCACTTGCCTTCCTGGGAATTACACCCCACATGTGGCCCCTGAGAAGCCTCGTAGAGCCTCAGTGTAGTCGGACAGGGAACCCTGAATACGCATTATACGGCCAAAATTACTTCGAAAACAACACCTCACTTGACGTTCAGGGCCATAAACTCCATCTGTGGCCCCTTAGAGCCCCACAGTGAAGTCGTACAAGCCTTAAACCCCCAAAAAATCGATTCTACAACTCAAAACTCTTCGAAAACGTCATCTCACTCGACCCCCTGGCCCAAAGCCCCTTCAGAGTTCCACTTTGAGAAACAACAATCCTGTAATCTCAAAATCTACAAATGTATAAAACCTGGTCGTTCTAGCACGAACACCTTCAGCACAACGCCTACTTCACCTGAGCAGACTGGCTACGCCAAACCCAAAACACGAACAACATCCGCTACACATCGCCCAACTTGCACGAACATGTACCTGCTATGTCGACGCCGACTTCCTCCACGAGGATTTTCCTCGTGTCGTTGAGACTTTCCAAATCTCTAGCTCGATATTCGATTTTGGTCGGCGACTTTTTAAAAGACTCGACGAGAGTCTCCATCATGAGTTTGCAGGTGGCCTCGCCGGACACCCTTTTTTGACCGTCGCGGGCGAACAGGAGCATCATTTTGGTCCAACCGAACCTAAAAGACAAAAACAAAAAAACGATTAAAATCTAATCGAAAATGGACAATTTAGAGAAACGAGGGAGTTGTGAGAAATGCAATCGCCTTGTGAAGTGTGGCGTGAAATTAGATGAAAAACCTCGGGAAATGCGGTTTTCTCAGATGTAATCGGGGGAAAAAATGTAAAAGGGTCGGAAAGGGGGGAAGAGTGAGCACAAAGAGAAGAACCAACTAACTGAGGGGAGTACAATTCCTCGCTCAATCCTTTTCTGACACTGTTGGCAACACTGACGACGTGACAACATCCCCACTTCATAGCCTACTCAATAAATTTTACAAAGCATGTTGCCATTGACGAGTGATTACCGTAACTGATAGTTACAGGTTCAGAACCTTCGTATAAATCGCCGCCTCAGTTCAATAGTGTAACAACTCAAAAATCGTCATTTCGAGGAAATTGAGGGTGAAGATTTTGGTCTGCAGTTATGCCTTTGTAACCCACCACCAAATGTATCAACTGGCGTAAATCCACATTACCCTTAGGGCCTTCACGCACTTGCGATTTTTAGTCGCGCGATTTTGTCACGGTGAAAAATTCGCTGTCGCAGCAAGTCACTACCGCGCACGCACCTGCGACTGCAGTAGTGCGACAATGGATGACTTAACGTTAACTTGTGCCGTAGCGTTGGCTTTAAAATTTAAAAAAAAAAAAAGCTGTAAATTTTACACAAGGGTTTATTATTCTTTGATAAACGTTACTTGCTCAGAAATTAAATTCTGTCAATGAAAAAATATTAAATAAAAAGTTTATATTGGATTTTTTTTTTTTCCAAAAATTATTTAGGTTTTACTCGAAAAATATTGAACCTCCTGGGATCCTTCAAAAATCCCATTTTTAGCACCATGAAAGCTCTATAATAGATCGCCACAATGAAATCGGATCGTTCTGGGACCCCCAAAAATTGATTCTACGTCCAAAAATACTTCGAAAACGACACCTAACTAAATCGATCCCATAGCTAAAAGCCTTCAAAAACTCCCTCCAGTAGCCCCATTTTAGCCCCATAGCGCCCCAAGGGTTTTATCGATCGGGCTGAAAACCTTGCGGGCACAACGAACACAATCTCGACGATTGTATTGCCTGCTGGCTTCTAAAAAAAAAAAAAAATTGATTGATTGATTGATTGATCAACTAGATGGTAAACCGAGTATTTTGTCAACATTTCAGATTTTTTTTAAAAATTCCTACTGCCCAAAACGGCCCGGACGTCGGACGGACATTTCGAATTTAGAATGTAGACATTTTGAAACCGATCAGTATATCCGATAAAATATATTCTTATATCCGAAGTTGAAAAAAGGCCTTAGTAAATTGCAATCAATAAAAACATGTGATGACAGCTCATTGTCATCATCAATCAACGACTCAATTTCGTCATCTTCTGACATCGTGACGAAAGGAAAATTCCAAGTGGAAAGAAGTAGCGGGACTGAACGATCGCAGGTGCGTGCATGGTCATTCGATTCTGTGTTTCTCATTTTCCCTAGCGACAATCGTGTCGCCGGCAAAATAGGACCTGCTGCGATTATTTAGTCGCGGCGATTTTTTAGTCGCAGGTGCGCCTTCATCTATTGAGTTTTGTGTGTTTCATTTCTGCGCGACAAAATCGCGCGACTAAAAATCGCAAGTGCGTGAAGGCCCTTATTCTCCACGTATTTGTGCTTCACACCAAGTGCTTCCAAATATTTTTCACCATAAAATAAGTATGAAACTCTAATTAACAAAAAAATGTTCCGAGTTGTTACTGTACTGCACTGCTGAGTTCTGAGTTTGATTTTCTTCATTTCTTACTTATATTTTATCAGTCTGGGTTGTTTTTCATGATGGGCACAGTCCGTTTCCTTCTTTTTTGTGCCAAAATAATTATGAAGGCTGTAATAACTCTGTTAGCACAGATAGTCCAAGCAACGAAGACGAAAAACGCTGCAAATTTTACACAAGGGTTTATTATTCTTTGATATACGTTAATTGTGCAGAAATTTAATTCTGTCGATGAAAAAATTAAAAAAACATTTTTTTGATTTTTATCTCAAAAAAAATTTTTTTTTGGATTATTTGTTCAAAAATGTGGTTTTTTTAAATTCTGTATTTTTTACTCGAAAATATTTAACATCCTGGGATCCTTCAAAAATCCCATTTTTAGCCCCATGAAAGCCCTAAAGGTCGCCCCATTGAAATCGGATCGTTCGGGGACCCCCAAAAATGGATTCTACGTCCAAAAATACTTCGAAAACGACACCTAACTCGATCCCATAGCTAAAAGCCTTCAAAAAAAACCTCCCGTAGCCCCATGATAGCCCCATAGCGCCCCACGGGTTTGGGCGATCGGACTGAAAACCTTGCGGGCACAACTAGATGGTAAACCAAGTATTTTGTCAAAATTTCAGATTTTAAAAAAACTGCCCAAAACGGCCTGGACGGCGGATGGCGGACGGCGGACGGACATTTCGGATTTTGAATGTAGACCTCTTGAAACGGATAATGTCAAATTTTGAGGCCGATCGGAGTCGTCGACCCCCGTCGCGAAAACATAGGTGTATTATTCCAAGAATAATAAACCAAAAGGGCTTGAGGTAGAGAAAAATAGGGTAAAAGCGAAAATTTGCACACACGTAGGGGGAGGTGTCTTGAGTAACATACTAAAAGTCCTGGTGGGTGGGGGTGCAGCGTTAGGAGGGGGGGTCTCCAAAGGTCCCTTTTTCAGGTTTTTCGTGAATATCTCGGAAACGGTGCCTTTTTCGATGAACCCTGCCCTATAGTAAATGAAAGTTGATACAATTCTGTACAACTTTGATTATAAACACTTTATCCAAATTCCGAACCGTTTTCGAGATATACGCCTCGGAAAATCGGTTAACTTTGGAAATCAGATTTTTACCTCACGTTTTTTGGAAAACTTAGTCGACTGGCGTCTGAACGGTTGACCTGAGAGAAAAGCTGTACAAGTCAAAGTTGTAGAGCATTAAATTATCTTTAAGAAAATATGGCTAGTCGCGAATTTATCAGTGATCATTCAAAAGTTACGCCAATTTCAAAATCTTAACGATTTTTGTCATTTTTCCCCAAAAGTTGACAGGCCACCAACACGATTTTTGTCATTTTCTGAGCTTAAACCGTCCTTCTTTCTGTCGTTTATTGTCACTTTATTATGTTGTAACGTCTCCCGAATTACATAACAATTGTGTGTGGGGGGGGGGGGGGGTTGAGATTTTTTTAAACTGACGTGGGGGGGGGGGGGGGGGGTGAACGGCTAATGTAAATGAATTGGCTCAAAGTTTATGTTGTAGAGCATCAAATTACGAGTTAAGGGAGCACCTGAAATTCAAAAAAATACTTCTACCAACCGAGAAAACGAATTTAAACCAAAACATGAAACGCCCAATCTGACACCGCTAAGTGGAAAACCTCGGTTTTCTGACCGTTTTCGGCTGTAGCTCGGAAACTAGGGGCCCGATTCCAACTTTCTTTCTTTCTCGTGAAAGCTTAATAAAATCCCCATCGCAGCTATTCTATGTGAAATTTTGATTCGAGTTTTGATAAGGGAGGGGCAGGCTTGGAAACAAATTTCGAATTTTGACAAACTTTGTCTTTAAGACGTGTTTTTTTGCACATTGTTTCCAATAACTCGGGAACGGTTAGTCCGATCTTAATTCTCTTTTTTTCTGGGGAAAGCTGATTAAATTTTGTATGAGGGACGGTTCATTGCATTTCTGTGGAGACCACAAAAAGGCGATTAGTATTCGTCGGAATGGGTGGAAACGCTCAGGAAATATATTAGGATTTTCCAGTACACTTCAGGAAAATCCCGAAAAATGTCTCCTGAAATAGGTATACTGCGGGTAACAGACATTTTACGGGATTTTCCTGAAGTGTACTGGAAAATCCTAATATATTAGGAGAGTGTTATATCTCTCCTGAGCGGAAATTTAATCAGCTTTTACGTGGGCACAATGAAATTTTGATCGGGGGAATAGTTTCAGAGGGAGAGAAGGAAATGTTCTGAAAAACGGTGATCAAATTTCTGGTTTCCACGAAGAGTAACAGAGAGCAGTGCTCTGAAGCCACCAGTGCTACCACGACTGCAACACAGTAACATTTTGAGATGTCACTCTGTTGCTCTGGAGACAGAATTGGCATTTTGTGATAAAACGAAATGTTACTGTATTGCACTGAAAAATCAAGTGAATTCTGCCAAAGCAATACAACAACATAGTACTTTCAACCTAGTTTGAAATGTTATTTTGACTTATATTTGTAGTGCTCTGGAATCTACTCAACATGCTGAATCCAAAGGTAGTAATAACTCAAAAGGGCTAATGTTTGAGTTGTTACACTGTTGCACTGAGGCGGCGAAATAACAAATTTTGCCATTTTGAGAGGAATTCCTGTAACTTTGATTGGCTGTATCAGGATTATAGTCCAGCAGTGAAGTACACTTGCCTGGACATATTCCGAAAGTTAATGAAATTTTGGGGGTGTTGTTTTGGGATGCCTAGGGAAGCTAAATCCGAGTTTTCTGGGGGAAAAAAGCCTGTTCTCGATTGTGGAAAAACCGGGATTTTTTCGGACTTTTTTTAGTTTTCCGCCTATAACTCGAAAACTATGCCTCATAGAGGTTTTTTAAAACCTTTAAACCTTTCATTTTCGGAAAGAGCGTTAAATTTCCATCAAATTTCACCAGTTCTTTAGAACACTGAAAAACCACGAGCTCCTGAAATTTCATCAAGATGCTATGCAAGTGAAGAGAATAAATACTTTCTAACTGAGATGACATCTCATACATTGTATCAACCTACTTCATGCTAATAAATTACTCATAAAATAATAAATAAGATATCTTGTGTGTATTTAATTTCATCATTTTAATTTTAAAATTACACCTACAACAATGGACATTGTCCAGAAGTAAAAGTGACTAACTGTCACCAAATTTTCGTCACTTTCCGGGTTTTTTTGCTATCCACGCCCGCAATTAGGTAAATTTTCAGGGAAAAATATAACATGCGAGGTAGCGCATGTATTTTGGCGAGAAAATGCGAAAATTCATTTTTACCTTATACACAAGTGGATAAGTTAGAGATCAAATGCCAGTTGATCACGTGCGAATACAAGAGGTTGTGTTGTGAAAAAAAAGTGAAAAAAAAAATGTCAGTTGGTCAATTTTACTTGAAGCCTTCGATCAAAAAGGAATGACCAGATGATCAGCGATCACAGAGTAACAGAGAGCAAATGTCAGCGATGCTTCAGGTAAATATCATCAACTGACACTTGATCACCTTACACTCCAGCTGTTGATACACCAGGTGATTACGGGAATGAAAGATTTCATTATAATAGCTTTTCAGTCGTTTTTCACTGGAAAATCGCATGTTAGAGATGACCAACTCATGACCAATGTGTTGGGGGGGGGGGGGGGATCAACGGGGCCGTGGAGAGAAAATCCGGGCCCGGGGGCAAAATTCATCGGGCCCCTTAAAAAAAAAAAAAAAAAAAAAAAAGGTATGAAAATATGAAAATTTTTCCTATATTGATCTGTCCCTTTTCCCATTTTCCCTCTCCTCCCCCCTTTATAAAAAAAAAAAAAAAAAAAAAAAAAAAAAAAAAGATTCTCAAGAAAATCCGGGCCCCCCTACGAAGGCCGGGCCCGGGGGCAACGGGTCCAGTGCCCCCCCCCCCCCTCTCTGCAGGGCTGGGGATCAAGTAAAAATGACCAAGTGCGTGTTTTATAACCTAACACGAAGGACCCTAGGAAAGTGATGAGTTTTACTCCTCTTTCCCTGGTTTTCTGATATCGGTAAAACTTGATTTATGTTTCTTGGACCTTCTACTTTTTTTTACATCCATAAAAAATAACTTATAACTTTCCTTTCCACGTATATTTTGGGATTTTATAAAAAAAAAAAAACGCTGCAAATTTTACACAAGGTAGCCAAAAGCCATCAAAAACCACCTTCTGTAGCCCCATAGCGCCCCACGGGTTTGGGCGATCGGGCTGAAAACCTTGCGGGGACAACTAGATGGTAAACCGAGTATTTTGTCAAAATTTCAGATTTTTAAAAAAAATTCCTACTGCCCAAAACGGCCTGGACGGCGGACGGCGGACGGACATTTCGGTTTTGGAATCTAGACCACTTGAAACGGATAATGTCAAATTTTGAGAAAAAAAAAAAGACGATTTAAGACGAAATAGTCTATTTCCACGATAAAAATATATAAACTTGTAGACGCGTTTCGGTTGATTAGACCATCATCAGTACAATACAGAATGAGGAAGATGTGAGAAGTTACTTATATACAAAAGTGAAATGTGCTTTCTAATGGGCGTGGCATTAGTAAAAAAACGACAAAATTTAATTTAATTTAAAAAAAATCAAAAGAAAAAATTTTAAATTTAATTTCAAAAAAAATCAAAAGAAAAAATTTCCTTTTGACAGAATTAGACAAATCGGGTGAACTAATTTCCGGTGAAGGTTTTACAGTTTTAATTGTTTCCTTTCCACATCAGGATGATGGGAATACAAAGTCCTGGTGGGTGGGGGGAAGGCACGAGGAGAGGGGGAGCTCTAAATGTGACTTTTTTAATGTTTTTCGGGTATATCTCGGGAACTGTAGTTCGGATTGAAAAATGTTGTGTATAAAAATTGTAGCTGACTACATTACCTATAAAATTGGTCCTGTATGTTTTTTTCTGTAGGCCTAATCATTACTGAGATACAGAGCAAAGAAAGTAACCTCTTGCACAAAAGTGAGAATCGTCCGCCCCAATCCGTCGGAGGTACCTAGTGGGTTTCCCAGCCAGATTGATTTTTTTTTTCACAAGTGACCTATATCAAAGAATAATAAACCCTAGTGTAAAATTTGCTGCGTTTGTGGAATCTAGACCTCTTGAAACGGACGTTGACAAATTTTGAGGCCGATCGGAGTTGTCGACCTCCGTCGCGATTACATAGGTGTACTATTCCAAGAATAATAAACCAAAATCGGTTTGTGGGAGTCTCAGGTCCAGCTAACTGCCCAATGGGGCTGTATGGGGCTTCCAAGGAGCTGCAGATGGGGTTTTTGTAGGACTTTGTCCACAGGGGTCGTCAGATGTGGAAAAATGGATTTTGCGCCCAAAATTACTCGGAAAACGACACCTCATTTGACCTCCTGGGATCCTTAGAAAACCCCATTTGGGTGCCGGTTCAATGTGCGCGCTACACGGACTGCCGCGTTCTACCACCCGCCGGCTGGGATCAAAGTGCGCTCACGTAGGTTCATCGATAAGAACGGCTGTCCTTCTAATATGTAACATTACACCGGGGTAGAATGCTCCAAGGAGACCACCCACCTTCAAGTGAGGGTGACGAGGCCGCAGTGAAAAATAATCGCTATCACGGAGCACGAGTTGAAGGGCTTTGGGTTTTCGGGTTGAAGCAAGGGAGTGATTGCAGATAATATTACAAAAAATTTTATTCTTACGTACCTATTCTACGAGACCGAGCCACTCTGTCTATAGTACGGGGAACCATACGTCGACCATACATCAGGAGCAGCTCATACTCAGGCTGTCGAGCAATCTTGGCTCTATACAATAATTAAAATTTTGAAAAAATGCGAGGGGTCCAAATTCACCATTTTCAATCCCACCTGGACGACTATTGCAGGAGGCTGAACAGATAGGAGAAACCCGACATGTTTCAAGCTTTTCAGGAAGAGCACGTATCGTATCATTTTCATTTTGGTTTATTATTCTTGGAATAATACACCTATGTTTTCGCGACGGGGGTCGACGACTCCGATCGGCCTCAAAATTTGACATTATCCGTTTCAAGAGGTCTACATTCTAAATCCGAAATGTCCGGCCGCCGTCCGCCGTCCGTGCCGTTTTGGGCAGTAGGAATTTTTTTTTTAATCTGAAATTTTGACAAAATACTTGGTTTACCATCTAGTTGTGCCCGCAAGGTTTTCAGTCCGATCGCCCAAACCTGTGGGGCGCTATGGGGCTATGATGGGGCTACGGGAGGGTTTTTTGAAGGCTTTTAGCTATGGTATCAACTTAGGTGTCGTTTTCGAAGTATTTTTGGAAGTAGAATCCATTTTCGGGGGTCCCGGAACGATCCAATTTCAATGTGGCGATCTATAGGGCTTTCATGGGGCTAGAAATGGGATTTTTTAAGGATCCCAAGAGGTTAAATATTTTTCGAGTAAAAAATAATGAATTTTTGAAAAAACAATTTCTTTGAAACAAAAATCCAAAAAAAAAAATTTTCCAAAATTTTTTCTATTGACACAGAAATAATTTTTGCACAAGTAACCTATATCGAAGAATAATAAACCCTTGTGTAAAATTTTCAGCGTTCTTAACATGGGAAGGTGGTAGAGCGCAAATTGAACCAGATTGAGAACGCCTGTAATTAGGTTTGTTCCAGGATTGACGGAATGTTAACAGAAATCGCCGGAGACATGCGCAGTTTAGAAACTGCTGTTCCAGGTCGATCGTAAGTTGGACGAAAACCGATAGCTCGAGTACGTGCGGTCGGGTTCTGTCGACAGACGCAGTCAGACCTGGAACAAGCCTATTGGCAGAGCGCACACTAACCCAGATGGAGACACGTAGAGCGCACATTGAACCGGCACCCGCATTTGTAGCCCCATCGATCCCCACCGTGGAATTGGATCATTCGGGTACCCCCAAAACTGGATTCTAAGTCCACTAATAGGTACTTCGAAAACGACACCTGACTCGATCCCATAGCCAAAAGCCTTTAAAAAAACCCGTAGCCCCGTTTTAGCCCCATAGCGCCCCACGGGTTTGGGCGATCGGGCTGAAAACCTTGCGGGCACAACTAGATGGCAAAACCGAGTATTTTGTCAAAATTTCAGATTATTAAACAAACTCTCCTGCCCACAGGTCCATCTAACTGCCCAATGGAGATGTATGGGGCTTCCAAGGGGCTACAGACTGTAATAATATTATGTTGATTTTAGAGGGGTCTCAGGTCAATCCAACTTCTAACGGGCTACAGGTGGGTTTTGGAGAGGATTGTTGCCACCGGATCAAGTGCGATGTCGTTTTGGAAGTAAATTTTGTAAGTTTCACCGTTTGGCAGAGGCGCTCCAAAAGCAGTTTTTGGAAATTACCAATATATTATTATTATCGGCTATTATCGTATCGCTTAGATACATTTTCGTTACTATACCAACTCACAGAAAACCCACTCACTTGGCACTGACGGCGTTGATGAACAAAGCGATGGTGAGGAAGTCGACGGGCCCGACGCGGACGAGGCCGAAAAATTCGTCGTCACGGCGGGTTTTGTTGTTTTTGAAATCCCACGTCATACCGCCGGTCGTCAACAAGGGGACGTCGAAAAATTTGAGCAGCCTTCCAACTTGAGCTGAAACAAGATGAAAAATGCAAATAATCCAGCCACACAATGAGTATCAGCTAAAACTATAATAAGCTTAAGACGCAAAGGAAAGCGACTCGCTTTAAGCGAGGCATATAATATAAACTACGACAATCCCCCCCCCCCCCCCCCCCCCACCAAACACAACCCTGAAAAATTTTCAGTGAAAAATCGCTAAACCACTAAATTATTTGAAAACATCAGAAATAGAAGTGAATAATTCACTTTAAATTATTTAAAACCAGACCACAGAGTAACAGAGAGGAACTAGAGCAGACATCCATTACAAGGGAAAGCATTCGACAGTGTTGCCAAATACCGCACGAAAATGCCTCACAAAACCCCCAGGCAAAAAATAAACCCCCTGAGCAGAAAAAGTTCCCCTAAAAATGTCGATTTTGTGACAAACGTTTTATCTTATTCTGCGCTGAATAATGATGATTACGACTAAGGAAATTTTGAGTATTTAAGTAAGGATCATTTTGAAGGTGTGAGGCGTTTAGTTGCAAAACCAAATCGATCCACATTTTTCCGAAAATTACTTGTTGGTTCATTAGGTAGGTACCTACCAAGGTGTTCTTGGAATAATCGCGACGGAAGTCGAAAATTCTGATTCACTTTAAAATTAGACGTTATATTTATACGTATTTAATACGTTTCAAGAAGACTGGATTCCAAAGAGAAAACGTCCGTCCGCCATCTGCCGTCCGAGCCGGTTTGGGCAGTAGAAATTTTGAAAGCATACTCGGTTTACCATCTAGTTGTGCCCGCAAGGTTTTCAGCCCGATCGCCCAAACCCGCGGGGCGCTATGGGGTTAAAATGGGGCTAAAGGAGGTGTAGTATTAAAAGTTCTCGGCTTTCAATTAAAAAATACAGAATTGACGAAAAAAAAATTTTTGAAGTAAAAACCAAAAAAATACTAATTTTTTTTCCAAACTTTTTTCCAAAATTTTTGCACATGTAACCTATATCAAAGAATAATAAACCCTTGTGTAAAATTTGCAGCGTTTTTGGTTTATTAGTCTTGGAATAATACACCTGATTTCGAGACAGAGGTTGACGACTCCGATCAGCCTCAAAATTTGACATTATCCGTTTCAAGAGGTCTAGATTCCAAAACCGAAATGTCCTTCCGCCGTCCGGGCCGTTTTTGGCAGTAGGAATTTTATAAAAAATCTGAAATTTTGACAAAATACTCGGTTTACCATCCCGTTGTGCCCGCAAGGTTTTCATCCCGATCGCCCAAACCCATGGGGCGCTATGGGGCTTTTATGAAGGCTTTTGGCTATGGGATCGAGTTAGGTGTCGTTTTCCAATTTGTTTTGAACGTAGAATCCATTTCTGGGGGTCCCAGATCGATCGGATTTCACAGCAAGGATCTACGGGGCTTTCATGGGGCTTCAAATGGGAATTGTTGAAGGATGCCAGGAGGTCAAATAAGGTGTCATTTTCAGAGTACAAATTTTGAACATAGAATCCCTTCTTACGAGGTCCCTCATCTGTCCAAACCATGTACAGAAAAAAATGTATAATATAGATTAAAACATTATTTTAATTTTTTTCAAAAATATTTTTTTAATGAGACAGCATGAGGGACCTCCAAAAAATCCCAAGGTGAAATGAATGTAGGCTGGCATTTTGGTTTATTACTCTTGGAATAATATACCTATGTTTTTGCGACGGAGGATGACGACTCGGATCGGCCCCAAAATTTGACATTATCCGGTTCAAGATGTTTAGATTCCCAAACCAAAATGTCCGTCCACCGTCCGGCCGTTTTTGAGCAATAGGAATTTTTTTTTTTTAAATCTGAAATTTTGACAAAATACTCGGTTTACCATCCAGTTGTGCCCGCAAAGTTTTCAGCCTGATCGCCCAAACCCGTGGGGCGCTATGGGGCTAAAATGGGGCTAGTGGGAGAGGTAGTATTAATAGAGGACATCTCTTCCGCCTCCCGGTGAACAACAGAACCCCCTAAATCTGTGGAGAAAAGTCCCTCATTTGGCATCACTGGTTTCGAATCCGAACTTCAAAACAACAACCGTTGTTGATGGGTGGGTAAAGGTCGTTAATGTTCCTGGAATAATATTATGCTTTGTTTAGTTGTGAGGGGAGTAAACGCCACGTGGTGTGGGGATTGGCAGTGAAAACAGGGTTGATAAACGCTGAAGCAACCCCGTCCCGCCTATTCAGGAGGAAAACCTCCAAATGAGCGGATTTGAGGAGTAAAATAATAATAAAATTATAAAAAGATAGGACTAGGTTCCGAATAAAAACGCTGCAAATTTTACACTAGGGTTTGGAATATTTTACCTAATATTCTTAGATTTAGGTTGCAGAAATCAATTCGGCGTCAATAAGAAAATAGGTACCTACCTATTTAAAAGAAAAAAAAAGTCTGCGATGTTTGCAGACCAAACTTTGGACAGATGTGGAACCTCGATAAATGAATTTTGCGTCCAAAATTACTCGGAAAACGACACCTTATTTGACCTCCTGGGATCCTTCAAAAATGCCATTTGTAGCCCCATGAAAGGTTCGTAGATCACGGTGAAATCGGATCGTTCTGGGACCCCCAAAAATGGATTCTACGTCCAAAAATACTTCGAAAACGACACCTAACTCGATCCCATAGCCAAAAACCTTAAAAAAACCCTTCTGTAGCCCCATTTTAGCCCGATAGTGCCCCACGGGTTTAGGCGGTCGGGCTGAAAACCTTGCGGGCACAACTAGATGGTAAACGGAGTATTTTTTCAACATCAGATTTTTTTGAAATTCCTACTGCCCAAAACGGCTTCGACTTCTTGGAACATATAACGTCAAACATTGAGGCTGATCAGTATTTTTGACCCCCGCGCGATTACATAGGAGGATTTTTCTAAGAATAATAAACCAAAAATAAGCATAATTCTGCGTCATTTAGAAAATATTTTTGACAAAATAACATTAAAAATTTTTTTTTCTACTCGGTTTGAACAGATTTTGCATCCAAAATTACTCGGAAACGACACCTAATTTGATCTCCTCGGATCCTTTAAAAATCCCATTTTAGCTCCATAGTGCCCCACGGGTTTGGGCGATCGGGTTGAAAATCTTGCGGGCAAACCTAGATAGCGAACTACACCTGACTTTATCTCCTGGGATCCTTAAAAAATCCTAAAAATTCAAATTTTGTCGCAAATGATTTGTGGCCCCATGAAAGCCTCATTGATCCCCACAGTGAAATCGGAGCGTTCGGGGACCCCCAAAAATTTTGGGCCAAAATGGATTCTACGTCCAAAAATACTTCGAAAACGACACCTATAGGTGTTATAACGCAATCCCATAGCCGGAAACCCCTCCCGTAGCCCCATTTTAGCCCCATAGCGCCCCGCGGGTTTGGGCAATCGGGCTGAAAACCATGCGGGCACAACTAAATGGAAACTTAAGTATTTTGTCTAGATTTCACATTTTGAAAAAAAATTCCTAAAAAGAATCAATCCCTTCTATGAAATTTGCAGCGTTTTTCTAAAAGGTAGGTAAACGAACATCGATGTACAGGATTGTTTCTTGCCTGTCCCTAGTTTACTACATTGATGGTAGGTACCGACTCAACCCATTGTACGGCTCTAGGAAAATGTTAAACATAAGTTGGCAACACTGGATAAACGTCTTCGGCTTCCGTGGAATCCCAATGTTGGCTCAACATAGTTGAACTCGAAGAAGAACGCAGCCCACACACACGGTTGACAAGTTGGGGATTTTCCCCCTTGATTTAGGGTTTTTTTCTGTTGAAAGGGTTTTTTTAGGGGGAAGAAATGTTTAGGGTTTTTTTTAGGGTTATTTTTTTTCCTTGTCAGGGGGAATTTAGGGATTTTATTTGACCTTGGTATTGGTTTTCGTATGTATCACTTGGCCATCAACCGATGATACAGTCAAAGTTCAGTTTTCGAAGTGGTCGAAGAGGTTATTCTGTGGTTTTTGGTTTATTATTCTTGGAATAATACACCTATGTTTTCGCGACGGGGGTCGACGACTCCGATCGACCTCAAAATTTTACATTATCCGTTTCAAGAGGTCTACATTCTAAATCCGAAATGTCCGTCCGCCGTCCGAGCCGTTTTGGGCAGTAGGAATCTGAAATTTTGACAAAACACTTGGTTTACCATCTAGTTGTGCCCGCAAGGTTTCCAGTCCGATCGCCCAAATCCGTGGGGCGCTATGGGGCTAAAATGGGGCTACGGGAGGGTTTTTTTAAAGGCTTTTGGCTATGGGATCGAGTTAGGTGTCGTTTTCGAGGTATTTTTGGACGTAGAATCCATTTTTTGGGGTCCCGGAACGATCCGATTTCACTGTAGCGATGTAGGGCTTTCATGGGGCTAAAAATGGGATTTTTGAAGGATCCCAGGAGGTTAAATATTTTTCAAGTAAAGAATAAAGAATGTTTGAAAACAATTTTTTTGAAAAAAAAAGAATTCAAAAAAATTCCGAGTGAGATGTGCTTGAGACTGCTGGTTAGCGGACTCACTAGTATAAAAGAATGGTTTTTCGAGGTTTGAATGCATTCAGGGATTTTTTAGGGGTTCTCAAAATCGATTTAGGGTTTTTTCAGGGTTTTTTATTTACGGCTTAGGGGGTTTTGTGAAAAAAGGTTGGCAACCGTGCCCACACAATATAAAAATTTTTTATGTACGATTTTGTGTTGGACTGTGTGAGTGTGTTTTGAGCGTATCATTAAATTTTGTGTTAACCGGAAGCAGTAAACGGAAATTCGTAAGTCATTTGAAAAAGTTTCAGAAGTGCTATCGTCGGTGGTTTCTCAAAATAACACAAACTTCCCCGTTATCGATTTCCAATTTTGAACTTGTTATTGGTATTTCGGGTGGTGTTTTTAGGACTGATGTGAGTTCCTGATTAACCCTTTTCTGATGCTGGTCAAACTACCCCGTGCCAACTGCGGCGACTCACAATCGTTTTACTGACGCGTTAGAATACCTGCCGATAAAGTAAAATGTACCGATTTGTTGAGTTGTGATTGTTACAGGTTCGATCCTCGTCCACCAGCTGCAGAAGGTTTGCTGTGTCAATCTGTACCTTCGTGGTTGAGACAACTTGTGAGAAATTGGAAAGATGGTCACGTTAATGAAAATCACTTCGATTCCAATGAGGTACCTACCTACGAATTGTTGAGATGCTACATCCGTTTTGGGCTGCAGGATTTTTTTTCAAAATCTGATGTTTTTTTTTTGTCTGGTGGTAAATTGCGCCCGCAACGTTTTCAGATTGATCGATAAAACCCGTGGGGCTCTGCGGGGCTAACAGATGGGGTTTTTGAAGGATTGAGGGTATACAGCATCGGGTCGGGTTAGGCGTGATGTTCGAGGAATTCTGGTTTATTATTCTGGGAATAATACACCTTTGTAATCGCGACGGAGGTTGAAAATTCTGATCGGCCTCAAAATTTGACATTAGTTAGGTAGGCTACGTTTCAACAGGTCTACTCGTAGATGTCCGGCCGCCGTCCGAGCCCTTTTGGGCAGTAGTAGCCTACCTAATTTTTTTAAATCTGAAATTTTGACAAAATACTCGGTTTACCACCCAGATGTACCCGCAAGGGTTTCACCCCGATCGCCCAAACCCGTGGGGCGATATGGGGTTAACGGGAGGGGTTTTTGAAGGCTTTTAGCTATGGGATCGAGTTAGGTGTCGTTTTCGAATTATTTTTGGACGAAGAATCCATTTTCGGGAGTCCCGGAACGATCCGATTTCACTGTGGCGATCTATAAGGCTTTCATGGGGCTATAATTTGGATTTTTGAAGGATCCGAGGAGGTTTTTTCCGTGGTTTCCGAGTAATTTTGGACGCATAATCCGTTTTTCGAGGTTCCACATCCGTCCAATCACTGTACAGAAAAAAATTTGTTTTTCTTAATGACACAGAATTAATTTTCGCACAATGAACCTGTATCAAGGTAGCGTTTTTGGATGTAGAATCGATTTAGGGGTGTGTCATACTCGTCTGAGTAGACGGTGCGGATCTATGGGTTCTCTTAATGTCAAGAGTCAAGAGTTTTTATTGCCAAGTACACAGAGTGCAATGACAAGGTCAAAATTTCGATACAAAAGTACAGCTCACATAAACTTACTTAAATAATACAGCGGTAGGTACATCACGAACAAGCTATTAGATGGTAATAATTTCCAAAACCTATGCGTAACTAGAGCTCTCTTACATTCTTTATAGGTACCTGCCGAGGAAAAATTCATTAAAATCAAAGGGTGCGATGGATTTTAAAAACTTGACAAGTTTTGGCTTAACGTTTGTTGTCGTAAATTTCGCTCGCAACTCGTTAGGGGTGGCATTGAAAAATTTAATAGGTAGCCTAAACCTAGGGTTGCCAACTCCAAAATTCTGTTCGGGAGGACGCCTGGTAAAATTGGGGAGGACACCGTGTAAAAAGGGAGGACATCCACTCCAAGATTGATATTAAATATAAAATATATTGCAAAATTTGCAATATATTATTAGTTTTACAAATTCATTATCAAATGAAAATAATTGTTCTAACGTACGAAGGGCCGGAATAAAAATTAACTGATTACAAAAAAAGACAAAACAAGTTTACTTATGTTTGAAAATACAGAGTTGTAGGTATTAAACCAAACTAGGTAGGTATTGACTTAGATAGAACACTCAATAAGTATTAAGCTAGGAACTCAGAAATAATAATGCTCATGAAATGCAGAAAGGAACTAGAATATAATGCATCACTCTTCATAAAATCATTAAATAATTAAATTAAGTATTTTTGTATTTTTTACACATTTTGTATTTTCATAAATGCATGCCTGCATTCAAATATTCAGGTATTGATTGTCGTACTTCAAACACATGACGAACGTCTTAATTTGGATATCACCGATGATAAATTTTACATTGTAAGTTTAACTTTTCAAAATGGTCCTTTCCCTCTTTTGCGGGAACGTTCAAACACGAACAACGTAGATGAAAAATTTCAAAACACAAAAAAAATTTTGAGATATATAAAGGGAATTTTATTTATGTTAAACGAGAAAAATCCCATCAACTAACACGAACAAGAAAGGGAATAGAGATCCTCGAAAAATGGATTATGTCCAAAATTACTCGGAAAATATGTGACCTCCTGGGATCCTTAAAAATATATAGATCCCCACGGTGAAACCGGATCGTTCTGGGACCCCCAAAACTGGATTCTACGTTCAAAAATTCTTCGAAAACGACACTCGATCCCATAGCCAAAAGCCTTCAAAAAACCCTCCCGTAGCTAAATAGCTTCCACTATTTAACAGCCCATGATACAATTTTGTCAGCGGCAACGATTTTCTCAGTTTCAGGAGTGCATGTCGGTCTGGACATAAAGCATGCCAACGTTTTATTCTGTATGACGGCAGAAGCATTACTTTTATGAGTTTGTTTGGAGGCATGGCGTTTCAAAGAGCTTATTCCACCATATTTTATAATGAACGATTCCTTGCAAAAGGAGCAATAGGTACGCTTTTTTTTGGGATTTACCTTATCTACCCGCGCCCATAGGTAATCCTTCTCCCACAACAAGTTGAAATAACACGCAAGTTTAGAAGTTCAAGCCTTCGAACACTTTGGGTCTTCCTCAACATCACTGTCGTATTGTGAGTGAAGCTAGATAATATTGTAGGGCGGCTCGAGTCAGATAGAGTCGAAGATAGAGGCAGGCGAGTCAGAGACGGTTGAGAGAGAAGACGAACTGGAAGAGAAGATAGAGGAAACCCGTACTGCAACACCGCTTGTCATACCAATCTTCAGGGAGAAAACGCTGAGCGAAAAACGTGCGACGAAGCCAAGCCGCTCACCCGATGGTCGCGAAGAGCCAACCTCCAAGATGACAAACGACTCTGAACGCATAGTCCCCTGCAGCTCGTCAACGTCAGTTGGTTCCAAGGACGAGAACTGCAAGGAGGCCAGCGTGGATGATTTTGGCGACGATCTGCTGGGCGAACCTCAGGACTCGGAGCATGACAACTGGGTGCCATACCGCTCGAACAGGCACCGTGGGCATCGTCAAGTGGTCGTTGTCTTCGTCGTAGGCCGTCAAGTGGTCGTCGTTTTTGAAGGAGGCCAATATGCAAACGACCAGAAAAGAAGAGACGCGAACGAGATCAGGAGCTCGAGGAGGAAGCCGGACCAATGGGGAGAAGAGATGGCTGAGAACAGTTCGGCCGAAGAGCTGAGGCCATGGCCAAACGCCATCAAACGACGGTGGCGATATAGGAGGCTCAAGGAGTTGAGTGTCCTTCTTCTACGTCTTTCTCCTTCTCCTCCCAGCTGCACCGGCTCAACAGAACCCTACAGGCCATTTCTTGAAGAGGAGGGAATGGTGTAGGGCGGCTCGAGTAGTTATGAGGGGTTGTTGAGTGGGCGAGAAGAAACATATGGACCGTTACTGACAAGTAGTGTGTGTGTTGAGTTACAAATAGTTGGGAATAAAAGACGTTGAGTTGTACCGGATTCCTTACAATATTGTTTGTTGAAGAAACATCAATCCACAAACAGAAAAGGGAGGACATTTGAGTGTCCTCCCGAAGTCCCGGGTTTCGGGAGGACAGATGACCAAAAGGGAGGACTGTCCTCCCCGGGGGAGGACGGTTGGCAACCCTAACCCCACCATGAGCAGTTACTGCTGAAGCGGTGATAAGGCACCAGCAAGTCACTCCCACGGGTGTCTGGAATGGAAAATAAGTTTGGCTATGTTGCCGTAAAATTTGATATAATATATGACAGCATGGGGAAGCACTTGAACAAAAAAAGCCTGTGATCGCCGAAATCCTAATTCTTCATGAGCATGATTGCCCTCGAAATTGGCCATTTTCAGCAAAGGGGCAAATACTTACGTCTAAATCTATAGATTTCTTCTTCCTATATTCTCTATATAATATATAATATATATTATATAGACCGCAGGGATGGTCAAGATGTTTAATCTAATGAAAGCTGGCTTACAATACTGTTGGTACTTCAGCCCAGCGACCACTCGTACAGCCCTGCGTTGGCATGCGAAAATTGCGGCAGCCGACGCGGCATGACCCCAACGGAGGATGGCATAAGTTGCATGACTCATAAAAGCAGCATGGAATGCAGTTTTAGGTAGCTTCTCCTGTAACCTACGCAGGAGGAAAACAATAGAATTTAACCTAGATCCAAGGTTCTCACAGTGTTGCTTCCAGTTCAGCTTTGTATCCACCAATACTCCCAGAAATCTAACGCGTGAGGGGTTTTCGACCAAGGATGACAAGTCTCGCAACCCAAAGTAAAGAGTCTCAGTTTTCGTTTCATTAACAGTGAGTCCATTTCTAGCGAACCACCCCGATATCTCTTTTTTAGACCCTTCGTTTGTCAGAGTCAGTGACACAAGAGATGCGTTTTTCGTCAGGACAGAAGTGTCGTCCGCAAACAGGTAATGTGGTTTCTGAAGAACTTCAGCCAGGGGAGGTCGAATGAGGTGTCGTTTTCGAAGGGACGAAGAGTCCGTTTAACCGGGTCTTCCGCCCATCTCACCACACCGTGGAGATCTGTGCGGCTAAAACGTTTCAAAGCTGAGACTTTTCGAAGGGTTGATAAGAGTTTGGTGTCGTTTTCGGGGTCTTTTAAGATGTTCAGTTTGTTTATGGGAGTTCCACACCAGTCCGACTACACCGATTGGCACTGTGGGGCTATAACTGGGGATTTCTGAAGGGTTTTGGCCAGGTAGTCTTTTTGGGCTGTGATAAGAGTTTGGTGTGGGTTGTCGGTTTTGAACAAAACGTAAAGCCTTCACTGACTTATGCGATAGGCCGGCCAAAATTGTTCGAAATGAGATCGTACAGTGTGATGCAGATCAGCATCTTTCGAGCCTCGACGTTAAAAATATCAAAGCCAACCTGTATCGAACGAGACGTAAACAGTTGCCTCGTTTACCGCGAAATTTGGAAGAAAGCATGCAGTTACTGAATGAGCGGATTCAGATATGTTGAAAGTAGTGAATGACTCTTGAATGAGCTTGCCGATTCCACCTCACTCAGTCTTGGTGGAGAAAAATTCAGTCTGTGGGGCTTACTAACAGCATGGCTCTGTTCGGCTCTCAGCCAGTGGCTCTGTTCGGACTTCCATTCCTGAGACCTGAAGTGAGCGATTCCTTTGTTGAGGATTTTATGAGTACAATCCCCTACGACCGCCGCGTCCACAAGTGTGCAGACTACTTGGTTGACAAAATTTGTCACGTATTTAATACGTTAGCGAAGAAGCCAAGTTTACTCCTTCTATGTGGGCACAAACCTTTATTACATCAGGTATTTATGAATGGTTGCCGTCGGAGTTGATGACCATTCCGTCGGAGCTGGCTATTAGCTTTCCAGGTATTGAAATGGTTATCGTCGGAGTTGATGACTATTCCGTCGGAGTTGGCTGCTACCCAATTTTGGAAGTAGAATCGATTTGTCGGGGTCCAAAACCTGTCCGATCAGGGGCTGCAGGTGGGGTTTATGCCCTGTGACTCGTGAGAGCTGTCGCTTTAAAGTCTTTTCGGACGTGTACTCGATTTATACAGGTCTGTACGACGCACAGTGGTGCAAAGGCGGCCGAAACCCCCCAAATTGAGTTGTGCCTTTTCCCAGTTTTTATGAGTGGGTTTTACACCTTAATACTTTTAGAATGAAGCCTCATAATTAGTTTTCTTTTAAAAAATTATTTGGAGACTTGAGAGTCCTTGAAAGTTGATTTTTTTTTTAAATTAAAAAATTACGAATTACATGTTACTTTTTCACAATTTTTTTTAACCAATTGTAATGAATAGTATAATTTAAGTAACCACCCATGAACTTTACTATACTAATGTAGTTTCCAAAATTTGCTATAGTTGAGGGATTAATTCCAGTTTGTACTGTCTGTGCCACGACCTTGTAGGTAATAAAAAAAAGAAGTATTTTTCGCATTTTCGATGGAATCGGGAAAAAAAGCTGCACCGAGCTGAGCTCCGCGAGTAGAAACATTGTAATCTGTGCCTATTGGAGTGTCTTTTCTCAAATTTTCATCGCCGTTATCCGCCGTATATGTTCAGGGTCCACGTTGTAAGTCGCTAAGATGGGTGCGTCAATCGACAACATTCTGAAAGAACAATCGTACAGTTGTTGTGTATCGCGCAATCAGCAGCTCAGAGCACGATAATGCTGAAGAGGACAAACCGGCCTCACCAAGAGAGTGAGAGATGAAAGAAATTAATAAAGATAGCGTCCGCGATAATCCGACAAGGTCTGAAGAGTGTCTCGCCACATCTTGGAGAGTTCAGTTGCAGTGTACGTCCTTTTTGCAAGAGGAAAGATGGAAATGGTTATTCCTCATAGTGTTTTGTGCGATATATTGTTTCGGCCGGGATGCACCCTTAAACAAGGGTTGAGAGAAGAGTACCCGCATTTACATGAGGACAAGCTGGACCAGGTAACATTTGAAGTTACTAAAAAAAATTTACCCACCTTTATTAAAAAAAAGAAAGGAGTGCAACACAGTAAGGTGCATTTTAAGCGTAAATATGAGGAGGCCCGATAAATTTTTCGGCCTTCCCCTTCTGATTTCTTGAAATAAATTCATAATTAGAATTTAATTTCAGTATGAATTTAGTTTAATAACTCCTCCCTTCCCCCAAATAAAACACTGTACGAGGGAAGCAGTTCAAAATTCCCTCAAGTCATTCCAGTAATAGTAAAAATGGTTTGAATTGTTTTCAAAACCCCTCCTTCAACCCAGGTTTCAAGACACAATGGTTTTTTACTGTATAGAGCGGTGAACTTGGGATAAATTTTATGGGTTATACTTGAACATAAGCAAAAACAGCTGAAAAAGTGGAGAGCCAGTGAGTATACCCATTAAAATGTTGAATTATGGTCTTTAAAAAATTGTAGCGCAATAACTGACGTCAAATTCGGATTCTACGCCCCGAAAAACATGAGTGTACCGAGTTTTATTGAAATACTCCGATGAAAAGGGGTTTTGGCCGCTTTTTGGCGGTTTTGCACCACTGTGCGACGTCCCGTTGGTTTTATGGGGCTCCTAAGAGCCTTCAGGTTGGGGTTTTGTGGGGTATTTAAAAACTCGAGTGAGCTGTTGTTTTCGAAGTAATTATGGATGTAAAATCAAGTTTTAGTGGCATGAGACTTGTCCGACCACACCATGAGGCTATACGGCGCTTTTGAGGGGCTACAGCTGGGGGATGAATGGTTTTGGACGTACCGATAGTCCATTTATGAAGGCTAAAAATAAACAACAGTACCTATGTTTGAAGGCATTGTTTGGCCTTCGGATCGTGTGGGGTGTCGTTTTCCGAGTGTTTTGGTTGTAGATTCCTTATATGGCGGTCCCAGTCCAATCCGATCTTATTATGGACCTATTTGGTCTGTGGGGCTCCATGTGTTGCTTCTGATAAACTTTAGGTCGAATGAGGTGTCGTTTTCGAAGTAATTTTGGAATATAATGTTTTTTATTCACAGTTTGGCAGATTTTTTCTTTTTTCTTTTGTAAAGATGAAATTTTCTTCTTCAGGTTTTTTGGTTTGCTGTTGTCGCCCCGCCCAAACGCCGTCGACAAGTTGAGTCGTCTGAAAATGGACTTGGACTATCTGAGGAAGACCAGGAAGACCAGGAAGACCAGGCTGCTGTTTGGTGTTGTGCGCCGTGGCAGGTTGAATGCATGGTGCATTGGAAGGCGAATGAAGTCGCCGTACTTGAGCCCTCAGGTCAGTCGTCTCCACCAAAGCCATCAGTTGCTGCAACGTGGTGGCACAAAATCCCTTTAGGTTGAGCTATTTATGCGGAGCAAGATCGTATCAATCAACTCCGCATCTGCGTACTGTTGCAATGCCTTATTTGCCAGCACCAGGGATTCAACGTAAGAACGGAAAGATTCAGATTCGCCTGTTGCCTATGTAGGTGTTTCACTGTCAGGACGGGCTTGGTTGCAGCATTGAAGAAAGACGTCCGTACCGTGTCAGTGAAGTGCTGAAATTTAGGGTCATCCACAGTTTCCAAATATGAAGCGACATAGTGGAACCGTGGGTCAAGGGACAAATGCCTTAGAATATTAGGGAAAAGGGGGGCTGCAACTGCATTCAATTTATACATGCTGATTAGAAACGTGTATATTGAGTGCACATTATCAGCATAAAAGGGTCGAATTTCAGCTACCTGTTTGGCCAGAATGTCTGGTAGCTGATACAACAACATAGGGTTGATAGGTGGGGGAATATTCTGGGTGGGGTTTTGGCTCAGGGTTGCTGACAGCTGGGCCAAGTGCTGAGTTAGAGCTGACAGCAATTGGATAGCTTCCTGGGGCCAAGTGCTCATGGATGTTGGTGGGGTTTGCGGATTGGCCTTTGCAAGAGCCGCATTTCCACGATGCTTTACTGTCACTGTTACGCTTTTTCCAGTTTTCATATGTCATATTGGCACATGCTGCATGGTAACAAAGAATTCGGAACATGTGACAGGATTCGCGGACTCTTCTGATCCCAACGCATAATTGCAAGTGGAGCAGGTAATAAGATCCATATTAAACGGTGGACGAAAAAATTATCAACGACCCGAACGAAGGGGAAAAGAAATATTATATTATTAATATTACGAAAATAGCTCTTGGTTCTCACAACGTAGGTACAAATTAACAGAATTTTTCTCCTAATTATGGATCGTCATTGACTCTGAGCATCATACAAGCACGTCTACTACGTTCTAATAACACTTTGGACGAGTTAGAAAGAAGCAAAAAGGAGATAATAGCTAGATTTTGTGATTTTTCCAGAAGTTGGAGAAAATTGTCAATTTTTGATGAGCTCTAGCTCGTTTGCTATCAGAATTGGAAAAGACTCTAGGTAGTGAAAACTGTAGAGAATTTAATGCTCTTTAACACAGTATACGGTAAAAACATCGATAGGATTATTCGTTTCTGAGATATATAAAAAAACCCGAAGAAAGTCCGAAAATGTCGGGGTTTTCGGGCTGCCCACAGTTCTCCCATCAAATATTTTGGTGTGAAACCACAGATTACTCTTATTAGGACCCCAATGGACCGTTTAAGACAATAAAATCAAATAGCATATTTGATGTTTGGTACAAAGTACTATTCTCTAGGTCTAGAGGTGAGCTAACGCCTGATGATCCCAGTCATTTGATTTTGGTGAAAAAATAATGCTTTCTTTATGCAGATGCGTCAGATTCGACGAAACGGTTTTTGAGACTCGAAGAACTGATGAAATGACTGAACCTGCTAATGAAGAGACTAGAAGTGAGTTATACCTGGATTTTATTGTTGTCTGTTGTCCCCAGCGTCGATCAGAGCTATTGTGACTCTAGTTAGGTAAGTCCGTGGTCTAGTAAAAGACTTTGGACAAGCTTTTTTCATGTTCTTAGTCTCGGCTTCCATGAGGTTATGGGAATCAAGGAGCCCCTGATGTAAGTGCCCGAATGTGGTTCCGGCTGAGGCAGGACATTCGTCCAGTACAGGCGCCAATTGGTAGGTCGTCAGATCATGAGGGGGAAAGTCCCTGAGGACTAAACAGGACCAGAGAGAACTTGATAAAATTGTTGAATGGAGATTTTGTACTTATTAGTGGACGAGGGCCCCAGACGGAAGCTAATTAAGAGCTTTGTCTCTCAATAAACCCCGTCTGGTGATTACTGATTTTTTTTTCCTAATTTCTTGTGTTATGGATGCGCCAAGTGAAGGTAAAAAATACTATAATAAATATTTGGCTAATACTGATGAAAATCGGAGTACTTTCGCACATTAAAACTAAGGTCAAGTACAAAAATCAATTTTTAGAATGCTAGGAATTTTACGGAACTTAGCAGAACCTGGAACCGGCTATATTATAATATAATATAGCCGATTCCAGGTTCTGCTAAGTTCTAGTAGTTTACGAATATTATATTATAATATTCGTAAACTACTAGTTAATTACAATATATTTTTGTTAATTTCAGCTGCAAGTATTAAATATTGCAAATTTTGCAATTTCAGGAAATTTGATTTTCTTTTGTTTTCAGGTCTGTAAATTTCCATTGAGAGAAGAGCATTTTCAAATCTTAAAAGATGCAAGCTTTAATTTTGATAACCTCAATAAATGCCTACATAGCTAAATGACCAATTTTTTTGAAAATATTCAAAAGGTTTTGGGATCGATGCCATCGATCTCAATCGTTTCTTCCAGTCAAGCACCCGAAACTAAGGGATGGCCTCAGAAACTCTTCGAGAATGCTAGTAAATCCACAGAAAATACTATTAACTATATTAGTTACTGTTACTGACCAAGTCGAGGAAAATTCATTTGATGAACGAATTTAAATTATTATCATTATTAGGCTAGAGGGGAAAAGAGATGCAACAGACCTCTTGGGAGATTTGATGGGCTCACCATAGCGCGCTACTAAATTTAAAAATTCAGTCAGAAGAAAAGATATTTAATATCGAAAGAGTTCCTACAGCTAAATTTTCAGGTATTTTTTCCTGCAAAACCCCGAATAATTTTGGTTTATTATTCTTGGAAACGGAGGTCGACGACTCGGATCGGCCTCAAAATTTGACATTTCTGTTTCAAGAGGTCTACATTCTAAATCCGAAATGCCCGTCCGCCGTACGGCGCGCCGTCCGGGCCGTTTTGGGCAGTAGAATTTTTTTTTTTAAATCTGAAATTTTGACAAAGTACTTGGTTTACCATCTAGTTGTGCCCGCAAGGTTTTCAGCCCGATCGCCCAAACCCGTGGGGCGCTATGGGGCTAAAATGAGGCTACGGGAGGCGTTTTTTGAAGGCTTAGCTGTGGGATCGAGTTAGGTGTCGTTTTCGAAGTATTTTTGGGGTCCCGGAACGATCCGATTTCACTGTGGCGATCTACAGGGCTTTCATGGGGCTAAAAATTGGATTTTTGAAGGATCCCAGGAGGTTAAATATTTTTCAAGTAAAAAGAATTTTTGAAAAAAAAATTTTTTTTTTTTGAAATATAAAAGTCCAAAAAAATTTTTTTTTTTTTTTTCAATTTTTTTCATTGACAGAAGTAAATTTTTGCACAAGTAACGTATATAAAAGAATAATAAACCCTTGTGTAAAATTTGCAGCGTTTTCCTTTAGTTCTTAATATACATGGAAGGTTTAAAACACATCTCGTACGACCTAAACTATATCATGTTAACATTAGGAAATATATTTTTCTTCATTCCGCTTGGTATCCCCACTTTTAGGTACTTATATTTCCTGAACGGCTCAACACAACCCATATTCGATTTCAACATCGGATTCAGCGTAAAAAAAAAACCTAGCTAGAGACCTATTCAAAGTGTGCCAAAATTAAAAACCTGGGACTCTTACATTTTTGATTTGCTAGATAAGCGATCTGGACCAATGTGCGCCGTCCTCAGCCTGGTCGTGGGTTGCAAATATCCCTATTTTATAAGAACTGAATGATATGATTTTTATCGATAAAAAAAAAAAAAAAAAAAACATCATTAGCACCCTATTGATCACCCTGTGTGGAACTACAGTAAGTTATACGTTTCTAAATTTTAATTTCTAGTGAATGGTTTGCAGGGTGACCGTCAACGATCAATACACAAACATCGCAGCCCACGTGACACTCAAGTTGGATATCGTTTTGGCCTTCCACAACCCACAGATGACATCGGTAAGTTGAACTCGGAGTGAGAACCACGGCGGAGTGTTTGGGAAATGGATCTGGGGCAATTCCTGGAAAACTGTAAATCGTGTTAACGCCTTCAGTTATGTTATAAAAAACAATTGTCCAAAGTTGGCACCATCACCGGTCTGCGTTTTTACAGCGGCCAAAAAAACCTCGAAATTCTCGCCCTTTTTTCGGTTTTCCGCTTAAAACATCTAAACTAACCGTTTTTTCACCAATACTTCTATTTTGTGTTGATTGATCTCCCTCAACTTTAAAATATGACCACGGCATAAGGTGGTAATCGTCGACTGAAAACTGAAAATATTTCCTATATTCGCTCAAATGAGTAGTTTTCAGCCGACGATTACTACCTTGGAAATTGGTCATATTTCTAAGTTGAGGGAGGTCAATCGACGCAGAATTTTATGGGGTTTCATCGACTAAATAGAAGCATTTGTGAAAAAACGATTCGTTGAGGGGGAATACGGGAAAAACCTCGAAATGTTCGCCCTTTTTTAAGTTTTTCGCATATAACCCCTAAACTAAGCGTATTTTCGCAAATGCGTCGATTAAGTCGATGAAAGAGCATTAAATTCTGCGTCGATTGACCTCCCTCTACTTCAAAATGTAACCAATTTTCAAGGTAGTAATCGTTGGCTGAAAACCGAAAAATTTTATTTAATATTTTCTATTTTCGCTCAAGCGTACCATTCACTGGCACTCGTCGGTAGCTTCCAACGTACTACTATCCTATGGAGACAACCTACGAAATGGAAGATGTCGATAGAATCAGATTCTAAAGGATATCCTCAAGTGACAGTTGTGGAAATTAAGAATTATATGCTTCGGAACACTTAAAATTGACCAAATTTCAATCTTTATGCGCCCTCCAGATTCGACGTTTCATTCGCAACAACTTTTATTCTGTCGGTTTTCTCCATAGAGCATAATATTATGTGAAATGATGTGAAAATGTGCTTCGTTTAGGTCAAAGGTCAAAAGTTTTTATTGTCTCCTCTAGCTTCGATGAACTCTTCGGATGGGCTGTTCTGTTAGTTTGATTGGGATGGGATGTCTTGGTTGTTGCGAGGAGTTAGAGTGGTGATACGATTATGTCTGAGTTGTCTTCTTTTGAGTCTTGTCGCCAAACCTGGTGGATCTGTGATTGGCGCGACGCATGGATTCATGTTCCCTTTGTCCTTCTCCACCAGCTTTGTGTATTGTGTAGTGATGGTCTCTTGAATTGAGGATAATTGGAGGTCTTCCGGGAGCACGTCGTTTCTCCCGTACCACGGGGCACCTGTTATGGAACGGATGATCTTGTTTTGTTGTCGCTGAATCTGTTGTGTGGAAGTGTAGCAGGCTGTGCCCCAGATCTCGCAGTCATAAGACCGTATAGGAGAGCTGTGTAAAGGAGCTTCTTGTTCTCCAAGCTCAGCTTGGATTTCCAATTCAGCATTGGCCAGCACAGGAAGGTCCTCTTTTCCTTAGCGTCTCTGACGTTCTTGATGTGGTACTTCCAAGTTAGTCTACGGTCTAGGGTCAAACGTAGATACCGAACTTGACTTTTCCTTGGAAGTAAACCACCACAGAGAGCGACGTTGCCGACCGTTCCTGGCCTTAGCGTGAAGGTGATGACCGAGGACTTTGTTGAGTTGACCTTCACCGTCCATTTGTTGAGCCACTCTTCAGCTTTGGCAAAGTGTCTCTTCAGGTGCCATTTTGCCTTCATGACGGTGTTCCCTGAAGCGAGTATTCCCGTGTCGTCCGCAAACTGGACCAGAAGTGTGTCACACGTTCCAGGGAAGTCGTGGCAGTAGGCGTTGTAGAGAAGCGGGCTGAGAGGCGATCCTTGTGGAACTCCTGCGCTGATTGTGTTGAACGACGAATATTCCTCGTCGATTGTCACCCTAAATGTTCTTCCACTCAAGAATGACTTGAGGAAGAGGAAGAGGAACAGGGAATTCAGGAGGAATGGTCGGATTGTTAGGAGGAGTCCATCGTGCCAAACTCTATCAAACGCCGACTGCACATCCAGAAAGGCTGCTGCAGTATACTTCTTTCGTTCATAGCCATGCAGGATGTAGTCAACAACCCTGTGTAGTGGCTGAGTCGTGGAATGATGGCTTCTGAACCCAAACTGATGGTTCGGGATGATTGATGACACCTGAAGAGCACTCTAACCTCTTGAGAACAATTTTCTCGTACAGCTTCCCCAGCAGAGCTTAAGCTGATGGGCCGATAGCTGGCCGGGTCTTGCTGAGGTTTGCCGGGCTTCAGAACAACTATGTTTCCAGAGTAAAACGTGTGACAAGTTCGAGGTTTTTCGCTTATAACTCCTAAACTAAGTATTTTCACGCAGATGCTTCCATTTATTTGAAGAAAGAGCGTTTTAAATTCTGCGTCGATTGACCTCCTCAACTTTAAAATTCGACCTATTTATAAGGTAGTAATGTCTATCATGAAACGTCTCTATTGCTGAACGACGATTGCCACCATGAAAATTCGCCATATTTCAAAGTTGATCGACGCAGCATTAAATGAATGATGAAAGAGCATTAGATTTTAATGCTCTTTCATCCACTAAATACCGCAAAGTAGCGACCTTCGTCAACATGCAGCAAATAAAAGTTTGTTTTATCTTACAAATAATATAAATATTATTTTTAAGATAAAACAAAATAAAATTAACACTTTTTTGTATTGATTTTTTATTCTCTAAATATATAACATGGAATCTAATATTTTAAAGGCATTATTCGATAATACGAATAACGTAAAAAGTTTGAAATTTGCTCATGTTAATGTTGAATCTTTGCTAGCGCATTGGTCTGATTTTGTAGATATATCTCCTCTTAGCGGCGCTGATTTTATTGGAATGTCCGAAACCTTTTTGAAACCTGAGATTTCGTCTGATGATTTTCCGTTCGATGGTTTCTCTCATTTCAGAGTTGATCGAACGGGTAAAGGTAGGGGAGGCGTTGCTATTTTTGTTAGAGACTCTTTAATGCCCAAAGTTGCCCTAAAATCTGAGTCGCAATATTCTAATACGCATTTTATTTCTTGAAATCGGGACTAACAGCGAAACAATTCTAGCGGGTGTGGTTTATAGACCTCCTAAATCAAGTATTATGAATGAAGTCTTTGAAAGCTAATCTTCTATCGCACATAATTATGCAACGGTGTGTGTCCTAGGCTACTGGAATGTGGACATGTCCTCCGAATCATCTGATAAGTCTTTTTTTCGCAATCTTTTGGATACTTTTAGTTGAATGCCGCTACAGGCTACGCATCATTCAGTGTTTCCCCCTGCGGACACTCAAATCAACCATATTTTGGTAAATAATGTATCGAGTGTTATAAAATTTGGGCAAATGGTAGTAACTGGATTGTCTAACCATGAACTCATTTATTGCTGTATTCACGCAAAATTGGAAAAATATACTAGGTCCTAGTAACTAGGAAGAGAATAATCATCCATAATAAGAGAAATTTAGAGGAGGACACGCTCAGAGTGGATGTAGAATCAATCGACTGGACTCGCTTATTATCCGAGAATGATCTGGATTATAAAGTTCATATTTTTACGCAAGAAATAATTAATCAGTTAAATAAACATATGCCACTCAAGGAAATTAAGGTGAGAAGACCCCCTGCACCATGGATTCGTGATGAAATCAGAGTAATTATGAAAGATAGGAATAAAGCGCGCAAAATCTTTTTGAAAAATCGGTAGACGAAAATAGAAAACAAGCCATCAATTGAATTGAATAGATGAGCGCAACCTTTTTGTTATTACGATATATTTAATGAGCGAGAGAAACTAAGAAACAGTAGGTATCTAGCGACCAAACTATGCCACACAACACATCATCCACGTGATGCTCATTACGTAAACAACTGCACCCTAACGACCGATGCGTAATAAAACCTTATGCCGATCAGAGGTAACGAACGGCTCAGGCTGCAAAAATCGTTTTGGAGTCGTTGGAATCAGCCTGAAAAGCTCATTCCATAGACCCTTGTACCAACGAAATCGGACAAAAACTCCCGTCCCCCTTTTGAGGCCTCCTTAGTTACACATCAGAGATAAACAACTTTCGTCGTGAAGGACCTCCCGAAAACCGATGAAGGGGATGAGGGAGGGAAAATCAAGGTAGCCTATAACCACCCCCGGAACTCGCTGATGACAATGAGACCACCCTCATGAAAATCTGTTGAGCCGCTCGGGCGTGATGCTCTGTACACAAACAAACAAACAAACAAAAAAACAAAAAAACAAGCCATCAATTGAATTGAATAGATGAGCGCAACCTTTTTGTTATTACGGGAGAAACTAAGAAACAGTAGGTATCTAGCGACCAAACTATGCCACACAACACATCAAAAATATCCACGTGATGCTCATTACGTAAACAACTGCACCCTAACGACCGATGCTTAAGAGGGGGCTGCCAAAACAGCGCCATGTCCTGCGGCGTGAAAAGCTTCAACTAGCCAAGTTTGACTAAGTGGGCAACTGAAAAAAAATCTGGTAACGTTGTCCTGAATGTTGGGGGGATTGAGCTCCCTTTGCGAAACCGTCTCATCAGACCGTCTTTGACTACCTGAGTGACCCTCTTCATTGTGCAATAAACGGCACTTATACAAAGAGAGATTCGGTTTGCACCGCTCGATAGCCAAAACCTAAGTCCCGTCGGGCTGAAAACCTTGCGTGCACAGCTAGAAAGAGAATCGGAATTCATTTTGTTAAAATTAAAACAACCATTGAGATGATGGTATTGATCTCAATACCTTTTGAATATTACATACTTTTTATATTATATTGCAGAATTATTTGAAATTAGTTGAATAGGTACATTATACCGACGAAATCACGCTGCGTGTTTCACGCATGAAAATGAATCATTGAATGATTGCCAAAGGTACATGACATGTCAAAGGTACACTGTACATGGAAGTTCTAGTCACTGTGGCCACCTTCGTCGCAAATCATTTGAAAATCGTACATTGTACGACATCACAACTAGATGGTAAACCGTATAAATACAACATTTTGCCAAAATTTCAGATTAGATATCTTACTCTGACGGTTCCTTGTTGGAATGATAAAATAGATTAAATAAAAAGTCAGAAAGGCAAACCGATTGAAATATTTCTCATAGTTTGTTGAAATCAGAGTATTTTTAACTTTCGAGCAAAGTACATCCACTCGGTTCTCATTTGCCCAGTTGGGTTACGCCCACTGCATCCCACTGCATCGCAAGCATAGCTTCACCACGTGTGCTTTTTTCAGATTTTAAAATGACATGATACATTGTATTAGTAGAGTTGTTACAGGTTTTTGGTTTGGGGAGCCGAATGGGTGTCGTTTTCCGAGTAATTTTGGCACATGATCCATTCATCCCTCCGAAAACTTTAAAAGAAAAAAAAATCGAATAATTGAATTATTTCTTTTAATTGATAATATCAATTTAAAAAAATAATTCAATTATTAAATAAAATTTATTTTGGTTTATTATTCTTGGAATAATACACCTATGTTTTCGCGACGGGGGTCGACGACTCCGATCGGGCTCAAAATTTGACATTATCCGTTTCAAGAGGTCTACATTCAAAATCCAAAATGTCCGTCCGCCGTCCGCCGTCCGTCGTACGCCGTACGCCGTCCAGGCCGTTTTGGGCAGTAGGAATTTTTTTTAAAATCTGAAATTTTGACAAAATACTTGGTTTACCATCTAGTTGTGCCCGCAAGGTTTTCAGTCCGATCGCCCAAACCCGTGGGGCGCTCTGGGGCTATAATGGGGCTACAGGAGGGATGTTTTGAAGGCTTTTAGCTATGGGAACGAGTTAGGTGTCGTTTTCGAAGTGTTTTTGGACGTAGAATCCATTTTTTGGGGTCCCGGAACGATCCGATTTCACTGGGGCGATCTTTAGGGTTTTCATGGGGCTAAAAATGGGATTTTTGAAGGATCCCAGGATGTTAAATATTTTTCGAGTAAAAAATACAGAATTTTTGAAAAAACACTTTTTTGGACAAAAAAATCCAAAAAAAAAAAATGTTCTTGGACAAAAAAATCCAAAAAAAATGTTTTTGAGCTAAAAATCCAAAAAAAAAAATTTTAATTTTTTCATTGACAGAATTAAATTTCTGCACAAGTAACGTATATCAAAGAATAATAAACCCTTGTGTAAAATTTGCAGCGTCTATTATATTATATTATCTATTATATTACCTATTATACTATTATGCCTATTATCATAATATATTACATTACCTATTTATTTTTTAAATTACCTTTTTTAAATAATTTATATGAAAAAATAATAAACTCTTGTGTAAAATTTGCAGCGTTTTTCCGAAAAACATCCGTTTTACGCCGGTAAAATCAGTTAGCTCTAAAAATTTCCTGATACCTACCTGTTTGCATGTAGTGAACTGAAATTTTGGGCTTAGGCTAGAAACAATGAAAAGGAGAGTTCTCCGTTGTCAAGGAAAAATAAAACATCATTGACCTAACATAATTGATAAACATAATAGGTAATTATTGACAGTTAGTTAGGTACTTACATCAATAATTGATGTAGGTACCTAACTAACTGTTAATAATTACCTATTATGTTCAATAATTATCATTGATGTAGGTACCTACCTAACTAACTGTTCGTGAACAACCTTCCTAGTTACCAGGGCCGTAGTTACCACGGGCCAGGGCCCAGTGCCCCAGGGCCCCCGACGGCAAAGGGGCCCCTTCCCGAAGACCACCAGAAACCCCCAATGGTAAGGTTGCCGAGGGTGGTTGAGGTTGGTGGCCTCTAGCGTAGAACCCCCAGAACTTCCTCGACGCCCGCTACTCTTCGGACATTCGAAAACCCATCAAATTGCGCACGCATCATCCCGCTCACAGAACTTCGCGAAAAATCAACGGATTTTATCGTTTGAACACTTGAATTAAAGCGTGAAATGTAAGGAAGACAACGGTCGAAGCGGATTTTCGATAACTCATCTTCCAACCAAGCAATGGTCACTTGAAGAGAGCAACACCCTTAGACGTAACTTTGTTGATGAATTGCAGCTTCCAGTGACATTTCGCTCCAAAAACGCCTCGACGGATCGCTAGACACTAGTCTCACTTGAAGATTAAAAAAAAAATCATGAAAATCGGTGCATAATTCGAGGATTTATGATGGCGGGAGAATAACGTTGATTCCTTATGGGAGCAGAAAACATGGCCGACACGGGAGCCCGCTCTTAAGAAAACCTTATCCCGATCAGAGGTAACGAACGGCTCAGGCTGCAAAAATCGTTTTGGAGTCGTTGGAATCAGCCTAAAAAGCTCATTCCATAGACCCTTGTACCAACGAAATCGGACAAAAACTTTCGTCCCCCTATTGAGGCCTCCTTAGTTACACATCAGAGATAAACAACTTTCGTCGTGAAGTACCTCCCGAAAACCGATGAAAGGGACGAGGGAGGAAAAATCAAGGTCGCCTATAACCACCCCCCGAACTCGCTGATGACAATGAGACCACCCTCATGAAAATCTGTTGAGCCGCTCGGGCGTGATGCTCTGTACACAAACAAACAAAAAAAAAAAAAAACAAAAAAAAAAAACACATGTCGAGGAGGTGAGCGCACCTTTCCATTTTTTGGAAAAAGGTTGCGCTAAAAACATACATGTCGAAGAGGTGAGCGCACCTTTCCATTTTTTGGAAAAAGGTTGCGCTAAACAGCATATTATGCAAAACTTAGGAACAAACTTTGTTCAACAAAGTTAAACAAATGCTTCGGAATGCTAAAAATAGACATTTCAGAAATTTATTTTCAGGACGTTTGACACCCGATGAGTATTGGAAGTTGATAAGAAATCAAGGCATAGGTGGTAATATGACTAACTCGAAAACTGATGGTTTCAATTTGAACATGATGAATAGGCATTTCTGTTCGATTGGTGATAGCTTCATTAGTGATGAAATTAAAAAATATTATGATGACCTTCGCGACTTAAGTAAACCAAACTTCGAACTTATTGAAATAGATGACATCTATTTCAATAGAAAATCTATCATGCAAATTAGTTCTGGGGCTGTCGGGCACGACGGCATTCCTATTGATTTTTTAAAACTTCTTATTAATCAAATCCGTTGAACAAACCCGACCTGCCTCAAGGATTTTCGGGGGATTAACAATTTGTGTGTGCCGGGCAAAGTACTAGACCTTTGTGTGTATGACGGGCTCTCGGAGTTGTGGGGGGGGGGGGGGGTCTGATGTCATGGACATAATAATATTATGTCCTGCCTGTATATGTGTATTATACCAGGCTCGTTTCCGAGCTGGAAACAGCACTGAGACTGCGTTGGTGCGGGTGCTGGATGACGTCAGATATGGTGTAGATTCCAGAGAAGTAACGATACTCTGTCTAGTAGATTTCGCTCGTGCATTTGACTCTCTGGATCACCGGCTGATTCTATCAATCATGCGTGCAGTAAATATATCTGAGAATTTAGTTCAATGGTTTTCATCATTGCTGACCGATAGATCACAAAAAATTAAAACGCATGATGGCCTGGAGTCGGATTGGTGTTCTAATAGCGTTGGAATCCCGCAAGGATCTCTGCTTTAATTTTTGTGTTGTATGTATCTAAAATATCAGTGAATTTCTTAAAATGTAAGTATCAGCTTTATGCTGATGACCTTCAGCTATATACACATGTTAAGATTGAAAATATCGAGAATGGAATCGCAGATATGAATGATGATCTAAATAGGCTGGTATCTTGGTGTCGCGATCGTGGGCTGCAGATAAACCCGACAAAGTGTAAGGTGATTTTGCTTGGTAACAGGATATTGTTGAGTAAAATTGGCATGACCTCCGTTTCGCCAGTTGTTATAAACACAGTGGCTTACGAGACAACAGTTAAGAATCTGGGAATTACGATTGATAATGGTTTAAAATGGAGAAATCAAGTAGATAGTGTATATAACAAAATTTTTAGAGGCCTGTATCAGTTCCGAAGGTTGGCATTTCACCTGCCGCAAGAGGTAAGAATGAAATTGGTTCAGACAATGTTATTCCCAATTATTGATTATGGTGCGTTGGCCTATTGTGATTTATCTGAGGAAATGTTTGCTAAATTGCAAAGGGCGCAAAACGCCTGTATGAGGTTTATCTTCCGCTTCCCCATTTATAAACATGCAACTCCATACTACAAAAAAGCTAAATGGTTGAAAATAAAAGAATGGAGAATGTATAGAGTGGGTTTAATGTTGTTTAAGATTCTTAAATTTGAAAGACCATCCTACCTGGTGGATAAATTTGAATATCTGTCGAACATTCATTCCTTTCCTACTAGAAATGCTTCTAACCTATTACAAATGCCTATCCATAGAACCGAAACGTTTAGTAAATCTTTTCAATTTCAAGCTATTCGTATATTTAATGAAAATACTGATTTGTTTGATTCGAAGAAATCCGTAGCTTTGTTCAAGAAAGGCTGTTGAAGCTGATTTGTAGTTACCAATATAATGGAATGTTTATTTTTCAATTTTTCTTTGCTGTACGTGGTGTCGCAAGACAAATGTCTTAAATTTAGTTCAGCTTTGTTTTCACTCATGAAGAAACTGCTATGTTTGTTATGTAACCGCCATTTTATACTGCACTCTACATTTATAATCTGAATTATTAAGTTTAAGTTCTGAAGTCTGACGTTTTGTTTGAAGAAAACAAGCAGAGGTTTTCTGATATACTGTAAGAGAGGACCGTATGTTCCTAATTGTATCAGATTAATAAATAAAACAGTCAAACTAAATGGCTTGATTTGTGAAACAGCGGGAGTTAATAGCGCAAAACTGAAAAAAAGTGGGAACATTTCGATGTCGGGCTCGATCCGAAACACCCTCTTTTTGGGAGTGTTTGATGGGGAGGGGGTGATAAAAATCAATCAAGTACTCAACACACGTGGTCTCTCACCAATGGGATTCCCATTGATTTAACCGCGTTGATTTACGTCCAGATGGAGTTTCCGCGGTGCGTGAGGATGACACGAATTAATGAAGTCTCTTCCGCCGCCAGGTGCCCTTTTGATACTGTGTCCATACCGTAAACCCTTCAAGTGCTCCGCCCAGAACTGATTAATTAAATGGCGAAAGAAGCGCGAGGAAAGGGCTCCTTTTTCCCTTTTGTTCGGAATCGATTCCTCTTTTATAGGGGCTCTTACTTTCTTTTCTTCGGGGAGGAAAAACGATGAGTCTTATGTAAATCTTGCAAAGGCGGATTTAGAGGCTCCAAAGGGGCAGCAGTTCTTCGGAACAAAGGAGTATCTTTTCAATAATTACGCGGATCGGTTAACTTTCCGTTCAACCCCTTCAAAAACAGAAATGAGATAATCAGTTCAAAACTAGCCGGAAGGACTTTTTTCATGACAGCAATACTTAGTTGTGCTATTGGCTAAGTCAGTGGGGGATAACAATTTTCTAAAGCGATTTGTTTTTCGGAAAGACATGCTTGGTTCTTCTCCTAGTTGACAGTACGAGGTTTTCACTCGAGACGTTCTCACAGTGGGGCTACGAAGCTGCAGATGGGTCTTTCGGGATGATTTTGGACACGAGGTCGTGTGGAGTGTCATTTTCGAAGTAATTGTGGACATCAAACGGGTCCAGGATATTTTCAGCTGCTCACTGGGGCTGTATGGCGCTTTTAAGGGGCTACAGGTTGGGTTTGTTAAGGGCTTCGGGCAGTGAGTCGAGTGAAATGTCGTTTTCGAAGTAATTTAGGACGAGAAATCGATTATTGGAGGTCTCTGATCTATCTTAACTACACAGTTGGGCTATATGGTGCTACAGGTGGGGTTTTTGAAGGGATTTGGCCTGTGAGTCGATTGGAATCGGATCAATAGTTTCCGAGCTACAGCTGGAAACGTTATGAAAAACGTGGTTTTCCGCTTACTGAGAGGTGTCAGATTGTTCTTGTTTTGGTTTAAATTCGTTTTCTCGGTTGGTAGTTGTATTTTTTGAATTTCAGGTGCTCCCCTACAACATAAATATTAAGCCAACTCATTTGCATCAGCCGTTCATAATTTACAGGCGTTGAAACATGAGCGAATCCTATTTTTCAGCGAAGTTAGAAAAATCACCCATTTTGTCGATCGATAGCGGCTAAACGGCTGGACCGATTCGAAATATATAGGGATTGCCATCGACGTAAAATTTAATGGTCTTTATGATTATAAAGAGTAAACGTTCCTGTGCGACGCGCCCTTTCCAAGTTGTAAGCGAAAAACTGAAGTGTGAAAATTTCGAGGTTTTTTGGTCACCGCCAAAATGCCACAAGGAAATTTTTTGTGCAAGTGTGGATGTAATATCTCTAACCGATCACAAACAAACCCCCAAAGTTTCGTTCTGACCCGAATTTTCGCAAGGCCCAACCTACCTAGTGACTGAACTATTATTTATTGCCCCGAAGCCCTTTCAGAGCGGATCCAACAGTGCAGCGATGTAAACCAGAAATAGCCTCAAATCAAATTAAATTGTCACCCGAGTCCATTAGCGTGAAGTAGTTACACACAGCGCTAACCCAATAAACTCTCCACTTTTTTCGCTTGGTTAAAACCGCGATATCGCCATTGCAACACAAGTCGCCACACAAACCAAATAAGTCGACACAAAATCCCAAACAAATTTTCGTCGTGTTTTTCAAAGAGGTTCCAAGCGAGCGACGGTTGGGAATGATTTGACATTGACACGCGAAAAAGGTACGTTATCGACGTATTATTGCCCGTCCGGAACGGTATTTGAATTTTCGAGTGAAATTTCGTTCGTGTTGACGGGAGGAGCAAACGGGATCTGATTACGAGCCAAAGAGAACCGAAGGGGATCCCATCAGACTAATTTTAGTTGGTTACACAACAGGCCGTTCAAAAACATACATCATGCATTTCAGTTTGCTCTTCACTGTCAACACCAGGATCTATTTTTTCAACAACGCAGAATCCCGCAATCGGCTTTCGGATTTGTTCGTCAAACGTTGAATACACGAGAGCCACTCAAGTAGGTTTATCCTAGAAAATTGCTTTGAATGCCTCAGTGTGGGGGGGGGGGGGGGGGGGGCTAAAACCGTTCGAAAGCTCCCATTAAAGCCCGTAAGACACCCTCAGTGCGGTCAGATGGGGGATGAAACTACCGCAAATGGTTTTAATGTCCAAACATACTTCGAAAAATACACCCCACACTCGTCCGGCTGGCCAAAGCCCTTCAACAGCCCCCACCTGCCCTAGTCCCTCTTCAAAATCCCCGCAGGGTGATTGGATCGATACAAGACCCACATTAATCGATTCTACGTCCAAATTCCCTTCGAAAATGACTCCCCTCTCGACCACTCTGGCTAAAACCCTTCAAAAACACCATTTGTAGCACCTTGAAAGTCCCACTGGGTAGGCGGATCGATTCGAAACGCCCATAAATCGATTTTACGTCCAAGTTCCCTTCGAAAACGACACACCTTTCCGGCTAAAACCCTTCAAAAACACCATTTGTAGCCCCTTGAAAGCCCCATATAGCCCCACTGAGTGAGTGGATTGATTCGAAACGCCCATAAATCGTTTTTACGCCCAAGTTCCCTTCGAAAACGACACCCCACTTGACCTGCTGGATCTAAACCCTTCAAAAACCCTATCAGATAGGCAACAGATTCTGTTGCCCCTTCGTAGCCCCATATAACCCCAGTGGGTGGTTGGATCGATACAAGACTCCCATTAATCGATCCTACGTCCAAATTCCCTTCGAAAGCGACTCCCCACTCGACCATTCTGGCTAAAACCCTTCAAAAACCCCACATGTAGCCCCTTAGAAACTCCATATAGCCCCACTGGGTGGACGGATCTATCCGAAACGCACATAAATCGATTCTACATCCAAATTTTGCTTCGAAAACTACTTCCCTCTCGACATCTCTCGCTAAAACCCTTCAAAAACACCATTTGAAGCCTCATACAGCCCCACTGAGTGGGTGGACCGATTCGAAACGCCCATCAATCGATTTTAAGCCCAAGTTCCCTTCGAAAACGACACCCCACTTGACCGGCTTGGTCTAAACCCTTCAAAAATCTTATCTGGTACCCCTTCGTAGCCCCATATCACCGCAGTGGGTGGTTGGATCGATACAAGACTCCCATTAATCGATCCTACGTCCAAATTCACTTCGAAAACGACTCCCCACTCGACCATTCTGGCTAAAACCCTTCAAAAACCCCACATGTAGCCCCTTAGAAACCCCATATAGCCCCACTGGGTGGACGGATCTATCCGAAACGCACATAGATCGATTCCTTGACCGGATTCCCCTCGAAAACGACACCCCTCTCGGCCAACCGGTTATGACCTTGTAAAAAAAACCTACCTGTAGCCCCACGTAGTCGTTCACATGATCGTCCCTAGTATCAACTCGCTCAACTCGCTGATTTCAGATGGACTGTCCGAACCCGTGTCCCGACAGTGAGCCGCGAGCTTTCAAGAACTCGTTCGGCGACAAGTCGGTGCAATTCTGGGGGGAAGCGCGCGGAGAGTCGCGCAAAATATCTGCCGCCCGCCTCAAATGCGCGCCCCATTCGGAACTGGCTGAAGCAATGGCGATGGCCATATGGGAGCGAATGACGCCCGAACATTACAGGTAGGAGTGGTAGACTTGTGGTTGACTGGTAGATGACTCCTTAGCCTGGTGGTAGACTCGTAGAAGACTGGTAGACTGGTGGTAGACTCGTAGACTGGCGGTAGACTCGTAGAAGACTGGTAGACTGGTGGTAGACTCGTAGAAGACTGGTAGACAGGTGGTAGACTCGTAGAAGACTGGTAGACTGGTGGTAGACTCGTAGAAGACTGGTAGACTGGTGGTAGACTCGTAGAAGACGGGTAGACTGGTGGTAGACTCGTAGAAGACTGGTAGATGACTCTTAGGCCTGGTGGTAGACTGGTAGATGACTGGCAACCAGGTTGACACATTCACGTTGCTTTGTCAGGTTGGTTTCAGAAATCGAAAGACTTCTGGAGGCCCACGACGAAATCCGCGTGGCAGTCTTGCGGGAAACGTTGGGCCAAATCTTCGATTCGCTCAACGTCGACGTCAAAGAACTCCGAGCTATCAACCCCGTGCCCATCGAAGCCCTCACGCTCCTGCTCAACCACATCATAAAAATCTTCAAGATGGCCGAAGTCGAAACCGGAGTGCTCATTCCCCTCTCTGAACGAATCAAAGAGCAAGCAAGTCGGGCTGAAAGACACGGCTTCGGCACGATCAAAGTGTCCAAGAACATGTACGCGAGCGAGCGAGCCAAGTTGGCAATGCTGCAGACGCAACTGTTGGGACGACTGAAGCTCAAGTCCGGAACTGGAGAGAAATTTCAGAGCGAATGGAGAAAATTGAAATTCAAGTTGAGGGAATCGTGCAAGAAAGACGAGTCGAAAAGAAAACTCCGACAAATCATGGAGATCAAGCAAAAACTCAAAGAAGCCCAAGCAAGTTTGGGGAATACAAAACTCAGTCCGAAAACAGGAAAACTCAAAAGGTGCCCGTCAAAGCTGTCAAAAGCTGAAAGCCATGGGACAAGCTCCGTGTCATCGATGAACGAAGACGTTGAAACCGCTCCGTTCGTGGAAGACGACACAACAAAAAAAGCGTCAATCGACACAAGCACTTGGGTGATATCGCCAACCCACGAATATTACTTCGGTTGCTCACCACCCGTCATCCCGAAAACCACGGTGACCCACGAAGTGTATCCAAAACCAATAGAATCCAAAATGGACCAGTGCGTCGAAGAGGCGTGGGAGACTCCCAAGGAACTGTCTGTGGATCACGACAAGTCGGAAGTGACGCTCGAGACGCGCTACGTGTCGACGACTTCGGCGGGTTCCGCGGCTGACGACAGGTGCGAAGAGTCGCACGGCGACGCGTCGACGATATTCGCTTGGACGGAGCCGGAAAAATCGACGTCCTACTGCATCGGGGAAAAGCCCGAAGCCTTTGACGACGTGGCGGTCAGCGATGCGGCGGGAGACGGGTGCGATTTGACGCGAACTCAAGAAGAAATCAACATACCGGTTGTGAAGGAAGAGTCGGAAATCCGTCCAAGTCCGTCTGTTATTCAGGTATGTTCACAATTTCACACTGCTGCACACCGTGGAGGAAGGAGACGAATTTTCACTCATGTCCGCTGGTCGAGTGGAGTGTCGTTTTCGAAGGGATTTTGGAAATAGAATCGATTATTGGGGGTTTTGGATTGATCCGACCACACAGTGGGGCTATGTGGGGCTTCTGAGGGCTAATGGTGGGTTTTTTGAAGGGTTATGTCAAGTAGGGTGTCGTCATCGAAAAACATTTGACGTAGAATCGATTTGTGGGGGTCTCGGTTCGATCCACCCTTCTATTGGGGTGATATGGGGCTACGAAGGGGCTACAGTTGGGGTTGTTGAAGGGCTTTGCCGATAGGGTCGAGTGGGGTGTCGTTTTCGAAGGTATTTCGGACGTAGAATCGATTTCTGAGCGTTTCGATTCGATCCAACGGTCCAGTGGGGCTACATGAGGCTTCTAAGGGGTTACGGTTGGGGTTTTTAAAGGGCTTTGACTAGTGGGTCGAGCGGGGTGTCGTTTTCAAGGAGATATTGGACGTAGAATCGAGTTGTGGGCGTTTCGGATCGATCCACACTCCCAGGGTGGCTATATGGGGCTACTGATGGGTTACAGATGGTGTTTTTGAAGGGCTTTTCCAAGAGGGACGACTGGGGTGTCGTTTTTGATGGTATTTTTGACGTAGAATCGCCTTTTGGGTGTTTTGGTTCGATCCAATGGTCCAGTGGAGGCTTCTAAGGGGTTACGGTTGGGGTTTTTAAAGGGCTTTGACTAGTGGGTCGAGCGGGGTGTCGTTTTCGAAGGATTTTGGACGTAGAATCGATTTGAGAGCAATCGAAATCGATCCACTCACGCATTGGTGCTGTACGGGGATATTGAGCGGTTGCAGTTGGGATTTTTGAACGGCCGAAGTAATTTGGGCCTCATTGACTTGAGGTTGACATTTTATGTCTTTACTTTGGCACATTAAAATAAAAAACCGTCACGAAAAAGTTTCCACCAAAAAGTGTCCACGAAAAGCGTTACATAAATTTTCTGATGATTTCCGCTTACAACCGAGTCGTTGCTGGGGAAATGAGACTTCTTTTAGTTTTCAAGGGACAGAAATCGTTCACCATTCGTTGGAAAGCTCTCGATTTATCACGCATTTCTTTCGTACCTACTTGTTCTTGGTATTTATGTCGCCATTTTATATTTATTGATGTTATTAATGGATGTAGTAAACAATGCCGCTTGTTTTGTTCTTATTAGTTTCCACGTTAGAAATCACTTTGAGAAAACGCCAAAATGAAGCCGTGGGTAGAAAGGGTAACAAGGGTAGGACAAAGGGTGGTGATTGGGGGGGGGGGGGGGACTAAAGACATAAAATTTCCCAATGCACACATGTACTTTGGCACATTAAAATTTTAGTAATAATTTCCTCGCCTTCCTACTCCAGTTTTATTTTTGAACGGTTTTCCCATTGGGTCGTGTGGGGTGTCGTTTTCCTAAGGTATTTTGGACGTAGAATCGATTTGTGGGCGTTTTGGTTCGCTCCGAAGGTCCAGTGGGGCTTCTAATGGGCTACAGATTAGGTTTTTGAAGGGCATGGTCTAGTGGTTCGAGTTTGGTGTCGTTTTCGATGTAAATTTGGACGGAGAATCGATTTTGGTGCTCTTCGTTTAATCCAACGGTCCAGTGAGGCTTCTAAGGGGCTACAGATTAGGTTTTTGAAGGGCCTCGCTCCATTCTGAGGGCTGCAAATTATACATAAGGGTTTATTATTCTTTGATACATGTACATAGGTTAATTGTGCAAAAATTAATTCTGTGTTAAGAAAATTTTTTGAAAAAAAAAAATCTGTACGATGTTTGGATGTGGGGGCTCGAAAATTGGATTATGCGTTCAAAATTACTCGGAAAACGACACCTTATTCGACCTCCTGAGACCCTTCAAAAATCCCTTTTAGTAAGCCCCATGAAAGCCCCCGCAGATCCCCACCGTGAAATCGGATCGTTCTGTGGTTTCTGCGTCGAATGAGACCTTCCGTAATGGTATTCCAAAGTTTTTACCCATTTTGTCCATATCGCAGAACATGAAACCGCCGTTTTTTCGAGATCTCACATCTGTTCAAACATAATACAGAAAAATTGGTTTTTAATTTTTTTATTTATTAAAAAAAACAAACTTTTTTCTATTTTCTTTTAGAATTAGTTTTTGCACATCATGTCTATATCATCAAAGAATAATAAACCCTTGTGTAAAATTTGCAGCGTTTTTCTTTCTAATTTCACCGGACCGTGCATCTGCTCAAATCGTTTTTCCCATCTTGTCAGGAGCTGTTGCTATTTTCTGAAAATGTTCAGCTATGATCGTCAAGCCAAACAGCTTAACAGTGGTCACTTTCCATTCCTCCTGTCGGCTTTTCTCGACTCACTCGAAATCCAAATTTGACTTTACCATTGGATCGAGCGTGTCTTTTTCTTAAAAAATTTCAACTCAAATTTTGGCGATTTTAAGGAATGTTACGCGTTGCACCGTCGATAAAGGATAAAGGGAAATGTTGTTATAGTTTCCCTGACCTAATTCAGTTTCTCAACTGCTTCAAAGTTGCCCAGTTGAACGGGCGGCGGGTTTTCGGAGGGCCAACTCCCAGAAAGCTCAGGTAGTCATCATTAAGTTATCACACATACTTACAATTAGTCTTTGATAAAGGTTACTCGTTCAAAAATTAATTTTGTCAATAAAAAAAAAAATCGACATTGTTCGAATATATGTGGGACCAAGAAAATGGATTATGCGTCCAAAATTACTAGGAAAATATTTGACCGCCTGGGATCCTTCTAAAATCCGGTTTGTGGCCCCATGAGAGCCCTATAGATCCCCACGGTGAATTCGAATCGTTCTGGGACCCCAGAAAATGGATTCTACGTCCAAAAATACTGCGAAAACGACACCTAACTCGATCCCATAGCCGAAATCCTTCAAAAAAGCACTCCCGTAGCCCATTTTTAACCCCACGGAGCCCCGAGTATTTTGAGGCTGATCTGAACCGAGTATTTTGAGGCTGATCTAAATTTTAGACCTCTCCGTCGAAGGAGGTCGAAAATTACAAATAGCTCAACAGTGCTTCTAATGCCACGCCCATAAGAAGGCACATTCACTTTTGTATATAAGGAACTTCTCACAACTTCCTCATTCTGTATTGTACTGATGATGGTTTAGTAAACCGAAACGCGTCTACAAGTTGTTATTTTATTAATCGTGGAAATAGACTACTTCGTCTGAAATCGTCTTTTTATAGCTCAACAGGGCATGTACGAACGGTCCCGACGGAAGTTCGGTATGTACGAATGGTCCGGTCCACTAATTCCCTCTATGTACGAACGGTCCCGTGCTCCAAATGCAGCTACGTACGAACGGTCCCGTCCTCTGGGGAGGTGATGAATGCAAGTGACAACTAAATTGTTATTAAAATATATATTTTTATGTCTAGGGCTCGGCAAATGGCATATTTGCATATTTCGTTCCCGATATGCCCAACCTATAAGAAGCGTAAATATACCAAGTTTGTGCAAATCGGATGATCCAAATTCGAGTTTTTCGGGCATATAATTGAATATTTTGGGGTTTTGTTGGATACGAGCATATTTGGGCCATTTCGCTACTAGGCAGCATATTTTCCTATTTATTTCAACATTTCTGCATAATATGCATACATATTATGTATTTTAAGATTTTTTTGACCTCAAAACTATAAATTCATAGAATGACAGCCAATAGATAACTAAGGCAAAGAAAAGCATGGCAGACAGGGACACTGTAGCGACGCTGGCCTTCATTAAAGCCAATAATATGGGCCATATTATGGCGTCGATCCTACAGTTGATTCTCAAGCTTGAGGCCTCAGAGAAGGAGCTGGTTGAAGTGGTGAGTGAGGTTCAAAAATTTCATCAGGAAGAGGCTTCCTTGTGGCCTGGGAAGATTGGGACAGCTGTTCAAACCAAGCTCGAATTCGTTCTTGGCCGTAACCCAGGCCCGTTCATACATTGCCCTTCGCTCACAGCCGGACCATTCGTACATTTTGTCAACAACCAAAAGACACTTTCTCCCCGAACGGGACCGTTCGTGATAACACCCGCTCAACAATTTGGGCGTGACCGGAAAAACGGCGATCAGATTCGAATTCAGCACCCCGAAAACCATAATATCTATATTATCGTGCGATGGTTTTCCCGTGGCGCCTAAAAGTGACATTATTTGTTTTTGTTTTTGATTGGTTGACATGTTGTTCTTTCCTCCGTGGCTTATCTGGCCTTCAGGGTGTTGTGGGGTTATAGGAGGTGTATGAAATGACTAGACGTTCTTTGGTGGCCAAGCTTTCGGGTTATAATTAACCATCTTCAGGGCTCTACAAAGGAACAAACCTGCCGTTAGGGTCCAGATATCATTAAGCAGCACAGTGATTCTTAGAGTATAAATGTTACAAACCTTAAGTTACAGTGCGTTGTTACATTTCAGTTCCTCCGTCCCAGAAGTCGACCACATGCCAGAGCGCCAGGGTAAATTTGCAAAAACTCCCTGGGTGGGTGGATGTCATGTTTTAATCTGTCGCTGTCATTTTACTAAAAATGGATCGCGTGTTAAATGGTGGTTTACAAGTGGATTTTAATGGAATTTAAATTTATGGCCATGAGGTTGTGTTTACCTGGGTATCAGATTGGTGGGTATTATTATAATGGTTATTGCCGGTTGTTGTTGAGGTTCCAGGTGGTTGTTTTGATGTGTGGGAGGGGGTAAATAGAGTTTGATTTGCACAGAATTACTTGAAATTTAACTAAAATTGCGGTGGGGAGTTGTTGGCTTGGGGGAGGAGGGGGGTGACTGCGATTAATTATGACTCATAATTTATGAGGGGAGGTTACGGAGGTGTTTTATCTGTACCCTGGCGATGGCTATGGCTGATGATCTAAGTAGGGGTGGGGATTACAAAGTTATATTGTATACGTTCTTATTTGAGTAGAGCGGTTGTACTATGTTTAGTTATTATTAGCAAATAACGGGATAAATTGGGTACCTAGGTGCTGGATGTCATTTTTTATATTCATAGTGTTAGGGTGTTTGAGGATGTGGATATTTTCATAAATCCGGCGTTTGAAGGTAATGGGTTCTTTAGCAAGAGAAGTAACTTTGTGAAAATCTGGTTCATCTTGATGGTTGATACACACGCGATCCATTTTTAGTAAAATGACAGCGACAGATTAAAACATGACATCCACCCACCCAGGGAGTTTTTGCAAATTTACCCTGGCGCTCTGGCATGTGGTCGACGTCTGGGACGGAGGAACTGAAATGTAACAACGCACTGTAACTTAAGGTTTGTAACATTTATACTCTAAGAATCACTGTGCAGCTTAATGATATCTGGACCCTAACGGCAGGTTTTTTTTTTTTTGTTTTTGTAAACCCTGTGTTATCATTTGAATCAATATTTCATTAAATTAAATATTGATTCAAATGATAAATAAATTTTATTTAAATAGTTTTCCTTTTTGCCCACGTACTGGGGGATTCAGCAAATTCAGCACACCCCCAAGCACCAATTTTCAACTCAATACTCCATTCCGTTCACAATCCTGAAGATGACTACCAGCAGGTGCGCCTGACGGACGCGATTTTCCTATCCAGTGAAAACGCCTTTCCTTCCTCCATGGCTGCACACCGTGTGATTATTCTCGTTTTTGCAGGAACCGCCAGACGTGCCGCTTCCACAACCTTTTAGCCTGACTGACATCGGGATTGACGGCACCAGCTCGGACTCGATGGGGTTTCACAAGCGGAAGTTATTCTCTTGCAACGAGTCTTTGTATTTCCTGAATCCCACGGACGTTGAGGATTCGGAACAGGGTCTTCAGGGAGGCGCCAGTCCGGACCAGGCGGCAGACGGCGAGGCTGAGGTGGCAGAGAGCGAGGAAGTGAAACAGATTGACGCGCCGCCTGCAGAACCGAATGGTACGTATTCTGGGGTACGCACTCTGGGTACGATGACAAGGCACAAACTAATGTTATTTCTCAGGAGAAAAGGTGGACGATTCGTGCAAAAAAGCCGGCGTCCGGTGGGTGGATCAAAGCGTCCTCGACGAGCTGACCGACGTCCTCAAACGGTCCTCCAAAGAGGAAAAACTGAACACAGTGGCCGAAGCTTGCAGAAACGTTCCGTCGTCGAGCGTCGACGCCGCTGTCGACAGGAACGAAGTATTCTCGAGTGGGGATTCCGGCCTCAAACTTCCCGAAGAGGTTAAATGTGATTCGAACGCCATACCGGTACCGCCGCCGATGCCGCCACCGCTGAAAGAAACGGATGAAAGCCATGGAGCAGTGTAAGTTTGAGCGTGGATGAACGGGGTATCAATAGAGCTTGAACTAGGTACTGACTTGGCAGCGTCACTCCTCGCATAATAAGAGTTAGTTCTGAAATCTGGGTTCACCTCCAGGTCCTGATGAATCTGACAGATCTGGTAGTTGCCAGGAGGGTGCTTTGGGGTTCCACATCTCACAGTTTTGTGCAAATGGAAACCGCTTTAGAGCCGTTAGGCTATCAACGGGCCCCCCGAGGGGAGCTCCACCAGACGGGGTCTTAACCTTCCGCCTGGCTTCACTCTCCAGCGGCTCCACGACCCCCTCGAGTGGAGAAGACCCCTTGCCCGAGGTACTGGATTAGAGGAGCACCTCCAAGTGTTAGAAAGGCTCTGTTCGCTCGCCCAGGGGATTAAGTTTTAAAATTTGGATCTCCTGGTAGGATACAGAGGAAACGCCGACTCAATCGGACTGTAAACAACGAAGATGGGATCCCCATCATGGTTGCGTGGATTTGCACTCTGTGTGGATAACGCGCGACGGGTGTTTCAGACGTAATTTAACATATAATATCTATAATATAGATATTATATGTTATATAGATATTTTATATTATAATATAATCAGAATCCGCGATAAAAAAAAAAAAAAAAATTAGGGTAATGCATTAAAAAACCATAGTTGTGCGCAATTGGGCCCGGTTGCGGTGAAGGCAAAAGACCATTTTGTGTCAAAGGGCTTGAAAGCATGGGGAAGGTGTTCGAGTTGGGAAACGACAAACAGGTTGGTTGAAACGATAGTTTCGTCCGTGGTGCTATACGCCAGTGAAATTTGGGGGTTGAGATATATGGAAGAACTGGAGGTGGTCCAATCGAGAATCTTTAAAGGCTTGCTCACGTTGGTGTACCCCACACTACATGGTCAGAGCTGAGACTGGGAGGCTTAAGTTGGGAGCATTTATCCTGGAGAGGGCTCTGAAATGGTGGGAGGCGATTTTGCGGATGCCTAACGAACGATATCCTCGCGCTTGTTACGATGCCCTCGTTCGGACTACGTGCACTTCTGAGGCCAATGTACACCTGGGCCTCCCAGCTCAAGGCTATGCTGATTGTTGGAGCTCCCCCAGCTGGAGGTTGAGAGACTGCGATACTTTGGGTCCGAGAAACTGAGTGGGGAATATATTTATAATTGTTTAATCGCCAGTCTGAATAAAGACCTAGTATTTCGCCTGTTCAGTTATGGTTGCATTGTTATGTGTTGACATTATCTGCGAAAAAGAAAGTTTTGGGAGAAGTTGCTGGTGGATGTAGGTAGGTTTGCTAAACTAGGAACTTCATTATAGTGTAGAAGAGCGTTATCGTAAACACTAAATGTAAGGGTTTGTAGAAGTGCTGTTTATTATCATACTTAGGTACATAATACGAGGTTTATTATGAGAACTCCTTCGTGTAAAGGTCAGAGTTACCTATAACCACAAATAAAAACATTTTGATTGATTTGATTGGGTTAGTAATTAGTTAAATACTAGATGCTCCGGCTCGCTTTGCTCGCCTACGCACCCAGCTGGGGGGCTCCGCCCCCCAGACCCCCCGTCGGGCCTCGCTTCGCGAGGCCGACCGCTAACGCAGACATAAGGCCTCGCTCCGCTCGGCCGAGCGCTTATTCGGACAGGGGGGCCTCGCTTCGCTCGGCCGGGGGGTGGGTTCAATCCCCTACTCAGGCATAAGGCCTCGCTTCGCTCGGCCGACCGCTTAAGCAGACATAAGGCCTCGCTCCGCTCGGCCGAGCGCTTATTCGGACAGGGGGCCTCGCTTCGCTCGGCCGGGGGGGTTTGCGACCCCCCCCCCCCCTAGAGACACTTAAACGGTCGCCCGAGACGATAGGAAAAATCGGCGTATTTTTACGACTTACCGTTTAGTCGGAGTAGGCGATTGACATACCCACAGACACACAGACTGAGGATTAGTGATATAGAGATAGAGATAGAGATAGATTAACTCAGAGTCATACCCTGTCTCATAAAAACAAAGGTCGAAGTATTAGAGTGCAGTGCACCTTGGAGGAGTTCTCTCTTCTACTATGCATCCCAGAAACTGACTTTCAATATGCTACCATCTACTTTTAGAACATATTGTGATTGACCCACTGCAGTTCAATAGCTGCCCAGTAGAATCAATTTTTGACTATCATATCCTTTGAAATTGAGTTTGTCGAGTCGCTTGGTGACGCTGCCCGCCTCGTAGGTGTCTCATGGTGGAGTTGAAATATAGCGAGAAATAACCCGGTGATGGTTCAGATTCTATTCTACTCTTCTCGTCGGAATTCGTTCGTTCGTAATTTATCGAACACTACTAAAGCTGTTCGTCTCTGTCTGTGTTCCCTTTTCACGTCCGAACGGTAGCCTCTAGAGGGAAGCCGTTTTTCCCCTCGGTCTTTCGGGTTCCGGGAACGGACATAGGCTAGGTTTAATTCTCCGGACGTCCCGTCTTCATCGCGCTTCGGGCGTTCCTTCACGACCGAGTTTGTATACGTTTCCTCCGTTAATAAGGAAATTCGCCGTTGAGCGAAAAATGGGTTCTCGTAAAAGAGAATCCGAGTTTCTCGGGTTTCGCTGGAAAATAGATTTCGCCGCGATTCCAAAGCTACCAAAACGATTTTTGTGGGACGAGCCGTTCTCCACGAACTAGAAACTGCGCCCTACTTTTTTTTTAGTACGGTTTCCTGTTTTTTACAGGCGTCTGAAGCGCGAGGGGTCTGTAGTTCGCCACACCGACTGGGCGCTAGTGGTGCGCTGTGTAGTAGGAGCTCTTATCATTGTTATCCATTCATCCGAGCTCTTTTACTCTGTGGTGCCATTCGCCAATCGCGAGTAGGTAGGCAAAAACTTAACCTCCACCTCCAACTCGATCACGATAGGTATTGAAGTCTCCACTGACACCCTGATTTTCTCGTCTGCTGCCGAAGTCGCCGAGTGGAAGACTCAATTTAAAGCTGAAGACCAGAATCCATACAAGGGTTAGTTTCCATACAAGTCTTACTTTTCATGAATGCCACGAGGGCCGATATTAAAAAGAAAGAGAAAGGAGAAGAAATTTCTTCATTCGCGTGTCAAATGGTTTTGAAGTACGTTTCAGGAGACTTAATTTCACGTTTTTCCACATTGTCAATTTCCCACAATGGGGCATCGCTTTTCATTGTATTTTGAAGTTGAATATTGCTGTAGGTACCCGTACCCATTACAAAACCCCTTCTCCGCCGAAACATTTTCCTCTTCGCTATGAATGCAAAAATAAAAACAAAGAATAACGCAGAAAACCCTAATTGTGGTGATTTTTAATCACCTTTAGGCTCAGAAATATACTCGACCGGGGTATCTTTTTCAAGGTATTTTGAACGCTCGCTTGATTGACAAAAGCCCATTCAAATGTGAAATTGACAAAAATGGTTGTAACAAAAGTTCAATTGTTTTATTCCTGATTTCTTTTCATTTTATTAATGTATTTAATAATCCTTTTATTAATTTGCCTGAAAGGATTGCCCTTGTGATATATCAAAAACGTTTTTCCTCTCAAAATGTCCTAGACATACCTACCTACAACGATTAACTTTATCTAACTACGTTACTAACTTTATCTCAGCCCGTTTAGGGTTATAATATGAAGCAGCGTGCCACTAATAAGTAATTTCATTCTTCTAACTCCAAAAATCCATAGATATTGATGAAGAATCCGATATCCGGGATCAAGCCTAAAAATCCGCAGATCTACAGATTTATCTGTGGCGTTGGATTGATTGACGCCCCCAGTCGGTGTGGTGAGTGCGAACGGAACTACGGACCCCTCGAGCTTCAGACGCCTCTCTTTTTGGCGGGAAATAGATCGCGTTTGTTCGTTGATAGTGGTTGCCATATGATCGCCTTATCACGGCGCTACTGAAGGGAAACGCGAGTTGAGTTAAGATTTGGGAGGTAGGTACTAGGTAGATATAGCACTCATCACCGTGTGATGGACGCTAAGTTTGAATCAATGATTATTAGGACAGAATAGTAGTATAGATAATGAACAGGTGTACAATACAGAGGGCGTTCTACCCACTCGAATGGCTGAGCCAAGCGAGGCCCCCAATAGGATGGCTAGTTTAGTATTAAAATTTGGATTGCTCGGTGTAGGATAGGAGACGCTGTTTCAATTGGACTGTAAACAATGAAGAAAGTATCTTTTGCCCACGTAGCAAATTGCGCTCAACCGCCTTATCAGACGTAAAATGGGCTCAGGAATTCAAATCCGACTTGAAAATTAGGGGTTCCCATTTAAGAGAAGGAAGTTGGGCGCAAATGCGCCGGTTCGCGCGCATTTTGAGGGGATCTCAAACCCGTCCAGTAGGAAACGTGAGGGATCCTGAGAGGATCATTTTTCCCCCAGATTTTTTAAGGTGAAAGTGTTTCAATTGGACTGTAAACAATGAAGATACGGAAAGTTGTGCAGATTTGGTCGTCGGAAATTGCGCTCAATGGGCTTATCAGACGTAAAATTGGCTGAGGAATCCAAAATTTGGATTTAATCTGATTTAAAAACGCTGCAAATTTTACACAAGGGTTTATTATTCTTTGATATAGGTTACTTGTACAGAAATTTAATTCTGTCAATGAAAAAAAAATTAAAAAAATTATTTTTGGATTTTTATATTTCAAAAAAAAATTTTTGGGGGGGGGATTCTTTTTCAAAAATTATGTATTTTTTACTCGAAAAACATTTAACCTCCTGGGATTCTTCAAAAATCCCATTTTTAGCCCCATGAAAGCCCTATAGATCGCGACAGTGAAATCGGATCGTTCCGGGACCCCCAAAAATGGATTCTACGTCCAAAAATTCTTCGAAAACGACACCTAACTCGATCCCATACCCCAAAGCCTTCAAAAAACCCCACCCGTAGCCCCATTATAGCCCCATAGCGCCCCACGGGTTTGGGCGATCGGACTGAAAACCTTGCGGGCACAACTAGATGGTAAACCAAGTATTTTGTCAAAATTTCAGATTTTTAAAAAAATTCCTACTGCCCAAAACGGCCTGGACGGCGTAACGGCCATAACTGGCCCCAGACACAATCTATTGGCTCGGTACAGCAGGTACGGCGGACGGCGGACGGACATTTCGGATTTTGAATGTAGACCTCTTGAAACGGATAATATAAAATTTTGAGGCCGATCGGAGTCGTCGACCCCCGTCGCGAAAACATAGGTGTATTATTCCAAGAATAATAAACCAAAATTAGGGGTTCCCATTTAAAACAAGTTGGGCGCAAATGCGCCGGTTTGCGCGCATCTCAATCCGCCCTGAAAATAGGTAGGAAACGTGAGAAGAGGTTTTTTTCTTCAGATTTTTAAAGGTGTAAGTCCGAGTTTTTGCAGTTTTTCTTCGAAAAACAGCCTTTTAGCCCCACTGTGCAGCTTGCTGAATGGATTCTCAGCGGCTACTCTACCTTGACGACCTCTTTCAGTGACAGTGACCCCTTGGGAATGGGCAGTAATGGTCTCGGTAGTACGCCTGCTCAATTCCAGGACGCTTTCCTTAGAGTCTTAGAGATGTGCTGACTCATGTCTGAAGATGAGCAGTGCCTGAACCGTAGTTGGCAGCACTGTCACCTCACACGTTTCCACCTGAATCATCTCCACACTCAACCCTCGCTTGCATTTCCAGGCCCAATCAATCGTCGGTAGACGATTTCCAGTCAGCGACCGACTTCCGGACGCAAGTTCTCTACATGAGGCAGCCCCTATCTCGACAACGCCCCGGGAAAAAGAAGCCCCCACAAAGGAGCTCGGTCAACAGACAGGAAAACGAATCAGACGAAAATCAAACAGAGGAAACACCCTGTGGGAGGTTAGATCAAACAAATCCTCCGACGAGGGAAACTACCCCGTAACGCATTTCCCTTCAAAGCCCGCATCGCTATATGCAACACTACATCATCCTTCACGGTGTACCTACCCAATTTTGAATACCTTTTTTTTCAGTGACCCCAAACCGGGAAGAAGGAACGACATGGTGACTCTGGCAGTTATAGCGTTCGCCGTTGGGATCGGAACTTTGGGATATATGACGATCGCCGCCACTGGGAGCACTTTATTTCCCGAAGTTCTCGGAGCGGCTGGAGGACGAGCTTTGAACGTTATAGAAAGTAAGATGTGTTTCCCACTTCTCGCATGAAGTCTCATTTCAACCCAACGTTGAATTTCGAATTTTATTTTCGCGAAGGGTCTTTAGAAAGTGATTCTCAGCTAAAACCTGGCAAAAAGATGGGGTCGTTCTCTTATCGCTAAGGGCGAGTTTAAAATGGTTGGTGGAGATCAAGCTTCATTTTTAATGATGGAAATGAAGCTTGATCTCCACCAACTCTCACATTAAATGTGAAATTAATTGGGCTATTAAAGAAATTGGAGACATTTAGCCGAACATTTTTAAACTAGTTACAGGCAAGTCAGAGCGATTAGTATTGAAAAATGAGCTGTTGGAGATGAGATTACGAATGAACTAGGGCAGTGTGGGCCTCGCTTCGCTCGCCCGTTTCAAAGCGCTCCGAATTTCGGCCCGACCCTTAGGCCAGTCATCAGAGGATTCAAAGGGAGGCGCACTCGTGCAAAATATGGTGTAGAAGCGTTTTTCTTTTGAATTGTTACGGGTCTGAATATCACAAATGGTAGCAACATTTCTTTTGGGAGAACTTCTGGCGGCCAAAAAAACAAAACAAAAAAGATTTTTTCGGACTTGTTCCAGTTTTTTGCCGATAACTCAAAAACTAAGCGTATCAGACAAAAACGTGCTCATTACAAAGTTAAAGAGCATGAAATTCTCCGTCGAATGACCTCCTTAAACATTAGAATCGGTTCAGCTGTTGAGCCACAATCAAGCCTCAAAACAGCAATTTTTTCCAACTTGGCTGAAAAACAGGATTTGCTTCAACCCCTGTAACTTATGAAAGGCGACTACAAATGACTTGACTCAATATTTATGTTGTAGACCATCACTTTAGACCAAGCACCTGAAATTCAAAATTCCGCTTTGGGCAGTAGGAAATTTTTTTTAAATCTGAAATTTTGACAGAACACTTGGATGGTAAATCTAGTTGTGCCCGCTAGGTTTTCAGCCCGATTGCACAAACCCGTGGGGCGCAATGGGGCTAAAATGTGGCTCCGGGAGGGGTTTTTAAAATGGTTTTCAGCTATAAGATCGAGTTAGGTGTCGTTTTCGAAGTATTTTTGGACGTAGAATCCATTTTTTGGGGGTCCCGCAACGATCCGATTTCACTGTTGCGAGCTATACGGCTGGGATGGGATTTTTGAAGAAAAAACGCTACAAATTTTACACAAGGGTTTATTATTCTTTGATATACGTTACTTGTGCAGAAATTTAATTCTGTCAATGAGAAAATTTAAAAAAAAAATTTTTTTGATTTTTATCTAAAAAAAAATTTTTTTTTTAAATTTTTTTGTCCAAAAATGTGTTTTTTCTAAAATTCTGTATTTTTTACTCGAAAAATATTTAACATCCTGGTATCTTTCAAAAATCCCATTTTTAGCCCCACGAATGCCCTAAAGATCGCCCCAGTGAAATCGGATCGTTCCGGGACCCCAAAAAATGGATTCTACGTCCAAAAATACTTCGAAAACGACACCTAACTCGATCCCATAGCCAAAAGCCTTAAAAAAAAAACCCTCCCGTAGCCCCATTATAGCCCCATAGCGCCCCACGGGTTTGGGCAATCGGACTGAAAACCTTGCGGGCACAACTAGATGGTAAACCAAGTATTTTGTCGAAATTTCAGATTTTTTAAAAATTTCCTACTGCCCAAAACGGCCTGGACGGCGGACGGACATTTCGGATTTAGAATGTAGACCTCTTGAAACGGATAATGTCAAATTTTGAGCCCGATCGGAGTCGTCGACCTCCGTCGCGAAAACATAGGTGTATTATTCCAAGAATAATAAACCAAAAAATTGTCTCGAAAATTTTGTTTTCGTTGACACAAAATTGAATTTTGGCACGAGTAACCTACATCAAAGAATAATAACCCCTTGTGTAACATTTGCAGCGTTTTTTTCCCCTTGACAAAAATTATGAAACAGATATATCTGTATATATACGGTGTAGGACGGACGTTCTAAAAGGAAATACCGCAAATTGAGAAAATTAAAAGAGATAGCGGAGGTCGGCCGAGAAAAAGACAAATGCGAAAAAAAGGGGTGAGTCGTTGATTCTACCAGCTCACTAAATTAATTGAATAATAAATCACCCGATAAATCCTCGATAAGACTTTCGTCCTTCCCCCTGTCCTCGTAAAATGTCCGCCATCTTATCGGTAATCTGTGGCAGGTTGGAAGGAAAATTCATTTTGGGCGAGAAGGAATGAAAAGGTTCAATTCAAATGAGCTAATGACGGGTGGAGTTGGGTTGGCGATGAGGTGAAGGATGGGAGGCGGCCCGGAAAATCGACGATTTTCGGTTGGGCGAGCAACGTCAGGAAAGGTGATCCGTGTGGAAACTTCCTTAGGTTTTGGTTTTTCTTCTCTTTCATCGGAATTTCTTACGGACATAGTTTTCAAAATCTGAAGCTCATCAGCACTGGGATTTTTGGTTTATTATTCTTGGAATTATACACAAGTGTCTTATTATTAGGGAGCGGATTTTTAGGTAAAAAATTACACTGTTTTAGGTTTTGCGTGGATATAAAATTTATATCCAATGTAATTAGTTTAATTAGGTTTTTTTCAAAATGTCAAATTAGGTTTTTTTAGGTGCGAAATTATTTTCATTTGTAGAAATCAGTGAACAGTCGTAAAATAAAGCAATTGTCGTAAAATGAAATTCAAATTATTACAAAAATTCAAAAGTATTAATAAAAAATTCACAAGTATTACTCAAAGCATTAGGTATTTAAAAATTCATAACTAATAATTAATTGTTCTAATTAATTATTTTATTAATTAGACAATGATTGTCTTGCTCTTTGGGCTGGTTTGAAGTAAACGACGACATATTTCTCGAGATTTTCTGTGGAGAAGCGCTGACGGTTGTCTCGAAGAATAGTCTGTAGCCTGAGAATGTTCTTTCTATCTCACGAGACGTGATGGAGGCGAATTTCAGTGAGGTGATTTCAACAGGACCCCAAGGTAGCAAATCTTCGGTGCATAGACTTTCTCCTAAGAGGGTAGAGGAAACCAATTTCATCTTTGCAAAGCCTGGATATTTCTGCGCTTTAGGTTTAGGCATATTGAACGCGTCACAAACAGTTAAATACTGACGATAAAAAGGTAAACAAGAGGGGAGAATGACACGAATGAGAAGGCAATACGATGTTACACCCCTTTTTGGGTGGCCCTGCTGAACTCAGTGGAGATGGATTCAGACCCGAGGCGAATTTCAAACCAAACAGATAAATAAATAAAATAAATGAGACAAGTGAATACCAGATGAGAAAATCAAATAAAAGGTTAGGGCGCCACTAATTTTTATTGTTTTTTACTAAACGGGGAACACGAAAAATTAGAACGAACCCCTGCGCAAAATAAATGAATAAAATTCAACATCCAACCAAAAGAAAAATAAATAAATAAATAAATAAACCATTCAAAAAACGAAAGAAACCAGCCAAGAAATATTGGGAGAGAATGTCACACAAATCTACGTAAAAGAAAGAGAATTATATTCTTCATGCTCAAAAAAAGGTGCACAAAACAGCACGACTTCACAATATTGGCACAGAGACAGACCTGAGCCCTCAGCCTTTTACGCTGTCGCCGCCCTATTCCTACCGCCTAACCTAAGAAGGAGAGGGAACTTAAAATTAGGGGGCTTATTCTAGGGGCCTTAGCAACCTATGGGAAGGGGAAGGGAGATATTATGATTAAGTGCGGCACTTGGAAGTCCAGGCTGGCTGGCGGGCGTGACGTTTTCAATTTGGCTCGGTCTTGGCAAATCTGGCAACGTGATGTTTGAGATAGGCGATACAGGTAGGCGATATCAAAGACGGGAAGAAGGAGAAAAGAAAAACCCCTACAAAGTGAAGAAATGGAATAATTAACCAAAGGCAAAATATCTATGGATGAGATGCCATCCTCCGTAAAAAAAGCTTACCACAATCGTGGGGTTTTCCAATTTATGAAAATACAAGGCTCCTAGGGCGACGTCGGAGGATCCGAAAATTCTTGGACGTAAATACTTAGTTCACGGAGCTTATATGAGGCCGGTACACTACTCTGACACGATTTACCTCACTACAATCCTGCACAATAGGCAGTGAAAAAAAAATACGCGGGTACAATTTTCAAATTGCGAGGAATGGAGACAATTTTTTCCTGCTAAGCAGCTCACGTGCTGAGAGTTGGAGCGGAACTGGGCAGGTCGCCTCTAGCAAAATGTTGTCGGCTGCGCTATCGCTCGTCCAATGGCGAGTTCGGGCGACCGCCGAGCGAATGTAAACATTACTAATTGTTACATCGTAACAACGAAAGATACAGAGCACATCTCGAGGAAAGGTCAGGTTCAAGTTGACTCCAGTGAAAAGCTCCGTCACAGCTTGTCCCTTGTACGGCTGAGCTCTTGAAGTTTGCGAACTAGGAGGAATAAAAGGTTGATTAGGTAAAAAACCTGGAATTTAGGTCTTTAGGTGTAATGGCACAATTTTTTTTTAAAGGTGTAAATAGGTAAAAACCTAAGAATCCGTTCCTTACTTATTATACTTAGGTCTATGTATTTGAGACGGAGGTCAAAAATTCTGATCCGCCTCAAAATTTTACATTATACGTTTCATGGCACGTAGATTCCAAAAACGAAATGTCCGTCCGCCGTCCGAGCTGTTTTAGGCAGTAGTATTTTTTTTTTAATTTTTTTTTTTTTTTTGATCTGAAATTTTGACAAAGTACTCGGTTTACCATCTAGTTGTGCCCGCAAGGTTTTCAGCCCCGTCGCCCAAACCCGTGGGGCTCTGTAGGGCGAAAAAGGGGCTACAGATTTTGAAGGTTTTCGGCTATGGGGTCGAGTTAGGTGTCATTTTTGAAGTATGTTTGGACGCAGAATCCATTTTTGGGGGACCCAGAACGATCCGATTTCACCGTGGGGATCTATGAGGGTTTTGATGGGGCTACAAATGAGATGTTTGAGGGATTACAGTCTATTAAGGGGTCGTTTCCAAATAATTTTGGAGGCATAATCCATTTTTCGAGGCCCCACATCTGTCCAAACATTGTACAGAATAAACCCTTGTGTAAAATTTGCAGCGTTTTTCTTTCGAGTAGCTACTCAAGTCCAGTAAAACAGCGTGAGGCTGGAAATCATTTTAATCCCTGCAGTTTGGTCTGAAAACTACTGTCTCAAGTTTGCAACATCGCAGATTTTTTTTTTTTTTTTTTTTTTTTTTTTTTTTAATGGCATCCAAATGAAAACCCTGAAATTTCTCTCAAATGAGTCCATTGAGTCGTTTTCAGCCGACGATTACTACCTACCTGTTAAATTGGTCATATTTTAAAGTTGAGGGAGGTCAGTCGACGCAGAATTGGACGCTCTTTCGTCGACTAAATAGAAGCATGTGTGAAAAAATGCTTAGTTTAGGAGTTTAAAGCGGAAAACCTCGAAATTTGCGGACGTTTTTCAGTTTTTCGCTTATAATTCCTAAACTAAGCGGTTTATCCCAAATGTTCTTATTTAGTGGACGAAAGAGCATTAAATTGTGCGTCGATTGACCTCCCAAAACCTTAAAATAGGACCAATTTAACAGGTGGTAATCGTCGGCTGAAAACCACTCAAATGGTAGGTACATTTGAGCGAAAAAGGGAAAAATGGTCAGTTTTCAACCGACAATTACTACCTTGGAAATTGGTCATATTTCAAAGTTGAGGGAGGTCAATCGACGCACAATTTAATGCTCTTTTCTCGACTCAATAGAAGCATTTGTGATAAACTGCTTAGTTTAGGAGTTATAAGCGAAAAACTCAAAAAGTGCGTGGATTTCGAGGTTTTTTTGGATCCGATAAAAAAATCCAGAACTCCTACAATGATACCAGCTCGAGATGATTGTTTTCGGGTTTAACTGAGGGGATTTAAACGATTTCTAGCTTGCCGGTAATTTACGTCACCCCCCCCCCCCCCCCCTTGGGACTTTCAGGAGGCTCCCCCAGGGGCCACAAGTGCCCCGACTTGGCTCCTCCTTGTGACACATTGTTAGACCTCGCTGGTTGTTGGGGGTTGGTAATCAGAAAACGTTTCTACATTTTACCAAAAGCGTTTGTAACATCGGTCAGTTCAAGAAATACATAATATATTATATAACTGAGCAAGTTACACGGATGCAGGTTTTAACGATTTACGGATTTAAAGTGGTAAAAAAATGCGTCTAAAATTGTACCTAATATAATAAGAATCATCATTCATATTATGAATTATGAATCTGGACACAGGCTATTCCAGGCAGTAGGCAGAGCATTGTAGAATATCAATTCCCACCAGGAAATGGCGAGCTTTGATTTCCACCTGTATCGACTATGAAGATCTTTTTATTGATTTCTTTTCCTGATGCTGATTGATGCTGCCCTGTCGTAATGACACCTGCCATTCAAAAGCGTCTATTTATCTACCACAGCGTTCCTCCCTTGACACCATCCTATTGAATGACGAGACCGTTTTACGTTGCAGAAGCCCTTCAAGTACTCAAAACTCTGAACAACCGGCTTTGATCGCGAGAGAACCACGACGATGTGAGCCACTGTGGAGAACCATCGAGGGAAAAAATCCTAGTGAATTCAATAAAAACTGTACACCAATGAATGAAAAGGTTTGTTATTGATAGGTCGTCAAATAAAACAATATTACTGGGATAAATGACAGTTTATTCCGTCTTGCGCTTCCGTGACTCCCAAAATGGAGCGAAATTTAGTGAACAAGATGAGAGGCAACGATTTAGTCATCATGTCGGCCGCTTGATTTCCGGTCGGTACATGAAATATTTCCATCATTTTCTCTTCAACAGTCTTTGACAAAGTGAAATTTTACGTCTGTGTTTGGTACCTACTTTTTGTCTCTCTAGAACTTGCCATTGAAATACACGATTGAGTGTCTTCAAAAATACTTTACAGGTCCAGTTTCTATTCTTAGAAAATGGCTTCAGAAACGCCATCTGCCAGAGCAATATACTCGGACTCAGAAGACGACTTAGCCACCGAATTTTGTTTCTTTGATTTCCAACTAATAATATTTCCATTACTTAATATATTTCCACATGATATGTGGAAATGGAATCTGCTATATTGTTATGGAAATATTATTTCATAACAATATAGCAAAACCAGAATACCTCCTCCCAGGGCGGTGGAGAGAAAATCAGGGCCCGGGGGCAAAATTCATCGGGCCCCCCTAAAGAAAAAAAAAGGCATGAAAATTCATCGAGCCCCCTAAAAAAAAAAAAAAAAAAAAAAATCCTATATTGATCTGTTCCTTTTCCCATTTTGCCTCTCCTAGCCCTTTTTTTTTCAACAAAAAAAAAAAAAGATTCTCAAGAAAATCCGGACCCCCCTACGAAGGCCGGGCCCGGGGGCAACGGGTCCAGTGCCCCCCCCCCCCCCTCTACGGGGCTGCCTCCTCCTATCATTTTTGTCTTCTGCATCACGAAAAGCAGTCAAATTGAAAATAATTTTTACCTTACCAAATTTCTTAAACATTAAACCATGCTTTTCAGTAACCTTCAAATATCTTAACACATTAGGATGTGTTAATGTGTATTATTCCAAGAATAATAAACCTAAATTTTAGGTTTATTATTCTTGGAATAATACACCTATGTTTTCGCGACGGGGGTCGACGACTCCGATCGGGCTCAAAATTTGACATTATCCGTTTCAAGAGGTCTACATTCTAAATCCGAAATGTCCGTCCGCCGTCCGGGCCGTTTTGGGCAGTATGAATTTTTTTTTATCTAAAATTTTGACTAAATACCCGGTTTACCATCTAGTTGTGCCCGCAAGGTTTACAGCCCAATCGCCCAAACCCGTGGGGCGCTATGGGGCTAAAATTGGGCTACGGGAGGGGTTTTTTGAAGGCATTTAGCTATGGGATCGAGTTGGGTGTCGTTTTCGAACTATTTTTGGACGTAGAATCCATTTTTTAGGGACCCAGAACGATCCGATTCCACTATGGGGATCTATAAGGCTTTCATGGGGCTACAAATGAGATTTTTGATGGATCCCAGGAGGACAAATATTTTTCAAGTAAAAAAACAAACAAAAAATTTTTTTAACAACATTTAATGTTGAAAAAAAATGTTTTTTTAAATATTCCTAAACTTCCAAAAAAAAAATTTTTTTTTCAAATTTTTTTCATTGACACAGAATTAAATTTCTGCACAAGTAACCTACCTATATCAAAAAATAATAAACCCTTGTGTAAAATTTGCAGCGTTTTCCCTGGGGAAATGTGTACAACCAAGGACTTTTACAAAACATCATCATTTCAATGTCATTTCAAAATGAGGAACAGCGGTAAATGGAAACCTTTGGGGTGATCTTTGAATTATGTATTAAATGAGCTACGTTTTGGGGGAAAAAATTGGAATTACGTGCAATATGAGGCCTGAAAATCAAGTCCAAAGTTGAACTATTGAAAAAAAGTATACCCCACTTCACCATAATATTATATTATAATGACCAATTTTGAGGCCGATCAGAATTTTCGATAGGTACAAGTCGCGAATACATAATATACACCACTGTATATCCTAAAAATTACACACCTAAAACTGTCCAAACTTCGCACTTACGATTTTTTCTTCCGAGTCTGCAAGGCAGAGGAAGCATTGTTTTCAGTTTCGAAATGAAAAAAATTGTGGTCTCCAAAATCAAAATTTCCACTCAGGTTTTGCGTTTCAGAGCCTCCTGACAAATTTGGTTTCGTGTCTGTCAACACAGACAGTCTGTCCGCATTTCCTTGCCACACCCATAACTTCCACAATTTTGATCGGATTTCAATCAAATTTTCAGGAATTGTGTGGATATAGCCCTAGATGGTTCCCTATCAGTTTCATCACGATTGAATCAGCGGAACGCTGTCCGCAGGCGCAAACGTGTGATTCCTTGTTACAGCCATAACTTCCACAATGTTGATCCGATTTCAGTCCAATTTTCAGGGATTGTGTGGGTACGGCCACTTGAGGTTCCAAATAAATTTTATGAGAATTGAATAAGTGGAACACGTTGCGTGGGCGCAAATTGGTGATTCGGGTCATCCTCAGCAACGTGGAAGAAGTTGGTTGTCAGGATGGTTTGTTTACGCAGCCATCGATTTTTTTGAAAATCTTGAGTCAAAATTCCAAGAAGTTAGAGATCCAAACAATGAGGTGCAGTGTCGTTCACAGCAATCGAACTCGAAGCAGTACCGCACTGCCACTATATAATAATAATATAGTAGTAGGTTAATGTAAAAATGTTCAAAATCTGCTAAAATCTCTCCGGTTCACCCTTGGACGTTGACATTTGAGAAGGAGACCTTATGGGAGTACAAGAGACGATTGAAATGACAGTTATTCTCCTGGTCAGCTGAGTGAGCTAAAAATCTAGCTCTAGGGGGGGGGGGGGGGGGGAAGCTAGAATCTTACTCGAGTTAGCTAACAGCCATAACTTCTGCCCTATTGATGAAAACTTTCGTTCAACATTTCATACAATATCCGAGGAAGCTATGGGCCATGTCCCACTTGGCAGTGTATTCTTCTTCTTCTTGTTATTATTATTATTATTATTATTATTTATTATTATTCTAAGAGCGACGCCCATTCGGTTATTTATTTATTTTTTGGAATTATTTTGTTTGCAGTGCTTGAGACCATAAACACTCACCCCTCACTCTCCCGCTGTATCAGCAGGTTGGGCACTATGCCACGTCTACTCCACCAACCTAACAGACTCCTGTCGTAAATAGCTAATTACTTCACCCCCCCCCCCCCCGAACACCCTTTGATCGTCAAGTACAAAGTTCACGCTTGCAAACGTTCACCGAAAGTTTTTGACGCGTTGCGCCGCCACAAACCGCTCAAAAGTTTTTGTCGAAGTTGGGGTGACGAGAAACTGGTTTTTGAAGGGCAAGTTTAACTGTCGAGGGAATAAAGCCACCTTGCACTCACTTAACGGGCCGAAGTTTTAGGAAATTTACGGGAAAATCGAGCTGTTTTCTTACCTTCCTACCACGCAAAGAAGTTCCTCCTGTCTCGAATGTTTTACGACGGTGGAAGTAAAAAAATCTGCTCAACCTCAACCCCTATTTACGTGGGGGGGGGGGGGGGGTTATGGCCAATTTCGTTACCCCCGAAAGATGGTTTTACAGGTTTTGATGTTGTAGAGAGCTGACCCAGCCTTAAGTTTCATACAGTAACCGCATACGACGCTGTAGACGGTTTGTTATAAAAAAAAACTGCTATAAAAGTACCGGGTTTCTTTCCAAATGGCCACGAAAGATCGTCTCGAAGAGTTGTGGAGAAATTATTCAATGGGGCAGGTCGGTTTATTTTCCCAAAAGCAAAGCACGAAGAAAATCTCGGCGCCTCGTGGTTGAACGCCCATCCGAGGTGAAAGTGCTTGGCATTATGCAGGAAGAGTCCGGCTTGGCGTATTGTCAAAGAGTGCAGCTATTACTGTTTGCAGTCAAAACGTCGTGCGATCGTTCTTATCGTTGATTGGGATTGGGCAGGGATGTTGTCAGCTATGAGCTATGAGCCACCAATTTCGGGTTTCTGGATTTGCTGGAGCTTGTCCGCAGTGTTAGCTGGACAGCAGGTGACGAGGCTGGCCGCTGGTCACTGTGGGGAATCTGGACAGATTTTCCCACTCTCGTTTCGCGGATCCCCAGCCCAACAGAGCTAGTACCGGTTGGGAGAGCGGGCCGCGCTACAGTCAGGGCGCAATCGTGCAAACTCCTCTTTTTCCGCCGCATTTATTTTCATGTACGGGAGGATTTTCTCCCGTCATTTAACATTTCACTGTTCATTTTATTGCATGGTTATAGAATGTATATTAAATACATTGTCTGGGGAAGCCAGGTCAGCGGGACCAATTATTACGCGTGAATCCGTTGCCCGGGCAACCATTGTTGATACTCCAAATGTGGTCGCCGGGAGAGCCGATTTTCGTAAGACATTGTCAGCGGGCCCGGCCTCCCTTGGTGACAATTTGTCTGGGGAAGCCAGCCCTCTGATTCCCGTGTTAGCTGCGGATCTAGGAAGGGGCGGAAATGTCGGCCCAAATCCAAGGGTTCGCTGTTCAGACCGTTTTCGAAAAGGTAAACTCAGCCCCCCTCTACAGGGGGTGTCAGAAAGGAAAAGTTGACCCAGCGTCAGTTAGTTCGTGAACGATAACGATAAAGTATGTACACAGAGAACGTAACAAGACCTCAGCGAGGATTCGTTCATCTCGAAATCGACCACTTCAACTTTAAAAACGTTGCAAATTTTACGTTTTATTATTCGTTGATATACATGTTAATTTTGCTTTTTAAAATAATTGTATGCCAATAAGAAAATATTTTTGAAAAAAAAAAAAAAAAATTAAAAAATCCCCCAAAAGCCTAGACAAAAATAAAATCTGAACACACATACAATGACACACAATGAAATTGAACACGCATACAATGACGTCCGCCATCTGCCGTCTGGGCCGTTTTGGGCAGAAAGAATTTTGTTTAAATCTGAAATTTTGACAAAATACTCGGTTTACCATCTAGTTGTGCCCGCAAGGTTTTCAGCCCGATCGCCCAAACCCGTGGGGCGCTATGGGGCTAAAATGGGGCTGTGGGGGGAGTTTTTTTGAAGGCTTTTGGCTATGGGATCGAGTCAGGTGTCGTTTTTGAGGTATTTTTGGACGTAGAATCCATTTTTGGGGGTCCTGGAACGATCAAATTTCACTGTTGCGATCTATCATTTATGGGCTACAAACGGGACGGGGGGATATCAAAGAATAATCAACCTCAGTGTTAAATTTGCAGCATTTTTGCTGCTAAGTAACAGCCGTAAAGAAACGTCCAAGTAAATCTGAAACCGCGCGGAGAGCGGAAACAACGCTTTGTTAGAAAAAATGCTCAAACTTCAGCACGCTCTAGCGGCCAAACGGAGAAAGCTAGCGAGGCGTTTTTGGTTTTATTTCTTAGGAAATTTCATCAGCTTTAATTTTGTATAGAGTAGTCATGTCGCTAGGAAGCATGGTTTCCGAGTTAAAGGCAAAAAACCAAAACAAAAGGACCGAAATTTTTTGGTTTTTCGCCATTTTCATGGTGAAGCCATATCCGAATCTAGTAGATAACCAAATTTTCGGATTCAGCACCCCCAAAAACGAACAGATCCGTCGAGAAAAATTTTTCAGGTATTTTTTTCGTTCCAAACTACCTAATGACTGCAGTCATTAGCTATATTCGCGAAGAGTCCCTCTATATAGTCCATGGACTATATAGAGGAACTCTTCGCTAATATCCGGAGACAAGGTGCTGGACTGTTCATGCGTGCACCCGTTCAGACTTGTTAATTTTTCATAGTTAATCAATCGCATAGAGTACCATGTTTGTTACAATTTTAACTACGTCCAGCCGAATGTCTCCATTTCTTTGACTTTGTTCCTGAGCCCATTGCATGATTGAGGTCACAGAATCGTGTTTGTGTTATGTGAGACGGTGTTGTTCAATAATTTCCCTTGGGTTCACTTGATTTTCTCGGCGGACAAACCGGAGGCAACACGAGATCATTCAAACGATCCTCAAGGTGTTTATAAACCCCAACTTCAATCACGACGAAGCGCCTTCCCCAGTTGGAAGCAATCAAGGCCGGTAATATCCGTGACAATTGAGGCGTGGAAGTGGAAATGCTTCAAACTTAACGGTTTCCCCGCCGAGGAGTTTGAAACAGGGGACGTTACTGATTACATTAGTGACACAGCCAACCTAATCTCCGTCCGGTGGTGATTGGACGGATGAAGAACCCTCCGATTGAACGGGGAATTTCCTTCTCGCGAGTGGGTTGAGGCTCGATGAGGACTCAATGAGGACCCGATAGTGTTTTTAGGGTGTAACTTACTCCTTTCTTGTCCTAAAGGGTCCGCCAACTGTCCCCGAAGGCCAATGGTGAGTTAGGTCTACCAAGTAACTTTCCCTCTTGACAGTGCGATACAAAAAGATGGCTCTCAGAGACAACAAGCTCCAACACAGTAAAAGTTAATTGTACCTTTTAACGACTCGACCCAAAAAACTTCGCAACACGGGCAGCTTTTCCTCCAGGGTGCGTTAAGCGTCTTCAATTCTGTAAGCCCCGGAGGAAATCAAGTTTTAACGGGGCGAGTAAATTTGGGCGATAAACTGACGGGTTGCTGTTGTCCCAAGGCTGACTTCAGCGGTGATTTGAGTAAATCTTCAGTTTGTGGACCTTTTCCTTGAAGTAGGAGGAATGTGAAGTCGACGAGCTTGTGCCAATGTGTCATCCGCGCAACAGTAACGAGCCAATTTTGTTGGTTTTCGACTAAGTGTGCGTCAAATTAAACCGAAAACGCTGCAAATTTTACATTACGGTTTATTATTCCTTGTTACAGGTTAGGTACTTGTGCAGAAATTTATTCTGTGTCAATGAAAACAAAATTTTCGGATTTTTTTTTCTTTTCTTTTTTTGGTTTATTATTCTTGGAATAAGTAATACACCTACGTTTTCGCGACGGAGGTCGACGAGTCCGATCGGCCTCAAAATTTGACATCCGTTTCAAGAGGTCTAGATTCCAAAACCGAAATGTCCGTCCGCCGTCAGGGCCGTTTTGGGCAGTAGGATTTTTTTTTAATCTCAAATTTTGACAAAATAGGTACTTGGTTTACCATCTAGTTGTGCCCGCAAGGTTTTCAGTCCGATCGCCTGAACCCTTGGGGGCGCTATGGGGCTAAAATGGGGCTACGGGAGAGTTTTTTTTAAGGCTTTTAGCTATGGGATCGAGTCAGGTGTCGTTTTCGAAGTATTTTTGGGCGTAGAATCCATTTTTGTGGGGTCCCGAAGCGATCCGATTTCACTGTTGCGATCTATAGGGCTTTCATTGGGCAAAAAGTGGGATTTTTGAAGGATTCCAGGAGGTTATAACCTATTATTCGACAAAATTTGTTAAAGCTTACAAAATTTGCTATCGAACCATCGAACCTGATACGTGACGTTTGGATGGAGGTTTCCATCACGTAGTTATAGGGACCAGCCAGACAAAAAAATGTCGGTTTTTGGTAGCATTTCGTTTTTTTTTTGTTTTTTTTAATCATTCACTAATGATTGACACGACGATGAGGTGGTGGAACGAAGAGGTGGAATAGTAGGTAGAGACAAGAAAGAAGATTGAAGAACCATAAGTGCACTTCCCCTGGGGGAAGAAAGCGAGCAGAAGGTACGAGAAAGGTTGTAATGGGCCAGAAATGGCCATCCTAAGAAGCTCGGTACAGTGGGACGGCGCGCCGTACGAACGGCGGACGGATATTTTGGATTTAGAATGTAGACCTTTTGAAACAGATAATGTCAAATTTAGAGGCCGATCGGAGTCGTCGACCTCCGTCGCCGTCACACAGGTATTCCAAGAATAATAAACCAAAAGTGATTGAAATTACCTGCAATTAAAACGCTGCAAATTTTATACAAGGGCTTATTATTCTTCGATATAGGTGGGGTGGCCAGATGTTTTTTTCGAGGAAGCAGTACATTGAACAAATATTGTCGTCGAACACTAGACAAAAAAGTTTTAAAGTTAATATAGATGTTATAATAAGTGTGCATAAGTGTGCATGTTATTATATTATAATAACATCATATGTTACTAACATCATATGTTACTAACATAATATGTTAGTAACATAATATTATTATGTTAGTACCTACCTATATAGAACACCAACAACTCTATCAATTAGGGGAAGACGAAGTGGGTCTCAGAGCGGCTGCAGAGGCTGAGCTACGGGTTTTTATGGTTTTCAAATGGTTTCACTAGTTTTTAAATGAAAATGAATAGTATTGAAACTGGTGAAACCATTTGAAACCATTACCTATTTGTGCGAAAAATAATTCCAAGTAAATTTAGGAACAATGTTTTAAAATTTTTTTTCCACTTGAAAAATATTTTAAAATATTTTTCGAGTGGAAAAAATTTTTATATTACCTCCTGGCACCCTTGAAAAAAACCTTTAAATCATTGTTCTGACCGTTCTGGGACCTCCAAAAATGGATTTAACGTCTAAAAATACTCCGAAAACGACACCAAACTCGACCCCCTAGCCGAAAACCTCCAAAAACCCCTCCCGTAGCCCCATAGCGCCCCACGGGTTTGGGCGATCGGGCTGAAAGCCTTGCGGGTACAACTAGATGGTAAACCAAGTATTTTGTCAAAATTTCAGATTCCTTTTTTTTTTTAAATTCCTACTGCCCAAAACCGCCCGGACGGCGGACGACATTTCGGTTTTGGAATGTAGACCTCTTGAAACGGATAATGTCAAATTTTGAGGCCGATTGGAGTCGCGATTACAAAGGTGTATTATTCCAAGAATAGGTAATAAACCATAATCTGTACTTAGGTACAATGTTCGGACAGGTGTGGGACCTCAAAAATATATATTTTACGTCCAAAATTACTCGGGAAACTACATCTTATTTGACCTCCTGGGATTCTTCAAAAATCCCATTTGTAGCCCCCTGAAAGCCCAATAGATCCCCACAGTGAAATCGGATCGTTCTGGGACCCCAAAAAATGGATTCTACGTCCAGAAATATTTCGATAACGACACCTAACTCGATCCCATAGCCGAAAACCTTCAAAAACCCTTCTCGTAGCCCCATTTTAGCCCCATAGCGCCCCACGGGCTTGGGCGATCGGGCTGAAAACCTTGCGGGCACAACTTGATGGCGAACCGAGTATTTTGTCAAAATTTCAGATTTTTCAAAGCGGTAGGTGTCGTTTTCCGAGTAATTTTGGTCGTTTTTGATTTTGATTTTTTATTTTATTTTTATATATTTTTTTAGGTCCCACATCTGTCTAAACTAATAACTAACTATTTTTAATTTTTTCAAAAATATTTCCTTTGGTGCAGAATTAATTTTTAATTTTTTCAAAAATATTTCTTTTGGTACAATTTTTTCATAATTAACCTGTAGGTATCTATCAAATAACAGTAACACTATTCACTGTATACACTTTATTCATGGAATTTTCGCATCATGATATGTTTAAGGGCAATGTTGAGTCCCAGGGGGGTCAAAAATTTAGTATAGCTACTCAACTAACAATAATAATCATAATTATTATTTTTATTCATTGTTACCTACTACATTGAAGCCCTCTCGCGGAACCACAGAGTCTCTGAGAGGTCTATGTCTTGTGTCGCAGTAGACTTACACGCAGTAGACTTACACGTGTAGACCTTACACGAACGCCAGCGAGGTTCGTGCAACACGCGATACGCCGCCAAGGGTGTGGCCCGTCCTCGTCATCACTCAGTTATCTCCCACCAGCTCGACGGGGAGGTTGTGTGTGGGCATTTTTTAAGTTTAAATGTTATTTCAGCCCAATTCATTTGAAATTGCCTCCACTTATCGCAAAATTGTGATATTTTCATCCGGGAGAGTAACAAAGTGAAAGAAATTTTGTGGCGTTGATGTGTTTTAAACGAAAATCGCGTAGTGACTTATTTGGTAAGAACTGATGATTACAATTCATCTTTTACGAATAATTATTGTTTCTCACTCGCGGTATTCTCTATTCGTGGAGCTTAAAAACCCTCCTGATTGGTTTATTTAGTATGGCCTCATATTGATTCTCCTTCACTCTTGTTGAGATTTTTTTCTACCTTTAATGAATTTGTTTTATAATTCTCGTGAGTTTTTTTGGAATCGGCTTCAAAATTGGTTGTTTCACGTTTCAAGATGGGTAAGTTCCAAAAATGTAATGTCCCCCCCGCCGTCCGATCCCTTTTAGGCGGTAGAGGGTATCTTTTTTAGAGTACAAATCTGAAATTTTGACAAAATACTCGGTTTACCATCTGGTTGTGCCCTCAAGGTTTTCAGCCCGATCGCCCAAACCCGTGGGGCGCTATGGGGCTAAAATGGGGCTACGGGAGGAGTTTTTTTGAAGGCTTTTGGCTATGGGATCGAGTTTGGTGTCGTTTTCGAAGTATTTTTGGACGTATAATCCATTTTTTGGGGTCCCACAATGATCCGATTTCACTGTTGCGATCGGTAGGACTTTCATAGGGCTAAAAAAGAGATTTTTGATGGATCCCAGGAGATCAAAATTTGATCTATTTGATATTTAATATTTTTCAAGTAAAAAAAAAAAAAAAAAACTATTCGACCTCTGGAATCCATCAAAATTCTCATTTGTAGCCTCATGAAAGCCCCCGTACTGATCGCAAAAGTGAAATCCGATCATTGTGGGAACCCAAAAAATGGATTATACGTCCTACTTAGGACGTATTTTAAGATACTTCGAAAACGTTACCTGGCCCGATCTCATAGCCAAAAGCCTTCAAAAAACCTCTCCTGTAGCCCCATAGCGCCCCACGGGTTTGGGGGATTGGGCTGAAAACCTTGCCGGCACAACTAGGTAGATGGTAAACCAGGTATTTTTCTAAAAATTCCTACTGCCCAAAACGGCTCGGAAGGTGGACGGACATTTCAGTTTTGGAATGTAGACCTCTTGACACGGATAATGTCAAATTTTGACTCCCATCGCGAATACATAGGTGTATTATTCCAAGAATAATAAACTAAAAGTAAACCCCTCAGTTCCACCAAGCGATTGGTGCCTTATTTTGTTGCCCTGAATCAAGCGCCATTCAGTTCACAAAATCATTCGCCATATTCCATCGAGAAAATAACTAATTCACAATGTCCATCCAATCAAATTGAATAAAAAGTCATAATGGTATTGAACGTAAAGGGTTTGTAGGGCCGCCAGTGATTACATACTCTGGTTGAGCCCGTCATCACTGGCGGTTTTGGTGGTGGTGGCGAGCGCTTTCGATGTGATAACGTCATCAATGATCAGACGATGAGGTTTTCACATTGAAAGTGCTCACCACCACCAAATCAATGGTGACAGAATCAACCAGAGTTATTAAAAAATCAAAATTTATTTCTAACATTCAGGTAAAGTGGAGTGTGAATCAGTGATTGGGCTGAAATTAGTTGATCTTGGGAGCGTAAATAGGATCAACCGCGTTGGGCCTCATCGGAGTGTTAAAGTGCAGTGTTGTGTTAAGTGCGCGTAGGCTAGTTGGGTGGTGTCAACAGGATGTGTGAGACGGTTAGTAGGTAAACGTGGTACGCAGCAAGGATAAGCCAGCTCGTAGGATCCAGCCTGCCATTCTTTATTTGATAGCTTGCGAAGCTGTGCCTCCTTGCCTGCCTGCCGCGTGGATTATAGATTGTAAGTTAGTTATAGTCTTTCCCTTTAGGTCTCGGGTAGGTAGGTAGTCTTAGGGCGGATGAAGTGGCTGAAGTGGTTAGCAAGGCTGGAGATCGCTTCTGCCATGGTGATTCGCCGTGCATGTGAGTGGGTGGTCACTGTGAGAGTAAGGTTGCATTGGTTGGTCAGCTCCAATTATCAACAGCTGGTAAACTTGGTAAACGGATCTGAACTTCTGATGCTAGTGGCAGGCGTGGTGGACTGGCACAGTGATGGAGTTTCAGTTTGGTTCGATCTGGATGGTGGGGCTGATTGTGTAGGTAGGCTCTGGTGGGAGGGGGGAACTAGGTACGCCAACCAGAGAGAAACAAAACTCGGAACGTTTCTACTGTGTTAATTACCAGTAGCATTCAACTCGACAGTCAGGCGTATATGTTATGATTGAAGAGCGTCAATGCCAGTCTGTGTGCGTGGGCTATCACAGTGATGATAGTGTAAGAACACACTTCCTGTTTTGACACCACCGAGAAGAAAAGAAAACTTCTAGACTCAATCAATACCTCCAGATGTGCAGACCTCCTCAGCCATCACTGCGTTTGTCGATTTCACAACTTGCATCGCCATCGCTGCTGCTGCTGCTGCTGCTGCTGCCTCATCTATTCAACACGCGAGTGCCCGTTAATGCTCCCAAGTCTCGCGGCGTTTGGGTGGGGGGGGGTCTTCTCCGAGTTTCTCCAAAGTTCCTGAACGCTTCATAGACAAGGTTTGGTTGGTGAGTAAATTCTGCGTACATTTTGTTGAAATATAGGTACCTATGTACGGTACAGTTTCACTTCATTTTTTGAAAACGATTTTTTTTTTTTTTTCAGGCATGCTCATCTACAATTATTGAGCCAGGGACAATTCGAAACCATTCAAGATGGCATTCAAGTTCCTTTTCAACATTCTTGTGACCTTGATGGTCACTACTCACTTGATTTTAATTTTTGATTTTCGAGAAAACCCCTAAAGAAATTCGTCAAATGGTCAATCTGAACATGAAGCAATGCTTAAATACTTCCCAACCTGAATGCCATTTTATGGAGCCACTGTTGGAAATCAGTCTCTTTCCCCCCTTTGGCATGTTGAACTTCATGAACTTCAAGAACTTCAGCTGAAGGAAGAACTTCTTTTATCCACAGTCACATCTCACGTGGCATTTTGTTTGCTTCAAGAATCAAGAACATTAGGTACCCTATATAGGTTGCTAGGTTATACACCAGACACCTGCACGCGCACTCACACCCTCACACATTACAACACAATGTCATTTCAAATCAAGCAATATACAAAACTACTAGACAATTCCAATTATTGCAATCCACAAAACTATAAGTAGGTAGTTACCCATGTTGGCATAGACGTCGTTCATTAGAATTAGAATATTCTTCAGAACTCCCACAACTCCCTACTTCTTTTTGCATAAACCAGTAAAAAAAAACAACAACAAAAACGCACATGTACATGGAAAAGCTGGTAAAAAAATCTCAATAAGTTTACAATACATTAGTGGCCTCAGCTTACAAACCATAAATTGACTCAACAACAACCCCCCCTTCCAAATTGACTCAACTGTATCCCCCCAAATTCCTCAAGAGAGAACAACTCAGCTCTAATGTTGTGTTTTGAAGTGGTAGGCTTCAAACATTTTCTTATCAATCTCTATTCTGTAGTAAATTGCATGCCAGTGGCTCCAAGGTTAAAAAACAATTAGGGTATTAGGTAGATAGCTGTTGTCTTAGTGAAACAAATTGCTGTAGACTGTCATGTTTCTCACGCTGAATTCCGGAGCCAGGTGTTGGCTTCTCCAACCGGCACAATATTTGATGTCTTGTGCATAATGTTGTTGTCTCTGACTTCTACATTGTGCAAATACCAAATATCTCTTATTGTGTCGTCCATCCGTGAAGTTTGGTGGACCGTGCTCAGTTTGGGGAATATGACGGCCTGGTTGTTGTTTCCACTATTTTTGTCTTTTCTTCTTGTATTTGGTAGTTAGTGAAACAAATTGCTGTAGATTGTCATGTTTCTCACGCTGAATTCCGGAGCCAGGTGTTGGCTTCTCCAACCGGCACAATATTTGATGTTGTGTGCATAATGTTGTTGTCTCTGACTTCTACATTGTGCAAATACCAAATATCTCTTATTGTGTCGTCCATCCATGAAGTTTGGTGGACCGTGCTCAGTTCGGGGAATATGACGACCAGGCATGGTGGTTGTTTCATCTTTAGGTGCTTCTTCTTTATTTAGCAGAACAGTCATTTCAGTAACTGGCCTCTGATGACAGACCACGTGAGAGCATCAGCGTCATTTACTGAAGTAAGTAAGCAGGTACCTACTAACGATGGGTAAGACTACCAACGCAATATTATTATATAACCTATTATGTTGGTATTAGCTGCTCATCGTCTACGAGTCAATCCAGTTTTTCTGCAGTGAAGCGCAGTGATTCTGCGGGTACCCCAGACAAGGTGATTCAGCAATGCATCCAGCTTCGTAGCTGTCTTCATTTGACTCGTCTTTGTTTGACTCCACGAAACAGTCCTCAACATCTGCCATCTTGCTGCCTTCATTGACTGAATTTACAGAGAAGACATTGTTGGTGAGTTTTCTTGTCGACAGTGAAATAAATATATACTACTCCATATATGGAGTGTATTTCTTTGCTAAACGGTCATTTTGTATTTCAGCCTCTTATGGCCGACTTCTTGGGAGCATCAGCGTCATTACTGAAGTACTCTGAATGTTAAGACCACCAAGATATATCTTCTCATCGTCTACGAGCCAATCAAGTTTTTCTGCAGTGAAGCGAAGTCATTCTGCGGGCACCTCAGACAATGTGATTCAGCTTTCTTCGTTTGACTCCACGAAACTGGCCTCGACATCTGCCATCGTGCTGCCTTCATTGAATGAATTTACAGAGAAGACATTGTTGGTGAGTTTGATTGTCTACAGTGAAATAGATATGGAGTGGATTTCCTTGCTAACCGGTCATTTTGTATTTCAGCCTCGATCGCAGACTTCTTGGGAGCATCAGTGTCATTACTGAAGTACTCTGAATGATAAGACCACCGACATATATCTTCTCATTGTCTACGAGCCAATTCAGTTTTTCTGCAGCGAAGCAACACACCAGACAAGAGTTGCTGCAGCAATGGTGTCACCAAATTCTGCATAAAATCACCTGGAAGGCAAACAGCTTCGTCTTTCAGTGAGTTTATTTATAGAACGCTCCCCAAGTTCCCAAAGGGTCTTCTGTCTGGCGCTACTGCCAGAAAACTATGAAAGGTAAGAAGGAGAGTTGATGGAGAGTGGTTAGGTACTGTTTTGTCTTTATAGAAGAAAGTTGTGTTTGTGAGCCCTCTATTTGAAGCTTTATGTTTAGATGAGTCCTTTGAAAAAATGAAGACATGTAAGTTCTGATTATCTACTCTTGGCTCTCTTTCTTTTAGGGTCCCATAGGTTGCCCTAGATGTTTTTGAGGTTGGCATTCTTTCATGTTTCTGGGTTCCATCATTGACAAGTCAGGAGTGTGCAAATTGGATATTGAAACCCAGATTTCACTAGCCAGAGGAACAATAATTGTTGAATTATTCAAGCTCTCAACTGCCAGTGGTGGGGCAGAGAAATCCATTGCCGAAACAAACAGCTCATCCTCAGTGCTATTGTTGAAAGTATACTGCCAATGGAGGGGTAAGAATGGTGTGAAGAGGAGCAGCAAAGTATGAAAGGTAAGAAGACGTTGAGGGCGAGTAGTTTCTGTTTTGCCCTCAAGGAGAATTAGCTGTAGCTCGTTGGACACGAGGAAGCTCCAATGGTACAGGCATGTCCGTCGTATGGCCGCAGAAAGATGACGCGGGCAGGTTCTCCAGAAGGCCGACTGAAGAAGGGTCGCCCACCCGATGCGTCGCCTCAAGCTCACCAAGGATCAGTGTCAGGACCATAGGGTTTGGCGTCAGGCGATATTGAGCAGCCCCTGGTAAGAGGAGAAACCCGCAAAAGTAAGTAGTTCCATTGGACATTGCCTGTTGCCTGTGGAAAGTTATCACCATTTGTTTCCATTGTTGGAACGTCTTCCTTTTCCTGCTTGTGGCCAAATGGAACGTCCTCTGCCTGTTTCCTCCCTAGAATGTTTACAGACTGTTTGCTGTATGGCAAGTTTTAACTGCCTTTGTTCTTCATGGTGAATTTATACTGCCTGTTTGCTGCATGGAGCATTTATACTGCCTGTTTGCTGCATGGAGCATTTATACTGCCTGTTTGCCTCATGTAGCATTTATACTGCCTGTTTGCTGCATGGAGCATTTATACTGCCTGTTTGCCGCATGGAGCATTTATACTGCCTGTTTGCTGCATGTAGCATTTATACTGCCTGTTTGCTGCATGGAGCATTTATACTGCCTGTTTCCTGCCCGGAACGTTTACTGGCTGTTTCCATAGGCTTGATGCTTTGCTCCAGTAACCTAACCAATTTGGTGAGGAAGGTGTGACTATTTGGGGAAAGCCCCCCTTAGTTGGGGGGTAGGAGGAGGTCACATGGGGGAAACCCCTTTTTTACAACTAATTATTATATTAGTTGTAAAAAGGGGTTTTCCCTTATATATAAATGCCAGGGCCAGGAGTTAGATCCTTTTCTAATTATTTTCACATTTCACAGAAATTCGCATCAGCTCGGGTTCAATTCCCTTAACTCTATCGTGTTGGAGTCATCAGTTATCCAGTGATCAGAGGCTTAGACATGGCAGATCCGGAGGCTTCCCAGTCAACAGAAGAGGGAGGAGGAGCTCGAGGAAGAAGCCGGACCAAAGGGAAGACGAGAAGGCTGGTGGGACACAGGAAGATGGTAAGTAGAAGGTAGGAAGGCTCGTGAAGTGCCTATAGGCATAGGCATACCCACTATAGTGGGTATTTGGTTAATGTTTAGGAGTGGTTTCCCATGGTTACCCATCGTAAGGATCCGTCGAGGTCGAGAACTTTACATTATTATTACACAATGTGTAATATGTATGTCATACCAAGAACCCATTGACAAAACCTGAACGCACATAAGAGGACACACACGAGTTAGAAGAGATCAAAGAACTGGACGAAGTTGTTCGTAGTCCATCCAAAGTTGGGATGGTCAAGTGTTCAACTGGCGGAGGCTCAAGGAGTTTGGAGTCTCTCTTCTTTTGAGGAGGGACGAGTGTTAGGCGGACGCCTCCATGGAACTATAATAGTCAAAGTGCTAGTTTGTATTTGTTGGGACTGCAACGTATCGGTAGGTATACGTTCAGAAACAGTTGTGGAACCGAGTTCTTGTCACTCACCTGTATTCAAGTTTCCGTTATTTCGGATTCATGAGTACACCCCCCCCCCCCCCCCCCCGATTTTCTTTCTTTTTTTTACGTTTGACGAGGTGGCTGATGCCACTGATATTGGGGGACTATGTGAGCAACCTCCTCGCGGTGTCCTCTGGGTAACGCTGATAGCTCACATTTATGTACTGAAATCAGCCAACCCCAGGCTCTGGCCTCTGACAACTTTTAGTCGCTTTTCAATAATGATTAGTTTTTTTCTTAAAATAAAAAAATAGGGTGATTGAGCGGTTCGTAGGAAAGGAGGGTCATGGCCATTCTTCTCAGGAAGGCCTGGAATTCAAAATGAAGGGCGCCGTCGGCTGAGCAAATAAGTGGGGTGAGCGATCCCCTCGCGTCTTCTCCTGTCCGGTCATACTTCTGGTGGTTGGCTTTGGATGCTGCTTCTGCCGTACGTGACTAGTCCTGGGATAGATGGGAGTAGGCGTCAGCATTTGTAATGAGGTTGTCAAAAAACGCCGGTCTCCCACTCCTTCCTTTGAAATCAGCCATTGCCGGGCTCCTTTCAGTCCCTCCCTGCAGCAGGCCGCCTCAGCCAGCATGGCCGTCTCATTAGTCTGGCTATCGTGAAGGATATCAGACGGACCTTATTTCGACGGATTTATCTAAAGCGTTTGACAAAATATCTCATGGACACCGTCTTTCACTTCTGGACTCAATTGGAATATTTGGCTCACTCTTGCGATCAAATCAAATCAAATCAAACTGGTTTTTATTTGCAAAATCCATGTATATGACAATGCAAACGTCAAGATTACAAAATTACAATGTCATAATGTTACATTACAATGTTCATTATGTCATAATGAAAAAAACACAAAGCAGCAAAACAGCAACAATTTGGGCCCCATAGTACAGTTCACAAACAAACTCTGACAACATGAGAATGGAGCAACCCGGGCGAACTTATGGGCTTGAGGCGAATGAGATATTATAAAACTCATCAACACTGTACAATTCCGCCTCGATCAGAATATCTTTCAGGGCTCGCTTGAAAGCGGGGATGGGCAAGCTCTGCAGCCTCTCTGGTAGCCGATTAAACAGACGAGAGCCGATCTGAGTTGGGTCTGTCCGCAGCGAGGCTGTCAGATTCAAGATTCAAGATTTTTTATTGCCAAGAACAGAGTGCAAAGACAAGGTCAAAATTTCCTTACAAAATTACAGCTCACAAAAACTTACTTCAATAATACAGCGGTAGGTAGTACATCATTAACAAGCTATTAGATACCTTATTTCCAAAACCGATGCCTAACTAGAGCTCTCTTACATTCTTTATACTGAGGAAAAATTCATTAAAATCAAAGGGTGCGATGGATTTTAAAAACTTGACAAGTTTTGGCCTAACGTTTGTTGCCGTAAATTTCGCTCGCAACTCTTTAGGGATGGCATTGAAAAATTTAATACCCCACCATGAACTGCTGATGCGGGATGATTTCAAGCGGTGAAAAGGCACCAGCAAGTCACTCCCATGCCGTGTTCTATACCCATGAGTGGAGGTATGATACTCGTGTAAGTTGGAGAAAACGTAGCACGCAGCTTCGAGTATGTAAACCGCAGGGATGGTCAAGATGTTTAATCTTATGAAGGCTGGCTTACAATCCTGCTGGTACTTCAGCACAGCGACCACTCGTAAGGTAAAGGCACCAAAGGCGGACGTGTTAAGAAAAAAATGAACGTCTTTCATCGCTCACATTTCGAAAATACTTTTTAACTCTTGTTTCAACTGATTTTATGGTATTTTGGACTTCCCTGAACAAGTTGGAATAAAAATTTATTACATTTATTCTCTCGTTCACGGAAAAAACAATGATTTTGTAAATCAAGTTTTTGCACCAGTAGCGGACACGAAAAAATCACATTGCACCAGTGGCGGACGATTCGGGATCCAATGGCGGACACCAGTTTTGATTTCAACAAATAATTTATTTCTCCGTTGAAAATAAACACAAAAAATTGTGAAAATGACGAATCAGCCTTTTAAAAAGATAATACAGTCTTACTTCAACAGATGTGACATAGGAAATAGGAGAAAACAATTTTTTTTAACAGACCTTTACTAACCAGAAACTCAAAATGCTTAGAAAACATTATTTTTACGCTAAAATCACAAAGATTTTCTCTTAAGTAACTGTATTTGAACTAGAAAATGTGTCACAGTGGAACTTATAGGCACTTACATGGGGGCTTTCATTAATATTCAGATAAGCTACCCCATCTTATATTACCAGTAAGGTTTATAATAATATACTCTCTGTTGCGTCTAACTTTAGGTATCTAGATAACTAAGCAACATTAGCAAGGTATCATAATATGATAGATATTATCTACTCCAGTAAGAAATTGGAATCTTAATGTAAGGTGGATGCGGCGAGATAAAGGGAATTCCCTTTACCTATCTAGATCCATCTGAGAATTCCATCCATGAGAATCCATCTGATCAAAACATTTATCGTGGAAATTTATAGACTACTTCGTCGGAAATCGTCTTTTTATAATTACCAAGGTATTTTTATAATTATTAAGGTATTATAAAAAGACGATTTCCGAATTATTATTGGAATCTTGAATCAAGTACCTAGCAGAGATGGGTAAAAACCTTAAATCAAATTGAGGCGGTGGATTCCAAATCTGTCTACATTCATTTTCGGCCAAATTTAGTAGTTAGCAGTGGATTCTGAACCATTTTCCCGCGCTCCATCGAAAAATGACTTCAGAATCAAGAAAAACTGTCTCCTTTCCACTGGTTTTTTGGCTCCCAAACTTTGGGGTTCGTTCCACAACTCTCTCCATTCGACAGTTCGTTTCAAAAGTGTCTACATTCATTTTTCAATCTCAATTTACTGGCGCCTTTCATAATTAACTTAGTTCAAAATTTTCGCACTCATTAAGTGATGCCAAATGAGTCAAATTCAAAAGAATTCGCGTCTCTCGGCTTATTGGTTGGGCATGTTTTTCGTGTTTCCTGAAAAATTGCTAAATTGGACATAGATCTGATTGGGTATGTTTTTCGTGTTTCCTGAAAAATTGCTAAATTGGACATAGATCTGATCAAACTTAACAAGTTATGTGTAGACAGGTTAAGAAGTTAAGTTATTCCAAAATTTAGGAATCCACCGCCTCAATTACAGATTGAAGAAAATTTGAATCAAATGAAGGAATAGCCGCTTCTAAATACTGCAGCAAAGGGTTCTTTTTTTTTTTTTTTTTTTTTTTTTTTGCATGTCTCCTGACTTTTATTGTTTGCTGATCTGAAACAAAGATACCATGATTACTATTAATCATTCAAAACCAATTCAGAAAATAAAATTGTTCAATTAACTTTTAAACCAAGACTAAAATTGGAATGGAGCACTCCCGTCCGCCATAGGAGCACTGTTGATAGAGCACAGGTGCCAGAGGCGGACAGGTGCGTCCGCAACTGGAGAAGTTGTAATTTTTCCTGGGTCCAGTAGTGGACGCCCAAAAAGAGCGATTTTCAATGAAAATATGGAATGTATTCACGAAATTATTATTCAACTTTGTTGTTCAATCCATAAGGAACTTAGAAATCAATAGGGTAATACGTAAAATCGATTATTTTCCTTAAAACTCACCTCAGTTTTCTTCCCATTTTTGGTAACCAGAGCAGCCGAAATCACTTCAAAACAGAAAGGTAACTTTCGCATTCGCACTGTTATCTTATTTCTTGGTCAATCTTCTTCTTCATCATCCTAACTGCTCACAGAGAGATAGCATAAATGGAAAAATGAAGGATCAAGAGCCCTGGGAGGTTGCTAGCCTTATTTTGAGAGCTTTTTTGTCCCAGTGTCCGCCACTGGGGTTGTGTCCGCCTTTGGTGCTTTTACCTTACAGCCCTGCGAAAACTGCGGCAGCCGACGCGGCATGACCCCAACAGAGGATGGCATAAGTCGCACGACTCATAAAAGCAGCATGGAATGCTGCTACGACTGCAGTTTTGGGTAGCTTCTCCTGTAACCTACGCAGGAGGAAAACAATGGAATTTAACCTAGATTCAAGGTTCTCACAGTGTTGGTTCCAGTTCAGCTTTGGATCCACCAATACTCCCAGAAATCTAACGCTTGGGGGGTTTTCGACCAAAGATGACAAGTCTCGCAACCCAAAGTAGAGAGTCTCAGTTTTCGTCTCATTAACAGAGAGTCCATTTCTAGCGAACCACCCCGATATCTCTTTTTTAGACCCTTCGTTTGTCAGTGACGCAAGAGATGCGTTTTTCGTCAGGACAGAAGTGTCGTCCGCAAACAGAAGGGTCTCAAGAGGATGTAGACCTGATGGCAAATCATTTATGAAAATTAGAAAAAGTGTGGGACCCAAAACTGAACCCTGAGGTACACCATACCTGACTGGCAAGAAACTTGATAAAGAATTTCCATGATGAACAGCCTGACATCTACCTGTGAGATAGCTTGAGATGAGCGATAAAGCCCCGTCCGAAAAATGATATTTTGCTAACTTGTCGATAAGGAGCTGGTGTGGAATGCAGTCAAAACACTTGGCTACGTCTACAAAAGTAGCTGAGGCATATTCCGCACATTCAAAGGAATTCGATACAAATTCGGCCAACCTCAGAATGGCCTCTGCTTTGTAGACCTGCCCCGCCTAAACCCAAATTGATCGTTCGAAAATAGACTATTCATTTTTATTCAGACGGACCGTGGGAATGGTAAGGTCCTCGCATTGCCTTGTGGAGTAATGATGGCAGTTACTGCCCCTCTGCAACGTGTTAACATTTTGTCGCACAAACATCAAAACTGAGTGAATGCACAGACTCGGCAAGGTGAGGATTCCCAAGCTCTTGAAATGCCCTCGGCAACTCTCATTCCATCCAAGGCGCTTCGGAGAGCCTTCTTCTGCAGGACGAATATACGGTGGCTGTGTGGAGAGTGGAGAGGAATTTTTGGAGGATCCAAGGAGGTCAAATATTTTCCGAGTAAAAAAAAAGTTTTGAAAAAAAAAAATTAAAAACTTTTTTTCCAAATTTCATTGACACAGAATTACATTTCTGCACAAGTAACCTATATCAAAGAATAATAAACCCTTGCGTAAAATTTGCAGCGTTTTTCACTCGGGTTGCCGCCTTTTCATTCCTCACTGTTCCCTCCTTTTGAAAAAAACCCGACGTCCATTGTGCCCCGTAAATCTGCCCCCCCCCCCCCTCACTTCCACCTCGGCGGGGGGTAATAAATCCGACGGTTTCGTCCGCCTATTTTTACCTCCTGTTGATATTTTCGCGGAGAGCCACAACAAATCCGGCTCCGAAGTGGAAACAACCGACGAGGCGCGCATTCAACCCGGCGACAAATGAGAGACAAATGGTGATCCGAAGTACCCATTGATTCTGTTTGGGGGGTGGTGAGGGGGGGGGGGCTTCCAAAATATGTGTTAATCCGTATTGAATTGAGCCGTACAACGTTACCAACAGCACAACAAAGGAACGATATTGGAGAGAAATATTTGAACTCAACCGATCTCTCTCCGATTTCCCGTTTCAATAATGCGGCTGAAAATTCCATTTACGTCAGAAAAAAAAAAAAAAAAAAAAATGTATATATCAGTCAGAAGAATGTTTCATTTAAAATAACTGAAAACAAAGGTTTGTTGTGAAAAGGCTGCAAATTAGATTGCACACGGCTTATCGTTCTAAATAATCGTTTTAAGCGTGTTGGAACAGGACCCGGTTGTTTTTGGAGTACTTATGCATACGAGGGAGGGCCGATTGTGACAAAAAAAAGACAGTTTTTTCCGTTTCAGGACTCAACTTTTATTGCTTTTCACCAGGAAAATTGGACCAAAATTCTGAGGCTTCTGAGGAGTGCCTCCGGTGCGGTCTCTTGTCGTGGTGATAGGTATGAGGCCATCCCTCTGCTCGGGGTCAAGCGTGTTCCCAAGCCATACTTGAATTTGATGGTAGGTCCTGTAACAGTGGTAGCGAGCAGCATCGCACGTAGGAATCCCAAATAAGAATTACAAGAGTTTGTGACGGTTCCTGAATGGAGCTTAACTTTTGGGAGCCGAAAAACCGCGATATTTCGACACTTTTTTTTCAGTTTTCGGCTTATAACTTAAGGAATAGGTTCATTCTACGGAAAAGTTTAATATATGGAGGGTCTCACGGCAACACCACACATCGTCATTTTTGGCCAAATGGTTCGACGCGTGTTCTCGTGGCGAATCGCTCTAACTTTATGATTTAAAAGAAAATTGATAGTTTACCCTTTTACCCCCATATCGTCTTGTCATCAGTAACACCCCACATTTGTTAACTACCCCCATCTCCAAGTCATTTGTTAACTACTCCGACTCTCGGATTTTCAGCCCGATCGCCCAAACCCGTGGGGCGCTATGGGGCTACGGGAGGTTTTTCTTGAAGGGTTTGAGCTATGGGGTCCAGTTAGGTGTCGTTTTCGAAGTATTTTTGGACGTAGAATCCATTTTTGGGGGTCCCAGAAAAATCCGATTTTACTGCGGCAATCCATGGGGCTTTTATGGAGCAACAAATTGGATTTTTGAAGGATCCCAGGTCAAAATATTTCCGTCAAAAAATCTTTTGAAATTTTTTACAGACACCGAATTAATTTTTGCACAAATAACCTTTTTTAGTTTATTATTCTTGGAATGATACACCTGTTTTTAGAATTTTTTTTTAAATCTGAAATTTTGGTAAAATACTCGGTTTATCATCTAGTTGTGCCCTCAAGGGTTTCAGCCCGATCGCCCAAACCCCTGGGGCGCTATGGGGCTAAGGGAGGGTTTTGATTGACTATTTTTTAAATGATTTTGGCTATGGAATCGAGTCAGGTGTCGTTTTCGAAGTATTTTTGGAAGTAGAATCCATTTTTGGGGTCCCGGAACGATCCGATTTCACTGTTGCGCTCTATAGGGCTTTCATGGGGCTACAAATGGGATTTTTGAAGGATACCAGGAGGTCAAATATTTTTCAAGTGAAATAACAAAAAATGTTTGAAAAAAAAAAAAAAAAAAAAATCGGTCATTCTATTTTAAATTGCCTGTTTAGTGTATCCTGCCGAAATAAACTGCTGTAATATTTTCTTATCAATGAAAAAAATTGCAACGTATTCTTTGACATCATAAGAAACAATGACGACGATGTGTTTGGCTTAATCTTTCATTGGTTCACAGTAGAAAAATATTATATAGGAAAAAACGGGGAAAAAACTCATGAGTGTCACTGTATCCTTACTATGAGCGATACAATCAACAAAAAATTTTCATCAGATAGAGGGACAAAACATTTTTTTTAAAAAAGTGAATACTTAATTATTTCACGTGAATAAAGTGAGATATGAGAGAAAGAGTATGACGTTGGAGTTGTAATTGATTCACTTGGTGTCCTTCAAAAGTTTTGGATACAAGGATACATCCTTGATTTCTTGCCCATGAGTGTCACATGTTCTGTGATCAAGAAGGCAACAGCTGAGAGGCGGGAACGCGCTCGTTTCCATGGTAACGGATACAACTTCGTTGCAGACAGTTTAGTTTTGCTGTGGGCTACAAGGTTTTTCTGCTTTTCCGAAGAATCTTCTAAAACATGGTGCGTATTTTTATTCTCTTATTTTATGGGGGGAAGGGAGGAATTATTAAATTCAAACTGAAATTGAAATTGAAGTTATGAATTTATAAGCTATTTCAAGAAATCGGAAGGGGAAGGCCGAAAAATGTAATGGGCCCCAGGTGGGACCCATAAACCCAAAATATAAACACTGCATGAGGGAAGCAGGTCATAAATTCCCTCAAGTCATTCCTGTAAGTTTTATTCTCTCTCATGAGTGTCACGTAAGTTAAGAAACTATAGGAACTGCTATCGATATGAAATAATTACAGGTTCAAGATGCTTTTATTCGATTTTCATTATGATGTTTCTAGGCTGCTGGGCGCCATATTTAGCTCAAAATCTCAGGAGTGTCACATCTCATGAGTGTCACATTACTACAATGACTGACCGCAAAATTGAATTAGGGTTGCTGCATGAGTACAGCTGTCACAAGAAATACGACACCAACGGATAAGGACTTGATTTTAGGGTTTTAATCGAAAATTTATGTGCCAGACTTAACATTTTTCGTGACACTCATGAGTCTCCCCCCCCCCCCCCCCCCCCACCAAATTGTATTTGAATGCGTTATGACACGCTACCTAACAATGAAGTCTTGTGCATCCTCAAGTGTTGCAACCGGATACGTTTTTGTACCATTCCCTCAAGAAGTACAATCCAGCTTAAACTTGTCGTGACACTCATGAGGCTGTTATTTGAGTTGTTTCCACAAAATAAGTACCTAGTTCATCGTTGAAAAACTGGATGCACAGCTACTGATCCTTAAAATATGAAATATAAAGTAGCTCGTGACGAAATGAGAGCTTGTTTGGAGCACTTTCAGTTTTTGCGAAGCTGCTCACTACAGGTCCCCAAAACAGGCAATTTAAAATTGAATGACCGAAATATTAAAAAAAAATTCCCAAATTTGTTTTCATTGATTGAGAGGCCTCCACAAATTTGGGATCCATGACCCCGGTTTGCATCGGTTTCTGACTGCATTTGACCCCCCCGCCCTCCCAGTTCTGGATCCACCCCTGTCGTTGGCATTTTTAATCATTTTTCTCCCCCCGTTCAGCGTTGACAGTCTTCACAAGTCGACCCTTCCGTTCTTTTTCGTCTTACGATACTCTAAACGGGGGTAAACACATTTTACCGATTGGCTCATAAAACGAATTGCTCTTCAGGTCACCCTCGACACTCAATTATATTGCTCCTGTATTGACCTCCTGACATCTCCTTCGGCCGAGCGCTTTCGTCATCTTCAAGTCTCGTCTCCTCCAAAGACAACATTTTTCCGCCATTTAAAAGGTTTGATGCCTCGTGGAGATACCTAAAGACGGGCTTTTATTTCAATTAAAACAACAGACCGCTTTCCCTTTGACATTCCATTGATAGCTTTTTTTCTCATCGGCCGAAAAAAGTGCAAAAGAAACCAGTTCTCGTATCAATTTGGTCATCGTGAAATTAAAAACCTATTTCCCGACCTTCAAGTTTTCGCAATAGGGAAGAAAAAAAAAGGAGCCGCCATCGTGAAAGTTTCTCAAGTTAATTCATTTCAGGAAACTTCTTCTTTTTTCTTTTTCTTTTTCTTTTTTTTTTAGAGCGACGGAGATATAGAAGAGTACCTACTATAAAAAATTATTTTTTGCACAATAAACCCATATCGAAGAATAATATACCCTTGCGTAGAATTTGCAGCGTTTTTTCCACTGTTTGCAGTTTGTATAGTCCGTTCACCGAGACTGGAGAGCTACAATGAAAAAAAAAAAAAAAAAAAAAAAAAAAAAGCTACCACGCATATATGCGTGGTAGCTTTTTTATATCACCTGTGTTGTGCTGTGAGGGTTGCATACCTACGGATGGAAGGGAGGAAGTTGTTGACCATTGAGGTATGTAAAAAGTGAAAAGATGCCACTAGATACTAAAAAAAAAGACGTTCGTGTCAAACTTGACAAGAAATCACTTACTTGATAAGAAGGGCATGGCCCGGACCATCAGGTAGGCAATCTGGTGACATTGGTGGCTTAGTATACCTGACGCCACCTCTCCGCTCTCGGACTATAATTATATTATAAATTATAATAATATAATTATAGTATATTACTCGCTGACCCGGTGCGCTTCGCTGGGACACCTCTGAAGGAAGTGACCGATTTTGTAGAAACTTCTTTAAACCCATCTACGATGCTTCACAAACATATCCACACAATTTGGTGCCAAACACTCCACTGGTTTTTAAGTAGTGAGTCCTCAAAGATTTGGCAGTCATTTTTATAGATATAGATATAAATTCAAATGCGCCTGGATAGTTAGGTATGTATGCAACTCACAGAGACCACTGAGCCAGTTTTTGAATTTCTGGATCAAGTACCTACCTCATGAAAAGTTACCTTCCTAGGTAGGTACCCATCGCTACGTAGGGTCATTAAAAGCCCCTACTTATGCCAAATATCTTTCGCTCTGTGAAATCTATTTAACCACTAATAATTCAACCCTCAATTATAAAATACCCCCGCACCCATGGGTGAGAAGATGGTTGGCCAAGCGAAGCAAGGACCCCTGGTCTGTGGAAGTGGTGGCCAAGTGAAGCGAGGACCCCTGGGCGATAAAACAGACGGCCCAGCCAAGCAAAGCCCCGTGGGTGATAAAACGGATGGCTGAGCGAAGCAAGGCCCCCTGGGTATTAAAACGGATGGCCAAACGAAGCCCGCCCGCGCCCAACCAATCTCCTAGTGGAGTCCTGTGCGAGAACGGATTTTTTTCTCATCAAGTTGAAGGCATTATAAATATGGCGTGAACATTGGACATTGGACATTGCAGATTTGAATTGTATGCACCTTGAAAATAAAAATAACGAAGTTCGAAAGAAAAGGAATTTATATAGGTGATACAAATAAGGGGGCTTCGAGCGCATGTACGTGTTACAAATAAGGGGGTTTCGGGCACCCGGGGGCCTGGGTGCTCCAAAATCACTTGCACCAGAGGTCGCTCTAAACCCCCTTATAACGCTATTCGACCGCATATCCGTGTTACAAGTAAGGGGGCTTCGGGCACCCAGGGGCCCGTGTGCTCCAAACCCCCTTGCGCCAGAGGTCGCTCTAGACCCCCTTATAACGCTATGTATATATGTAAATCTATATTATACACTTTGTAGGTACCTAAGTACTTTGTTTAAATTGGTCTCTTAAATTAAATGTAAGAGAGATTTCAGATTTTTGACAAAATTTGAGCAATATTTAATATTGAAGATATTAGAACATAATATTATGTCCTAATGAAAATAATTTTCATTAGGATATTTTCATAATTAGGATAATTTTCATTAGGAATAATTATTCTTCTTCTGATTGATGTCATTTTGTTCATTTCATTAGGCCCTGATGATTATATTATAATCTATTGAAAGATATTATCTCTTGAAACGTCGGCACATTCTCGTCTTATTGACCCTCAACGACTTTCCACCCACACGTATTAAATAATAATCTAAATTCACAAATAAATTTTATTTATGAATTTAGACGATTTATTAATGGGCTATATTCTTAAACATTTCATTTGATTGATCATAAGACAAAATAAAATTCGTATAAATGGTTTTGCCACAAAAAATATGTAATCCTCACCTTTCCCTGGATCACTCGCCTTTCCCCGGGCACTCGCAAAATCCCAATCTTGACGAGCTGTCGCCGTTAGGGACGATAACAAACGAGAAAATTTAATTTTCGCCCCGCCGTATCGGCCCGTTGAGAATCTCTTCACAATCCTGCGTGCGTCACTTTAATTCGTCGGTTATCTCCGACCACTTGATGTAGGCGTCACATGGAGGTCGTTCCGGATTAGATCCCGTGCAAACCCGTGAAAACCTCTTTGGCGCTTTGGCAAGTACGTCCGGAGGGCGTCAGATTTTCATTAAAGCGAAGCCCCCCCCCCCCCCCCCCGAGGAAGGTCCGAAAAGGGGAAGTCGATTCAACCGCGAAACAGGGCGGAGAGACCCACAACGAGCCAACGATTTCTCATTTGGTTCCCAAACGCGGCTCAACTAAATAAAATTTGCACAGTCCGGACAATGTGAACTTGGCCGGCTTCTTCAAAGGGCTTCTTGTTTTCACCTTCCAAATCCCCAGCAACCAATCCCCAGATTCATTTGGGAAAAGCACCACCAAGAAATCAGAACGAAACAGCACAAGCACAAACTTTTCGCAGACCTCCTTTTATTAAAAATTTACGAAAGAATATCTTGAAATGAAAAGGTTTATTTGTAGAAGCTTCTGCGTACACGGTCAGACACATCAATACCTACTAAATATGTAAAGAAAACCTTCATTTAGGGAAAAAGCTCTAGTTCAAATACAATAAAAACGAGTACATTTTCTCTTACACGCCAACATTGTCCAGTAAAATTAGGAAAAGAAAACGGAATAATTCGGACCGAAGCGGAAATACCTTCTAATGGTCCTAAATACACGGAATCTGAGTTTGCACCATCGCAGGTGGTGAGCTTAACTTTTGGCAGCCGAAAAACCGCAAAAGTTTTGCACAGTTTTCAGTTTTTCGCCTCTAACTCGGAAACTATCGATCCCACAGAAAAAGTTATACTTTACTAAATGAAAGAGCATTAAATTCGCTATTCAAAACACTGCATAATCATTAAAATCGGTTCAGCGGTTTAGCCACAATCGTTCGTCAAAGATAGGCTATTTTTACCAACTTTATGGGGGATTTATGATGATACAAATGGGGATTTTGAAAGACTTAGCCAAAAGATCAAATGGGGAAGGGTTTTGGACGTGAATTCATTTCTGGGGTCTGTGAGGTTCTGTGGGGCTAACAAGGGGCTGTAGGAGGAGTCTTTGATGGATTTAAGAAAGTGGGTCCAGTGAGGTGTCGATTTTAAAGTATTTTCGACGTAGAGTCCTATTATGGTGGTCCCAGACTCATTCGACCATACTATAGGGCTCTGAAGGGCTTCTGTGGGGGCTGCAAATGGAGCTTTTAAAATCTTCTTTCAGTAGGTCGAATGAGGTGTCGTTTTCGAAGTAATTTTGGACGAAAAACCCAATTTTGGGGGTCCCTAACGTATCCTGACACTATATTGGTATATAATTCCTTCTGTTGGCTATCAATTGGAAAAAAAAAAAAAAAAAAAAAATTTAACACCTACTTAATATGATACGCCACACCACAATTTCTGCTAAAGATTAATAAGCCCTTGTGTAAAATTTGCAGCGTTTTAAAGTGTATTCCTGGAAGTGTTTGGACAGATGTGTGGCCGCAAAATACGAATGGGGAGTTCGCATTGATTTTACATTTAGAAATCTTCCCTACCATTCAATAATATGGCTAAAAAGTAACGTGCACAGACTCCAATACCAACGAAAAAAAATCATTGTAGGAGATATAACGAAAAAACGAAACGCACAGTTTGAATCGGCCGGCGTTTCCCACCAGTCACTGTTTGAGGTAATGAAGTCACAGTTCCAGTGAATCTCTCACCATGAGCGCTAGTGTCGTCAGCTTATATGATAAATTTATAGCAATTATAACTTGATATTACGGAAAACATAATTAACTTTTAATTATAATAAACGATACTTGAAGTTTAAAGCCTTATCAGAAGGATTTACGGCTCACTTGAATTTTATTTTGTGATGAGTAGTGGAATAGCAACACTGGGCGGAACAATCCCCTCACCTGTCAAGAACAAAACACTATCGACGACGCTCTTCAGCTGTAATGAGGTAGTGACGTCACGCTCCCTCCAGGGCCATGGTTTTTCAAACGCCGTAATTTTCGTTAAATTATTTAAATTTTCTGGAAACGATTTCAGGCGGCTGACTACTGTTTTCCCTACATTCTCAGGGAGTACTTTCAGAAAAAAAATAGAAAAAAACAATGCGAACCCCCCATTACACGTCCAAACTTACTCGGAAAACCTCTAGGGCCTTTCCGCAGACGTTAAAAGATCAATTTTCGATTTTGGGGGCGTTTTTTCTTAGAATATTATTTCCATCCAATAAGTTAACATAGTTACACAGGTTGATACTTAACTACTGGTACACCAGGAAGATGTTTCTCGAAATCAATTTGTGGGAACGAAGTGTTTGCAGCAAACATGCCAGTCCTTTGTTATATCCATTGAACATTCCCTGCAGCTTTTGGTTTATTATTCATGGAATAATACACCTATGTTTTCGCGACGGAGGTCGACGACTCGGATCGGCCTCAAAACTTGACATTATCCGTTTCAAGAGGTCTACATTCAAAATCCGAAATGTCCGTACGCCGTCCGGGCCGTTTTGGGCAGTAGGAATTTTTTAAAAAATCTGAAATTTTGGCAAAATACTTGGTTTACCATCTAGTTGTGCCCGCAAGGTTTTCAGTCCGATCGCCCAAACCCGTGGGGCGCTATGGGGCTAAAATGGGGCTACAGGAGGGGTGTTTTGAAGGCTTTTAGCTATGGGATCGAGTTAGGTGTCGTTTTCGAAGTATTTTTGGACGTAGAATCCATTTTTGGGGGTCCCGGAACGATTCGATTTCACTGTGGCGTTCTATAGGGCTTTCATGGGGCTAAAAATGGGATTTTTCAAGGATCCCAAGAAGTTAAATATTTTTCGAGTAAAAATTAAAGAATTTTTGAAAAAACACATTTTTGAAAAAAAAATCCCCCCAAAAATTTTTTTTTGAAATATAAAAATCCAAAAAAAAATTTTTACCATCTTTGGTTTACCATCCAGTTGTGCCCGCAAGGTTTTCAGCCCAATCGTCCAAACTCGTGGGGCGCTATGGCAGAGGTTTTCGGCTACAGGGTTGAGTTAGGTGTCGTTTTCGAAGTATTTTTGGACGTAAAATCCATTTTTGAGGGTCCCTGAACGATCCGATTTCACATTGGGGATATATATAGAGCTTTCATGAGGTTACAAAAGGGATTTTTGAAGGATCCCACAAGGCCAAACATTTTCCGAGTGAAAAGAAATTGAAAAAAAAAAATTGAATTTTTTTTTTTCAAAATGTTTTTACTGACACAGATTAAATCTAAAATTAAATTTTAATTTTCGTAAGTTACTTACAAGTAAGTTTCTTATTTTGGTAGAGAAAATGACAAGTACCTATATCTACCTAAAGGCACCGACCATTGTATTCTTCATATCAATGATTTATTAGGTTTCATTAGCTGACAGCCTGCAAACTTACCTTATTTTGTTGGTGGGTACCTACCTATTATCATGATAGATTGAGTCATTAAGTACCTAAGTATTCAGTCTTACCCATCACAATAATAATATTATCAGAGTTGGGCAAAAAGTAGTTCTGAAACTAAAACTAAAAACTAAAACTAAATTAGTTCCGAAGTGGAACTAAAAACTGAAACTATTAGTTTCAGTTCGATTTTTGAAACTAACTTTTGGAACTACATTAGTTTCATTTTCAACTATTGAAACTGAAACTAATTTAGTTGCAAAAGTTAGTTTCGAAGTTGCGAATAAAAACTAAAGTAGTTTCATCTTTTATTCGTAGTTTAGGAACTAAAAATGAAACTAATTTTTTTCCTCGCATTTTTTTACTGATTTGAAGGGGATGTGTGTTCGTGTGTGTGTTTCAACTAAATGTGGGTGATGGGTGCGAACAAGTTCGTTTTTTCAGGGTCGTAGAAGAATAGATTAAAGTTTCCTCCACTCCCCACCACTTTGAGTGGAGCATCAAACGTTTTCAGAAACGTATCGAAGAATTTAGGGTGATGAGTCATTAATTATGTCTGGAGGAAAAAAAATTGCGAGGAAAAAAAATGTCTGCGAGGAAAAAAAATTTAGTTTCATTTTTAGTTCCGAAACTACGAATAAAAGATGAAACTACTTTAGTTTTTATTCACAACTTCGAAACTAACTTGTGGAACTAAATTAGTTTTAGTTTCAACAGTTGAAACTAAAACTAATTTAGTTCCAAAATTAGTTTCAAAAGTCAAACTAAAAACTAAATTAGTTTTTAGTTTCACTTTCGAAACTAAAAACTAATTAGTTTTTAGTTTCAACTTTAGTTCAACTAAATTTTTATTCGAATAATCCCAACTCTGAATATTATTGCCTTACATTCAGCATTCTTTTCTAGGAGACTAGATTCAGTTACTTACAGATTTAAATCATTCATTCAATTGCTTTGGCAGGTATCCACACTAAATGATGCCCATTTGTTTTCATTTTTTACCGTCATTCTAAAATTTCCGATTTTCGGAGTATTTATCAAAACGGAATTCCGTTTCCGTTTTGGAGTCAGAATTTCCGTCAAAAACGGAAATATTTCCGTTTCTGGCAACCCTGGCTCGGCCATCGTCGGCCCGTGAAATGGTCTATTCAAGGAGAAAAAGCAATGATGGGTTCTGCCTAATGTGCGAGCTGAGATAACAGGACTTGACTTGAATTTACTTGGCGAATCCTGGCACATAAACGTTTTTGTGAGATCCCGTTGCGATGCAACTTGAAGGTTCCCATTGGACTCTTATCGTTCGTATTAGGAACGCCAACGGACGTCCTTTCATGTGCATTCATTCATTGCACTCCCTCTCAATGACGGCTCCAATCTGGGCCTCCAAGTTCCTCGTTTGACGCTCCTCGTCATTATTAAAATTTGGGAATACACACAGTTAGGCGAAAAAAATCCCCGTCAGCCTGATTCAAGAGTCTGTATTTGAATACACGGGTCAGAATTTAAATAAATTGGCAACCCGAATCTGACCCTTTTCTCACTCAGCCTTACGACCATTCCACTATTCACCAGGTTTTCTACTGCCTCCACAACAGATCTCTCCATATTAACTACCTACGAACATCGAAATCATGATGTCCATTCTGTGAGTGACACTAAGTGGAACTTTTCTGAGATGATAACGGTTTTTTCTTATCAAAGGGATCCCAAGCTGACTGGACGTCCGATCCCTACCTGAAACACCGGTGAAAAAAACTGCTACTAGTTGGTACAATCAAACTAACCGGTGGAATACTCGCACGTTGGTCCAAAAAGCACGTGACACTTGTGGGGCTGCATCGGGTCGAAAATCTCAAAGGCCGTTTTCAACGTGGTGTTGCTCTGGCACCTGAAATCAGTAAGCAGCTGTGAGAAACTGTCGCAGAAAAAAAGCACAATTGATGCCAACTTAACAAGAACAAAGATTTGGATGGAGATGGATGATTCACCTGGTGCTTGTGTTAAAAGAGCAGCAATTGCTCCCAATTATTGAGAGCAACAACTAAATAACCACATCAAAAGGCTTGCCAACAGTTCGTGCAGGTTAGTTTGGCAACACTGCGCCCAGTTTGGTTACGCCCAAATCGTTACCGACGTGGTGTAGGCACTTCCAAAAAGCTTTTACGGTAGGATTTCGTTCCCTATGAGAGAAAAAAAAAAAAAAAATCCCCTCAGGCAGGAGGGCCTCGATACTGTAATGTTGTTACTCGTCAATTCCCTTTGTCCCTCTGCGACCCCGTAAAATACGTCTGAGGCCGGCTTATTCATTCCGGATGAAAACCAAGACACGTTCGTCGACTGGGGTCAGAACCCAAAACGTATAAAATGTACTCTCCCCCCCCCCCCCCATGATGTTCTTTAATTTGGAAGTTGATTGGAGACTTGTATTGACTCGACGGAGAAAAGCAGCAAAGGTCGTCGGATGAAAAAAGCAAGCAATTGGCACAAGCCGAGCAAAGCGAGCCCCCCCCCCGCCTATACCACTTCAAAAAGGTGTTTCGTTACAATCAGTGCCCAACGTGAGTATAGAACGGAATGTAGATATTATGCCTCGGTCCCAGCCCCCACTTCTGACCATCTCTAGGTACGCGTCGCACGCAGGTCGCCGCCGACGACGTTCTGCCGCTTCCTGGGCCCGCAGTTTCGGCGTCTCCTTCGGTTTGTCAAGCGCCAGCCGTGGTGGAAGCCGCTCCGCAGCGTTCCACACCCGCGCGGAACCACGACGAAGCGCCGGTGGCGCAGCGGATGGCAGCAGTTGAGACAACGTTGAACGCGTTGCAACAGCACCTTTTTCAGATAGCGTCGTTGCTCGAGTCTCGGGCCTTGGCGACGTTGAGCGGTTCGACCGCCCCGCAGCCAGTTCCTTCCACCAAGCCCTTCTCCCTGGCCCGTCGTGCCAGGTAACCCCGCCGCCACGTCCCGCCAGTGCGCTAAAAGAAGGGGGTTCAGATGCGCGGCAGCAGAAGGAGCGGTTTGACCGTCGGGCCCAGCAGAGGGAGTTCAAGCCTGGGGACCGGGTTTGGCTGCACGACCCGAAACGAAGGTGGGGCGCTGCCTGAAGCTCCAGCCGAAATGGACGGGCCCATGGGTCGTGATGGACATGAGGAACGACGTGCTGTACCGGGTTCGCCTAGAGCAGGGGTTCTGAACCTATGGTCCACGGTGAGGCACCCCAAGGTGGTCAGTGAACGTCTTGGAAAAAATAAAACATTGTAAAGATGGTTCCACAAACTAGAATGCTTATTTTGAATCAGAAGAGGAGGAGGAATCGCAGAGTGATAGTGAGTAACTGCAGTCATCAGTTCAACTGTGTGAATAGAAAGTCGCAAGTTAAGCCACTTAGAAGGTAAAAGTGTGAACTTGAAAAAAATGAAGCTAGGACCAAGTGGGACAGGATTTGCATTGAATTCAAGAAGAATTGATCGAGTTACAGAACGACAGTAATTGCCAAGACAACTTCTGCAGCCAAAAACTGGAGGAGTTTTGGTGCAAACCAGCTTTGTCGTATCCGAAAATCCGTAATATTACGATCAAACTCCTCACACAATTCTCCACTATCTATGCGAGCAAGGATTCTCCGACGTTCTCACAATCAAAACGAGGCAAGCTGGCGAATCCGAATTTACGACTGGCATTGGCAAAAAGTATCAACCCCCGCATCGATAACAGACTACGAGAGGCTAGCCGGAGCTGGGAGCCTACTTCCTCAAACCTCCGCTCGAGCGCTCATGTCGTTTAATCTGTGCTCATGTCACCTACCACGCTTCGCATTTTTGAAGCCCCTTGGGGAGAATTTGCTCAAGATCTCAGCTTTCCAACGGTTTAATCAAATTTCATTGTATAGTTTTTTTTTTTTTTTTTTTTTTAAGTGAAACTTTTATTACATCGTCCCAAATTTGAGAAAACTGCGTTTGAGTGTAGGAAGAAAAAAAAAAAAAAAAAACTGAACCAAAGTTTTCTCTACGACAGAGAGATCATGGACGACGAAACATGGTTTTTTGGGATTTGGCCGGCTTTTTTCTTTCTTCCTTCTTTTTTTCTTAGGTTTTTCTTCTTCTCTTTGGGCGGTTTGGGTTTCTTCAAGTTTTTTAATTGAACGGCGAGAGACTGTTTTGACTCTTCCACCATGGCTTTAGCCATTGTCGGGGTGATTTCGAACGTGATCCTTTGGTCTTTGTCGTAGGCGACAAACCAGAATGATTCGTTTTGTGATGGGTTAAGGCAGATAGGTATTCTCCATAAAGATACGGTTTTAGTGCTAGTGACGATCGGTTTTGATGTGAAGATATCAGTCGTTTCAGTAGTTACTACTGTAGGTAACCAACGGGCAGACACTGTGTTGACGCATGGAGGAAAGAAAAAATTCCTCCATGGTGTTGACGATTAAAGTTGCTTGCGATTGCATGAGACAACTCGCGCGAAATCTCTTCACAATTGTGATTAATCGCCCATTCACCCAAAACCCATCGGCCTCTCCCATTCAAAAACCCTATAGGGAGTAAACTCGCGCGGCATTTTGTCTTTTTCGCGCCCCAAATCGCGGGCAGTGTGAATTGACACTAACAACAAAATGTCCGCCCGCCGTCTGTTTACCATGCAGTTGTGCCCACAAGGTTTTCAGCACAATCGTCCAAACCCGTGGGGCTATGGGATGGCTTTTGAAGGGTTTTGGCTATGCGGGTTCCAGAACTATCCGATTTTACCGTGGGGAGAACTATCCGTGAATTTTACCGGGATTTTATCTATGGAGCTTTCATGGGGCTAAAAAATGGGATTTTTGAAAGATCCCAGGAGTTCAAATAATTGCCGAGTAATATTGGACGCATTATGTCCGAACGTTATACAGAATTGTTTCAAAAATATTAAATATTTTGCGAAAATTAACCTATAGGTACCAAGGATAATTCGAAGAAGAAGAAAGTGCTACATGAGGGGTGTTTTCTTTCTAAAAAAATAAGTGCTACTTGAAGCGATCCTGAAATATGGATGAAAGCGGTCTCCGATCAAGGGATAAGTGACTTGTCGACTCAGGCAAATCAATGCCACTGCTTTCCGCACTACTGTCCGATACCTACAGAGTTTTGAACCGTTGGAAAGCTGAGATCTTAAGCAAGTTCTTCCCAAGGAGCTTCAAAAATGCGAGGCGTGGTAGGTGAAGTGACATGAGCGCTCAAGCGGAGGTTTGAGGAAGTAGGCTCCCAGCTCCTGCTAGCCTCTCGTTAACAGACTGGCTCTCGCCGATGTGAAGAGGGGGGTAATCACATGGCGCTTGGATTCTTTCAAATAGTTGTGGTCAAGAAATACAGATTGTTCAAAAAGGTGTTTCGTTACAATATTTTCGGAGTTTTGGAATAATTATTTTTGGAATAGTGACAGAAGTCGAATTCTGATCAGATTGTTATACTCGGCTACTGATTCATATTGAATGGAGAGTACGAGGAGGCAAGTGTGGATGGAGGGGGGGGGGGGGGGGGGGGGGGGCTACTGGTTGTCGAGGCAGCATATCGTTAGGATAATTTTGACTTTATTTATTTATTTGGCATTTTATTAATTTCCATTTTTGTTGATTTTTAGGGGCTGTCCGGCCCTTCTGGGCGTTGAAAACCCCTGAAGAACGGGAAGCCCTACAAGACGGGTACCAGGAGGACCACTGTAGGAAGGGTTGGGCGCAGGACTGGTGGTTTTTCCCTCGTCATACTGGTGTAGAATGCACGAAGTGAATGAAAGGTGTGTGACTAATTTAGGGAAGATGTCTGTGATATGTGTGTCATCGTATGTGTGTTCAGATTTTTATTTTTTGTCTAGGCTATCCGTGGTAGATGTAGGGAGGGGAGGAAAATTTATTACTCCCCCACCCCCCCCACCAGACAAGTAAACGTGGAGAGAACAACCACCTATGATACGAAAACTGCAAGCTACAAGAAGGAGCAGAAGAGTAGGTACGATTAAATCTTGTTGCATTCTGCAGCCTCCACATTAGTCCAAATCGGGCGCACCAGAATGGTTAACGCTGGAGGGGGCAGGAGGGCCTACTGTACTCCCCCTAGGAGAGTGCTGAAGACCAAGTAAGAAGAAAGAAGATTAAAGAAACATAAGCGCACTTCCCCTGGGGGAACAAAGCGAGCAAGAAGGTTGTTATGGGCCAGAAATGCCTTAGGTACAATCTAAGAAGCTCTGTACAGCGGACGGACATTTCGGTTTTGGAATCTAGTCCTCTTGAAACGGATAATGTAAAATTTTGAGGCGTATTATACCACGAATAATAAACCAAAATTATTGTGTAAAATTTGCAGCGTTTTTTAATTAAACGAAAACCCCGTTATTCTAACTTCCCCCTCCCACAATCATAATTTTTGAATATTTCTACCAGTCCAGGAAACCAACCCATCCGCTATGGTCGAGTAACAGTTAGATATGAACAGAGCCCGCTGATCAGGTGCCCAAAGTTCACTTTTCAATTTTACTGAGTGCACCGGATTACGAAAATTGGAAAAATAAGCTCCCTGGTGTTGACCGAGGCGAAACCCTAATTTAAGAGTCTAATTTAAGGTCAGACCCTAATTTAAGGTCATCTGACCTTTAGGGGGGTTGGGAAGGAGGTTAATTGGAAGAGAGGAAGCTCAGGAACGCGATGGTGCCCCAGGTTGACCGATAAAAAGAACAAAGGGGTTGCAATTCCACCGTAGTGAGCTCGTTAGTCGTAATCCAACCTTGCGATTCCACTGTTTACTTTTTGTTAACTGGTGGACCTTATATGTATCAATTACACTGGTGGGAGACGGAAGAGTGGGCGCTAATCCGGGAGGACGCTGGAAAATTAGGCCCAAACCTTCATCCCGCACCTTGTAGCAAATAGAAAACATAGCCGCAACCCAAAAATCACCTTTGGTTGGTTTATTATCCTTGGAATAGAAGAAGAAAAAAGAGATTTATTTTGAATAAAAGCGTAAAATAACATCAAATTCAAAATAAACAATACGGCAATGGTTCTAAACCGTCTGCCGGAGGTTCGGGCCTGAAGGCACAATACAAAAATAAAACAAGGCTTAGTTTACTAGTTCTATGGTTGAAGAAACAGAAATAACTCTCCGTAATGCCAAGGAAAAAAATTGAATTCTCATGTTTAGGGCTTGAGTGAGAAGGCTTTGGAAAGGAGGGGTTTTGGTAAGAACAGAAGAGCAAAAGGGCGTACGAGTTGAGTCCCAGAATTTTCGTGAAAGTTGTCACGGGAGGTGAGTTGGGTCCCTGGATTGAATGCGGTAACGTATTGGTTGAGTCCCGATGTTATGAACTGTTAGCTATCTCCTGGTTTGTTGTGTAGGGTGAAAGGTTGAAGGAGTGATGTGAATCACATCATCATCATCTTTTAGTTGAGCTAGTTGGGCCACCTGTGTAGCTATTTCGTTCCGTTTTCACGTGATGGAGTACATGACGAAAAACGCTGCAAATTTTACACAAGGGTTTATTATTCTTTTATATAGGTTACTTGGGCAGAAATTTAATTCTGTCAATGAAAAAAATTAAAAATTTTTTTTTTTTGGATTTTTATATTTTAAAAAAATTTTTTTGGATTTTTTGTCTCAAAAAAAAATTTTTTTTCTCCTAAATTCTTTATTTTTTACTCGAAAAATATTTAACCTCCTGGGATCCTTCAAAAATCCCATTTTTAGCCCCATGAAAGCCCTGTAGATCGCCACAGTGAAATCGGATCGTTCCGGGACCCCAAAAAATGGATTCTACGTCAAAAAATACCTCGAAAACGACACCTAACTCGATCCCATAGCCAAAAGCCTTCAAAAAGCCCCTCCCGTAGCCCCATTTTAGCCCCATAGCGCCCCAAGGGTTTGGGCGATCGAACTGAAAACCTTGCGGGCACAACTAGATGGTAAACGAAGTATTTTTGTCAAAATTTCGGATTTTAAAAAAAATTCCTACTGCCCAAAACGGCCTGGACGGCGGACGGACATTTCGGATTGAGAATGTAGACCTCTTGAAACGGATAATGTCAAATTTTGAGGCCGATCCGAGTTGTCGACCTCCGTCGCGAAAACAGGTGTATTAGGTATTCCAAGAATAAAAAACCAAAATGGTGAAAAATCGAAGCACTTGATGGTAATTGACGGTTATAAATTTCGGTTCCACAAGAATTTGAAGGACGATATTCAACGCTGGACATGCTGCAAGAGTTCCTGTAAGTGTTTCCTTAAAGTAGGTCAAAATGGTGCATTAGTGGAGGGCCCGACTGAACATAGTTATGATCGATGCGATGAAAAAGACCTAGCTAGGCAGCAATTTAGCAACTCTCTGAAACGTAAGGCTGTCGACGACCCTTCCTGTAAGCATGCTAAGCTCATTCGTTCTGAATTGAAAAAAGGCGACGTGGCGTCTCTGACAAGTAACGATCTGACTCTGATCAGGCATAATTTACATCGTGCGCGCTCTTCTCTTCACCCTCCGTTTCCGATAAATGCAGAAGAAACTCAAGCTGCGTTGGGTGCCATGGAATTGAAAACTAACACCGGCGAGTATTTCATGTTTCTGAACGATACTGTTAACTCAATCGTTGGCTTTTCGACCACTACAAACTTGAAGTTGTTGTGTCAAGTCCCCAAGATATACTTGGACGGAACTTTCACAGCTGCCCCAAACACTTCGTTCAGATTTTCACGATCCGTGGCTTCAGGAATGATATGTATATATGAAAGATTATTCAGCATAACTCACCGTCTTGTAAGTACGCCAAGTACTTACTTCTTGAGTTGTGATGAATCAATAAATAGAAAACGATTTAAAACGATATAATCAACGAACTTAACAATACACGAAGTGCGTGGTTATAACAAAGAGAACAATATGGCTGAAAGCGATGTGACGTCAGAACTATATACATATACGAGAGCGGGAACAAGCTGGAGTCCCGCATCTTCTTCACTCCCTCCCGGGACTGCAAGACTTGTGATGTGGCGACAGGAAAGGAGCATTGAGAACTGAAGAACTCTTCAAGAATTGAGAATTCTTCACATTGACGTCACTTCGAGCCTGTAAGGGAAAAATCAGCTTTGCCCAAGTTCGGACACCGTCTTTCCGATCTGGGACACCGTCTTGCTGAGTTTGGACACCGTCTTTCCAATTTCTGGACACCGTCTTTCCAGTTTCTGGACACCGTCTTTCCAGGATTATCTTATGACAGCACCGTCTTCTGTCTTAAATGCTTAGATTAGTCTATCTGAAACAAAAGTTGTTTCTTCAAACTCTTTTAGCAATTATTAAATCGCGGAATTGAATAAATTGAATAAATAAATAAATTGAATAAATTTCCCTCTGCTCAGAGGTTTCGTAAAGAAGTCACCCAATTGGCTGTCTGAGCTGATCCATTCTATTTTAATATTACCGGAATGAATTTCTTCGCGCACGTAGTGAAAGCATAGTTTAGTAAGATGTTTGAAAGTTGTCGAATCCTCGGTCTCTGCCAACCTAATTGCGGATCGATTATCTTCAAAAACTATTGAGACAATATCTAGACGAAGTATTTGTTCGCACATTGCCCGAAGACTTGCCAATTCGCGACAGGCAACGCTCATTGCCACATATTCACATTCTGGAGACGATAATGAAACATGATTTTGTTTCTTAGTCCTCCAGGCTATTACATCCCCAAACAATTTAATGATATAACCTGTTGTAGAATGACCCTTTTCGTCGTTAATCCCCAGAGAAGCAACAACATAACAGCTGATATTACTCTCCTCACTCCCAGTGAATGCAAGCCCAAAATTTGTTGTGCCCTTCAAGTACTGGAAGATTCTTGTTACAAGTTCCCAGTCATGGGTGGTAAAATTCGATTGTCGCCTGCTCAAAATATTGGTCGCATAAGTAATGTCAGGTCGGGTCCCATTTTGTAGATACAATAACTACCCTATGGCTTGACGAAACGGAAATTTAGGGACGTTATCTTCAACGTTACCTGGACGACGAGTTTCCTCACCAGGACGTATCGGAGTGTGAACTGGTTTCACATTGACCAAGTTGAAACGTTTCATCATTGAGTGAACGAAATTGGTTTGATGCAAGAAAATAGTTCGGTTTCTGCGATCTCGCACTATTTGTAACCCGAGGAATTTCGTGGGTTCACTAAGGCTACTGATAAAGAATTCCTGTTTCAATAGTCGTTCTGTCTGTGACTTTTAGGTTCACTGTTCGTGACCAACAATATGTCATCAACATACAAAAGTAAAATCGCGAAATGAGATTTGTAGCGCCATACAAACAAACATGGCTGGAAGTCATAAGTTTTATAACCCAATTTAGTAATGGTTTCTTGAAAACGGATAAACCATCGTTTCGATGAAATCTTAAGCCAGTATAACGCGCGTTTCAGCTCACAAACATATTATGAATTATTAATTCTTTCTGAAATTTTGATCTTCACCTAAGTATTCAGTAAGGCCGTCGGGAACTTCCATATAGACCGTTTTATCTAGTTTCCCGTTTAAGAATGCCGTTTTCACATCATACTGATGCACATCCAGGTCATACTTATTGGCTATAATTAACATAAATCGTACGTCGCCCAAACGAGCAACAGGAGCATACGTCTCCATTTGATTGTAGTAATTGTCAGCAAATTGTCAGCAAATCCTCTCGCTACTAGCCTGCTACGAAATCTAATAGTTCCGTCGACTTCGTTCTTAATTTTGTGCACCCACCTTGAAGTGATAATTTTAACGTTTTTTGGTGTTTTTGATTTTGGTAAAATATTCCAAGTACTGCATTTGATCAAAGCATCAAATTCAGTATTAATAGCTTCAATCCAAAACCTAGAATCTTTACTTTGCAGAGCACCTGCGTAGGTTTCTGGTTCACTACCCATTTTGAATTCATTTGAAAAGAAACAGGCCATTTCTTCTTCACTGTCATTCTCAAATGTTTGATAAAAGTCAAACTCATTATTTCCACCTATCAACAACTGAGGTCTGTCCTCATTGATTTGAGAAGTAGAAGGCTCTGACTCAGTTTGTACCAAGCCTTTAATTCCAGCCTGACCATTGTCATTCCCTTTTGCAGGGAAAGATGATTGGTCCTGTTGTTGGACACTTTCAACATCCATTTCAGAAGAAGGTCCTTCAACTACTGGCTTTATTGATTCTAATTCAGAGTCAAAAATCCCTGATTGATCAGAAGACTCTTCATGCCTATCCCCGTAAACCCGAGATTCGATAAAATCCACGTTTTTCGACCTAATCAATGTCTTTTTCTCAAAATCTAACAATACGTAGCCAGTTTCAGTGCACTCCAACAGGAACGCCAGTTTGGCTTTTGGGCCGAATTTAGATTTGGATTTGACATGATTGTCCAACACGTAGGCTTCACAGCCAAACCGTTTCATATATTTTAGGTTAGGCACCTTGTTGTACACCATTTCGTAGGGGGTGGTGAAATTATTGGATGCGTGTGGAGTCCTATTATGAACATGCAGAGAGTGCCTGAGGGCGTACCCCCAAAAGTGTGTTGGCATCCCTGCCGATATCAGATTTACCCTAATAGCAGAAGCTAACACAAAGTTGAAATTTTCAGCACAGCCATTATGCTGAGGTGTTGCAGGCTCGCAAGTGGTTATAGTGATATTTTCTCTAGCTAACAGGTTTTTCATTTCTGCAGTTTTGTACTCTGTTCCCCCATCTGTGAGTAATTGAACTAGTTTGGCATCCGGTCCTTTAATTTTTCGTATTTCTTCCAAACAATTAGCTAATGCAACGTGAGCATGTAATTTATCAGGAATTTCATACGCCATAGCAAAACGTGTGGCATCATCTATAAAAGTAATGACATATTTATTCATAGTCCGGTAAGAATGGGGTTTCAGCGGTCCCATTAAATCTGTCCACATTCAGTGAAATGCTACTTCCGACCTATACCTAATATCATTGCATGGTTTATGTTTGGCCTTAGCCAATTTGCAAGCACTGCAGTCAAGCACATCATTTGTAAATTTCACATTTTTCAGAGTGGGAATAAGTTTTGCTGCTTTTTCTAAATATTGCTTACTCGCGTGGTTTAACCGATAGTGCCAAAGCAATCCCAAATTATCTCGCAGACTTGGAGTGATGTTTTCTCCTATCCTAATCAAGTCTCTGTCATTGACGTCGATGTCAGTAACTGTTTCACCGTCTTGCCCATCCCCTGAATGAGATGAAGAATCGTCAATTCGCGGTTGTTTACGAGCGTTCAGGCCACTCTGCTCATCCCGAATGCGCTTGGAGTTCGTGGCCGGATTCAACTCCGAACCTCTCCCTCCTGAATCCGCTACCAAAGAACTAGAGCAAGGAGCCGGAACCAGATCACTCCCTCCGGAACCAGCACCAACCACGAGCGACGTAGGAAGAGCAGTGCCATCAAGACCCCCATAAACCTCACGGATAATGCGCCGGCGCACAGCCGACGAGGCACCTGACAGCGGCAAAGTAAAACACAGCCACCAGAACCTACCATCAAACAGACCCTTCGCAACAAGACTCCCTGTGACGCTATCAAGAAGATGAATTGCGTCAACAGTCAAACTAGCATGAACGCCATTGCGAACCAACTTCCGCAAGGAAAAAAGATTTTCTGTCAAAGTAGGAGCGTATAACACGTTCCGGAGACAGCTATAGCATTTTGTTTCATCATTATAAACAATAATATCTCCCACTTCACGTATAACTAAGTCAGCATCCGAACTGTTATTCGCGCAAGCTATATATTACGAGATTGAGGCAATTTCTGCAGGGCAACAAAGAAATTCGCGTCGTTAACAAGATGCTCAGTACCTACATTGTAGGTCCTACAATCTGAACCAGCAAGCAGATGAACCTGGGCCCTATCACGAAAGTTACTGTCGACAGTAGACAATGCAGCACCAAGCCGTTGTTGCTGATCGTCTGACCTGTCTGCGGAAGAAACCATACCATCCCTTGATGATGTAAACATGGCCAAATCGAGATCTTCATCATCTTTGAGAGCTTCCTCTGATTCAACCTCTTGTACCCCATACATTACCTCTTCCTCAGCCTGATCTCAATCTGAGAGCCTTGCAGCGGGTACAATCTGTCACCATACTGTCTAAACTGTTTTTCCAGGTCTTGGGGTTGACAACTCAATTTGCTCAACTGTTGGGCAAACTTCAGAGACAGCAGTCAGGAAATTATACTTGATTTGGTTGTCAGCGAGTCCAGATCCAGGACATTTTCGAATTTTGTCGACGACGCGGTCAAAGTCAGTGATGAACTCGAAGACTTTCTGACGTTTCGGGTCAAACTTGATTGTTGAAACTTCTCTGGATACTGGTGTTCTGAATATTACTGATAGGTTTGCAGATTCTGTCGAGGCTTTTCAGAAGCTCACAAGGATTCTCCGCAGTTCGAACGTGAAGCTGATGCTGTTCTTCAAGGTTTGAAAGAAGGTAGGAAGTAACAGCCCTTGCCATTTGTCGCCTTTCTTTCTCGTCGTACTGTTCAGCAAACTCAGCTTTCTCGTCAACCAGGTACAAGCAATCCCATGCCCGCAGTTCACAGAGGATTCGATGTTTCCACAAAGAGTAGTCACTGTCCTTGGTCAATTTGTTGTCTCCTTTCTGAAATCGCGGCCGTATTTGGGTTCGGTGATGAGAAAATTGTACAGAGTTCGAGGATGGTCGTTCCTGGCGGCGTGTCCAGTCACCTTCTCTGGCCTCAGTTTCCTCAACCCTCTTGGAAACGTCTCCCTTTGTTGCTGCAGCAGCGCCGGTTGCAACTCGCGCCTGAAAGTTGTTGGGTTAACGTTTCCCCCTTGATCCTGGTCGATCTGATGATTTTCGATTACTTGGTGAACATTCTGATCTTGATCCAACTGCATGCCATTGATGACACTCTCAAACGTACATATTCAAAACATCGTTTATACGACGATTATTTTTGTCCCTGACAGACTGCAAGTATGTTTGAGTCTCTTCCCTGAACCTTTGTACGCGCTCTTCAGCATCAGCAGCGATCGCCTGCATATGCCGGTCCGTTTCTTCGCGACAAATCCTGATGTTATAATGAAGAATACCCATTAGATCAAGCCTCAGAACTCGCTCCCGTCTTTCAAGTTCCTCTCTCGTCTTCACTCATCCCTGTCAAAAAAATCGTATCTAAGTACTAGAAACCACCTTTAGTTCCTACGACACCATTCCGAGTAAACCAAACCGTCTCAAGCCTACTCTCACCCACACAGTAAAAAAAAAATTAAACAACCAGAGCGAATTCAACCGTCTTGATCCACTGACACATTGGTAACCGTCTTATACAAAAAATAATAAATAGCCTGAGCGAATTCAACCGTCTTAATTCGCCCACACTGAATTTCATGTACAAAAAGATAAATGATTAAAAATAACCTGAGCGAATTCAAACGTCTTAATTCGCCCACACACGTCTTCAGTGTGCACAAAAAAAATAACCTGAGTAAATTCAACCGTCTTAATTCACCCACACACCGTAAACCGTCTTCAGTGTGTTCGAAGAAAAAATGACCTGAGCGAATTCAACCGTCTTAATTCACCCACACACCGCTAACCGTCTTCAGTGTGTTCGAAATCAGAAACAAAATATGCCAAGCGAATTCAACCGTCTTAATTCGCCCAAACACTGTTAACTGTCTTCAAGGTACAGCAATATCAACGTTTTGTGTGAATTCAACCGTCTTAACTCACACGCAACGTAGATACCGTCTTAGTGTGCATCTAGGTTGCGATCTGAATGAATCTGACCGTCTTAATTCAAACAAACCAACCAGCCCAAGTGCACACACGAAGTGTCTGTTTTCAGTCACACACAAAGCGTCCGTTTTTCAGTGAATTTAACCGTTAATCCACCAAAGTCGTTTCTATGAGGTATTTACCAGAACCGTCCCGAGTCATGAGGCATATTTGCGCTAGGGTTCGATAATTGGTTATTATTATTTGCTAATGCCAGCTGCGATCACATTTGAAGGCACCTGTGACTCATCTTGGGATCATTCATAAGCAGTTACGAGGAACATACCAAAATTGTTAATATTAAATATTAACAATTTTAATAAGATAACCATAAAAAATATTATTTAACATGTTAAACAAGTAACTGTTACTTTACGAAACGGTTCTCGTAAATACTACCTGTGTTCAGGTATTTTGGTCTCTGAATATTCGTCTGCGTTCGTCCTTTTTTTTTTTTTTTTTGTCCACGAAGGAACACCGTTTTACACCACGAAGGTACACGGTTTTTGCCCACGAAGGAACACCGTTTTACACCACGAAGGTACACGGTTTTTGCCCACGAAGGTTTGTCCACGAAGGTTTATCCACGAAGGAACACCGTTTTACACCACGAAGGTTCACGGTTTTTGCCCACGAAGGTTTGTCCACAAAGGTATGCCCACGAAGGTATAAATCGAGTTCCCGAGCACGAAGTTTTTCTACAGGTATTTAGTCATACAAGCACGTAGCGCAGAATAAAACTTTAGATCAACCCGAAATTACTGTAGACGTAGGAGGGCATCACAAAAAAAAACTGTAGTTCATGAAATGGGGCCTACAGGTTGGTAAACCTAAACGAAAAACTGCATATTATGGACTAAAATGCCTGTAGAAACCTTCTCGATAGAACGAAACTCGTGATTCAACATCATCAAATCACGAAAAATGCGAAATCAAGAGAATTGGGTGAGCCATGTTATGCCTGGCTGGCCTGAGCACGAAGTTTGCAGGTACCAAATGATGCCCACGCCGTCTTACAAGAAACGTAATCGAACGTCTTGCTTACGCTTACTTGCTCGTAGACACCAAAATGACACCCACACCGTCTTAAAAACGTGAACCACCGTCTTGCTCACGTTAACCTATGGGGTCCCGTCTTGAAATAGGCCACACCAGGACGATCTTGTTCTCACCGTCTTTCCTTCCTCACGTTTTTACCCACAAGCCCCGTCTTCTAATACCGTCTTTCCTGCGTACGACTTATGGAATGTCCCAAACAAAGGTTGACCCCAAAAACCTTTGTTCGGGTGGCTTGGGGTCCGTCTTATGACTGGCGAGGCAAACACCAAGGCGACCGTCTTACCTAGGTGCCCACTTACGTGGCCGTCTTCCTCAACCAGTCGATTCCGTCTTTGAGGAAGGACTAGAGAAACCCGTGATCGTTAATTAAACACAACACAGCTAACCCAAGTATGAACGCAACGCCATTCAGCAGTTCCCCCTAGTGGAACACCCAAATGAGCTCATGAAAGATTATTCAGCATAACTCAACGTCTTGTAAGTACGCCAAGTACTTACTTCTTGAGTTGTGATGAATCAATAAATAGAAAACGATTTAAAACGATATAATCAACGAACTTAACAATACACGAAGTGCGTGGTTATAACAAAGAGAACAATATGGCTGAAAGCGATGTGACGTCAGAACTATACCTATACATATACGAGAGCGGGAACAAGCTGGAGTCCCGCATCTTCTTCAATATACCACTTGTATTTTTGGTTTATTATTCTTGGAATAATACACCTTGTTTTCGCGACGCGGGTCGACGACTCCGATCGGCCTCAAAATTTGACATTATCCGTTTCAAGAGATCTACATTCTAAATCCGAAATGTCCTTCCGCCTGCCGGGCCGTTTTGGGCAGTAGGAATTTTTTTTAAAATCTGAAATTTGGACAAAATACTTTATTTACCCTCTAGTTGTGCCCGCAAGGTTTTCAGCCCGATCGCTCAAACCCGTGGGACGCTATGGGGCTAAAATAGGACTCCGGGAGGGGTTTTAAAAGGTTTCAGCTATGGGGTCGAGTTAGGTGTCGTTTTCGAAGTATTTTCGAACCCGACAGCGGCGGTACGCTTTCGACAAATGTACTAATGTGCTGTCGTCTCTGTTTCCGGTTGACGAGGAGAACGCAACGCCTCTTGGGGAGGATCCATTCCCCCCATCACCTGGTGAAGATTAGAGGGCACTCTACAGTCCCCGGCCGCTATAATAATGCCAATAATGCCTATTACAACGGTAGTTTATTTTACAACGTAATTGGCATTATAATAATGCCAATTACGTCGTAAAATAAACTACCGTTGTAACTTAATTAATCAACCAAATAAATTGTTAATGGAAGTAGAATCCATTTTTGGGGGTCCCGCAACGATCTGATTTCACTGTTGCGATCTAAAGGGCTTTTATGAAGCTACAAATGGGATTTTTAAAGGATCCCAGAACATCAAATATTTTCCAAAAAATAAAAATAAAATTTTGAGAAAAAAAAATTTTTTTTTTGGGAAATTTTTTTTTCTAAATGTTTTAATTGACAGACAAGATGTTTTAATTTTTGCACAAGTAACCTATATCAAAGAATAATAAACCGTTGTGTATAATTTGCAGGGTTTATTTATTTATTATTATTATTTTTTTATCGACAGACCTGTACTAGAAAATGTATTCCCCAAGTGATACACTCTGAGCAACGTATACAACTTGATAGCCGAACGTTTTTCCATTCCTAATGGCCCTTGTACGTCTAAGTGCCACTTTTAAATATGCATTCTCCCGCGGGGGGGTTTCAGGGGGTTGGGCAGCCTGGGAAATGCGTTCATCGCAAAAACATGAGCGATGGCGGGAAAAGGGAAGTGAAGAGGGCTCCAAAGGGAAGCTGGGGTTGAAGGGCCTATCGGAAGACTAATGATGCGAGTGAATGAAAGGAGACAAAAAATAGGGACAGGAAAACGTGTAGGGACACAAGTTCCTGGAGAGCTCCTTACCGTTTAGACCAATGCAAAACACAACTTGTTGAAGTGAAGACTTATCGCCCTCACGGGTTCCTTCGCCTTCTTAACAGTGCTGCCAACTCAAGCAGCGTAATAAAGTCGTTCTGCCTTATGACATCATCTGGTTCGCAGCTGTACTGGGGAGAAACACCTCGGTCTGAAATAATAGAGGATTTCCCGTGAAAAAAAAGTTCTGTGCGCATGCGTGACTTTCCCCGAGTGAGCCGCCACATTGTCGGGCCATATTATGCAGTTATCGTACAAGCAACAGCACGACGAGAAATTCTCGTCGAGAATGTAGAATGTTTGTGGGTTTGCTCAGGAGGGAGGTCCGAGGTGCCCCCAGCAACTAATTAAGTACCAATGAGTAGTAGGTAGCTCATTTTGGTTTATTATTCTTGGAATAATACACCTATGTTTTCGCGACGGGGGTCGACGACTCCGATCGGGCTCAAAATTTGACATTATCCGTTTCAAGTGGTCTACATTCTAAATCCGAAATGTCCGTCCGCCGTACGCCGTACGCCGTCCGCCGTCCAGGCCGTTTTGGGCAGTAGGAATTTTTTTAAAAATCTGAAATTTCGACAAAATACTTGGTTTACCATCTAGTTGTGCCCGCAAGGTTTTCAGTCCGATCGCCCAAACCAGTGGGGCGCTCTGGGGCTATAATGGGGCTACGGGAGGTTTTTTTTGAAGGCTTTTAGCTATGGGATCAAGTTAGGTGTCGTTTCCGAAGTATTTTTGGACGTAGAATCCATTTTTTGGGGTCCCGGAACGATCCGATTTCACTGTGCCGATCTATAGGGCTCTCATTGGGCTAAAAATGGGATTTTTGAAGGATCCCAGGATGTTAAATATTTTTCGAGTAAAAAATACGGAATTTTTGAAAAAACACATTTTTGAACAAAAAAATCCAAAAAAAAAAATTTTTTTGAGATAAAAATCAAAAAAAAAAAAATTTTTTAAATTTTTTCATTGACAGAATTAAATTTCTGCACAAGTAATGTATATCAAAGAATAATAAACCCTTGTGTAAAATTTGCAGCGTTTTTATTTATAAATAAGGTTGTGAATTAATTCACATTCACAACTTTTTCTGTAAATTAAATTAAATTCACACAAAAAATTGTAAATTATTCACAAAAATGTAAATAATTACAAAAAAAGCCTGTGATTTTTTTTTTAATTCACAAATAATTTGTGAATTTTTTTAAATTTACAAATAATTAGTGAATTGTTTTAAATTCACAATTAAATATGTGAATTTTTTTTAATTCACAACTAAATATGTGAATTTTTTTTACATTTACAGTGAAAAAAAATCACATGAGAGTTTTATCAAAAAAACCTGGTGGTTTTGTTTGTTTTGTGTGAGTTTTGTCATCATGTGAGTTTTGTAAAAAAATTCACATATTTAATTGTGAATTAAAAAAAATTCACAGGCTTTTTTTGTTATTATTTACATTTTTGTGAATAATTTACAATTTTTTGTGTGAATTTAATTCAATTTACAGAAAAAGTTGTGAATGTGAATTAATTCACATTCACATTTACAAATAGGTAAAGTATGAATTAATTCACACTCACATTCACAAACAAAGCATGATGTGAATTAATTCACAACTTTATTTATAATTAAAATTGTGCCCAACTCTGATGAGTACATACTTTACACGACCGCCAACCCAATCGAGGACAGCTCCCCCCCCATCAGTTCCTGATCTGTTCCTCAATTGGACGGTTCTCCCGATCAGCTTCAACGTTGACAAGTAATATTACTTCATATGAACGATCGGGATGGACGAAACCACCGAAGTCTGAATGTATTGGGAGGACTACTTCTAACCAATGTGCAACTCCCGTTATTTCAGGGAGAGGGGAATTGAGGAATACTGAAACGATCTTGGATCCCAAGTACTTAACACCAGAAATGTTGATTATCGAATTGAAGTGAAACCAAGAAAACGAACAACAACAAGGTACTTAAGAGGTAAGTAGAGGTAAGTAAGAAGCCTACGATTATAAACCCGTCGTCCAGCCAGAAACAGTGAAAGAAATGACAGTGTGAGAAATGCAAAGCCTGTCTGGTTTGAAAATCGACCATCTGCAAAATTGTTAAGGTAATTGATAAGGTGGATTGCGAAGACCCACATTGTTAGAGATAACCTCAGCCTGCCACGGGACTAGGTAAGTAAGTCAGCAGATCCAAAACTTCTTTCAATGGGATACTTCGACAACTGCAGACGGACTCCAGAAACGGACTGATGCGGTGACGGCCCTGTGGCTGGGCTGAGGTGCGACGTATCTATTATAGATACGTCGCACCTCTAATAGGTGAATTCACCTATAATAGGTGAATGCGTTTAACGAGGGCTGCACAACGACTCACTGAATTTCGTGATGCCCCCACAACATTTGATTGGGAGGCAAACTGGCCGATTTCTGCAACTCTCTTTTAAAACAACAGGAGGCAGCATGTGTGATGAGGCTCTCAGGTGCCAGTCCGTTGGTACGAGGTTTTGAAATTAGCTGGGAGCAGTAGAGACCTCTTTCCTTGGGAAGCAGAACAGCAGTAAGTGAAACCATCCAATATGGACGAAACTTGTACGCTCCAAACTGTAAAGGCTTCATTTCCTGTTGCTTCCGTCTGCCAGGTGGGCTACAACGATCCAGCTACAGGACAGGAAACAGCCCTCACCAGTTCAAGTGGCAACCAGTCACCTGGAAGAGCCGCCACAGCCTGGGGAGTTTTGTAATTTAAGTAAACCGCAGCATAATCACAGGTCAATTGGCTGAAATCTGATGGGGCTGGGTGTCCCCTGTGATCATTAGAAATAATTGAGACTTAACTATGTTCACCAGTCGCCAGGCTTGAGAAAAGAGTAAAATTTTCTCTAAGTGTATCTATCTTTCAATTTGAAGAAATAGGCCAGATCAAAGGGGAGACAAGTCCATTGGTATACCATGAACTTGAGAGTTAGGCTGCACTGGTAGCGAATAGGTCGGGTCAGGCAACAGGTTTGTCCTGGGTCTGTGATGTACAGCCTCCCTCCTTTTTGCAGGCAATTCGAAATATATTCAGTGATTTGGGGTTTTCAGACACTAGAAACATCTTGCGGTATTGAAAGTTGAAACCAGGGCGCCCATCTTTTAGGGCTTAAAAACAATGTAGAACTGAAGCACGAGTCAATTAAGTTGCTGTCAATTATTTTTGCCTGTAGGCTTATTGTGCTTTGCACATCCTGCAAGATGACTATTCCGCAGATAAGGGTTTTAAGAATCTTTATTAAGTCTGCAGTACGTGAGTGCAGGGCACTCAAAGATGATGTGTGTAGCGGTTTCTTCATCCTCCTCACACAACACAAGGTTGATGATTGTGTTATCCCTATGCGATTCAAGTGAAACCGCAGGGGGGGCAAAGCCGGTTATCAAGCCTACCAGCCTTCATAGTTCCCCGCGATTTAGCTTGAGTAGCTCTTCGGCGTTCTTGGTGTTCGGTTTTGCCACCATGCGCTTGCTGTGAGCATGAGCTTCTAGGAGTTGCCATCTTTTGTAGTGATGGGTAGTGACAGCTTTTTCCAGTCACAGGAACAAAGTGTTCCTGCTCCTTCTCAGTACCTGATACTTGCCACATCAGCTGATGTTCCAAGGAGCATTCATGTTACTTTGTTACTATTGTTCCGAGGACCAGGAGCAGTCGACCCACCTCCCTTCCACCCTCTCCTCCTAAGTCTTCTCCCTTGGACTTCGTTTTCTCTCTAATGGCTCCTAAGATGGTTCGAAATGAAAATAAATACCAATATGACTTCCTCTGCAGTTGTTTCTAGGAACTCTCCACCCAGAACTCTCCCGCTTTCTATCCCCCCCCCCCCCCCCCCCTCGTAGGTATCCCTTTTCTATGGGTATCCAAAAAATATTCATTTCCGCGATTCCTCAATCTTACTTTCTTTGGGCACTTGTGCAGATGTCATACCTATCTATCCCTATCCTATTTTCAAATTAACAGTACCTACCTGCTTTTAATAGGTGCCTAAAAAAGTACTCAACTCGATGATAAGTGACCCCTCTTAACTAAACAAGCACAATAAAACTGCTGCCTACCTACCACCTACAATATAAACCAAAACCCGATCCTTCTGACGAACAAGATTCGGATTGGGGAAGTGAGGGGAGGGATGAGTTGTGGAGGGAAGCACTCGTGTTGTCCAGGGGGGGGGGGGGGATGTCGCCGCAGGCTGACAGGCGTGGACATAACAACAAGGAGCATCGAATCCCCGATGTTACAAGAGGTGACTGTGACCTAAAATGTGACGGTGGAACATGGGCCGTGTAATCACAGGAGCAAGGTAGGAACAACTTGAGGACCAAGCCGTGACTGGAGTCTCAGCTACTTTCCAGCTTGTCACATTTAAGAGTACTTATCAGCTACTTTCCGGTACCTGAGACAAAGTATCAGATTGATAAAGAACAACACATCACTAATCTTTGGGCGGTTTGTGATGACATCCAGAGTTGCCATCAAGTCTGGACCACAAAGCGGGAGAAAAATTGCAGAAAAGCGGTAGAAAGCGGTAGATGTATATATCTGTACAAGAAAAAACCGCTGCAAATTTTACTCAAGGGTTTATTATTCTTTGATATGGGTCATTCTCAGGAAAAAGTGGTATAAACGAAGAAAAAATTATTTTCGAATAATATCAAAAAATGGAAATTAAACTACTTGTTGGTACTCATCAACAAACAAAGGAAGAATAATGGTCGAGTTGTTTAAGCTATTTTTACGAAGTTTCACGTGTTTTAATTTTCTTGGGTTCGAGGAGGCCATTGCTGAAACGAAAACGCACCAAATTAGAGAAAATTAGGAACCTGGGCTAGATGAAATACCTACATGGGAATGTGATTAACAAAGGATTCATCACTTGACAATCCCAGAAAATGGAGGAAGCACGCAATTCAGGAGAACAATGAGTAGGTACCCAGTTCAAACGTGATCAGGGGGAAACTAGAGAGTGAGGACGTTATCCCATTTAATTCTACATTAGGGTTGTAACAATATTACAGCCCCAAAAACATCAATCGTCAACGTCACTGGTCCATTCTGGAGACACGGAAGTTCAGAATGTCAGAGTTGACAGTCTCCGGAGTGGACGAATTTTTGTTTTTACCCAATAAACACGACACCTTCTAATTGAAAACTGTTTTCCAAAGCTTCAATGCCTCATAACCTCCAACTAAACAACACGCAAGAAGAAATGATCATTTAAATGAACATAATTACCAAAATTAGAGGGGAGACGGAGTTGAAGAGAGATCTCAACGAAGCATGGAACTGAACACAAATGGAGTAACACTAACCAGCTTTATTTTATTTTAGGTTGTTGTTATAACCAAATGAAGAGGTTACATATTCTTCTTCCACTTTTACCTTTCATGAAGAAAGGTAAAAGGTATGAGGTATCAGGTGTGAGGTAGCCGGGATTGACGGTCTTGTTTTGTCAAGATTTGCTTTTTTGCAGCTAAATTGTTTTACGTTGTGACCGGGAGGATCTTTTATGTGCTGCCGATCCTCCTTTTACCCCGTCCCCAGGAGAACACAGAACGGCATTTTGAATAACCTTTCTCCACGATCTTTAAATGTCTCCGGAGTGGAAAAGCAGGGGCAGACTTTCCGCCCAAATTTTTCATTATTGTTTTCGGAAAATGACATTTTATACATGCTCATGCCGTTACTAGCGTTGCCAATTCCTATCACACTGGATGTCGCGATTTTTTCATTCCAAAATTGAGTTTCTGCAGAAGTCTTTCCTCTGGGTACAAAGGGAAAGGACGTCGACGGAGTGGACATTGGGTGCCTGAATCTGGGTATAACTTCTGCTTTGGTACTGAACATCAGTTTTGGTACGTGGGTGATTCCACTAAAAGTGGCGAAATTCTGTCCACGACGTTTTTCTCAGCTTCATCTGGGAATTTTGGGGAGGGGAAAAAAGCATTTGGTACTGAACATCTTTCTCTACACCAGGCATTATTAAATAATTTTCTTCTCTGGAGTGGACTAGTAGCTAGCTCAGGAAAAATGGTAACATGGCCGATTTCTCAGTCCCCTGTCGTGTCCCCATCCATAGGTTCACAACTTTTCGTAGCTACCACAGTTACCCAGTTCAATATTTTGAAAACTGCGAAGACTCATATTCTCTCCATGTAGTCTAGTTACAAGCCCTTTACTGTCCTGATTTTTTAAGTGCTAGCTTTTAGAGTTATGCATAAAGAATGGTGTGTCCACGCGATTTCTTCTCATCCCCCTGCAAAATCTGGCAAGTGCTGTGGAGGAGACTCTATTGGTGTTGGGGAAATTTTGAAAACACATTTTGGCAGCTCTGATCCTCTACATTCTGTAGCAGCCTCACTCTCAGCTCAGTAATGTTTGTGGGTGAAGTCTTTTTGTTGAATTTTCTATGAGTATTTTTATTGATTATCATCCCCCTCTTAACCATAACTTTGTTATTTTTGAAAGTGGATTCTTTTTTCTTTCACTATTGCCTATAGGTACGGTGACCAGGCGTACTACTTTGGAAGGACATGTACTACTTTTGGGCTCAATGTACTACCACGTATCATGTACTACCAAGCGTACTACTTTTGCCTTTCTTGCCAGAAATTGAAAAAAAAAAAAAAAAAAAAAAAAAAAAAAAAAAAAAAAAGTTGTGAATGTTCGGTGGGAAGGGGGAACTATAGCGACCTACGTGGTCAGAGGGAAAATATTGACTCGTTTGTGAGCTCTCAATAAATTTTTCACTCGTCGTGATCTGTGTAATAATTCTGCGTAATCTTAGAATAAAACCGTTTTGTGCAATAAAAATCAAGGCTTTATTCATTTTTACCTTGCATTTTTTAATAAGATAAGGGATAGTCTATACCTATAATATATTACATTGGTATATATATATTCTAATTTGGAAAATGTACTACTTTTATAGAAAAAAAATCTGGTCACCTATAGGTTAGGTGGTAAGCAACCTGTCATAATTTTGTCACATATTTATAAGCTTGCATGGAGGGGGCTTACATGGAAAAAACATATGATTTCTCATTCCCCTGTGTATCATTCCTCTGGTTGATGAGGCTGTTAGGTATATATATATACCTAATCCCTATAGGGATTACTGTGTATGTCAATAAGTTGAGCTGCTCGTATATGGGCTCCATTCAGGCATGGGCACTGAACACTCTGACACCAAAAAAACGTCCAGAATTCGTCGAAAAAATTATAAGATTTGCTCAATCGAAATTCGCCACTTTTAGTGGAATCACCCACGTATGTACTTCAGGTGCCAAAATTTGGCTTCAGGAAAGGTAGATAATTAAAGGTAGATACCTTTCCTGAAGCTGCCACACAATTTTGAATGTCTAATCAATTTTCCTTGTCAGGTAAAAATCACGGGGACAGCGTTTACCACTTTTTCCTGAGAATTACCCATATAGGTTACTTGTGCGAAAATGTATTGTCAATAAAAAAATTCTAAAAACTTCTTTTTTTCAAATTTTTTTTTTACTTGGACAATATTTGACCTCCTGGGATCCTTCAAAAATCCCATTTGTAGCCCCATGAAAGCCCTATAGATCGCCACAGTGAAATCGGATCGTTCCGGGACCCCCAAAAATGGATTCAACGTCCAAAATACTTCGAAAACGACGCCTAACTCGATCTCATAGCTCGCTACGATGGAAATAATTTAAAATTATAATTATTAATTGTGCTTGTCGCTCATTGGTGTATTATTTCAAGAATAGTAAACCAAAATAATACGAAGAACCGTCAAAACAGAAGTACTGATAGAGCCGTCAAGTGGATGAGAATATGATGATCTTAAGGATATTAAAACTCTCACACCAGCTCTACACAACCCGAACTTGTACATCATGGCAAAAACCTGATCAGCCTCAACCCGATTGGGTTTTTCGCACACTCCGCCCCGAATAGATTGATGAAAGTTTATCACACCAACACAGACGCTGTTTCTTATTTGCTCCCGTCAGATTTTTCCCTCATCGCCCAGTCGAAAACATTCCCAACTCTCGCGATTCTTCCGCTTGACCAAAAATAAATCCTTCGAAGGGGGTATAAAAGGGCTTTTTTTGTGGATCTACGCGTTTCATATCCGGGAAATCTTCTTACGTCAGAGATATCCCGGGAATCTATCTTACGCAGCGGGTTATTGAACTCTCAAGTCAACAGAGGGATTTTCTGCAAGGGGGAAAGTTTATTACATTTTTAGCCGAAATGAAATTACCGTAGTTTTGAAGAGGTTCGTGAAAAATGTGCGTAAAATGAGTTTCAAAAACCTTCGGATGATTATTCAAGCAAGAAGAGTCAATACAATGCTCACTAAATCACCAGAAGGAAACGTCGTTATTTGCATACGTTTTAAACTGTTTGGTTTGTACGAAAAGTGCTGAGAAGAATCAAGCTGGCCAATTATGGGGTTGTTTGAAATTCAAATTCGTCACAATTGAAAGCTCGTGGAAGCGGCCAGAAAAAAATGAGAATTCCTGTCGATGTTTCTTTGAGTAAAAGAAACGGGGGAAAAAAAAAAAAACAAAAACGGGCCAGACAGAAAAGGGATGAGAGTTTTCGAAGGCGCCGAAAATAAGCGTCTTATCACGAAAGCACTTTTCCCCTTTCTGGAAAGGTTACTTACCCGGCGTCGTAAAATCGAAAAAATATCTCTCTGTCGGGAAGGAGGAGTTTGACTTTGTCCGAGGCCATCCCGAGAACGATTTTGACTCTCGGGGAAGAGACGACGACGTTGGGATCGAAAGGGAGGAAGACGGAGGCGTTGACGACGAACGGCGACGTCGGGAGTTGTGGCGGCGAGGCGAAGACGAGGGCGATGCAGCAGGTCGTCAGGTGTACCAACCGCCCCATCACTGATCTGAAAACAACAACGACAACGTTAAAGGTCGTAAGGTGGGGGTACTTTGTGACAGAAAATCGATAGTTTGTCAATTTGGTGTAGTCGAACTGGTCTAAAGCGGCCATAAAAGTGATTAACGTCTTGAAACACTCCGAAAACGACACACAACTTGACTCTCAGGCCAAAACCTTCCATAACCCCCTGCTGAAGCCCCTTTATAGAGAGAATCTTTTTTATTGTCAAAAAACATTGATTGTTCAGGACAATAGTCGAAATTATAAGCTATCAATAAATAAAAATGAGGTCACATAGTCAAAGGGCGAAACAAAACATAAACAGATGAACACGACAGAAACTATACAATTTTCCAAGAAACCGATGGCAGAAAGAATTCCGAGGTCTCGATCGGAGCCAACCAAATCAAGAAATCACGCGATTTCTTTTTGAATTGAACAGACTTCCACTCCCGCACATCGAACGGCACAGAATTAAAAAACGCTGCAAATTTTACACAAGGGTTTATTATTCTTTGATATAGGTCACTTGTACAGACATTTAATTCTGTCAATAAAAAAAAATTTAAAAAAAATTTTTTTTTTTTGGATTTTTATATTTCAAAAAAAATTTTGGGGGGATTTTTTTTTCTTCAAAATGTGTTTTTTCAAAAGTTCTTTCATTTTTACTCGAAAAATATTTAACTTCTTGTGATCCTTCAAAAATCCCATTTTTAGCCCCATGAAAGCCCTATAGAACGCCACAGTGAAATCGGATCGTTCCGGGACCCCCAAAAATGGATTCTACGTCCAAAAATACTTCGAAAACGACACCTAACACGATCCCATAGCTAAAAGCCTTCAAAACACCCCTCCTGTAGCCCCATTTTAGCCCCATAGCGCCCCACGGGTTTGGGCGATCGGACTGAAAACCTTGCGGGCACAACTAGATGGTAAACCAAGTATTTTGTCAAAATTTCAGATTTAAAAAAAAATTCCTACTACCCAAAACGGCCCGGACGGCGGACGGACATTTCGGATTTTGAATGTAGACCTCTTGAAACGGATAATGTCAAGTTTTGAGGCCGATCCGAGTCGTCGACCTCCGTCGCGAAAACATAGGTGTATTATTCCAAGAATAATAAACCAACACTTGGCACGCCACCAATGCGTAGAATTCCGCGACGTGGCCAGCCGGAGAGCCGGGATTGCTAGGTTCCTGGCTTGAAGAGTAGGCTAGCGTGGAAAATCTTCCTGGTGACTGTGGACGTACAGGAGACACGCAAGGATGAAGACAGCCGAGAGAGTGAGCACTCCCAACTCGCGAAAGGTCTGTAGTCGGCGCTGTAATGGAGACCAGCAACAATCCTGATCGCTCGGCGCTGGCAGGCGAATATGGATTTGGCTGAAGGAGCGTGACCCCAGGCCAGGATTGCGTAGGTGGCACGACTGTGGAACGTGCCGTAGTATGCCGCAATTACCGCCTGCTGGTTCAGCTTTTCCTTTAGTCTACGGAGTAGGAAAATATCTCGGTTCAGGGTGCTGGTCAGATTGTCACAGTGAGCTCTCCAGTTTAACTTAAAGAGTCCACAGTAACGCCCAGAAGCCTGGCGCCAGCAGGACAGGGTTCGGGCAACGTTGAGAGTCGGAGGTGAAAATACATCATAGGTAACTGTCTTGGAATCATTAACACTGAGGCCATTCATATTGAACCACTCTGTTGCTCTCGCCATCGACAAAGGGGCTTAACCCTGAGCTCATCGATATGGTCATCAGCAATGAGGACCACGCGACCAGGCATATACTGAGGGAAGTCGTTAATGAAAATGTTGAAGAGCAGGAGTCCCATGACCGATCCTTGCACCACTCCATACGGCAAAAGGACAAAATCCGACAGTCTGCCATTATGACGCACAGCCTGGTATCTCTCACTTAGGAGGAACGCAGTCAAAAGCCTTGGCCACATCAAGACAGCAGAGGCGAACCTCCCAGACTCGAATGCCTCAATGATGGAGTCGGAGTACTCAAGGATGGCACCCGTGGTCGATCTTCTGCAGTGAAACCCATGCTGTTGCTCCGCGAGGAGGGAATTACCTTAGAGTAATTTGTCCATCTGGCCCTTCATGTCTTTGGAGAAAACTATAGCCTTATAGCCTTCAGAACCCCTTGGTGAGGTCGGAGTGGTCTGGAACCCCCGTAAACGGACTCTTAAACGACTTACGTCTTAAAACACTGCAAAACCGACAGCCAACTAGACTCTCAGACCGAAAACCTTCAAAAAGCCCCCATCGGTAACCTCACAGAGCCTCTGTGTGGGGTCGGACTAGTCTTGAACCCCAATGAAGAGACTCTACTACTTAAAATACGTCGGAAACGACACCAAACTTGACATTGTGGTCAAAACGCTCCAAAAAGTCCCACCTGTAGCCCCTTTAGAGACCCACAGTAGGGTCAGAGAGGTCTACAACCACCTTAAAAGAGTTTAACGTCTTGAAACACTCCGAAAATAACACCCAACTCGACTCAGTGGCTAAAACCCTTGAAATATTTCCACCTGTAGCCCCACAGAGCGCCTTGATGGTCTGGAACCTCCATGTATGAACTGTACTACTTAAAACACTCCGAAAACGACTAGCACTAGATTCCCTGACCCAAATCCTTCAAAAAAGCCACATCGGTAGCCCCACTAGAGCGGCTTGGTGTGGTCGGACTGGTCTAGAACGCCCATAAAAGTGCTAAACGTCTTGAAACGATCTGAAAACGACACCCAACTCGACTCTCAGGCCAAAACTCTTCAAAAAAAGCCCCACCCGCAGCCCCTTCATGTGGTCAGACAGGTCTGGAACCACCAAAAAAGGCATCTATGTCTTATAACACCATAAAAACGACATCCGACTCGATTAAGTGGCTAACACCCTTCAATAAGCCCCACCCGCAGCCCCTTTATGGGTTCGGGCAGGTCTGGAACCGCCAAAAAAGGCGCCTACGTCTTATAACACCATAAAATGAGGTGGTTAGGGTGAGAAATGACTCCTCTGCTGAGTAGTCATTTCTCACCCTAACCACCTCATTGCATTAGACCTCTGCACCGTCGGCAAACACCACACTGTAACACCATAAAAACGACATCCGACTCGAGTGAGTGGCTAACACCCTTCAAAAAGCCCCACCCGCAGCCCCTTCATGTGTTCGTGCAGGCCTGGAACCACCAAAAAAAGCCTCTACGTCTTACAACTCCATAAAAACGGCATCCGACTCGATTAAGTGGCTAACACCCTTCACAAAGCCCCACCCGCAGCCCCTTTATGTGTTCGGACAGGTCTGGAACCACCAAAAAAGGCTTCTACATTATTATCTATCTATCTATCTATCTATCTATCTATACTTCTATAAAATCGCTGTCTGTGTGTCTGTCTGTCGTACCCTATAGGCGCCTAAACTGATTTCCACGGGGTTTTTTTTTTCTAACCATCTTGGGTGCAATTGCTCCCAACATAGGGGGGTTGAGCCACCTCTGAGATGCGCGCAAGTAGACGAATTTGCGTTCAACTTTCTTATTTTGAATGGGAACCCCTAATTTTTTTCTCGAATTCGGATTCCTCGGACAATTTTACTTCCGGTAAGCGCGGTGCGCGAAATTTTTGGCGTGCGGGAAATCGTGAAACTAATTTTTTCGAATTGTTCGGTCATTAATCGTCCGATCGAGTCGGCTTTTCCTCCTTATCCTACCAAGAGATCCGAATTTTAATAAGAAATCCAGAAAAAACTCAGTCCGAAATTGAGCGAATTTAGACGGCGAGTTTATTTTCAACGATTTGAAGTTGTACGGACGCAACAGTGGGTTGGCAGTCCACGGGACGGGCGTGTGTAGGTTTGGGGGCTCCACCCCACTCGGCTCGGCGTCACCTCACACGGCACTTTATGGGTTCGGACAGGTCTGGAACCACCATAAAAGGCGTCTACGTCTTATAACACCATAAAAAGACATCCGACTCGATTGAGTGGCTAAAACCCTTCAAAAAGCCCCACCCGCAGCCCCTTCATGTGTTCGGACAGGTCTGGAACCACCAAAAAAGGAGTCTACGTCTTATAACACCATAAAAAGACATCCGACTCGATTGAGTGGCTAAAACCCTTCAAAAAGCTCCACCTGTAGCCCCTTTATAGCTCCACATTATCCCCTTGGTGGGTCGGACTGGTCAGGAACACCCTTAAACGGGCTCTATGCCTTAAAACACCCCGAAAACGACACACAACTCGACTCTCAGGCCAAAAACCTTCAATAACCCCCACCTGTAGCCCCTTTGTAGCCTTCAGAACCCCTTTGTGTGGTCGGACTGGGCTAGAACCCCCATAAATGGACTCCGCGTCTTCAAACACAGCAAACACGACACCCAGTTTGATTCCCTCACAAAACCCTTCACAAAGTCCCACCTGATGCACCTCAATAGAACGCCACAGTGGAGCAGACCGGTCTAGTACCCCCATAAATGGACTCTAAAAATATAAACGCAGCAAATTTTTCACTACGGTTTTTGATATAGGTTACTTGTACAGAAATTTAATTCTGTCAATAAAAAAAAGGTTTTGATTTTTTTTTTTTTTTTTTTTTCAACACTTTTTCGTTTTTACTTGAAAAATATTTAACCTCCTGGGATCCTTCAAAAATCCCATTTTTAGCACCATGAAAGCCCTATAGATCCCCACAGTGAAATCGGATCGTTGCGGGACCCCCCAACAATGGATTCAACGTACAAAAATACTTCGAAAACGACACCTAACTCGATCCCGCAGCCAAAAGCCTTCAAAACCCCCTCCCATAGCCCCAAAGCGCCCCACGGGTTTGGGCGATCGGGCTGAAAACCTTGCGGGCACAACTAGATGGTAAACCGAGTATTTTGTCAAAATTTTAGATTTAAACAAATTCCTACTGCCCAAAACGGCCTGGACGGCGGACGGACATTTCGGATTTAGAATTTAGACCTCGTGAAACGGATAATGTCAAGTTTTGAGGCCGATCGGAGTCGTCGACCTCCGTCGCGAATAATAAATCACCCTGAAAACGTCACCCGACTCGTCTCGGCGGCGAAAACCCATAAAAAGCCAAACCTGCAGTCCCTTTATAGCCCCTTAGTGTGATCGGACTGGTCTGTCTCCACGTATTGAAACGCCCCTTAAACGACACACAACTCGATTTCCACCAAACCCTCAAAAAGACTCTCACGTCTCTTCTTTGGTGCCCCACGCCGCACAGTGGTTGAAAACGCTATTCTATGAGCCCAAAAAGGGACAAAATAAAAATGCTTGAATCTAATCGCTGAATAAGCGGGGGGCAACGTTAATACCTACATAACGATGGACAAAGGCTCTTTTCATCATATCGATAGACTGTAATCTTGGCTGAGTCGACAAAGATCAAGGTGCGATATCGCTTAAGAAAATGAGGAGCGACGAGCCCAGTGTTATATTTGAAATGAGTTGTGTGCCACAAGTCCTGGAGGCTAAAGCGGTTTCCCCTCGTTCGATATGTCCAGGATAGGTAAGTAAATTCAATAATTATAATTTTACTTGTTGAAATAGCTGCGGAAACATGAGACGAATTGCGGACTCATGGTAAGTAATGACCACTTCGGTTTCTCTGGACTGCCAAAAACGATATTGACCTTTATTGACCCTGAAATGGACGTATATCTTTTCCTGAACAGTAGCACTAAATGTCGAATCCAAAATGAACTGCATCTACCTGCCCTTAACTTAGCTTTATGCAAATTTGGTATACAAGGAATTAAAATTTCCATTTTTTTTTTTTTTTTTTTACTTCACCTACTTTTAAGCTTGAATATTTCCTAAACAGTTGCAGATAGGCAAAAAATGAAGATGAACACTTTTGTAGCAAATGTTGTCAGCTTCATTTTGGTTTATTATTCTTGGAATAATACACCTATGTTTTCGCGACACGGGTCGACGACTCCGATCGGCCTCAAAATTTGACATTATCCGTTTCAAGAGGTCTACATTCAAAATCCGAAATGTCCGTCCGCCGTCCGCCGTCCGCCGTCCGCCGTCCGCCGTCCGGGCCGTTTTGGGCAGTAGGAATTTTTTTAAAAATCTGAAATTTTGGCAAAATACTTGGTTTACCATCTAGTTGTGCCCGCAAGGTTTTCAGTCCGATCGCCCAAACCCGTGGGGCGCTATGGGGCTAAAATGGGGCTACAGGAGGGGTGTTTTGAAGGCTTTTAGCTATGGGATCGAGTTAGGTGTCGTTTTCGAAGTATTTTTGGACGTAGAATCCATTTTTGGGGGTCCCGGAACGATCCGATTTCACTGTGGCGTTCTATAGGGCTTTCATGGGGCTAAAAATGGGATTTTTGAAGGATCCCAAGAAGTTAAATATTTTTCGAGTAAAAATTAAAGAATTTTTGAAAAAACACATTTTTGAAAAAAAAAATCCCCCCAAAAAATTTTTTTGAAATATAAAAATCCAAAAAAAAATTTTTTTTAATTTTTTTTATTGACAGAATTAAATGTCTGCACAAGTAACCTATATCACAGAATAATAAACCCTTGTGTAAAATTTGCAGCGTTTTTATTTTGACAGTTTTTTTTTTTGTGAGGCCTACCGTTTCCGAGTTAAGAGCAAAAAACTAGCAAGGAAATAAATTAACGGTAAGATTACAATTCCTGTTTCAACTATTCAGGGTGTATCTCTTAGCCGCGGGTCTCTGTTTCAGATTTACGAAGTGGATGCCCGCGATCAAGGCTGTTTCGCGTTTGGCAAGAAGAAAGCCTTGTCACGTCCAAAACAAAGGCAGTTTGTGGGTTTTTGAAAGAAGCCAGTAATTTGAACACTTTCAGCGGTGAAGAACAACGAAAGGTATTGCAAATAATCACGAACTTGTGCGCCCAGTTCCAAGCCAAATGGTATCGGAGAAAAATTCGGAGAAAATCGGAGAAAAATCGGAGAAAATCGGAGAAAATCGGAGAATTCATTTTCAAACCTAGTGAGAAAGTAACCATTCATTTGTGTTTATTGAGTTATTTTGAGTTTATTGTGTTATTTAGTTTAATTTCCTTTGTCAAAATAATATTGGTGATAGATAGGCCGCCTACTATCTACAAATTATGTGTCAAACTTTTTGAAATTACCCACTGTTATATCGTGATATTATCTACCTACTTTGTGGTAAAATTTAAGTATCAGAGGACATACATTACGAGTTTCTACATTCTACATATGAGTTTGATTTATATTTCCTCGGATAACCTTTTTTATTCTACCGCGAAGCCCCTTTCAATGCTAATAATATTAGGTCTGGCAAAACTCTGTACTCAGCTTTCTCAATAATGCGTTTAACGGCATTTCTGGAAACAATTTCAACAAACGAACTTCAGATTCGGGTTCTATGCACGAAAAAACCTCAGTATACCAAATTTCACGAGTTTACGACCCCTTTTGAGTTTTGGGCTCATAGAGTAGCGTTTTCAACCACTGTGCGGCGTACAGACATACCCTATTTTCAATCTTCCCATCGTGAATCACAAAACGACAAATTTTAGAATTATTTGAAATCTTCTCAACATCATTCATCGAGTAAACACCTCAAACAATAAAAATAAACAACTCCCTGATCAGCGCCGGATTAACCTCTCGTGGGCCCCGGGGCTGGGACTTAAAAGGGGCCCCTTTATATATGTACATATACATATATATATTATGTACGAAAGTGGATCCTCTGGCCAGGAGTATCACGTAAAAACCACTAGAAAATTGCGTCTGTCGCTTCACAACCAAAAACTGGGTCAAAACAGTCAAAAAACGCTCCGAATGCAGGGCAATCTATTTTTACAATTAAGAAAAAAGTTCTTTTTACGATAAATAAAAATGCTGCAAATTTAACACTAGGGGTTGTTATTCATTGATATAGGTTACATGTGCAGAAATTTATTTCTGTGTCAATGAGAAAAAGTTAAGAAGAAATTTTTTTGGGGATTTTTTTTTTTGTAACAACCTTTTTTCGAAAATATTTTGTTTTACTTGAAAAATATTTGACCTCCTGGGAACCTTCAAGAATCCCGTTTGTAGCCCCATGAAAGCCCTAGAGATCGCAACAGTGAAATTGGATCGTTCTGGGACCCCCAAAAATGGATTGAACGTTCAATAATACATCAATAACGACACCTAACTCGACCTCTTAGCCTAAAGCCTTAAAAAAAACCTCCGTTTTTTTTTTAGCCCCATGGGACTATGCATAGTGCCTTTAAAAAAAACCTCCGTTTTTTTAGCCCCATAGTGCCCCACGGGTTTGGGCGATCGGGCTGAAAACCTTGCGGGCACAACTAGATAGTAAACCGAGTATTTTGACAAAATTTCAGATTACAAAAAATTCCTTCTGCCCAAAACGGCCCAGACGGCAGATGGCGGACGTCATTGTATGCGTGTTCAATTTCAGTGTGTGTCATTGTATGTGTGTTCAGATTGTATTTTTGTCTAGGCTGGTCGTGTTAGTTTTAGGGAGGGGAGGAAATTTTGTAGAAGTACTCGCCCTCCACCAGACAAGTAAACGTAGAGAGAGCAATCACCCATGATCCGAAAACTGCAAGTTACGAGAAGAGGTAGAAGAGTAGGTAGGTCCGCTGCGATGACTCCTGTCCCAAAGAATTTCGAGCCAATTTACCATGATAAGACCTCCTTTAAAACCCAGCGCCTCCACATTGGTCCAACCCAGTCACACCAGAATGGTGCAGCTAACGCTGGAGGGGACAGGAGGGCCCGCTGTACACTCCCCCTAGGGGAGATCTGAAGAACAAGGTTGAAGAAAGAACCTACCTCTTTTTCGGGAAAACAATTTTTTGGAGATCAGCATAGGAATAAGGAAAGCGGTTTGTTAATTTTCAACCAAAAAAAAAAAAAAAAAAAAAAAACAACGGTGGCGAAGTGGCCCCCTTGGGGTGTGCGCCCCGGGGCTATAGCCCCCTTAGCCCCCCCGTTAATCCGGGCCTGTCCCTGATAATTGGCTGGTGTTTGCGATTGTCATCTCTCGTCACTCACATCATCTTCGTTCCACACGTTGATTGGCAAATACTCGTAGGAAATTGACTCATTCGAGAGTACCTGGTGCGCCTGAAATCACCCGAGATAAGAAAGATAATGCCGTCGAGACACAAAACGCTATTTCTACAGCGCCAAAAGCGTAAATAGTTTGAAACGGGCGAACAAAATTACGAGCGGAGTCAGAAACTGGGAGGTTTATCTCACTGAATCACATACGAACAAAGCGTGCGGCATTTTCACATATACAGAACGTTTTCTGGGGTCACCTGGGGAAATCTGGGACGGGTCGCAGGATGAGTTGAGGTTTCGTGGGGACCGCGAACGAACTTATTACTCCGCCTTGTGTTGTACATGCTAAACAGTCGTGTTTGCCCGTCGTCATCCCTGCAATTCCCCCCCAAAACGAGGAACTCTGCCGAATTTCCCCGTAAATTATACAAGTGGGGTACCTTCAGCGAGGTGGCCGCTTGATAGGCTTTGTAGGCCGAAAGTTTTCTGGTATTGAATAACTTGGTGGGAGTCACAATGTAATTGGGGCAGAAAAAATAAAGCCCAGAAAGTCTTTCAGGTCGCTCATTTAGGAGTAGGGAGGTAAAACCCCAAATTCGCTAACACCAAACCAACAGTCTGAAAACTTTTCTGAACTACGCAGTACGAATAACAAAACGAGGCACAAGTAACAAAATAGTACAGAGTAAAAGGGACCAGAAAATTTCTGGAAAAAAAAATTTTGGAAAAAAAAAATTTTTTTTTTTCGAAACTTCGTCATGACCCCTTAAAATACTATTTAATAGTATTTTAAGGGGTCATGACGAAGTTTCGAAAAAAAAATTTTTTTTTTCCAAAATTTATTTTTGAGTTTCTCATTCAATTCTGAACATTTTGGTATATATAACACCGAACATTTCCGAGTACATAGGGCAACACAAATCGCAACAACAATCGCAGCCAGCACTCTCGGTCTCCAGCCTGCTCGTTCCGCCCACTAAACAACTGCTCTGCCCTTTTGCCCCCAGCTCCGCTTCTGGAAATGAAATAGTGAGGAATTTTAGATCCTCAAATTTGATATCACACCTGTTAGATGTGACGGGACACCGATGAGACGGGAGGCGACGAAGTTCCGGCCGCTGAGACGGAGTCTCGGACGATGAGGCGTGAGGAAACGGACTAGGCACCGGAGGAAGACGGGAAGGAATCTCAACACTTTTGGTTTATTATTCTTGGAATAATACACCTATGTTTTCGCGACGCGGGTCGACGACTCCGATCGGCCTCAAAATTTGACATTATCCGTTTCAAGAGGTCTACATTCAAAATCCGAAATGTCCGTCCGCCGTACGCCGTCCGCCGTCCGCCGTCCAGGCCGTTTTGGGCAGTAGGAATTTTTTAAAAAATCTGAAATTTTGACAAAATACTTGGTTTACCATCTAGTTGTGCCCGCAAGGTTTTCAGTCCGATCGCCCAAACCCGTGGGGCGCTATGGGGCTATAATGGGGCTACGGGTGGGGTGTTTTGAAGGCTTTGGGGTATGGGATCGAGTTAGGTGTCGTTTTCGAAGTATTTTTGGACGTAGAATCCATTTTTGGGGGTCCCGAGACGATCCGATTTCACTGTCTCGATCTATAGGGCGTTCATGGGGCTAAAAATGGGATTTTTGAAGAATCCCAGGAAGTTAAATGTTTTTCGAGTAAAAAATACATAATTTTTGAAAAAAACATTTTTGAAAAAAAATCCCCCAAAAAAAATTTTTTTTTTGAAATATAAAAATCCAAAAAAAAATTTTTTTAATTATTTCATTGACAGAATTAAATTTCTGTACAAGTAACCTATATCAAAGAATAATAAACCCTTGTGTAAAATTTGCAGCGTTTTCTCTTGCGGACATATATCCGTTTTTTTTTTTTTTCAAAATTCTGCCTAAAAGGGGCATTTTATTCAAGAAATGAACTGATTCAACCACAAAATGAACACGGTTCAATGAATAGGCCTTTTGCCGAATGGATTTTCGCGTCGCGGTGACGCTAACGTTTAGGTTATCGTGTGAGAAGGTTATGCGACTTACGGTTTTTGTTTACTTGGAATTCCTGTTGAATACAGTCTTCCAAATAGTTTACTCCTCATCCAAATACTCTCTTGTCTAGTTTCGTGAATAATTTTTCAAATCAGCCGTTATCACTACCTCAAAAAATGTCTCGGGGAAAAAGTTTTGCTGTTTTGGAATCTGCAACAGCTCCAGGATATGACCCAACAACCAAGTTCTACAGATTCCCTCAACCGTGTTTATTAGGTACTGCGGAATTCTCACTTGGACTAATTCGGTAGAATCCCTACATGTGAGTAAGCGCAATCTTAATGTGAACAGTGCAAAATCGTTCAAAGGTGGATGGTTCGTTGCAGAAGAAAAGATGACAGGTAGGCTCCTAACTACAATGTTGTTGTGGGTACGCAAATTTAAGCTTCGGTCGGTAGCCACTTCCATAAAGAATAATTCTACGTTGTAAAGTAACTATTACGTTGTGTGTTTGTAAAATCGTAAAATCTTCGTTCTTCATTGTCTGATTAGCAGGCCATACACGGGCCGGTTTTTTTTAGAGGCCTGACCCGCAGTCCCGGTGCGCGGGTTTTCTGACCGTCCTGGCGCACGGGTTTCTCGTCCGTCGTCGGACACTAATGGATACTCCCGGCAGTCAGGAAAACCCCTTAGTTTTTCCAGCACGCCAGGGGCGCGGGTTTCCGGACTGTCGTCGGCCACTGAAAAACTCGTTTGTGAGTGTGCCATCTCATGCCAAAGTTGATAGCCAGACCGGCGGCATCCCTGGTCCCACATGCCAGAGACCAAGGCGACGCGCCGCGAGAAGAATACACTTGATCATCACTCATGAGTGGATTGAATCATCGAAAATATTCGTTCTCAAAAATCGATCTTCCTTTTAAATTGCACCCAAATTTTGCATGCAAAATTTACACAAGGGTTTATTATTCTTTGATATAGGTTACAAGTCCGAATATTAATTCTGTCAACAAAAATTTTTTAATTTTTTTTTTTTGTCAACTTTTTTTTTCAAAACAATTTTTTTTTAATCGGAAAATATTTGACCTCCTGGGATTTTTCAAAAATCCAATTTGTAGCCCCATGAAAGCCCTATAGATCTCCACAGTGAAATTTGATCGTTCCGGGACCCCAAAAAATGGATTCTACGTTCAAAAATACTTCGAAAACGACACCCAACTGATTCCATAGTCGGAAGCCTTCAAAAAGCCTGATCCGTAGCCCCTTTTTCGCCCCATAGTGCATTACTGGTTTGGGCGATCGGGCTGAAAACCTTGCGGGCACAACTAGATGGTAAACCAAGTAATGGTAAAATGTCAAAGTTTCAGATTAAAAAAAAAATCCTACTGCCTAAAATGGCTCGGACGGACATTTCAGTTTTGGAATCTAGACCTCTTGAAACGGATAATGTCAAATTTTGAGGCCGATCCGGTCATCGACCTCCGTCGCGATAATTCCAAGAATAATAAACCAAAAGGAACTCAATAAAACTATCGGTATAAATTTTTTTACCTATTTATGTTCGTAATAAATAGCAATAATAAACAATATTATAATAAGAGTACAGCTAAGTGCTAGAATATTATAAACCAATTATAGACCACTGACGCGGGTTTCCACGAAAAAACTGCCAGGTGTATGGTATTGAGTCGGATTTTCCTCTGTATCCTACCCCATCACTTGACCTAGGTATTATTCAAACGGGCGAACGAAGCGACAACCCCCCCTTCTGTCTGAGTGCTAGTCTAAACCACTACCTAATTCCAAACCAGCAGAAACCTTCTCAGCGAGAGCACTGAGTTGTCACTCACCACTCAGTTTGGTAGTCTGGCGCCTGCTACATCACCTTCATCGAGTTTCACTTTTTTCAAGGGTATCTGCACAGCCATGACCCTTACCCACCACAGTCACTAAGCAAAAAAGCCGATTGGAGAGTCTGCGCCAAATCAAAAAACTTCCGTAAACACGTTGACAATAGGGACGGGTCAAAACAGTCAATCGCATAACCTTGCGCTTGAGGTTATACCAGTCGCGGTTACACCTCCCCGTCCGCCATTCGGCAAAAGGCCGCCATGCGGCGCGTGACTGTACATACTCGTAATAAACAACAACAGCAGTGTTTCCACATGCTCTTCACAGATTTCCCCTTTCTGCCACCAGAATTTCCCCTTTTCTCGGCACAAACTTCCCCTAGTTAACTAGGTAGGTTTGGGGGTTGGGGTAGGTAATGATTTTTTTTTTTCATCTGAAAGCCACTAGACCAATTTATCCAATAATTCGCCGCTGTACGAACATCGCACTTATGCACTTCAGTCGAAAAATGAAACAGCTGAGAAAAACCAAGTCGATTTAAAAAGATTTATTGCGAGTAGTTGGTAACGAAAATATCACAAAAGTACCTATCAAAAACCTTTTTTTAAATAGGACGGTAGGAAATCAGTCTCTTCATAAACCACGAAATTGTAGGGTACCTATAGGTACTATAGTAGGTACCCAACGTTTCTTTGAAAATTTCAAAGTGTGGTTGGTCTCAATGCTTCGCTTAGAAAGTTATGTCAGTGCCGAATGAGTTGTCAGTGACTGAACAACTGTTGTTTTTCATTAGGTTCATTAAATGAATGGTACTAAGTGTGTACACTGAGGTAAAAAATGGAAATATTTCCGAAATACAAAATGTGTTCAAACCTGTTCAATTCTCCAATAACTCATGTTCCCACATCGATACTACCTAGGAAGTTTTTCTTAATAGGTACCTATGTATTAATAATAAGAAAATTTCCTAATGTTTAATATTAATAGGTAGGTATTTAAAAAAAATTTCCGAAGCGCTGTGAGGAAAAAATTGTGAAGTTTTTGGTGGTGGCGGTGGTTGAAGGGGGGGGGGGGGGCTCTGTTAAGGAAAAATTGGGTTTTTCTGATCCAGCCTCTTTTTTGACCACTTTTGAAGCAACTGATCGCCACATGGACTGGTGGTTTCATATTTTTCTCGTCATCTAATTGCTAATCGTCATCTTGTCCGACTTTGGCCGCTCTTTAGTGATTTGACTAGGTATTAAATGACTAACAACACATTGTGTTGTTACTTATTGAGTGTCATTAAGAAAATGAAATTTTGTCTTAATGAAACTGAATTAGCTTTTGAGATTATCCCTCTAGTGTAAAATTTACAGCTTTCCTCTTTCATTTTTTTTTCAATAGAAACTTGTAACTTTGCGTGAGACTTGTCAAGTTAACCTCAATGAGGTGCCAGCCTCTTCCTATAGGTCTACCACAGAAAGTTTCCGTCCGTGTGGCGCCCCCTAAGTGGCGGATCCGCGTACTAACGATCGAGTCAACCTTCCATTGTGAAACCTTGACACGGAAATTGGAGCGGTGAGAAATTTGATGTTCGTGTAGTGGCTGCGCTGTGACCGTGTGCTCTCAAGTACTTCCTCCCGAGGAGGGGAATCATGTCACTTTTGAGGGAAGAAATTCCCGAATAATTATCGTACGCAGGGGAATCTGCTTGATGATAAGAAATAACTAATTCTATTTTCTCCGAAGAATGCGCCAAAGGGACGCAAAGTTTCTGTGGTAGACCTATAGTAAGGTATTTTTGCTATTAGGTATTCGTATATTTCCGCTAATGCCTATTATCTCTCAGTGGGTCACCCACTGTGGGTGGATCAGCCTGCACGCTGTTCTACTTTCTCTGAGGTCCTTGATGGAATTTGACGTCCCTTACCTTATATTTCTGGAAATCCTTTGCCACGTGAACAAACTCTACATCCCAATCAAAGTTTCAAACTTCTCGACTTTCCTTCCACGTCTTCTGTACAAAATCTCTCATTTGCTTGTATTAATCAGACTATGTATTGTCAAAATACTATTTCGAAGCTCTGCAACTGACAAAACCAGCTCCAAAACGTACTGAATGAGTTTGACCTCCCAAATGCCGACTTTTGCTCAGCGTCGCTCGCGTATACAAATTTCTCGTGAAAAGGAACGCTGATAACGCTCAAGTTACAAGAGCTTCCCTTTTCACCAAGTTACGATTGAACCCAAAGGACGTCCTGGCGTGGGAAGGGTACTCCTGTTTTCAATTGAACTCGATCGTACGAGATTACCACCGGCGAACTCTTATCAGGGCAAAGTTAACTTCGCCGGCAAGTTTTGCAGAGTCCAAATGCGTAATTCGTAACTCCCTGAACCCCCTCGTATCGTGTTCGTTAAAACTTGTTGATCGATCTAGACAACAAACTTTTATGGAGCTGCAGATAGTTTCATTTAGCGATTTGATGAAAGCTCCTCTTTTATAATCCATATAATTTAATACTATTACATTATATTATAATATAATAATGAATAAGAATATAGGGTCAGTAGTTTAATCTGTGTATAGAGTATAGCCTGAACAGTTTGTGGACGATTAAGGCCTAACAAACGAAGTTTCAATTTCCATCTAATAGAATTCTTTTTAAACAATAAGGGTAGAAACAAGAAGAGCAAGAATTCTATTTAAACAAAAATTTGAACAATTATTGTTCAAATTTTTGGGTAATATTATAATATTATAAATATTTATATCAAAACCCTTGTGTAAAATTTGCAGCGGTTTTGGTTTATTATCCTTGGAATAATATATTTAGGTAGTCACGACGGGAGTGGAAAATTCTGATCGGACTCAAAATTTGACATACGTTTCAAGATCTCTTGATTCCAAGAACGAAATGTCCGTCCGCTGTACGGGGCGTTTTGGGCAGTGATTTTTTTTTTTTTTTTAATCTGAAATTTTGCCAAAACACTCGACTTACCTATGGCACGCTAACCCGTGGGGCGCTATGGGGCTAAAATGGGGCTACGGGTGGGTTTTTTGACGGTTTTCGGCTAAAGGGTCGAGTTAGGAGTCGTTTTCGAAGTATTTTTGAACGTAGAATCCATTTTTGGGGGTCCCAGAACGATCCGATTTCACCGTTAAGACCTATAGGACCTATACCTGGTGCTTCGAACGGGTCTACAACAAAGTTGTTTTTTTTTGTATTTTACAAATAAGATGGCGTTTTCCGAGTAATTTTGGGCGAAACATCCGTTTTTGCGAGGCACATCTGTCCAAACATTGCACACATAAAACAAAAATTTTTTCAAAATATTTTCAAATGATAAAAAATTAATTTTTGCACAATAGGAATGAAAACGTGTCTGGATTATTGATTTTATCGATAGAAGGCAAATAGTACTGAAAATGGGGTTAAAACACAAACTGCAAGTGCATAAAATTTATGGAAAAATTGCAATTTGAAGCTCCTATTGGTCGACGAGTTGGCCACCATTAAAAAACTAAGAACTGAAGGATCGGTCACGTCGAATAAGTTAATTTATATCACGAACAAGTTGAGTCACATTCACAGCAAAGCGAACATGGCCATTTTCACTTTACTCCAGTGTCACTAGTGCCAAACACCAAGAAAATCAAGAAAAAACGCTGCAAATTTTACACTAGGGTTTATTATTCTTTGATATAGGTTATTTGCGCAGAAATTTAATTCTGTGCCAATAAAAAAAAATTTAGAAAAGTTTTTTGAATTTTTCTTTTTCAAAAAAATTTTTTTTTTTTTACTTGAAAAATATTTGACCTCTTGGGATCCTTCAAAAATCCCATTTGTAGCCCCATGAAAGCCCTGTAGATCGCAAGAGTGAAATCGGATCGTTCCGGGACCCCCAAAAAATGGATTCTACGTCCAAAAATACTTCGAAAACGACACCTAACTCGATCCCATAGCCAAGTCTTTTTAAAAAACCCTCCCTCAGCCCCATTTTAGCCCCACAGCGCCCCACAGGTTTGGGCGATCGGACTGAAACCCTTGCGGGTACAACTAGATGGTAAACCGAGTATTTTGTCAAAATTTCAGATTAAAAAAAAAAAAAATCCTACTGCCCAAAACGGCGCGGACGGCGTACGGCGGACGGACATTTCAATTTTGGAATCTAGACCTCTTGATTCAAGAGGTCTTGAAACGGATAATGTCAAATTTTGAGGCCGATCGGAGTCGTCGACCTACGTCGCGAAAACAGGTGTATTATTCCAAGAATAATAAACCAAATTTTTAAAATCAACCTGCACTCTGGTGTCTTGGATTGAAAACCGGCGTCACGTCCTACACTGGTTTTTGAATCGGCCAGAACAACTTAACACGATTACCTACCTATAAACTGGTACGTGAAATACTTTTTGTCACGAAAATGATCTATTTTTCCCTTTTTGACTAAGTCAAGAAGTCTTCTAACAACATGGTACAGGATGGTTTAACCCGAAATTCGGGCGCATTTCCATTCCTATAATAAACCCTTGCTTAAAATTTGCAGAGTTTTGAGTTGAAATTTATTTTTAATAGTCGCGTTGGGGTATTTTCAGACAGCGAATAACAGGCAAAAACAAAACCGCTTTTTCCAAGCGAAGAATTTGAATTTTAGCAAAAACTGTCGATTGTGTGCTCCTAGTCTGCCGCCTGGAACAAATTATAATTTATAGCCTCTTTAGCCAGCCACCCATTCTGGAATAGATAAACGTTGCCGAGGGCAGAAACCCCTACAAGCAGCACACCGAGGATGGAAGGTCAAACTAGAACCCCTTTCATTCTCGTTTAATCTAATCTACCAGGAAATTTATTATTCATAGACGTTGAAGCGTCGACGTTAAAAGTTAAAAATGTTACATGGAAGATAGGTCGTTGACGGGCTCATTCGCATGAGCTTCTTCATCTTCGCGTGACGTTCACTATTAATCCCTTTCACGAGGGCCTTCTACCTTCCGAAATTATTTTTCCTGGGAGGGGCATAATGTATCACGACGGGGAGCTTTAGTCAAACACTGATAAAGACTTCCGAAAATAACCCCACTTCGTCATACTCTCCTGTCACCTGAGCGATTTCGTTGCCGGACTTTGCCGAGCAACATAACGTTTGAAGGGTTGAAAAAAAGCAAATAAGTACGCCGAGTTCCGAACTGTGATTTTGTTTGTGTGGCACCAAGCGTGATTTACAAAACGTTTCATCGGGTAGCTTTCAGAGACGAGAGGAAATACATTCGGGGTGTGACAGCGGTTCTTTCCAAAGAGACCCCCATCCGATGGCAAACGAAGTCGACAACTTTCTGCCCCATTTGACCCTTCTAAGGAGCCTGTTTGCTTCATGTACCAGAAATAGGTATCTAGAGTTTACACGCACATAAGCCGTTGAACTTCATTTTGACATCCGATGAAAAACGCTGACGCGACAAAAACTCTAACTCAAAAAAAAAAAAAAAAAAAAAAAAACTGAGCACTAGGGTGGCCAGAAAAACTGAAACGTTTCAAATCCTTGCTCTCACTCCCCCCCCCCCCCCCCCCAGATGGCGCAAATAGGTATCAAAATGATATTGACAAAGTTTCAGATCGATCGGATAACGTTCTGACTCTCCTCATCGAGGTTGAAGTTTTGAAAAACTGATATTTTTGGCAAAAATTCCTAGTTGTTTTTGAATAACTCGAACACCACTTGTCACAGGAATCTGAATTAAATCTCATTCTATCGGAAATTTAGTTTGCTACAACTTCTACTCCTGGGATGATCATGCTAAAACCAACGGGTTGAATGTTATTGGCCGTTCTTAAGTTAAAAACGTGGTCCGTTTTAGCAAATGTGACTTCCTACGCACACCCTAAAACCATCACAAGAATTGCTTTTCGTCAGTTAATTGAGTACTCTTCTTTTTTTTTTAAACATTCGAAGATAGTAATGAATTTTTAATAGAGTTGTTATACGAATAGGTATTTTTACTAATTTAGTAAATAAATAAATAAAAAATGTGGAAAAAAGGTTCGAATGCATTTTCGTATTGGACAGACGTTTATTATACGGAATTTTTACATAAATGCCGATAGGTATAATATTTACATTTAAAATAAGTTACTACTAGACATATAATATATTAATATTAATAATATATTAATATTAATATTAATATTATTAATTCCATATAATGGAAAAGCAGTCTTGATTAGTCATGATTTCTGGGTGCTGATGTCCTGTTTTTCTCAAAATGTATTTGGTTACCCTAACCATTGCGTAGTTATCGGAAAAATCTTCCAAATTGTACGGTGACGCTGAAGTTTCAGTCTCCATTAGGGAGAATGAAGATATAAACATGAAGTAATGAATCATTGGTATCAGACAGGTAAAAGCGATCCCTCATTAGTCATCAACATCGTTAATTCAAGAGCTGGCTCAGCATTTCCAGTTCGTTCGTCTCTTTGCAGAAACCAAACGCTTATCTGTGTTCGCTGCTAAAATGACACCAGTGTTTACCAGTGTTATTTCGTACGCACTTTGCCCCGCAGGTCACTCCCGGGACAGCGAAAAAAAAAAATTGAAAAAGTTGAAGCAAGAATGAGAAAACGGAGTCAGTCAACAAAGTTGCCCGAGTTTGCCCAAGTTGCCTCGAATATTTCCTCAGCTTAACTTTTTAATATCCGTCTCCCTCATGTTGGTTAGCTGCCTGGTGAGCGCCTCATTCCGAGAACCCCGCAAGGCCGGAATTAAACTCCAATAAAGTCGCCAGAGTCCAAACAAGACCACCGGAGATATTATCGAATTTTCACGGAAAATTTTCCACTGAAAAAATAGTAATAATAATAAAAATATGAGACGAATTCAACGATGTCAGCTCGAAATAGGGGATTTTCAATTATAGCGGGAGAATGTTATGTAGGCTGTTGGAATCCCTGGCAGTGACTCATCAAAGATCCCCATTGTGCTGCTATTGTCGTACACTCCAAGCTGCAATATAGGACTTGACGAGACAGAGTAGATTATTATGATTCCCAAATGAGTTAATCATAATAAAAAATATAAAAAATTGAAATGAACTAGTTGGTAGGTAGGCTCAAATAAGACCAGACACGAAAATACCTTAAAAAAACACAAATTTTACACAAGGGTTTATTATTCTTTGATGTAGGTTATACTTGTGCAGAAATTTAATTCTGTGTCAATAGAAAAAATTTTAGAATTTTTTTTCAAAAATGTTTTTTTCAGAAATTTTTCTTTTTTTACTTGAAATTATGTGACCTCTATGACCTCCTTTTTTTTACTTGAAATTATGTGACCTCCCATAGCGCCCCACGGGTTTGGGCGATCGGGCTGAAAACCTTGCGGACACAGCTAGATGGTAAACCAAGTATTTCGTCAAATTTTCAGATTTAAAAAAAAAAGCCTACCTACTGCCCAAAACGGCCCGGACGGCGGACATTTCGGTTTTGGAATCTAGACCTCTTGAAACGGATTTAATGAATTTACATTCATACTTATGCCGATTTTTATCGTAAAATGGCTCTTTTTTCCTCTCCGGAGGGACCCCTTTTCAATTCCTCGATGATTTCGCGCTCTTTTACCCGAAGGTGTTCTCTCTATTTAGAATTCATGAGCGGAAACGGGAATAGGTTCACGGGCGGAGAATGCAGTTCTTTTGAACTTTTTCTCCCTTTTTCGATTCATTCGAGGAGGCTGTGCGGTCCAAAATTCGGCACAACTGGGAATACGGGATGGTGAAGTCTTGGACAAGTCTTGTCCTGATGGAACGAGTCAAAACCTCAACGCTTAGCTGCTGCTATAGCTAGTTTATCTGGTACGACATTGTAGGGATGGGGAATCGGGCCCTCGTCCGATTTTGCCGTCCACGTCAACAATATATTTCACCAATTAATCATCCCTGAACAACCTATATTCTTCCATTAAATGGAAGAAAACCCCGATTTAAATTTTAAATCGGGGTTTTCGTCCCTAATCTTCCAACTCAAATTTTCGACGAAATTCTGTTTAAGAGGTCTTAAACAGAATTCGTACGAACGCATAAAGAATGCATTAGACCCCATAAAAATAGAATACAAAATTTGTATTCGTATTTAATACGAATAGAAATACCAACAAGACAATCATTAAAGGGTACCTATAGACTATCAATAACATTTGGCTTTGACTTTGGGAAACCATCGATATTGGCTGTAGTTTTAGTAGTACCTAGGTAGGTACTTAGTTGTTGTTAATATTGTGAACCACGTTTGATTCATGAATCACACGTCACTTGAGCTGAAACATGACATATGTCGACCTATATAGGTCGAATTTTTCATCTTTTCAGGAGAGCCAAAAAACTGTCTTCTGCCGTTAAAAGATGACAACAACAACATGACCTAAGTACGTTCTTGATCTGAAAGATTAGAGCGGAAAAACTATGAAAAACGCTGCAAATTTTACATTAGGGTTTATTATTCTTTGATATAGGTTACTTGTGCAAAAATACTCGCGAAAATATTTATTCGTTTTGGAGAGAGGCCAACCTCGCCATCGAAAATTGCTCTGATCGCCTTCACTCGTAGAATCTAGCCGCAGATATTTGATCAATCCATTCGTTGTTGCTACCGGAGAAAGAGTCGAAGTCGTAGGATCATGGTGTGTTCAATCAACGAAGTTGGAGCCCCAGCTGCAGCGCCGCCCCACCGTCAAAGCCTAGCAGGTCATCAGCGCTCCTCCATCTCTGCCGAGTCCCCCTCAAGCACATGGAGGCTGCGCGTACGATGGCAAACGTTAATCGTGCCCTGAGCCACCCCTTGACGATCCCCTGGTGCCGCTTCCATTTGTCTGCCAGCCGTTCACCAAGGACATCGACGAATCGGCTCATCTGGGATGCCAAAAGTCCATCCACTGTGCTGACCAGAGGGGTGAATGAACAGTGGCGATCTTGGCACGCAGGTAAATACTTCTGTTTCTTCTCTTCCTCTGCCGAAGCGAGAACTGATGCCACTGGTCGGGAAACATAAGAGGGTGCATCAGTGTCTACTACACGGACATCAAATAAGGCAAGATCCCCTCTCAAACCAGGAGTAGTGTTTGAAGCAGCCACAATCACTGGCTCTTTGCAGCAATTTCCCCAAGCTGTATTCATTAATTCCCCCAGGACGTCTCTTACTTCATTGTGACGCCGCGTGATCAACCCCCCGTCTTACAACAGAGAGCATGCCTGATGGAAAAAGGGGTATGTCCACAGCCATCACACATATTTGGCATATCTACTGGGGTTCGCATGTACCGAATTGCAAGAGCATCTCGGAACTCGCAGGCTGAGAGATCAAAGCCATGCCGCTTCAAAGGAATGGCAGACAGCCACCCAGACTTGTGCAAAAATTAATTCTGTGTCAATGAAAACAATTTTTTTTTACTCGAAAAATATTCGACTTCCACGTCTTCTTTCAGAAATCTCATTTGTTGCCCCATGAAAGCCCTACAGATCGCCACAGTGAAATCGGATCGTTCCGGGACCCTCGAAAATGGATTCTACGTCCAAAAATACTTCGAAAACGACACCTAACTCAAGTCCATAGCCAAAAGCCTTCAAAAGCCCCTCCCGTAGCCCCATTTAAGACCCATAGCGCCCCACGAGTCGGGGCGATAAGGCTGAAAACCTTGCGGGCACAACTAGATAGCCCCCGACAGCTTCCGCCTCCAGGACGTTCAGGGTACTGTCACGACTTTCCCCTTCAATCGCGAGCCCGTTCCACGACACCCGCATTCTCCCTCGGCACCATTACATTATGATCCCATGAGGAGCCGTCTTCGCCCCCCCACCAATCAACCCCCCCCCCCCCCCCCGGCCCGTCGCCCCTTGGACATTGAAATCATGGGCATAGACCGGCGGGGGGGGGGGGGGGGAGGACCGAGCCGCCGGGTAGACGTCACTCTCTCCTTCCCTCAGCTATGAACGCCGGACGTCAGGCACCACGTCGTGCAGTACGAACTGCTCTCATGGCCCGACGGATCGCGATATGTCCGGCGTTCATAGCTGAGGGAAGGAGAGAGTGTCGTCTACCCGGCGGCTCGGCCCCCCCCCCCCCCCCCCCATCGGTCTATGCCCATGATTTCAACGTAAATTGCCACTCGTCGGCCGTCGGGGAGTTTCTGACAGTGTGATAACCCCATTATTGAGGAGCTATGACTCCCCTCAGCCGAAAAATGGGTTAGGTAACTTCTCAGGACAGCCGCCCCCTTTTTTCTCCCCCCCCCCCCCCCCCCCCAAGGAGCTCACCTTTCCACCCCCGCCCCGAACATTCTCCCAATGACCAGCATTTTTGGAACACTTAAAACACATTTTGAGCCATTTTGAGTAGACGTTTTGGTGTTTTCAGACTTTTCTCGTACTATGCTCGCCAAGAAGATTTTTTGTTTGTTTTTTGTTAGTGTTTCAAAATTTGAAACATTTAATGTTTGTGACATCTATGTAGGTATTTAGAAGTGCCTTAGAATAAAACGCTGCAAATTTTACACAAGGGTTTATTATTCTTTGATATTGGTTAGGTAATTGTGCAAAAATTATTTCTGTGTCAATGGTGAAAATTTTGGGAAAAAATGGTTTTTTGATTACATACCTATTTTTTTTTTTTTTTTTCTAAAACTTTTTTCTTCAAAAATTGTTTATTTTTAACTCAAAAAATATTTAACCTTCTGGGATCCTTCAAAAATCCCATTTTTAGCTCCATGAAAGCCCTATAGATCCCCACAGTGAAATCGGATCGTTGCGGGACCCCCGAAAATGGATTCTACGTCCAAAAATACTTCGAAAACGACGCCTAACTCGATCCTACAGCCAAAAGCCTTTAAAAACCCCTCCCATAATGTCAGATGGCAACACTGGTAACACAATCGGTCACATTAGACCAAACGACGTCACTGACCCAGCTGATCGATTCTACTCCCGCGTATTTTCAAACGTCATAACTTTCTCTAAATCATAATAATTTTCTGAAAGCGATTCCAGCCGGCTGACTGTCGTTTTTGTTAGTCTCGTAGGATGTACTTTCGAAAAAAATTTGAAAAAAAATTCATGCAACTTCCCCATTGGAACTAAGCTGAACAAAACAAAAATCGATTATCAAATCGCTACGATGGGAAGTTGCGCCTGACCTTACAGGCAATTGAGAAATTGCTCGGTCAAACATCTCGTTTACCTACCTATTTAAAGAGATGGGTACCAAGGATGTCAACTGATGACGTAAGTCTGAGCCACTGCTATTTGAGGCGACCTCACCTGCCATACCACTTTTCACGAGTATTCCCTTCAAATTCCCCAGCTGGACTTCGTCTTCTATATTAAGAGATGTTTACAGAAGATTTTTTCAAGATTCGCTGACCACGCAACTTCATCAGGCCACGTCCGCCTCAAAACCATCAGCAAATATTTTCCCTATTGATCTCCCGCAGAGCACTAACTCGATTAACACTAATTTCGTTGCATCCTCTCCAAGGAGGAAACTGTCGTTATGCCAAAAACGTGAACGAATTAACGGACGGAGCCCTTCAAGACAAACCGCCCTTCTAAAAGAGGGTGCTAAATTAAGGGACGCAAAAGACGTTATCTCGAACTGAGTAAAGACTTTAAAACCAACTCTTTCAACGGTTATTAAGAGACTTTTTGGTGTTCCCGTTCGCAGAAATTACACTCAAAGTAAGCTCGTTATCTCTCAATGGTGGAAAAACTCGATAAGCGAGCTGAATAAACGACAATGCTTCCTTAAAGAAAAAAAACTAATCGCTACTAATGACGTCATACTAATAGGAAAGGTGTGCGATAATAAGAAAAAATAAAAGGGACATAACCGTTTTCGTATGAACTGGCTTGGAAGAAGGATACCTATCAGAAAAACGTTTCAATCAGTAAGCAACATTTTGTTAGCGTGGGCCGAAAATTCACCTTATGAACCACCAGAAACAAATGGTTGATGTCTGCAGAGTTGATCTATGAGCTTGGAAGGAGTAGGTAATAATCGCCTGCCAAACTACGTGGGGGAAAAACGATGAGAATCATTAAAAAAAAAAATAAAAAAAACGCGTTGAAAGATTGGCGGTAAGGGGAGAAAAGAAAGTCCAAGCGCTGATGAGGGAAGAAAGATGAATATCCGGACTTACACAAACCCTGAGAGCCCCACAAGCGTGTTTCAATCTTATGCCTGTCTCAGTATGTTGTCGTTATTGTATTCAGCCCCTTTTTCTTTTTTACTTCAGTTATAACTGAAGTAAAAAGTAAATATATTTACTCCGTACATTTACTTACGTTCCCAGTACCTATCCAACTAGGGCAAAAAAAAAAAAAAAAAAAAAAAAACGCTGCCAATTTTAAACAAGGGTTAAACAAGGTATTTATTATTTGATGTCTATGCAATTCTGTTGGGGACTATATAATTCTCACTATATCCTTGAATGCTTAAATTATGTAAGGAAGAACATCGATGAATTCCTCTGACCCGACCATATATATATACTCCACACGCGGCAAAAGCAAACTCATACTCCCCTTTCATCGCCTAACTACTTCCCGGAATAGCACCACTTGGTGGGGGCTCATATTTTTTAACGCTCTCCCAGCAGATATCCGGGATGCTCCAGCTGGTCCGTTCAGGGCCCGTATTAAGGGTTAACTCATCAAGCTGGTTAGCTCATCAGGCTCCATACAGCTTTGATGAGTTCTTGGCAGACGTGGTAAATTGGTCCATGTAGTGTGCCTGTATTAGTTGTGTTATACCTAGGTTACGTTTATCAGTTTTTTCTTGTATTGCTTCCAAGTCTGCGAAGCAGAGGAAGCCTTGTGTTCACTTTTTTTTTCCTGTATCTTTTGCCTATTCCCCATAAATGATTTTAATATAATATATTATGTATTACAAATTAAATCAAATAATTTATTTGACAGAAACATAATATTATTATGTTTCTGTCAAATAAATTATTTGATTTAATTTGATATTGGTTAACTTAGCAAAAATTAATTCTTTATCTAAAAGTCAAAAAGAAAATATTTTTGAAAAAATTAAAACGTAGAAAATAAAACTTGCCCCTTTGTAATGTAACCCCGGATGCTTTTTATGTAGAGCCTACGGCTGAAGTTCTTGAAACATGGAACACGCTTTATTAACCACGAGAGTGTAACCCATTTTGCTTGTTGGAAAAGTAACTGTCCAACGCCGAACTGGTGGCCTAACGTTAAGACAAGCGAGGAAGCCGATCTAGTGGCCTGACGTATATTCTCGGTTTACCATCTAGTTGTGCCTGCAAGGTTTTCAGCACCGTGGGGCGCTATGGGGCTAAAATGGGGCTCGGGATCGAGAGGTGTTGTTTTCGTAGTATTTTTGGACGTAGAATCCATTTTTGGGGGTCCCGGAACGATCCGAATTCACCGTTGGGAACTATGGGGCTTTCGTGGGGCTACAAATGGGATTTTTGAAGGATCCCAGGAGGTCTAACTAACTCCGAGTAAATTTGGACACATAAGGTGATTCACTTTTCGAGATCCCACATCTATCCGAATATTGTTTTGGAAATTATATCATAGAACGTGCTTTAGCCGCGACCTAACTGCCCAAAAACGTTCGTCGAGGAGGGAGACACGGAAATATCACGTTTTTATATATGTATAGGTTATTTATTACATGTAGGTACAACTTTTGTTCCAGGTTTGACGGACTGATAACAGAACTCGACGGAGATATATAGTTTTAGAAACTGCTTTTCCAGGTCGATCGTAGGTTGGGAGCAGTTGGACGGACCCGACAGCTCGAGTATGTGCGGTCGGGATCTGTCGACAGCTTTCCAACTTCTGTCGACGGACACCGTCAGACTCGGAACAAAACTACAGTAGATGAACGAAACGGGTTCATTGAAACCAATCGGGAATCCAACACCGTCCATCTCCACACAAAACCGTCTTGTCTCCAAAAAAAACCTTCCGCCGAACGCATCCTCCACCTCCTAGAAACCAACCCTGTAATAACGGTGTACTGGGGTGGTTGTCCAATGGACAATGTCCATGGCTCTGCAGTCTAGAATCCCACATATGTATGACGAAATATATGAACGTGACACTCCAACTATCCCTCCCCGACTAAGTTTTTGGGCAGTTAGGTCACGGCTAAAGCACGTTCTATGATAAAATTTCCAAAACAATGTTCGGATAGGTGTGGGATCTCGAAAAGTGGATCACCTTATGCGTCCAAATTTACGGAGTTAGTTACACCTCCTGGGATCCTTCAAAAATCCCATTTGTAGCCCCATGGCTATACAAAGGGATCTATAGATCCCCACAGTGAAATCGTATCGTTCCGGGACCCCCAAAAATGGATTCTACGTCCAAAAATACTTCGAAAACGACACCTAAGTCGACACCATAGCCGAAAACCTACTAAAAACCTCCCGTAGCCCCATAGCGCCCCACGGGTTTGGGCGATCGGGCTGAAAACCGTGCGGGCACAACTAGATGGTAAACCGAGCATTTTGTCAAAATTTCAGATTTTTTACAAAATTCCTACTGCTCAAAACGGCTCGAACGGCGGACGGACATTTCGTTTTTGGAATCTAGACATCTTGAAACGTATAACACCGGTACCTAATCAACTTTTTTTACAGGAATGACTTGAGGAAATTTGACCTGCTTCCTCATGCAGTGTTTTATTTTTGGGGGAGGGGAGGAGTTATTAAATTAAATTTAAATTCAAACTGAATTAAATTGAAGGTCTAGTTATGAATTCATTTAAGTTATTCAAGCAATCAGAAGGGGAAGGCCGAAAAATTTATTGGGCCCCAGGTGGGACTCGAACCCACAACCTCTGCATTACTAGTGCAACGCTCTAACCAACTAAGCTACAAGGAACCACAGCTGAGAAAGAACATTGGAGATTGAAGGCTCAACCATCCCCTGCCCCCAACAATTGATTCGGCCCTATCATATTGTTACTTATTTTTCCCCCTCTGAACCTTGATCTCCTGTAATGAAACTACTCCTCCTGGGGAATTAAGGGACCCCTAGGATGAGGGACAAAAGTAGGATGTCTACTGGCTTCACATCAGATGAGGGTTCAGAGGGGGAGAAATAAGTAACAATATGATAGGGCCGAATCAATTGTTGGGGGCAGGGGACAGTTGGGCCTTCAATCTCCAATGTTCTTTCTCAGCTGTGGTTCCTTGTAGCTTAGTTGGTTAGAGCGTTGCACTAGTAATGCAGAGGTTGTGGGTTCGAGTCCCACCTGGGGCCCAATTAAAAAAAAAAATAAATAAATAAATTTCGGCCTTCCCCTTCTGATTGCTTGAATAACTTAAATGAATTCATAACTAGAATTTCAATTTAATTCAGTTTGAATTTAAATTTAATTTAATAACTCCTCCCTTCCCCAAAAATAATCAAATTTTGAGGCCGATCGGAGTCGTCGCGATCACATAAGTGAATTATTCCAAGAATAATAAACTAAAATGCCAATAAAATTATATCAAATATCAAATCCATATTGTTAAATATCAGCTAAACTGACATGACCGAAAGACAAATCACAAAATCGAATTTTTAAGAAATCATCAAATCAAATCAAATAATTAAAAAAAAAAACCCAACATTATGTCCATTTTGGTTTTTTTTTTTTTTTTTTGGCTATGAGGCTAAAATGGGGATACGGGAGGGTTTTTTTTGTAGGTTTTCAGCGATGGGATCGAGTTTGGTGTCGTTTTCGAAGTATTTTTCTATATATACGATTTCACTTTGGCGATCTATAGGGCTTTCATGGGACTAATAATGGGATTTTTGAAGGATCCCAGGAGATCAAAAAAGGTGTCTTTTTCCCAGTAATTTTGGACGCAAAATTCGTTTTTTGGGGTCCCTCATCAGTTCGAATATTGTAACAAAAAGATTTTATTTTTTTCAAAAATATTTTTTGAATGACACAATCAATTTAAGTATGCACAATTTTTCTGTATCAATTCACCCTTGTGTAAAATTTGTAGCATTTTTATTTATCGTTTCAGTGAATTTTCTAGGGTCAAGTAACGTTTCTCAAGAAAGGGGTTGTCGAAATCCGATGCTTGTGATGCGATGACAGACAACGCGGAAATGTCAATGTTCCACACAGGATTGAGAGGGCCTGCTAGTCTGATATAGAAGGACATCCTTCATCACCTCTACAGTTGAATCATCGTAATGACGTTACAGAGTAGGTATCGGAAGTAAACCAGCCGCACACATGGCCTCCCACCAAACACATCCAAGTTTTAATGGGTGTTTGCTCAGCTGGGAATTTCTCTTGAAGTTTCCGGCTAATCCGTCAAGCACCCGTCGGAAGATGGCTCCAATCTAAATACAAAACGCGCACCTTTCGAAGGCCGCTTGAAGATTTACAACTTACTTTGAGACGTAAAAACACTCCGCCCGGCGTTACTCATATTAATCAGGAGGACGAGGTTGAGGGGCCAGGACCGTAAAACCCTTTCATTCACCCTGCAGCAATTTCTCGTGAGAAATGACGTCATCCATCGTTGATACTCATATAAATCGCCTTATAAATCTCGCGTTGGGCGGATAGCTTAAGTTAATAAAGTTTCGACACGACGCAGTAACGAGGCACATATTGAACGTGTCCACGCTGTACAATCTGCGGGATTACCAACTTGAGCACTGGCTGATCAAGTGAATTAACTTTGATCGAGTCAAGTACGGGAGTTGGGGGGGGGGGGGGGGGGGGGGGGGTTAGCATTTTCCATTGAACAACCATTTTCCATTCAACAAGGTTGAAAAAAAAGAGTAATTAAATTACTCAATTACAAATTTTGAAATTTCTTCGTGCAATCGTTAACTACAGCATTCTTGCTATCCAAAATTTGTACCTATTTAATACAGTAGGTACCTATGTACAATATACTCGGTTTACCATCTAGTTGTGCCCGCAAGGTTTTCAGCCCGATCGCCCAAACCCGTGGGGCGCTATGAGGCTAAAATGGGGATATGGAAGGGTTTTTTAAGGCTTTTGGCTACGGGATCGAGTCAGGTGTCGTTTTCGAAGTATTTTTGGAGGTAGAATCCATTTTTTGGGGTCTCGGAACGATCCGATTTCACCGTTGGGAACTATGGGGCTTTCACAGGGCTACAAATGGGATTTTTGAAAGATATTTTCAAGACAAATATTTTTCAAGTAAAAAAAAAATAAAAAAAAAATTTGAAAAAAATTTTTGAACAAAAAATTCAAAAACATTTCTTTTGAACAATGAAATTCCAAAAAAAAACATTTTTTTAAATTTTTTCATCGACACAATTAAATTTCTGCACAAGTAATCTATTTCAAAGAATAATAAACCATTGTGTAAAATTTGCAGCGTTTTTTGTTTTGTTTTGTTTGTTTAAAAAAAATAAATTTGGAGTTTTTATTCTTGAAATAATTGAGGAGCTTACTTTCAAAAGGGGTCATATCCATTTTTCGAAAAAAATCTTTTAAAAACGGATTTTCAATCTGTAGGATAACCCAAATCGATCTGTATGAGCAGTTAGCGTCAATAAGGATCATATCCTTGTGTATTTGAAGGCTAAAGTTTGGTGTTTGGGTCAAAAGGGATCACATCCACTTCCATATGATGGGTAATTTTTGTTTCAATCAAAAGGGAACATAATATGTTATATAATACATTATTATCCTCATCTTCCTTCAAGTTGATGCTCGATGATGTTTTTCAAAAAGGAACATATCCAAAATGCCATCTACCGGATTTTTTTCCAGCTCTAGTTTTGAACCTATCCGATACAATGCGTGGGCTGTTTGGTGATGCGATTTGAAGGTGTTGGTGGGACTAACCAACAGAGTGCAGGAGCATCTCTCTTCGGCAACTCTGTTATCAACTGTGCTCCTGTAATTCCATTATTTGATGTTTATTAAGTCATTTTTCACTCTAGGGATGTCAGATTCTCAAAATGAATCGATTATGAAGAAAAGTATCGAAAATAATTGCGATTATTTTTCAAAAAGAATCGATACCTCTGAGAATCGATTCTTTTTCCAAATTATTTATTAAATTTCAAATTTATCAGAATAAGAAGCATTACATTATGAAACCTGAATTCCAATTACTAATACATCCAACTGCTAACCATCACTATTAACCCACTATTAAGGAAAATGTAAGGTTAGGTAGGAAAGAATAAAAAATATTGTTAAAAAGTGTTCAGCTGTTACCTATGGTCGTCGCAGAGACTCAATTTAAAAAAATATCTGGATGGATTGATTGAACATGGATCTAGTTTACAGGGCAACTGAATACAGCAATACTTTTATCGAGCAGAAAAGAATCGGTTTTCGATTCTGGAAATTTAAAATCGAATCGGGCCGATTCTTTAAAAAAAAAAAAAGAATCTAAAAGAATCGATTCTTTTTTTAGCCTCCCTATTTTTTCTCGTGCTTCTTTCTGTGTTCACTGCCTGTCTCGTGAGATTTTTGGGCGTATTAGCGTTGCTAAGGTTTCGTGTTGGCGGAAAAATGGACCTATTGTTGGGGAATTGATCCATTATATCATTAGGAAACATGCTCCATTTGTGTTTTTTCATACCTACCTAAAAAAATATGGATTACCTACACATCATTTTTGAGATTTTGTTGTTGTTGAGAACTGGGTGTTTTTATCAAAAAGGAACATATCCGAAATTTTCGTCAAAAGGGGTCATATCCAATTGATAATTAGCTGTATCTCCTTTGGTTTTCGAGATTGGCTGCTCATGTTTTGGGATATCATTTCTAGTGCCTCACTAAGCTACACTAGATTAAAAACTAAATTTAAATTCCAATCAATAACTCCTAGGACGTTTTTTTTTCACTTCCTGAAATTTTTTCTAAAGTGGATATGACCCCTTTTGAAAGTAAGCTCCTCAATTCGCAATGTCATGTAGGGGAAGTCCTTGTACCTTGGGACGCTTGTACCTCGGGACAGTGGTCAAATAATGTAGAAAAAAAAGCGTGAACTATTCGGACTGGCCTTCATTCAGTGATGGATGAAGTGGCAACACTACGTACATGCCGCTTTTCCCGTTATCTCAGCCCATGAGAATGTGATAAGCGTTATTTGTTTTCATCTGCTGCCAAAATTTTGTTTCGTCAGTCATCACGCTCTTCTCACAGCACGGTAAGATGAATGTTCTCTTACTTTGAACCGTTTCCCATCAATTCAAGGGTTGCTTTCATGATTCTAGGGGTTTCAAGGTGTGGCAATTTCAGGCAAAGCCACTTTTTTCACTTTTGAAAAAACTTGCTGTTTTTGTACCTTGGGACAGGTCGAAAATTGTACCTTGGGACAATAAGTTATATTGCAAATCTCCATTTCTAGTCCATTCTAAGAGGAATTTTGGTTCACTCCTTTGCAGATACTCGGATCAAAGGAAGATAGAAGCAGTGGACGGTGGATGGGCGGCCCATCATGGGCCACTCATTGAAAAGGCAGTTCACCTTGCTACGAAGCACAGCTTCCCACCCCAAAAGTTGCAGGGAGCTCTGGGAGCAAAGTGTTCTTTTGGACTTCCAAGTTGATTTATCACATTTTATAATTCAATGATCAATATATTTTTTCATATAAGTATACCTATATGTTTTGTATTTTCATTGCTTTCATTTTGGTTTATTATTCTTGGGCAGTAGGAATTTTTTTTAAATCTGAAATTTTGACAAAATACTCGGTTTACCATCAATTTTTGCCCGCAAGGTTTTCAACACGATCGCCCAAACCCGTTGGGCGCTATGGGGCTAAAATGAGGCTACGGGAGGGGTTATTTGAAGGCTTTTGGCTATTGGATCGAGTTAGGAGTCGTCTTCGAAGTATTTTTGGACGTAGAATCCATTTTCGCGGGTCCCGGAACGATCCGATTTCACTGTTGCGATCTATAGGGTTTTCATGGGGCTGCAAATGGAATGTTAGAAGGATCCCAGGAGTTCAAATTTTTTTCAAGTAAAAAACGCAACTTTTTGAAAAACGCTGCAAATTTTACACAAGGGTTTATTATTCTTTGATATAGGTTACTTGTGCAGAAATTAAATTCTGTCAATGAAAAAATTTAAAAAAAAAAATTTTTTTTTGGATTTTTATTTCAAAAAAAATTTTTTTTTTGGAGTTTTTGTTCAAAAATGTGTTTTTTCAAGAATTCTGTATTTTTTACTCAAAAAATATTTAACATCCTGGGATCCTTCAAAAATCCCATTTTTAGCCCCATGAAAGCCCTAAAGGTCGCCCCAGTGAAATCGGATCGTTTCGGGACCCCAAAAAATGGATTCTACGTCCAAAAATACTTCGAAAACGACACCTAACTCGATCCCATAGCTAAAAGCCTTCAAAAAAACCCTCCCGTAGCCCCATTATAGCCCCAGAGCGCCCCACGGGTTTGGGCGATCGGACTGAAAACCTTGCGGGCACAACTAGATGGTAAACCAAGTATTTTGTCAAAATTTCAGATTTTTAAAAAAATTCCTACTGCCCAAACGGCCCGGACGGCGGACGGCGTACGGCGGACGGCGTACGGCGGACGGCGGACGGACATTTCGGATTTTGAATGTAGACCTCTTGAAACGGATAATGTCAAATTTTGAGGCCGATCGGAGTCGTCGACCCGCGTCGCGAAAACATAGGTGTATTATTCCAAGAATAATAAACCAAAAGTAACCCCAAAAAAATTTTTTTCTAAAATTTTTCTATTGACACAGAATTAAGTTTTTGCTCAAGTAACCTATATCAAAGAATAATCAACCCTAGTGTAAAATTTGCAGCGTTTTCAAATCGCAACGTTGGCTGATTCCAAAATGATAAAAAACTGTTTTCATCAAAAATTTGCATTGAACATTTTTATGTGATTTTGGTGAAGAAAGTTCCAAAGAAGAGACAAAATGTGATGTGAAGAATATTTTAATAAGAATATTTGAATAAAATTACAAATTATGAACTAATGAGACGTGTTTCTGTTAAATTTGCCTTCCTGTCCCAAGGTACAAAGCCTGTCCCATGGTTCAAACTGATCTGTCCCAAGGTGCATACCCAGTTTGCACCTTGGGACAAAATTGAAAATTTGAAAAATCTAGTTTTGACGTGTTTAAAGTCTTTTGATAATTATGTTTGATACATATTATTAAACCTTAGGCGTAAGAGTAAATTATAGACCCTTTGTTTGATTTTTTTTAAATATTTATACTCGAAAAAAACTTGACTGAAAAAACTGTCCCAAGGTACAAGGACTTCCCCTACCTTCGCGACGGGGGTCGAAAACTTGGATCGGCCTCAAAATTTGACTCATTCTTGATCTTCGAAGTGTAGATTTCTTCTTCTTCTTCTTCTTCTTTTTCTTCCGTGGCTCAACAACCCGCGAGGGGTCAAGGCCGCCCAAGTAAAGTCCGCCAGTCATCTCGGCGTTGTGCAGCTGCTCTCCAGTCCCGGACTCCTAGCAGTGAACGCGCATCTCTCTGGACACCGTCCACCCAGCGCAACCTAGGTCGTCCCTGTCGTCGGGTTGAATGTATTTCCTCTTCTAGGAGCCTCCTAGGAACCGAATCAGGGCTCATTCTGGCGAGGTGACCAGCCCACAGAAGGCTATGTGGTGGACGACGTCTCTGTCATCATATAGATCCTTGATCTCTACGTTTGTCCTTATACGCTAGGCCAGCTCCTCCGGGTCAAAGATAGCCCCGAAAATTCGTCTCAAGATTTTCCTTTCAAATCGGAGCAGTTGGTTTTCCTGAGTTCTGGAGAGCGTCCAAGTCTCAGACCCATAGGTCAGCACTGGCCTGATTAGCGTCTTGTATAAACGGAGTTTCGTTGCTCGCGACAGTGTCCTGCTCTTCATATGCCGGACCAGACCGAAGTAGCTTTTGTTGGCTGCTACGATTCTCTTCTGGATTTCGGCGTCCACGTCATTGTCTTGGGTTACCAAGAAGCCAAGATACGCGAACTCTTCGACTCTGTCAAAAGAGCATCCATCCACTTGTATTTGGTCTGGAGGTCGTCCACGAGGGCCGGTCACCAAATACTTCGTTTTGGACTGGTTCATAACGAGTCCCATGCTTAGTTGGGAGAATGCGGAACACATTGCATTTAAACTTCTTCCAACGACATCGATGTCGTCCGCATATCCCAATATTTGTGAAGAGCGATTGAACCACTTGAATACCCGACTCCCTTACTGCGCATTCCAGGGCAAAGTTGAAAAGCAGGCATGCCAGGCAATCCCCCTGTCGCAAACCTTGGTGCGTTTGAAATTGGCCCGAGAGCTCACCATCTACTCTGACAGAGCATTGGACTGATTTCATTGTCAGTTGAACGGGTTTAACCAGCTTTGAGTGTACCCCCATGTTCAGCATTGCCGCATAAAGCTCCTTTCTTCTCACACTGTCGTACGCTGCCCGAAAATCGACGAACAGGTGATGGGTTTGAATGCCATATTCTCGAGCTCGTTCCAGCATCACCCTCAGCGAGAAGATCTGGTCTGTAGTGCTTTTTTCCCCCGCATGAAACCAGCCTGGTATTTTCCAATTTCGCGCTCTGCGTACGGGAGCAGCCTTTGAAACAGGATATTGGAGAGGACCTTGTAGGCACAGGACAATAAAGAGATGCCTCGATAGTTGCTACACTCCAGAATATCTCCTTTCTTATGTGTTGGACAGATGAAAGTCCTACACCAGTCGTCTGGTAATTCTCCGTGATTCCAGATAATCGAGATAATCCTATGAAGGACCTTCGCTATCTCCAGCCCACCGTACTTGAAGAGTTCTGATGGTAGGCCATCAGCTCCTGGCGCATTATTGTTCTTTAGCTTATTAACCAGCTTGACGAACCTCGTTCAGGTCAGGCGGCTCGAGCTCGTCATCAGCCAATACAGGATCCTGCTCAGGCTGGTTGCTAGTTTCACCGTTCAAGAGGCTTTCAAAATGATTCCGCCAACGCTCAAGAATCCTTTGCTTTTCATTCAGGAGAGTGCCATCTGTGAAGTGTAGATTTCAAAATAGGGTCCTAAAGGAGAGTGCCATCTGTGAAGTGTAGATTTCAAAAACGCTAAAAATCAATTAAAATTGGGGTGAGCCAAGTTTAATAAAAACGCTTGCATACGAGTCTGCAACACGTTGGGGCATTTTATGTCTTTATCCCCCCCCCCCCCCCATTTCCTACTCATCCACCTACCCTTGTATCTCTACCCACGGCTTCATTCTGGCATTTTCTCAAAGTGATTTCTAACGTGGAAACTGATAACAACCAGTAGACGCTACTTAGTTACAAATTTCGTGATGCGATTTCATTACACTAAAAAGTAACGATTTTTTCCTAGCAACTCCGTGAGCAATTTTCGTTGGTAGGTAACGTTTTTTGACATTTTCATGTCTTTACTTTGGCACACAACCGAAAAAAAACGTTACCGAAACCCGTGGCAACCCGTAAACCAGGGGCGTGTAGACCCGGCGAGCTTTCGAGAAAATCTCGGTGGGCCGGTGGGCTGATGGGCCGGCAGGCCGGCCGGTTTTTTTTTTTTTTTTTTTTTTTTTTTTTTTCAAGGCAAAATTTTCAAGTAGGTCACCTACTACAGCGGCCCAAAAATTAAACTCAGCGGCCTGCAAGTTTTTCAAGGTTAATTAGTCTCCCCCAATTTGTTTTATTTTATTTGGGTATTTTATTTATTCACGGATGGGGATATTCATGAGGGCCTCCTGCTACAGCGACCCAAAAATTAAACTCAGCGGCCTGTTTTTTTTTTTTTTTTTTTTTTTTTTTTTATGCAGGAAAAATTAGTAGGTAGGACCACCTACTGTTGTAGTAGCAGCTGTGACAGCAGGCCAAAAATTGACATCAGCTGCCTACGGGTTGTAAAAAAATAAATTAATCAAAAAATTTATTCACAAATTTTCTGAATGAGGCACGAAAGGTAGGTACCTACCTACCCTCTGCACCCTCTGAAACTCGAATTCATAAATTATGATAATAAATGGGACCTTCATATTAACATTTTCATATTATCATATTAAATATGAGTTCGAGTTGGTTGCCGGTGCGGCTGATATTCAGCAGTCTACGAGAAGTTGAATGGAGGAAAAGCCAGTTGACAACCTACGTAATACAATCAGAAAACTACAAAGACAGAAAACCCCAATACATCATAATATGACGTATATCTATAGTATATGTATTATACTATAGATTCCAAAAATTTATTTAGTTTTTTCATCGACGAACAAGCGTTGTGAAGTACATAATAAAATTTTTGACCTGATAATTGCGTCCCTAAACTCACGTTTTTCAGGCCACGAAAAAACATTTCAGTCTTTGTCGTTTCTTGATGCTCGCAACTTTACTGACGTTCGAGACCTGCAGTATTTTTATGGCATAATATCATCTCTTGCTAAGGTTGGCTGCGAAGTCAATATACAAAGCCTTGCCTCTGAAAGACCGATTTCGTTTCGAAATGGTCGTCGATTAAAAAACTTAATCCTCCCTCTACCGACGGCAACGCTGAAACCGACTCTGAAGCCGAGGAAGAAGAAGTGGTTTCTGATGAGGTTCCTCACAAGCAATGTTCGAACTGCACAGTTTGTGTTTTCGAACTTTTAACTCAATACCAGCTAATGAACAATGCTTACCTACCCTAATTTGTATAAAATATATCAATATGTTCTGACTGTCCCCACTACTCAAGTGGAATGTGAAAGATCTTTTTCAAAGCTGAAAATAATTAAAAATCGGCTCAGGCAAACAATGAAGAATGAGTACCTTGAAACCCTAGTACCTACTCATGTCAAGTGAGCCACAGCTGGTCGAAATGGTGACTTGCGATGGTTTAATATCTGACATGGTAGCAAAAAGAAGTTCCTTATCACGCCATTTTTTCTTGTGATACTAAATTCCACACACCGTTTTCCAGTCGTGGTTGTGATTAATACGAGTTTATTATAATATATATAATCTATATATATAAAAAATAATCAGTATTTTGTTGGTGATCGCATAACTTGAGAACGGCTGGACCGATTTGGCTAATTTTTTTTTAATAATGTTCGCAAAAGCTTAAGGAAGGTTTTGATGTGCTACAACGTGGGTCTGAAACCCATCGATCATACGATGCATGTATGGGATGTGTGGGATGTATGGGATGTGTGGGATGTATGGGACGGTGTATGGGATGTATGGGATGTGTGGGATGTATTGGATGGTGTATGGGATGTATGGGATGGTGTATGGGATGATGTATGGGATGTGTGGGATGTATGGGATGTATGGGATGTGTGGGATGTATGGGATGATGTATGGGATGTGTGGGATGTATGGGACGGTGTATGGGATGTATGGGATGTGTGGGATGTATTGGATGGTGTATGGGATGTGTGGGATGTATGGGATGATGTATGGGATGTGTGGGATGTATGGGATGATGTATGGGATGTGTGGGATGTATGGGATGATGTATGGGATGTGTGGGATGTGTGGGATGTATGGGATGATGTATGGGATGTGTGGGATGTATGGGACGGTGTATGGGATGTATGGGATGTGTGGGATGTATTGGATGGTGTATGGGATGTATGGGATGGTGTATGGGATGATGTATGGGATGTGTGGGATGTATGGGATGTGTGGGATGTATGGGATGTGTGGGATGTATGGGATGTGTGGGATGTATGGGATGTGTGGGATGTATGGGATGGTGTATGGGATGTGTGGGATGTATGGGATGTGTGGGATGTATGGGATGTATGGGATGTGTGGGATGTATGGGATGTGTGGGATGTATGGGATGTGTGGGATGTATGGGATGTGTGGGATGTATGGGACGGTGTATGGGATGTATGGGATGTGTGGGATGTATTGGATGGTGTATGGGATGTATGGGATGGTGTATGGGATGATGTATGGGATGTGTGGGATGTATGGGATGTATGGGATGTGTGGGATGTATGGGATGATGTATGGGATGTGTGGGATGTATGGGACGGTGTATGGGATGTATGGGATGTGTGGGATGTATTGGATGGTGTATGGGATGTGTGGGATGTATGGGATGATGTATGGGATGTGTGGGATGTATGGGATGATGTATGGGATGTGTGGGATGTATGGGATGATGTATGGGATGTGTGGGATGTGTGGGATGTATGGGATGATGTATGGGATGTGTGGGATGTATGGGACGGTGTATGGGATGTATGGGATGTGTGGGATGTATTGGATGGTGTATGGGATGTATGGGATGGTGTATGGGATGATGTATGGGATGTGTGGGATGTATGGGATGTGTGGGATGTATGGGATGTGTGGGATGTATGGGATGTGTGGGATGTATGGGATGTGTGGGATGTATGGGATGGTGTATGGGATGTGTGGGATGTATGGGATGTGTGGGATGTATGGGATGTATGGGATGTGTGGGATGTATGGGATGTGTGGGATGTATGGGATGTGTGGGATGTATGGGATGTGTGGGATGTATGGGATGGTGTATGGGATGTGTGGGATGTATGGGATGTGTGGGATGTATGGGATGTGTGGGATGTATGGGATGGTGTATGGGATGATGTATGGGATGTGTGGGATGTATGGGATGATGTATGGGATGTGCGGGATGTATGGGATGATGTGTGGGATGTATGGGATGATGTATGGGATGTGCGGGATGTATGGGATGTGTGGGATGTATGGGATGTGTGGGATGATGTATGGGATGTGCGGGATGTATGGGATGTATGGGATGTGTGGGATGTATGGGATGGTGTGTGGGATGTATGGGATGATGTGTGGGATGTATGGGATGTGTGGGATGATGTATGGGATGTGTGGGCTGCATATAATTGGTGATAGACGGGAATTTGATAATTCACTAGGAGAAACCAACTTGCGTTGTTACTTTGTTACTGTTTCTTAGTTCCTCTCGCTATAAAAATTAATCAGTATTTTGTTGCTGATCGCATAACTTGAGAACGGTTGGACCAATTTCAATAATTTTTTTTTAATAATGTTCGCAAAAGCTTAAGGAAGGTAATTATCTATCTTTTTTTTACGCGCGAATATTTTGTACGGTATGTAAGTTTCACGTTCTCGAGTTATGCGATCAGTTAACTCCTGATTATTATTGTTGTGTGGTTGCTACCTACGAACAGAATGATGATGTGATTGGAAAAACCCCTAACTTCGTATTGATGTATTGGATGTGCGGGATGTATGGGATGTATGGGATGGTGTGTGAGATGTATGGGATGTGTGGGATGTATGGGATGATGTGTGGGATGCCTGGGATGATGTATGGGATGTGCGGGATGTATGGGATGTATGGGATGGCACACATGTATGGGCTAGCATGTGTGTCAGTTTGTGGTTTTGCAGTTTAACCGTAGAGTGCAGCGAAGCGCGCTGGGTCAGCTAGTAATAATATAAATATTATTTTCGTTTATGAGTTTATCGTTTGTTACTGAATTATAGTTTGAAATTCAGTGTTGATGTTATTTTTTATCCCCTGAGTTATTATCCAGGAAAATTCGCAAATATATTATTATTCACCACAAAACGGCACTCTGAGAATGCACTCTGGGATGCCTGGACGGATTTCCAGGTCGAAATTTTCGGTCTCCAAACAAGCTGAATTTTTTTAAATATATATATACATAAACATAACAATGGGCCGCCGTCTCCTGAAATCTCGGGCCGCTAAAAATCGTCTACACGCCCCTGCCGTAAACTAAAAGCGTTACCGAAACCCGTGGCAACCCGTAAACTAAAAGTGTTACCGAAACCCGTGGCAACTAGTACCTAAACTAAAAGTGTTAATTTTTGAAGCGTTACCGAAACCCGTGGCAACCCTTTAGGACAGTTCTTACAAGAGACATCCACCTTGAACGACAACCCATTTCTACCAGAAATTTCAGCATGCAACTCTCAATGACATTTTTAGTTTGTGTGCCATAGCAAAGACATAAAATGTCAAAAAAGGATTTATTATTCAATAATTATTATTGTGCAAAAATTAATTCTGTGTCGTTATGAAAGATTTTAGGAAAAAAAAATCCGTACAATGTTTGGACAAATGTGGGACCTCGAAAAAGTGGATTATTCGTCCAAAATTACTAAGAACACGACACCTCATTTGACCTCCTGAGATCCTTCAAAAATCCCTTTTGAAGCCCCATGAAAAAAACCTGCAGGTTGTCGGGTCGATCGGGTCACCATCATAGGACCTCTTGTTCAACTTCCTGCTCCCAGAACTCAGCAGGGGGATTGTACCTGCCTCAGGGTCACCTTGATACCTTCTATGTAGTCCTCCTTCTTGCGACGCAGAAGGTCCATGTATATCTATCTGCCGATCCCCTCTGTAGGTATGTAGCAACGGCTGCAGCAGCCGTAGAATTTTGGTCACGCCGCGGCTAGCTTTCAAGTGCTCTATTGAAATCACGGCGGAGAGCTCTAAGCGAGAGGGCAACGCGTTTCTTCTTCATGAGACAATCTTTACAAGTGCGTATTTAGCTTACAAGTGGCCATTTTCCGGTTCTGGAGCGAATACGTTTGCCAAATCAGATCCACGGTTCATTTAAACCTCCCGCTGCGAGTTACCCCCCTCGACCCATTCTCACAACTCCGACGTTCACAAGATCCTCCTCCTCACATGCTCAGTTAAACCCGACCTCGGGAAAGGTAAGTCCCTGATAGGAGCCCAAAGTTAAATTGGATGCTAACTTTTCTAGCTGGAGGGGGATTTCGGGTGTTCGTTGCGGTGGAATTGAGCCGGAGGATTGAGTTAGTTAACGTTTACGTGTCATTAGCCTCTCAACTCTTCCCCAACTAAGCAGCCTTTAAAGCGTTTTTAATTTACAGTTTGTTAAGCCTCTGAACTTCACAAAAAGTTGAGCACAATTGAATTTTGTGATGAAGAGTTTCGTCTCCGGTTAAAAAATAACGTTTAAACCACTTAACACAAGAGACCATTGTTTGGTAATTTACAGCGTTCGTTAAACCCCCATATCGCAGAAATTCACTCACGTGATAACCGATTTTCTTCTTTCTTTTTATGGTTCCCAAAACATACATTTTAACTCGGTGAGTTGTGCATATTGTATCGTTCTATGTTTCATTCTTTTTATCATTTTCACGATAAATCTCAATGGACCGGTCTTTGAAATCGATTTTTCATTATTCGACCTCTTCAATCCACAAGCGCCATTGTTGGGGAGGAGAAACCGGGTTAAATTGGATTTGAAAAAGGCTCAGGATGCAAGTGCTTGTCAAACAAACTGAACGATTTCAAGTTGAAAATGACGGCGATTCGGGTTTTCGATTTCCTTGTGGTTCTTCTCACTTTTTCGGAGGTCAGATAAGAATAGAAACCAAATAACCGTTCGGTGGTCAACTACTTCACTGGCGTCTATTATTAGACGGAGGGTCTTTTAAGAGGTTGTAGAAGTGTTTGCTTACGGTAGTTGGGCTCCTTATCAGGGAATTTCCACGTACCGTTTGGGTGACCAGCAATTAACTGTGGCGAAAAAAAAAGGCGAAACGCTATAATACAATAGGGACTAGTCTAGAGAGAGCTGATATTTAAATTCTGACGAACTATAAAAATCCAGGATTTGGAGCCTGGAATGGGTTTACGAAGAGTTAGCGGCCGTTTCTTGTCTACGGCACACGACAATGAGGGAATTTCCCCTCCTAGTGGCCAGAGGCGGATAGACGGTTTTGACCGGCCCGGGCGATTCAATTTGACCGGCCCTTCCCCCCCCCCCCCCCCCCTAGCCTTAACAGTACCTATCCAAAGACCATCAAAGGAGGGGTTGTTCATATTTTGGAAAAACAAGCAAATGAATAGGAACGAGAATACACTTTATTAATTTTAATACCTAGGTGAACTTATACTTATTAATAAGTACTTAAGTGAAAAATAACAGCGCCTATATTTAGAAAAAATAAAAGTGGTATGTGTGTTAGTTTGGTACCGTCTATACAAACATAATAGCGACTGAAGCTAGGATGGATTGAATTTTTGCACATTTCTTCAGCTTCATTATCACAGCGTATTGATGAGGAGCATTTGGCTGGAGCACTGGACCGAAAGGCTTTGGGTGTTTCTGGCCCTCCTCGCCATCCCCCCTCCTCCCCTACTCATATTTGTCCCCTGCTTGTTCATTTCTTTCGAACTCTAGGCTCAACCTGTCCCATGGTAAATTTACCTTTTACAGCTGTTTAAATTCAATTACTAGAAAAGTTTGTCATGTTAAGTGTTTGGACGGATGAAGGACCCAAAAATGATTACTCGGAAAATGAGTCCTCATTCGACTTTCTGGCATCCTTCAAAAGTCTAATGGATACATTGAATGCCAAGGCGAAATCGGACGCTTCTGGGACCCCCAAAAATACATTGAAAACGACACCTAACTCCTTCCCATAGATGAAACCCTTCAAAAAAACCCTTATAGCCCTCTTTAGTTCCGCAGAGCATCGCTGGTTTGTGCGATTGGGCTGAAAACCGTGTGGGTACAACTTGAAGAAAAACCAAGTATTTTGTCAAAAGTTTCAGATTTTTGAGAAAAATTGCTACTGCTCAAAACGTCGTGGACATTTCAGTTTTGGAATCTGCTCATCTTAAAACGTAGATATACCTAATGACAAATTTTGAGGACGATCAACATTTTGGACTTAGATAACAACATAGTGTATTATTCAAAGAATATTTAACCAAAACGTGAACACATAACGCCCACAAACGAAACACTTGCTGATGAGGGAAAAGAGACCAAGCGGTAGGCGATGGCGAGGAGGGCCAGAAACGACTGAAGCCACTCGGCTCAGTGCTTTGGCCAGACGCTCCTGCTCGCAAGCCATCAACTTGAGATCCTCCAGATTGTTATCACTCAGAGTTAGCCTCAGCCTTGTTTTGATGATTTTCAATTTTGAAAAACTACTCTAACACTCAGCTTGGGTGGTAGAAAGTGGTAGGTAGGTACCTACCAAAAATGGGTGAATCAAAAAGAGAATTTCATACAATGAGGCCATGAGGATTTAAAACCTTGTATGCAAATTACGCATTGATTGCACTTGACAATGTGGATGTCATCCACCCTGTTAGGAACAGAGCCAACCAGATCGCCTTCATTGTGTCTGAATTTTCCTTTTCGGTCTCGATTTCATATTTCGGGTAAGGTCAAATTTTGTTTCCAGCTTCGACCGGCCCCTCAGGACCTTCGGCCCTTCGGGCGTCGCCCGATCGCCCGACCTGCCTATCCGCCCCTGCTAGTGGCAGCAGTGGGCCACGTAAGGTGGAAAGGGTAGAGCCTCAGGCGTCCAGTGGGCGGGGGACAATTGTTTATACCATCACCAAAGTTACAACATACTGTAAAATGAAAAGATGGTTATGAATGTAGTACGTGAGTGTAATTCGTGGAATGTCTGGCCTAAAACTGAACTAAAGGGGATTTTCTTTCTTGACAACCTGAACATGTGGCCACATCAGGTGATGTCCATTGCACTATCCCCTTCTTTTTCTGTGGATCTTTCGCCTGCACCTTCCCGATCTTCTTGATCACCTCTGAAGCCGCTGACCCACGTGGGCGCCTCCAACGTGGGGTTTCTTCTCCCCACAGGGTCCCTCGAAACCCAGGAAGACGTCAGGAAACACCGTGTTCCCGGGGACAACTCCTCCCCCACGGACCTAAACCGTCCTTCCTTCGCCTCTAGCGACACGCTGTAACAATGGCTGTAACAATGGCTGGTGTCGGCTGACCAGCGGGATGTCTCCCTCTCTGCCGACACCCGGAGCTCAAGGTGTCAATCCTGTCGGGGAACGAGCTGCGATCGGTTCTGCAGGACTCTTGATCCACGAACTCATTTCTGCAACACTTGATCCACCAAAGTTCGTGGTCTCTTCTTCTCACCACCCCTTCTACAAGAATTCATCCGTAACAGAGTTCGGACGGGCCCCCAAATGTAAAATGAAAAGATGGTTATGAATGTAGTACGTGAGTGTAATTCGTGGAATGTCTGGCCTAAAACTGAACTAAAGGGGATTTTCTTTCTTGACAACCAGAACATGTGCCCACATCAGGTGATGTCCATTGCAATACTATAGTTGCAGAGCTATGGAGCAGTTGCTCCTCCGGTAGAACTTTATCGGCCTCAACATTAAATGTGCATATTAGAGAGTTCCTAACGAAACATCCGAGATACGTCGACCGTTAATTTTTATCGCCGTAAGAGATTTGTCTAGGGAGAATCAAAGAAAAGCTAACTTCACATAAGACCGTAACAGAGATACGGTCTTATCAAAAGTCACGCTAAATTTAAAGTGCCGCTATTTACATTCTATTGCTCGAAATTAACGGCGATATCCTTAAGACCGTAAGCTTACCGTCGTATCTGTACGGCAATAACGGCCGACGTTAGGCATAAGGACGTAAGTTATCACCGTTATTTATACAGGGCTTTCATGGGGCTACAAATGAGATTTTTGATGGATCCCAGGAGGTCAAATATTTTCAAATAAAAAACCAAAAAATTTTGAAAAATAAAAATGAAATACAATTTTTTTTTAACTAAAAAATCAAAAAAAAAATTTTTCATTGACAGAATTAAATTTCTGCACAAGTAACCTATATCAAAGAATAATAAACCCTTGTGTAAAATTTGCAGCGTTTTATACTGATGTTCATGGCAATAAAAATTTATTTATTTATATTTGGGGTCGAATTTGGTATCGTTTTCGAAGTATTTTGGACGTTTAATCCATTTTTGGGGGTCCCAAAAACTTCACTGTGGGCATCTATGGGGCTTTCGTGGGAGTGTTTGAAGTATGTCAGGAGGTCAGACATTGTAACGAATTTTTTTTTTCAAATCTTTGTATTGACACATAATTAATTTTTGCCTAATAATACTAGCGTCTACATGTAGAGATTTCGTAGCATGATAGAGGTTGTAATCACATTATGCTAATGGAACCTACATAACGTACATCCTGTCCTGACTCTCAGCGTTTATACACCTCAATTTTTCTCCCGTCAAATTTCTCACCTGACTCAAATTTACTGCTACAGTTATTGTCTACCTAAACCTTAGGGAGGTCGATTCCGGGGTCACGTTATGCACGTTATTAGCGTCGGGAGAGTTTTCAGAGGTGATGAATGCCCTCTACTGTATTTCATGAACTCCAAGATGTATTCTCCGGTGTTGCTTCCCTTTTCCTGCTTTTCTCCTTCATAAATTACCTTCTCCAGTTCGCGAATATTCGGCGTGAAGGGTTTTTGCCGTCTGAGTTGTGGGTTCAATCCGCGCCTTCCCTCCGCCTGAGAAGGACTCAAGTAATTTCGAGGGTTCGGAAGAAGCGATAAACTTGGGGGGAAAATCGCCGGGAATAAATCTACCGACGAAGAAAATCCGGCGATGGGAGCTCACAGAGCTGATATTTCACGGAGTTTATGGCAGATTATTAATTCATTGTCCACTGTGACATCTTAGGGGGAAGTCCTACCAACTGCACCTGCTCTAAATAGTCCTTCTACAAGTGCCGCCTCCGCTAACGAAGGTTGGCGAGTACTTCACCAAAGCGGTCCGTATTTCGTGCGCGCTGAAAAAGATCTGCTGCTCTAGCAATCCCTGACCGTTCATGGGATTCAGCAGCTATGCGTCGGCCCACTTCTTTGGACTCAGCGATCTTGCCCGTCACGAAGGTCTGCAGCAATTCGTATTTTGGGTTCCTCATAATGTGGTCCAGATAAGCCTCAAAATTTGACATTATCCGTTTCAAGAGGTCTACATTCTAAATCCGAAATGTCCGTCCGCCGTCCAAGCCGTTTTGGCGAAAAAAAAAAAAAAAAAAACGCTGCAAATTTTACACAAGGGTTTATTATTCTTTGATGTAGGTTAGTTGCGCAAAAATTATTTCTGTGTCAAAAGAAAAAATGTTGGAAAAAAAATCTTTGGATTTTTGGGATTTTTTTTCTCAAAAAAATTGTTTTTTCAAAAATGCTTTATTCTTTAGGTACTCGAAAAATATTTAACCTCCTGGGATCCTTAAAATATCCCATTTTTAGCCCCATGAAAGCCCTATAGATCGCAACAGTGAAATCGGATCGCTGCGGGACCCCAAAAAATGGATTCTACGTCCAAAAATACTTCGAAAACGACACCTGACTCGATCCCATAGCCTAAAACCTTCAAAAACCCCCTTCTGTAGCCCCATTTTAGCCCCAGAGCGCCCCACGGGTTTGGGCGATCGGACTGAAAACCTTGCGGGCACAACTAGATGTTAAACCGAGTATTTTGTCAAAATGTCAGATTTTTAAAAAAATTCCTACTGCCCAAAACGGCCTGGACGGCGGCCGGACATTTCGGTTTTGGAATCTAGGCCACTTGAAACGGATAATGTCAAATTTTGAGGCCGATCGGAGTCGTCGACCCCCGTCGCGAAAACAGGTGTATTATTCCAAGAATAATAAACCAAAATCCAAAATAATTTTTTTTTTCCAAATTATTTTCTTTTGACACAGAAATAATTTTTGCAATGCAAATAATTTTCTATATCAAAGAATAATAATCCCTTGTGTAAAATTTGCAGCGTTTTTCCTTCAGTTGAAGTTGAAAACGCATTCCTTGACGTCATTGCCTCAGTTCCTAATGACCAGAAAGTGGGCGATTTCATTGAATATCTCGGTATGGGGTATACGTTCATCGGTCCTCGCAGCCGCTTCGCACCGATCTTATGGGCTGAACCACCGAATCCTTCATTTCAAGACCGAAGACTAAGTTGGCGCTTATTTAAATAAATGTACCCTGGCGCTTTTGTCATCCAGCCTGGCGCTTCTGTCAAATTTGGTTTCAAGGAGATTGGCGCTTACGTACACTTTTACAAAGAGATTGGCGCTTATGGTAGCGCCCATGGAGGAAAGAAATCCTTTATGGTAGGCTCTTGTTCTTCCGATCTTGGAGTACGCTTCTACCATCTGGTCACCTACCTATGCAGTCCACAAACACCGATTGGAGCGGGTCCAGAATAAATTTCTGCGCTACATCGCATTCAAGTTGGGCATCCCTTCACTTGACATCGACTACAATGCTCTTCGTGCAAAATGCCATTTGGACACCCTGGAAAGACGTCGTAGCAGTGCCGATCTCGTTTTGTTGTTCAAGATACTGAATAGTCGCATCGACTGCTCGTGCATCCTGGCGAAGATTGGACTGCTTGTTCCTCGCATTGAGTCCCGTTCGCCCTTACTATTCCACGTACCGTTTTTTCCCACCAACTACGCAAGAAACCAGCCGTTATACAGACTTCCACGCAGTGCCAACCTCTTCTTGTCTTCTGCCCCGGACTTTGACTTCTTCAATTCCTCCCTTCCCTCCCTCAAAAAGCGGATTGCCTCCTCCCCTATCGATTTCTTCTGAAAAAATTTTTTTTGAAGAATTGTTCAATTATTTTTAAATTAATCCCTTATGTACTCTTACTACTATAATTGCCATTTTTTGAGTAGATATCAATGTTCTGTACTTACTTTTTACCCCTCGTTAGAATGACTTATTGTGTAAATTTGTAACTGGGCTAGCCCGTAATAAACAAAATGAAAAATGAAAATGAAAATGGTATGCACCCGATTTATGAGCGGTTTTTGCGTTTTCGCCCCACTGTGCGTCGCGTTGTCGCCAAGAACCTAGCTAGAAGTATCTACCTTTGGCGCGGCTCACCATTGCATTATTTGAGATTTAAGCATTTATTTGAGATATTCACGAGTCTGGCTTTTAACTTATAAAAGTTGTTTTTATTATATCCGTTGGGTTGATGGTTTTCGAATTAAGGGCGCAGATGAGTACTTTCCAAAGGGCGCACCGGCCCGCGGGCCGTGGTTATCAAGAAATTCCTGTCGCCACATCCACAAATCCTTAACTGTAAAATCAAAGTGTTTTCCAAAGTCGCTGCCCCAACCTGAATATTTCAAATTATTGCCCGAGTCGAGTTCAATTCTCCTTCGCTACTCAGGAAATCCAGACGATTGCAAGTCGTGTCATGTTTTCTTGAGATGGGATCGCTGGTTAATTCGTGGGTGCGCTCTTCACACCGGGATTAGTTTGCTGAATCATTCAGTGCGTAGACTAACTCGTTAGGTTTTTGTATCTGATTGCAGTGTAGTGTGATTGATGAAGATCTTTGCCTCGGCACTGGTTGGTGGGTGAATAAAATGTCTGCTAGTGGTTTGTATTCCTGCTGAAACTGGCGAAGTGAAAGCGCCCATTCGTCGAGAAGACTTTTTCGCCCAACCAATTTGGGTTCTTGCCTTGTTTCCGAACACGTGAGGCAATATTCTCAGGCTCACGCAGCCTGAAGGATAAATGGATGTTTCCCTGGAAATTTTATAGTGTTCCGGCATGGTACAATATTGAGTCCCTCGGATCGGTGTTGACGAGAAGGGCTTCCGAATTGAGGGTTTGTACAGAAACCAGTCCGGATCCCGGATGGCTCAATCGGAGGAATTTGGCGTACAAAGAGGAGTGAGGCAGAGCTACTATCTCGTTCAAAATGATGCAATCATGTTGGATCTCAAAATCAAATCAAATTTTCTACAACTTTTGGTTTACCTACTTATTATTCTTGGAGTACATAATACCCCTATGTTTTCGCGACGGGGGTCGACGACTCCGATCGGCCTCAAAATTTGACCTCATCCGTTTCAAGAGGACTACATTCCAACACCAAAATGTCCGTCCGCCGTCTGAGGCGTTTTGGGCAGTAGGAATTTTTTTAATAATCTGAAATTTTGACAAAATACTCGGTTTACCATCTAGTAGTGCCCGCAAGGTTTTCAGTCCGATCGCCCAAACCCGTGGGGCGCTATGGGGCTACGGGAGGGGCTTTTTGAAGGCTTTTGGCTATGAGATCGAGTTAGGTGTCGTTTTCGAAGTATTTGTGGACGTAGAATCCATTTTTGGGGGTCCCGGAACGATCCGATTTCACCGTTCTGATCTATAGGGCTTTCATGGGGCTACAAATGGGATTTTTGAAAGATTCCAGGAGTCAAATATTAAATATTTGACTCCTGGAACTTAACATTAAAAATTTTTTAATGTTAAAGGGGCCTTTACACGAGCAATTTTTACCTGCAATAATTGCTCAAATTCGAAAAGATTGCACTAGAAAAGTTGTACGCAACACAAGGCAATAATTGCGGTGAAAAATCGCCTCGTGTTGCATCAACATGTAGCGATGCAATAATTGCGTTGTGTTGTACAATAAAAAATTGCAGCAATTTTCCGAACCCCGTGGACTTCACTTCCAACACAACGCAACACCTTCCGAGCGTGTGTGGACCCAAAACTGTTGGCCAACACTCGGCAATTATTGCTTGCAATTTTTCAGGGCAAGAAAAATTGCATTGTGTTGCATGTCACATTTACACGAGAACACTAAATCTGAGCAACACTTCTCGCACGCAATTATTGCAGGGAAAAATTGCTCGTGTAAAGGGGCCTTAAGAACAATGAAAATCAATAAAAAAAATTTGAGAAAAAAAATCAACAAATTTTTTTATTGACAATTAAATTTCTGCACAAGTAACCTATATCAAAGAATAATAAACCCTTGTGTGAAATTTGCAGCGATTTTTAAATACCTAGGTTTGTTTTTGTTTTTTAAATTGATATGTATATAATTTTTTAACATATTAGGTAAATTTTTTAAATTGAAATGAGCGGAAATCAACACCAACAAAACAACCTATAGGTATGCAGGTTTTCGAAGCTCAATTGAGAATTTTCTAACTTGAATTGAGAACTTTCCATTTCAAATTGAGAATTTTCTCTTTCAATTTGAACAGAAAATTCTCAAATTGAAATGGGAAATTTTCAATTCAGGTTGGAGAATTCTCAATTCAGTTTGGAAAATTCTCAATTGAGCTTGGAAAAACGATAGATATAGAATTGATTTTTGGATAATTTATTGCCCAATTTAATTTATGACCCTCGCGAGAAATCGGCAGCCGTTTTTTAGTAAGGCAGAGACCTGTACTTGACTAACAAAAACGCTGCAGATTTTACCATACGTGACGTATACCATAACATGACGGGGCGATGATGTGTTGATTAGGGTAAGTGCACCAAATGTCGCCTAGGCTCCTAATTCCGCCTACTCGTGTTTTGAAGAGGCTAACAACGCTTTCTGCAAGTTTGAGGCAGTAACATCAAGTTCATAGATTGCCTAAGTAGGGGCGCTAGGGTTCGAAGTGTTGTTGTTGCTCAGAAATGTGTGAATCACATTATTGTTTCCATATGATCGCCGATCGAACTTCTCTCTCAACTTTATCCAAATGAAACACCTGGTAAGTTTTGTTTTTTAATTTTTTCTCTTGAACCACGTTGAAGCTTGTGATATTGAGATTCCACAGGTGTATTAAACTTTGAAAATAACCGTACCTAGTTGGTTTTATCATGTGATGTGTGTGGAGTGATCACTGTTCCTAATTTCGCCTACAAAACAGATCCAAATTTCGCCTACTAGGCGGAAATAGGAACATGCTGGAAATTGTTTCTTAACACTTCTATTACAATTTACAGATGTCTGAAAAGAAAGACAAGACGCTTCGTCGAGCTTCTTTTGAAGATGAAGACTTGAAGAAGGCGGTAGAGGCGGTACAACGCAAGGAAATGGGGACGCTTCGAGCATTATGATACCTATACCTACTAACTTTATTTGGAAGTATATTTATATTAATACGAGTACCTATGAAAAAATAATTTCATTTGAATTATATTCAGTTTCAAACCAAGTTTTAGCTCTTTACAACCCTAGTCTATCGTCTGTTCCTAATTCCGCCTACCAGGCGGTTTTAGGAACACCTGG